>CAXIVR010000012.1:80355585-80955585 GCA_964035755.1 Teleogryllus oceanicus
TTTGTTTCTGAAAGGGTTTTTAATCATAATATACATAACTTGAAATCACAGAAAGAGAAGGTGTTTCGGTCCACCGCTGTTCCTTTTTGTTTCGTATTTAACTTTTTAAAACATAAAATACATAACTTGAAATCACAGAAAGAGGCGGGGTCCGTGCGCTCTAAGGCTTGTTTAAGGCACAATATCTCTGAAGGCGTGTTTTGCCCCCGGCCGCTGTTCCTTTTTTTTTTTGTATTTAATGCGTTTTAATCATACATATAAAAAATTGAAATACAGAAAGAGAAGCGTGGTCCGTCCGCTTAAGGCGTTGGTTTAAGGCAAAAATTCTCTGAAGGCGTTTTTCGGCCCCAACGTGTTCCTTTTGTTTCTTTGTGTAATGGTTTTAATCAACATTTACAAACTTGAAATCACAAAAAAAGTGGTTTCAGTTCCCACCGTCGTTCCTTTTTTTTTTTTTCATTTAATGCTTTTTTAATCATAATATAAAAACTTAAATCACAGAAAGAGAAGCGTTTTCGGTTCCCCCCCTGTTCCTTTTTTTTCAGTGAAAGGTTTTTTAATCATACATATACTAACTTGAAATACAGAAAGAGAGGCGGCCGGCTTTTCCTTTTAACCCAAATTTTCCGAAGGCGTGTTTTGGGTTTTCCCCGCTTTTCCCTTTTTGTTTCAGTGTAAGGGTTTTTTTAATCATACATATACATAACTTGAAATAACAGAAAGAAAAGGGTGGTCCGGCGCCAAAGGCTTTGGGTTTAAGGCAAAAAATTTCTGAAGGCGTTTTTTTGGTTCCCCCGTTGTTCCTTTTGTTTTTTATTAAGGGTTTTTAATCATACATATAAAATTTGAAATCACAGAAAAGAAGGTGGTCCGTCGCCTAAGGCGTTGGTTTCCCCCAAATGTTCAAGGCGTGTTGGTTTCCAACGCGTTAGTTTTTTTTTTTAGTGTAATGCTTTTTTAACTACATAAAATAATTAAAACCAGAAAAAAAGGGGTTTCCGGTTCCCCCCGCTGTTCCTTTTTTTTTTTCTTATTTAAGGGTTTTTTAATCAAAAAACAAACTTGAAATCGAAAGAGAAGCGTGGTCCGTGGGGTTTTTAACTCTTCATTTTTTCCCAAAAAAGGCGTTTTTGGGTTTTCCCCCGTTTTTTTTTTTTAGTGTAATGGTTTTTAATCCATATAATAATTAAACCCGAAAGAAAGGTGGTCCTCTTTCTAAGGCGTTGGTTTAAGGCCCCAATGTCCTGAAGGCGTTGTTCGGTTCCCCCGCTGTTACTTTTTTGTTTCTGTGAAGCTTTTTAATCATACATATAATAACTTGAAATCACAGAAAGAGAAGCGTGGTCCGTGCGTTCTAGCTTGGTTTAACACCAATTTCTGAAGGGGGTGTTCTTTCCCCCCCTGCCCTTTTGTTTCTTATTTAATCGTTTTAATCATAATATAATAACTTGAAATCACAAAAAGAAAAGCTGGTCCGGCTTTCAAGGTTTGGGTTTAAGGCACCAATTTCTGAAGGCGTGTTTCGTTCCCCCCCGCTGTTTTTGTTCCTCTATTTAATCCCTTTTTTAATCATCATATACATAACTTGAAACCCAAGAAAGAAAGCGGGGTCCGGCCTGGCTTTGGGTTTAAGGCCCCAAATTTTCCAAGGCGGTTTTTCGGCCCCCCGCTGTTCTTTTTGTTTCTTAGTGTAATGCGTTTAATCATACAAAATTTGAAATCACAGAAAGAGAAGGGTCCGGGGTTTAAGGCGTTTTTAAACCCCAAATTTCCTTGAAGGCGTTTTGGGTTTCCCCACCGTGCCCGTTTTTGTTTCTCGGGAATGCGTCTTTAATCATACATAAAATTTAACTTGAAATAAAGGGAAAAGCGGGTCCGTGCTTTAAAACGGGTTTAAGGCCCCAAAGCCTTGAAGCGTTTTTCGGTTTCCCCACCCTTTTCCTTTTTGTTCTTAGTGTAATGCGTTTAATCATACAAAACAAAACTTGAAATCCAGAAAAGAAGGTGGTTTGGTTTCCCCACCGCTGTTCCTTTTTGTTTTTTATTTAATGCTTTTTTTAATCATACAAATACATAATTGAAATCACAGAAAGAAAGTGGTTTCGGTTCCCCCTGTTTTTTTTTGTTTCTGTTTTAATGCTTTTACATACAAATACATAACTTAAAATACAAAAGAGAAGGGTTTGGTTCCCCCTGTTCCTTTTGTTTTTTGTGTAATGCGTTTAATCATACATAATAACTTGAAATAAAGAAAGAGAAGGGGGTTTCGGTTCCCACCGCTGTTCCTTTTTTGTTTCTGTAGTGTAATGCGTTTTTAATCATACATATACATAACTTGAAATCACAGAAAGAGAAGCGTGGTCCGTGCGCTCTAAGGCGTTGGTTTAAGGCACCAATGTCTCTGAATCCGTGTGTTCGGTTCCCAACGCTGTTACGTTTTTGTTTCTGTAGTGTAATGCGTTTTAATCATATATATACATAACTTGAAATCACAGAAAGAGAAGCGTGGTTTCGGTTCCCACCGCTGTTCCTTTTTTGTTTCTGTAGTTTAATGCGTTTTTAATCATACATATACATAACTTGAAATCACAGAAAGAGAAGCGTGGTTTCGGTTCCCACCGCTGTTCCTTTTTTGTTTCTGTAGTGTAATGCGTTTTTAATCATACATATACATAACTTGAAATCACAGAAAGAGAAGCGTGATTTCGGTTCCCACCGCTGTTCCTTTTTTGTTTCTGTAACGGGGTTTTCGCCCCTGGCGCCCGAACGGGCACGCGGAAAATCCGGCGTGAACACCACGCTGTAGAGCTCGCCGAGACGAAGAGAAAAGCTCATGGAGCCTGAGTCGCTAGATGCGCCCGTTTCCTAGTTATCGGAGAGGAAACGTAGCGAATCGCGGGGGAACCGCGAAACGGGTGTTAGGCAACCCGCGCCGAAGTTTCGTGGATCTAAGAACGCGGATAACTCGAGAAGTAAAAATCGCATCGAGACGCGGCGTGCGGCGCCGGACGCGACTTGCGAGGGCCGTCCGCGGTATTTTTCCGTTTCGCTGAAAATTTTCGGTCGCCTCCGAAAAAGCGGGAAAGCCCGAAAAACGTGGATTTTGTTCTGCGCGCGAACGCGCGCGCGGAAAAATCCGGCGTCAACACCGCGCGGTAGAGCTCGTCAAGACGAAGAGAAAAGCTAATAGACCTCGAACCGCTGGAGGCGCCGTTTCGAGATATCGGGGAGAAAACGTCGCGATTCGCGGCGGGGCCGCGTCAAGGGGCCGCTTAGGCAACCCGCGCCCGAAATCCAGATGGTTCTGAGCGCGCGGCCCTGCCGGAGACCAAGTCCGGCGCGCCCCATTCCGAGAAAAGGAAACTTGAAAAAACGCAATCTGAACCCGTGTCCCGGGCCTATCTCAGCTCGGGGAACAACATATCGAAAGATGGCGAGACCTTTTCGGATGTCGGACTTGGGACTTCACGGGGATTGAAAACGCCACCCGGCCGGCGAGGCCTCGATCGCGGAGGGATTTAGGCAACCTGCGTGCAAAAACATTATGGCCGGTATTTCTCCCATATAGGGGGCCAGATGGTTCTGAGCGCGCGACCCCTGCCGGAGACCAAGTCCGGCGCGCCCCGTTCCGAGGAACGGAAACTTGGAAAAAAACGCAGTCCGAACCCGGGTTCCCCGGGCCTATCTCGGCTCGGGGAACAACATATCGAAAGATGGCGAGACCGTTTTCGGGTTTGACTTTGAAAAATTTCACCCGAGCGGCGTCGTGCGGGCGGCGTCGAAACGCTCCGGCAGGCGACCCGTGGCCGGCGGGAGGAACCTCGACGTCCCCGGAAAGGCATTCGAAAAATTTTCACGGACTCTGCGTCCGAAGGCCGGCGAGCCAGGCGCCGGTCGGTAAGGAGCCTGACCACCTCCTTACCAAAAAGCTCGTGTGACTGAGAGCCCCAAAAGTTAGGGGGCACAGAACGAAAAGTTGGTGAAAACAAGCATCGCCCGGGACGTGAGATGAGACCTGTGGCGGTGCCTGGGAAACGGGCGGAGAGCCCGGAAACTCGCTCTCCCGCCAAGTGCGTCTTTAATCATACATATACATAACTTGAAATCACAGAATGAGAAGCGTGGTCCGTGCGTTCTAATGCGTTGGTTTAAGGCACATTGTCTCTGAAGGCGTGTGTTCGGTTCCCACCGCTGTTACCTTTTTGTTCCTCTAGTCTAGTGGGACTTTAATCAAACATATTTATAACTTGAAATCACAGAAAGAGAAGCGTGGTCCGTGCGTTCTAAGACGTTGGTTTAAGGCACCAATGTCTCTGAAGGCGTGTTTTCGGTTCCCACCGCTGTTCCTTTTTTGTTTCTGTAGTGTAATGCGTTTTTAATCATACATATAATAACTTGAAATCACAGAAAGAGAAGCGTGGTCCGTGCGCTCTAAGGCGTTGGTTTAAGGCACCAATGTCTCTGAAGGCGTGGTTTCGGTTCCCGCCGCTGTTCCTTTATTGTTTCTGTAGTGTTATGCGTTTTTAATCATACATATACATAACTTGAAATCACAGAAAGAGAAGCGTGGATTCGGTTCCCACCGCTGTTCCTTTTTGTTTCTGTAGTGTAATGCGTTTTTATTCATTCATATACATAACTTGAAATAACAGAAGAGAAACGTGGTTTCGGTTCCCACCGCTGTTCCTTTTGTTTCTGTAGTGTAATGCGTTTTTAATCATACATATACATAACTTGAAATCACAGAAAGAGAAGCGTGGTTTCGGTTCCCACCGCTGTTCCTTTTTTGTTTCTGTAGTGTAATGCGTTTTTAATCATACATATACATAACTTGAAATCACAGAAAGAGAAGCGTGGTTTCGGTTCCCACCGCTGTTCCTTTTGTTTCTGTAGTGTAATGCGTTTTTATCATACATATACCTAACTTGAAATCACAGAAATAGAAGCGTGGTTTGGTTCCCACCGCTGTTCCTTTTTGTTTCTGTAGTGTAATGCGTTTTAATCATACATACATAACTTGAAATCACAGAAAGAGAAGCGTGGTTTCGGTTCCCGCCGCTGTTCCTTTTGTTTCTGTAGTGTAATGCGTTTTAATCATACATATACATAACTTGAAATCACAGAAAGAGAAGCGTGGTTTCGGTTCCCACCGCTGTTCCTTTTTTGTTTCTGTAGTGTAATGCGTTTTTAATCATACATATACATAACATGAAATCACAGAAAGAGAAGCGTGGTCCGTCCGCTCTAAGGCGTTGGTTTAGGCACCAATGCCTCTGAAGGCGTTTGTCGGTTCCCAACGCTGTTACGTTTTTGTTTCTGTTGTGTAATGCGTTTTAATCATACATATACATAACTTGAAATCACAGAAAGAGAAGCGTGGTTTCGGGTTTCCCACCGCTGTTCCTTATTTGTTTCTGTAGTGTAATGCGTATTTAATCATACATATACATAACTTGAAATCACAGAAAGAGAGGCATGGTCCGTGCGCTCTAAGGCGTTGGTTTAAGGCACCAATGTGTCTGAAGGCGTGTGTTTGGTTCCAACGCTGTACGTTTTGTTTCTGTAGTGTAATGCGTTTTAATCATACATATACATAACTTGAAATCACAGAAAGAGAAGCGTGGTTTCGGTTCCCACCGCTGTTCCTTTTTGTTTCTGTAGTGTAATGCGTTTTTAAACATACATATACATAACTTGAAATCACAGAAAGAGAGCGTGGTCCGTGCGTCTAAGGCGTTGGATTAAGGCACCAATATCTCTGAAGGCGTGTTTTCGGTTCCCGCCGCTGTTCCTTTTTGTTTCTGTAGTGTAATGCGTTTTTAATCATACATATACATAACATGAAATCACAGAAAGAGAAGCGTGGTCCGTCCGCTTAAGGCTGGTTTAAGGCACCAATGTCTCTGAAGGCGTTTGTTCGGTTCCAACGCTGTTACTTTTTGTTTCTGTAGTGTAATGCGTTTAAATCATACATATACATAACTTGAAATCACAGAAAGAGAAGCGTGGTTTCGGTTCCCACCGCTGTTCCTTTTTTGTTTCTGTAGTGTAATGCGTTTTTAATCATACATATACATAACTTGAAATCACAGAAAGAGAAGCGTAGTTTCGGTTCCCGCCCTGTTCCTTTTTTGTTTCTGTAGTGTAATGCGTTTTTAATCATACATATACATAACTTGAAATCACAGAAAGAGAAGCGTGGTTTCTCCCAACGCTGTTACGTTTTGTTTCTGTAGTGTAATGCGTTTTAATCATACATATACATAACTTCAAATCACAGAAAGAGAAGCGTGGTTTCGGTTCCACCGCTGTTCCTTTTTGTTTCTGTAGGTAATGCGTTTTAATCATACATATACATAACTTGAAATCACAGAAAGAGAAGCGTGGTCCGTGCGCTCTAAGGCGTTAGTTTAAGGCACCAATGTCTCTGAAGGTGTGTGTTTGGTTTCCAACGCTGTTCTTTTTTGTTTCTGTAGTGTAATGCGTTTTTAATCATACATATACATAACTTGAAATCACAGAAAGAGAAGCGTGGTTTCGGTTCTTAAAAATTACACTACAGAAACAAAAAAGGAACAGCGGTGGGAACCGAAACCACGCTTTCTTTCTGTGATTTCAAGTTATGTATATGTATGTTTAAAAACGCATTACACTACAGAAACAAAAAGGAACAGCGGTGGGAACCGAAACCACGCTTCTCTTTCTGTGATTTCAAGTTATGTATATGTATGATTAAAGACGCATCACAATAGAGAAACAAAAACGTAACAGCATTGGGAATCGAATACACGCCTTCAGAGACATTAGTGCCTTAAACCAACGCATTAGAACGCACGGACGACGCTTCTCTTCTGTGATTTCAAGTTATATATATGTATGATTAAAGACGCATTACACTAGAGAAACAAAACGTGGCAGCGGTGGGAACCGAACAGAGGCCTTCAGAGACATTGGTGCCTTAAACCAACGCCTTAGAACGCACGGACCATGGTTCTCTTTCTGTGATTTCAAGTTATATATATATGTATGATTAAAGTCGCATTACACTAGAGGAACAAAAAGGTAACAGCGGTGGGAACCGAACACACGCCTTCAGAGGCATTGGTGCCTTAAGCGAAGGGCATTAGAACGCACGGACCGCGCTTCTTTCTGTGATTTCAAGTTATATATATGTATGATTAAAGACGCATTACACTAGAGAAACAAAACGTAACAGCGGTGGGAACCGAACACACGCCTTCAGAGACATTGGTGCCTTAAACCAACGCATTAGAACGCACGGACCACGCTTCTCATTCTGTGATTTCAAGTTATATATGTATGATTAAAGACGCATTACACTAGAGAAACAAAAACGTAACAGCATTGGGAACCGAACACACGCCTTCAGAGACATTGGTGCCTTAAACCAACGCATTAGAACGCACGGACGACGCTTCTCCTTCTGTGATTTCTAGTTATATATATGTATGATTAAAGACGCTTTACACTAGAGAAACAAAAACGTGGCAGCGGTGGGAACGAACAGAGGCCTTCAGAGACATTGGTGCCTTAAACCAACGCCTTAGAACGCACGGACCATGCTTCTCTTCTGTGATTTCAGTTATATATATATGTATGATTAAAGTCGCATTACACTAGAGGAACAAAAAGGTAACAGCGGTGGGAACCGAACACACGCCTTCAGAGACATTGGTGCCTTAAACAACGCATTAGAACGCACGGACCACGCTTCTCTTTCTGTGATTTCAAGTTATATATATGTTTGATTAAAGTCGCATTACACTAGAGGAAACAAAAACGTAACAGCGGTGGGAACCGAACACACGCCTTCAGATACATTGGTGCCTTAAACCAAAGTTTTAGAACGCACGGACCACGCTTCTTTCTGTGATTGCAGTTATATCTCCCGCACCTGGCAAGAGAGCGAGTTTCCGGGCTCTTCGCCCGTTTCTCGGGCACCGCCACAGGTCTCAGCTCACGTCCCGGGCGATGCTCGTTTTCACCAACTTTTCGTTCTGTGCCCCCTAACTTTTGGGGCTATCACACGAGCTTTTGTAAGGAGGTGGTCAGGCTTTACCGACCGGCGCCTGGCTCGCCGGCTTTTGGACGCAGAGTCCGTGAAAACTTATCGAATGCCTTTACGGGTCTCGGCCCTCGCTTCTCGGTCATTCCCACAGCTCTAACTCGAGCTCCCGCACTTGGCGGGAGAGCGAGTTTCCGGGCTCTTCGCCCGTTTCTCGGGCACCGCCACAGGTCTCAGCTCACGTCCCGGGCGATGCTCGTTTTCACCAACTTTTCGTTCTGTGCCCCCTAACTTTGGGGCCTCAGTCACACGAGCTTTTGGTAAGAAGGTGGTCAGGTCTCTTACCGACCGGCGCCTGGCTCGCCGGCCTTCGGAAGCAGAGTCCGTGAAAATTTTTCGAATGTCTTTCCGGGGACGTCGAGGTTCCTCCGCCGGCGTCGGGTCGCTTGCCGGGAGCGTCTTGACGCCGCCCGCACGACGCCGCTCGGGCGAAATTTTTCAAAGTCCCAAATTTTTATAAGTCCGAACCCGGAAGACTGGTCTCGCCATCTTTTGATATGTTGTTCCCCGTGCCGAGATAGGCCCGGGGAACACGGGTTCGGACGTGCGTTTTCGCCGTTCGACTGCGTAAATCGACTCCCGGTGACGGAAGTCGCGTTTTTCGTCGCTTTCGTCCCCGGACGGACTCGTACGTGGTTTTTAACTTTGATTAAACAAATTACTCGAACACGGACTACGCTTTCGGACTTTTCGGGAAACGGTTTTTCAAGGTCCGCGACCCGATTTAGCCGTTTTGCGAAATTGTTGCTAAATTGTTGCTATATTTATATTTTTATGGTCTCGTCCGAAAGCACCTCGGGTGAGAGGAAAAAGGGCGCGGTCCGTTCGGCGCTATCTCTCCTTGGTTCTCGAGATTCGGCTATAATATAGTTATATATATATGTAATAATAACTTCTAATGCGTTGTTTAATCATAATGCTTGAAGGCTGTGTTCGAGTCACTGTTGTTACCTTTTTTCCTTAGTAATGCGACTTTAATCATACATATATATACTTGAAATCACAGAGAAGCGTGTCCGTGCGTTCTAATGCTGGTTTAAGGCACCAATGTCGACGATAAGACGAATTAATTCCTCCGCAACGGGGCGTCGGATCGCCTCGCGGTTTCGGATTCCGCAAACAACGCGGATTCGGATTCGGATTCCGCGAACGCATTAGAACGCACGGACCACGCTTCTCTTTCTGTGATTTCGTTATATATAGTATGATTAAAGTCGCATTACACTAGAGATACAAAAACGTAACAGCGGTGGGAACTGAACACACGCCTTCAGAGACCACGCTTCTCTTTCTGTGATTTCACGTTATACATATGTATGATTAAAAACGCATCACACTAGAAAACAAAACCTAACAGCGGTGGGAACCGAACACGCCTTCAGAGACATTGGTGCCTTAAACCAACGCATTGGAACGCACGACCACGCTTCTCTTTCTGTGATTTCATGTTATATATATGTATGATTAAAGTTTCATTAACTAAAGGAACAAAAGGAACAGCGGTGGGAACCGAACACACGCCTTCAGAGACATTGGTGCCTTATACCAACGCCTTAGAACACCCGGACGACGCTTCTTTCTGTGATTTCAAGTTATATATATGTATGATTAAAGACGCATCACACTAGAGAAACAAAAACGTAACAGCGGTGGGAACCGAACACACGCCTTCAGAGACATTGGTGCCTTAAACCAACGTTTTAGAACGCATGGACCACGCTTCTCTTTCTGTGATTTCAAGTTATATATATGTTTGATTTAAGATGCATCACACTAGAGAAACATAAACGTAACAGCGGTGAGAACCGAACACATGCCTTCAGAGACATTGGTGCCTTAAACCAATGCATTAGAAGGCACGGACCACGCATCTCTTTCTGTGATTTCAAGTATATATATATATATATATATATATATATATATATATATATGTTTGATTAAAGTCGCATTACACTAGAGGAACAAAAAGGTAACAGCGGTGGGAACCGAACACACGCCTTCAGAGACATTGGTGCCTTAAACCAACGTTTTAGAACGCACGGACTACGTTTCTGTTTCTGTGATTTCAAGTGATGTATATGTATGATTAAAGACGCATTACACTAGAGGAACAAAACGTAACAGCGGTGGGAACCGAACACACGCCTTCAGAGACATCGGTGCCTTAAACCAATGCATTACAACGCACGGACCACGCTTCTCTTTCTTTGATTTCCAGTTATATATATGTATGATTAAAGTCGCATTACACTAAAGGAACAAAAAGGTAACAGCGGTGGTAACCGAACACACGCCTTCAGAGACATTGGTGCCTTTAAACCACCGTTTTAGAACGCACGGACCACACTTCTCTTTCTGTGATTTCAAGTTATATATATGTTTGATTAAAGAAGCATCACACTAGAGAAACAAAAACGTAACAGCGGTGGGAACCGAACACACGCCTTCAGAGACATTGGTGCCTTAAACCAACGCTTAGAACGCACGGACCACGCTTCTCTTTCTGTGATTTCAAGTTATATATATGTATCATTAAAGACGCATCACACTAGAGAAACAAAACGTAACAGCGGTGGGAAAAATATAAGCGACATATTTTTATAACAGGAAATTTTTTGAATTCATCTTCTTGATAAAACTCTGGAATTCCTTTTATCACTACAGACAGCACTTTATTTGAAGGATTCTGAAAGCTATAAAACTGAACGCATTTTTATAATATCATTAACATATGAAATATATGCATAACATCATTGACATATATCTTCCCTTTAACACATATTGGAGGGGTTTTGATATCATTTTTTTACTTGCCTGATGGATTTTGAAGATTTATTAAAGGACCATTACTTGACGAGATTGGAACATTGAAGGGAGCCAATAAATTATTAGAAACTCTTTGTCTTTTAGCTGCATTAGTATCTTCTATGGGTTGATACAGAGCTAAACCATATTTTGCAGAGGTAACTGTTGATACATTTTGAAGTGGCACTCTGCAGAAGCTCGTGCCGCAGGGCTGCTGGTTTTGAAGAGTCCTGCATTTCAACGAGGAAATATTTTGGGATTGTTCTTGTTGCTGTAACTGTGGTTGTTGCAGATCAAACTGTTCTTGAAACTCTTGATATTGTTGCAACAAAAAATGTTTAAATTCTTGCTGTTGTTGTTTGTGTTGATGTATCTCAAAATTTGGTAGTAACTCTTGTTGAATTTGTTGCTGCTGTTGTTGTTGCTATTGCTGAAACTCAAAATGTTGAAACTGCTGATGTTTTTGATAACATTTAGTCATGATTGGAATACTACTCCTATTTATTCTGTCTACTGATGAATTTTGAGTATTATTTAGAGCTGTCAGAGCGTAGGATATAACTTGCCCGGAAAGGGTAAGCGCTTGTAACATGTAATATGTGCTATCAATAGGCTTTAGATTTCGCAATGGAAGTTTTCTCACTTACTTCGTCTTCAAATACTAACCCGTTTACAACCTAGACTAACAAAAATATATATAATGCACCTTTAAACTAAATTCAAATTACAATAAATTTGAAGAGCTCTTTCATATGCGTCCATCACCATCGATTGCGTCCATCACCATCGATTAATGTCTGTATTTTAAATCATGAATTTATTTGGAAACCAATTTTTCAAAGTGTAAAATGATGTGCCTAAGTCCTAATGCCTTAAATGTCCTTAAATCTCGATTCATTTAGTTTGTGGATATGATGTCATATTCATTTGAAACGATTATTTATCCATTAAAAAGAAATACGATTATGTGGAAATCCTATATTCACAAATTTAAAAAAATCGGAACTTCATTTGCCATGAAGACTGGTGAGGTATTGATGACGTGTATTTTGACGTTGCAGCGTGCATCGCAGAAGACGGCAACGACCTTGGTAATGGCAGAATTAACAGCACCACTCGCAGTAGCGTCAGCGACATTGGCAGTGTCACTGAGAGCCCCCGTGGCAACAACAGCGCCGTTGATGCTGCCAACGTCCATGATACTGTAATCGACGGCGAAACCGCGAATTATGCCCTTAGCAGAAAAGTGGACCTGCACTGCTTTACCTGCACTACCTCCACAGACAGCAAGTGCGGAGAACCTTTCTACCCGCAGGGTGTCACCATCCAAATTTACTCCGGCAAGAGCGTCTGCTACAAATTCAAAAAAGAAGACGCTGGCGGGATAGTATGTACGTATCTATTCGAGTAGGGGTAGTAAATTTAGTAGGGTAGGGTAGTAGAAGTTTTTATTTTTTCGCGTATTCTTACATAATGTAGAGAAATTAATGTAATGCTTCGGCAAAAACCGACGACTTTTCGACAGAAAACCCGCATTGGGGAGCCTCGATATCGAAAACGTCAAGATGCATACACAGATTGCAACCCGCGCACACTCAAAGTATTAGCTTTGAACTATCGTGACGTCATGTGAACTCGCTTGCCAATTTCATAACTCGATGGTATGCATAAAGGTGCATAAGCAAGTCATATCTTTATCTCTAATTGTCAATGGCGGCTCGTGGTCATACTATTAGAGTGTGCAACGCCTCTCTTCTCTCTCCCTTTCTCCCTCTCTCTCTCTCTCTCTCTCTCTCTCTTTCTCTCTTTCTCTCTCTCTCTCTCTCACACACACACACACACACATGACCATACATACATACATACATACATACATTACAAGCATACACATATATTCGTTGACATATATAACAACAATTAAACACAAAGTATCTTATGAAGTTTGATAGCACGTTGAACAGTTCCTTTTGTCAGCAATGAGGTTTGGCCGCATTTCTTTTCACAACACCCGTTTCGTCTTCGCTCGGCAAGGACCCCTCCAAAATATGTACACCTTGCGTCGTGTTACCGCATGATTCGGCACTTCCAGATCGGTTTTTCAAAGGGTGTCAAGAGACACATTGATTCGAAACTTTTTTACTCGCACTTTTGCTATAGAGTATTTCCCATAAACTCGCTGTAAAAATTTAAGGTTAAAAGTACACGTTTCTATACCCAATACTAAAAATCTGGATAGTTTGCCGTCTACACTGATTGACGAAACACAAAGTCTGTGTCGCTTCAGTAAACGCTGTTTCTTTTCAGCGATTTTTTCTGCGACTTGTTCATTGATGTCGTTTTAATGCTTTCGACGCTATTCATTGTCAGTTGCACAAACACACTGGACAGAAAAATGAACACTAACTTCGGTTTTTCAAAAGGCATTAAAGTAGCTTAGTACATACGTTTACACAATAAATTTGGGATTTCATATGCTTCGGGATGGATTTGTAATTGCAACTCGCTTTAAAACATAAGAAAATGTACAAATAACATTCGATTAACACAATACTTATGAATGCAACATTGCACAGCAATGCGTTTGATGTTTCGCGCGCTACCGAAGAATTGCTTTGGAAGGGACGAGATCATTTAAGTGGAGATATACTCTCATTTCTTCGTTCAATGTCACTTACTTCTCTTAAAAACTTGTGCTGGCCGAGTGTTATATCTTCGACATGTCAAGGCACTTCCAGAGGTCGCGCCAGCGGTAACCGCAGTAATCCGCACGGTCAGGAGTGTGCTCCAACCGCCCATAAGCCACCATGTTCCACTCTTTCCTCCAGCCCGGGAGCACGCCACTCCGTCGGCTCGTTTGCATTTCCCGAGTGTGCTCTAGTGTGCTGTCATGAAGGGCATTGGCAGTGGACTGTCAATCGCAGCTTCGAACGGCGCGTGTTTTGAAATACCATGTTTCGGAAACGCTCATATAGGACTTGTATTCCTCTTGTTAAGAAATGTGTAAAAAATTGCTACGCAATTATTTCGATGTGCACATGCGAAGTGCGAATACTCACGAGTCGCCACTGGTAATATTAGAAGAAGAGTATGGGTTATGAACTGTTCACCAAGAAACTGATTTTCAACCGACCTTCAGTAAAATATCCATTTATTTTGTGAAAATTATTGCAGAAAAACGTGTTACTTCTAATCTTATATAGATTATATTTAACATTATTGTACATTTATCATTTTTCACGAAAAGCATTCCAATGCATATTAACTTCTCGTAACTAAAAATCTGTATTACATTTCCAAAATATGACTACAATAATACAATTCTTGTACAAGGGATATATTTTCTGCATATGTTTCTATAAGTCAAATGAGAATTGCCGTTATATTTATTAATCGTGTCAGGAACGTTTTTGATTGATTGATTGATTGATTTTTCGTGTTTCGGGCGCGTCAACTGCTTTGGTCATTGGTCCCGTTAGTGAAGTGCATGTTTTTTCTCGGAGATGGCGGTGATCTTCCCTGCTGGATGGCGAGATCTGGCGCCGACCTACCGTCGGCTAGTGGGGTTTCTCCTAATCAGGACTCTCTCACCAGCGGGCACTGCCCTGCCGGACAAGCTCTAAGCTCCGACCGGTCTCCCGGAATATGTGAAAGTGTAGTGCATGTTGGTGTGTGTGTGTGTGTGTGTGTGTGTGTGTGTGTGTGTAAGGAAGAGGATAGGACAAGAAGCGGAAGGACAGAGCGCGCGCGTCCGTGGCCCGTTTGTTAGGGTACTGCTCCGGCATTCGCCTGGTGTTGATCGGAGAAACCACGGTAAACTACCGATCAGAGAGAACGTTTTCACCAGCTTATATTGGTACCAATGTAAGGTTAAAAATAAAACTAATGGTGCTACAACAGTACTTACATTCTCGGATTATTTCTAAATTTGCATTTTACACTCTCGTAAACGTACGTGCGTCCTCGAAACATTATAATTCGCGTCAAAATGCCTTGGCTGAGAGGTTGATGATGATGGATAATCCTACATTCCGTCAGGCGAAAGACGCAAAAGATGACATTTTGCTGCATTGTTTTGTAAATAATTACACGTAATTCTTAAAATTTTATAATTGCACATACTGCAAGGAAATTACGAAAGCTACTAAATTTTTCAAAACAAACAAACAAACAATGTAACTTTATTGAAAGAACTAACATACAGAAAAGATCCCAAAGGAAAAATATCTTCAACTTTGTAGTTGTATGAATAAATCGAAAGAAATTCAAACTTTTGAAATTTTAAGAGTGAAAAACGGACCTGTGCAACTTTAATAGGTGTATTTTACTCTAATCTTTCAATAAATTTAAAGATAAAATTTGAAGCCATTTTTGAGAATTTTTACAATGTTCCAGGGCTTCATGTAAAGTACCCGAAATGTGAAGCAATGTTTTTCAAAATCGCAGCGCTTTAAAACAAATCAGATCGACCAGAAATATGCATTTCAGAAAAAATCCATGTATGGTTTAGCCTAGGAAGTTTACAGACAGCGGGACAGCGGGCGAACTGACGGGCAGACGGACGGACAATCAGACGGATGGACGGACAATCAGACGACGGACAATCAGACGGACGGACAATCAGACGGATGGACGGACAATCAGACAGACGGACAATCAGACGAACGGACGGACGGACGGACGGACGGACAATCAGACGTACGGACGGACTATC
Organism: Teleogryllus oceanicus; assembly: GCA_964035755.1. Taxonomy (NCBI): domain Eukaryota; kingdom Metazoa; phylum Arthropoda; class Insecta; order Orthoptera; family Gryllidae; genus Teleogryllus; species Teleogryllus oceanicus. The sequence continues at coordinate 80,371,188 of CAXIVR010000012.1, forward strand.
AGACGTAGGACAGGCATACGGAGAGACACACACTGACGGATGTTTTGAAGAAAAAAACAACACTTTTTCGGTATCAGAGATCCCCAATACATGAATTTCCGTAGAAATCTCGAAATCGATTTTCCGCAGCATTGCATAACTTTCTCTTTACTATGTGTATTACTCCGTATATAGTTTGTAGATATACGAGAGAGTAAAAAATTCCTGTACAATTTTTTAATAAACGAGTTGCTTTTTCGTAATCTGTGTCTGAAATTTAAGCAATTAAAATAGTTATTTTCATATTAATGTGTGAAGTTTCCGTTTTTTCATGGTCGAGATTGAAATTTTTGCCGAGACCGTAGGTCGAGGTAAAAGTTTCAATCGAAAATCATAGAACCATCGAGGAAACATTACGAAATTAACTCAAAACTGCAGAGGTCATTCAATGGGATAGTAGTTCCCTCACTAAGCACCTGATGGTGTAACAAAACTAGTTACGAAACGTTGTCAATTGCTGAAATAAATGATTATCAATCATCAAGTTTTTTAAAAATTTGGATACTTTTATTTGCAAACATATATTGACAATCAAGAAGAAATATTGATTTACCTCACTACTTCTTTGGATTGGGTTGTTGGATCTTGAAACGAATGAAACTCAATTCGCTTTTCTCTTCAATGTGGGGAAAATCTCTTGTCCTTTCCCTGCGAGTTGAGTTCGTGTCCGTCCTGCGATGTTGTTCCCAGATCACGTTAATATCATGAAAGCTGATAACTCGCCGTTTATGTTTACATCGAATATTTACTATATTCGCGTATACGTTCAACAACGCGAACACTCAGAACTTTTTGCGTTTACATTTAAGTTTAATTTGTGAATGAGCCTGCGCTCATGTTTTACTAACTGCCTTCTCTTTTCGCAGACGTGGAGAGGGGTGGGATGTTGGACGCCGAATATTTGAGGAAATACCAGAATGGCGACCTCGACGCCTTCCCGATTCGCTCGCGCTGCTTCGACATGCTTTGTAACAGCGCGCCGGGGTCGTCAGCCGGTCTCTCTCCTCTTATTGTCCTTATCAGGGCTGCTAAGTGCTGTGGCAAAATAATGTGCTCAAATAATAACATTTTTGCAAACTCTTCCTATCAGGGCTGCTAAGTGCTGTGGCAAAATAATGTGGCTCAAATAATAAACATTTTTGCAAACTCTTCCTTATCAGGGCTGCTAAGTGCTGTGGCAAAATAATGTGGCTCAAATAATAAACATTTTTGCAAACTCTTCCTATCAGGGCTGCTAAGTGCTGTGGCAAAATAATGTGGCTCAATAATAAACATTTTTGCAAACTCTTCCTTATCAGGGCTGCTAAGTGCTGCGGCAAAATAATGTGGCTCAAATAATAAACATGTTTTGCAAACTCTTCCTATTCAATCGACGCATTAATGCATTTATGTATTAATATTAACTTAATACAGAAAATTATATGATAAATGAAAGTACTGCTTGGTACTTTCTGTTAGTTTTCCTTGCTGCCCTGGTTCAAAGCAAAAGGAAAACACTAAATATTTACACTAATTAAATTGTTACAATAAAATCTTACGTGATACTTCTATTTTTAATAAATGTTGAGCAATCATTGCAGTAATTCGATGTTCCTAACTAGTATATAGATCTTTATTTTATCTCACAACCCTTGTCTGAAAGCTCTCGCTCTTGTTGTGATAACTTTTTGAAAATTTATTTTCGCCTGTCCCTGCTTAACTCAATATTTATTGCCATTATTCTCAATGTATTCTTATTCTCATTAAGTTTTAAAGTGGAATCGCTCATCTCATCAATCGCTAAGAAACATTTACATTATGTGAGTGGGTATACTTGTCAATACAAGATTCCAAGTTATGAACCTTTACCTAGGATTTTTTTCTTATCTAAATTTAAAGAACTTGAATGAAAAATCAATTCGTTTCGAAATAATATAATTTTGCTTTAATAATTTCACCTCAGCCAATCTCGCAGCTCCACGGTTGCCGCTAGGAATACACACAAATAACAAATATAACACTGCAACAAAAGTCATGAATTTCATACAATATTTAGGACACATTCACACAATTCATCATCTACCTCATCTTCCTGTCTTTCTTTCTCATGGCCATTATACCTTCGATTCTCACTTATAAATACTTTTCATATCTAAATGTTGCACAGCATGGTATTCCTACATGCTTTATTTTAATGTCTGTTCACTTTTCTTTTGGTTGCCCACTGCATTCTTGGCCGACGAAGCATTTGGTAAGCTTCCCACATCCATTGACTCCACACCGCCTTGTTGCGCAACGTGTTCCAGTTTATAATTTAAATCAGATTTCCTAAAAAAACTGTCGTCCTCTAAAAATCCATTCGCTCATCTAATTAATGGTTCGCGTACTTGATTACAACTTCCGATCCTCTTTCCATTAGCTCAGCGACAACGACCACCAATTATTCCGCAAATGAACTGCGCTGTCGGCTCTATGTCTGAACTCTACCATCGCCAATCACGTTCCCCTACGAAATTCATAAAGCCTACCTTTCAACCTTTCCTCCAGACCGATAAGTCCTCAATTACTTGTCTCTTTGCTAACTCTTGTTGCTTTGCTTTATAAAGTTGAGATATAGACTGTCTGCTATCAACTTTTTTCTTAATAAAGGTTTCCAATTCCCAGGTTCATAAAAGCAACTTCTGTTAAGATAAATTTAGTGTGTTTAACATTATAACAAATTTATATTCACATACCTTACATGGATACATACCTTAACTTGAAATTGGATGAAAGAAAATATTATAATGACCTTAATTCTTGGTATCATGTTGAAATAAATTTCCTATAAAATTACAATTTCAATTAGAATTCTCGTTATTAAACATGCAATATTTTTATGCTTTAGAAAATTAACATGTAAGTTTGGATATTCATTATCTAAATTAATTCAAATTGAAACTTCAAATTTTAAATGAATACATACATTTGATGAATTTGGAATGAGAGAAACATTACAATAGTCACATTAGTTCTTGGTAACATACTGAAATAAATTACCTATAAAATTAAAATTGCAATTACGATTGTGGTTAACCAAAGGAGGGGTAAGGAGGGAAGGGAGGGGCTGTTAGGGGCAGCTTTATCGGAAGGACTGGAGGGTCGACTTCTGAGGAAATAAGGGCATGAAGAGATAGTAATAGGGTTTATAGGTTTTAAGGCAGGGACTTGGACATCGGAAAGTGACAAATACTATTTTGAATTTCATCATTGCAATTATTCTAATTTTCCTCCAATTTTATCATTGAAATTAAAGTGGGCCCAATCTTGTGCAAAATACTACTTAGAATGTAACAATGAAATTTGTTTTCATAAATGTAATTTACAATTATGATTGTCTATAAAAATGAGTTTTGGAACCTTTATTTAAAAGAAATACAGCGCATAATCTTCAATTGTCCAGTACACACACTTCTTCCCATTGACTGTCACTTTGTACACTTATTATATTCCCTATTCTTTGATATTTTCCTTTTTCTATTTTTTGGCCCCTTTTGTTTATATTTTATTTCTCGCGTCTATATTCACTTCTTTTGTGCATTTTCATGTATTTTTTGACCCTTTGAATTGTTCCCCGCATAATCCAGGATAACTCATTACAACTTGTTACTTTTTCCTTGTGTAATGTTCTTATCTTACACTATTGTTTGATGGTATCATTTTAAATATTCTGACACCCCACTTACGAAATTTAATTTCACTAGTTTGTAGTATTTTATCCAATTTCGATAATAACCAATTTTTACATCGATACAGAAGAATGGGAACTGATACTGTTGTATAGAATTTATCCGCCTATCTATATTTAGTTTTGTATATTCATGTATATCTATAGTTAGTTTCCTTCTGAATGTTCTTTTGAGAAGACCATTAATGTAGTTACATCTGTCTATTTCGTCATGATAGGCCATACACAGACAACGTTTTCGCAATACAACAAATACTAGAGAAACATAGAGAATGTAATAAAGAAATTTACATACTCTTTATTGATTATAAAAATGTATTTGCAGGGTTAAACGGGAAACGCTTTAGAAAACAATTAATTTCAGTCAATATATGCTTTTTGAGACAAAGAATCTACAAAAAATAATATGTATCTAAAATAATGAGGAACACAGAAGGAAAACTAATTTAGGTCGCAGACAAAGATGCAGCTTATATATAATATTATTTAACATTTACAAGGACAAAATTACTGGAGAATGGTTATCTAAATTAAAATGTTATATTCATAACTGGCCTTCAACGCATTTTGTTACGACAACTCTCTTTATTGATCACCCACCTATTTTAAGTAACTTGAAGATGGTCTTAAATAGTGCAGTATGAAACGATGATGTAATGTTGCGTGTTTAACACACGAGTATGATATTACGATACGAGCGAGGTATGAGCGAGTATCGTAAACTTCACACGAGTGTACTAATGCCCATTATATCGAGTTTCATACTGTAATTTTTCTACGACTTATAGTAACTTTCATAAGTTATACGTTTACATTCAATCGCTTTGTAGCAGTTGACATGCAGGATTCAGCCAAGGCCACCTAGTGCGCACATCCCTACCCTACCCTCGCATGCTGCTGGCGGCGGCTGTGGTTATCACTCCGTCTGCGAGGAAGTACTGCCCTAGTCAAATAGTATCAAAGTGAAATTATGATCCAATTTATTTTAAATAATATTCCATGAACAATACTAATAACACAAGAAATTAAATCTGACAAGGATAATATAGTATCAAATGCAATTTTAATGTACACAATCGAACGAAACATGTACTAGAACGATTCTCAATGATTAATTGTCAATACTGGGTTTGTAAAGTTCTCTGTGCTTGGTCAAGCACTCATATCATAATGAAATCTGTATAGTATTGAGTTGGGAACGGATTTTATTGTAAATACATATTTTTACAGGGACAAGATACCTACATTCACAAATATTTTTTAGGCTTAACACGACATTTTGTACGAATTAAAAACATTTTTATTTTACATATTTTGGTATAATTACATATTTTTACATATTCTATCTATTACTAAATACTTCGTTACATTTTAATATATTTATAAGCTAAAAATGAACATTTCACTTACGCGTTCGAAATATGTTACATGAAAACTAACTTTGTTACTGAAATATTTGCAAAGCCATGCAATGCGCTTGTATTACCTTCGGTATTAATTGTCAAACCTATTCCTCCTCCCTCTTCTCCCGCGCCTTCTGCTTCTTGGAAACCGCTTTCTCGGGATCAAGGAGGAGCGAATACATGTGAGGCAGAAGGAACTTCAACCACGTGCTTACTCATGATTCAAAGACCCCATGCATAGCTCGATAAAAAAAAATATTTTTCGATCATTGTCTTATAGTTTTTCTGGAGTTGGGTGAGGGGGAGGGGCGTATGCTCCCTTTACCCCCTCTATTTCTATCGCAGGGTACCCAGTATTATTCACTTGAGCGCCGTCTCCTCGTAATCAACATTGTATATACTACGAAAGTATTATATATTTCGGATTAAACTAGCGAACAATTGCTTCTGTAGATATACAACTTTCTTTCAGCTTCTCTGAATCCATGTTAAAATTTGATCGGCAACGTAGTGTGTTCGGAACACGCTTGAATAATGGAATTTTAAATATAATAACGAATTTTTTATTTCACGTATTTTATATTTTTCCTATATATTTGGTAAAAATATGTACATATGTATGTACTTATTTTGCTTTCTTTATTACAATAAATTCCGTTCCCTAGTAATGCGTATCATTATGAACTGGTGGAAGCTTATCAAATGAGAGCATTTTGAAATGAGGGTATAAAGAAGCAATTTTTGAGCCCGACAAAATACTCCCAAAATATGACACAATGAGTTGCGCTTACGGATCCTCATTGCCGGCGCGCCCCGCCCCTCCCCGCCTCTTATCACGCGCCTCAATACCCGAGCGCAGCAGCCCCTTCTATATTTTTTTATTTTCTCAGTTTCTATATTTTTTAAGTTATCAATCATAGTAGTTTGATATTAATTTATAACTCCGCTTATATTCCATTACTATCAGCAGAATCTGCTGTTTTCCCGCTTCCCGCGATGGAGCAAATTTTCCTGCAGAAGACTTCGAAAATCCGCTAAATCTAGCGAGAATTCCGCCGACCGACTTGGCAACACTGGCGCAGGAGGTTCGGGCCTGCGTGGGCTGGCGGTCTGTGAGACGGCCGTCCACTTCCCATTAACGTCACGAGAGCGAGAGATTTCGCAGGAACCGCAGGTTTTGCTGTGCTTCTGGAGCCCTATGCGCGAGCGGACCCGAAGACGCGCAAAGTAAGGTGGGGGCGATCCGCAAATACTCGTAGAAGAGGAGGTGTGGTTAAAGCCATTTGGATTCTATGGGAAAATGATGACTCGTGCTTTAATGGCACAACACTCAGATAATCGACAAAGATCTTACCTTATGTTAGGATTATGCATTTTTCTTTTAATGAAATTCAATATTCAAGATATTTCTATGAACATTCTAAGTATTTATGTAAAATACTCACAGCGAGAGTGGTGTTCAAATAGCTGATATACACTCATCACTTATGCAATATCTGCGACTATATTTGTTTAGTATTTATTTATTCATTTTTTTCGTCAAAAAACAGTTAAAAACTGCGTGTGAAGAAGTGAATTCTGAGCACGTTTTCAAAATTATGTGATCCTACACTAAGTCATATACTACTTGAATTGTAACAAAATCTATTTTCAAGGATAAATCAGCAATAAATTTTGGGCTCTTTTCCATCATGTCCTTCGTCAAAGAATAATACTTCCTGCCGCGACAACATTAATTGATTGATTAATTGATTTTTTCGTGTTTCCGGGCGCGTCAACTGCTTCGCTCATTAGTCCCGTTAGTGTAGTACATGTTTTTTCTCGGGAAATGGAGGTGATTTTCCCCTCGCTGAATGGCGAGATCCGGCGTCGACCTACCGTCCGCTAGTGGGGTTACCCCCTAACCAGGACTCTCCCACCAGCGGGCACCGCCCTAGCCGGGACGAGCTCCAAACTCCCGACCGGTCTCCCGGAATATGTGATAGTGTGGTGCATGTTAGTGTAAGTGCGTGTGTAAGTGGAGAGGATAGGACAAGGAAAAGGAAGGACAAATCGCGCGCGCTCCGTGGCGCGTTTGATAGGGTACTGCTCCGGCATTCGCCTGGTGTTGATCGGAGAAACCATGAAAAACTACCGAACAGAGCAGCCGGCGGCTAGAATTCTCCTCCAGACAGCGACTGAATTCGACCTAGCTAAAAAGCTAGTGTCGAAAAGCCTGCCACCGTCAGGACTCGAACCTAGGACCTCCCGGTCAGAGGCACTGCAGTGGCATCAGTTGATGCACTGAGCTACCGCTCCCGGTGAAAACATGAAAACGATAATTTGAATAACTAAATTGTTACATCCGCCGGCCCGGCTAGAGCTCAATCGGCTGTGAGATCACCAGTTCCTTTCGCTCTAGAAGAAAGAAGGGGTTGCTAGTAGTTGTTCATGATAATAAGAATGAACATAATGACTCGAAAATATATAATTTTATTCCTGACTCCTGTCAAGGAAGTTACTTATAAAAAAACAAAACACCCTACCTAATGAGATCTCTAATAAATAGTAAGATAATGAAATAAAAATTAAGGAATTACTGATTATGATAATTTAAGAACATGATTGCTCAGGCGCGGCAACGCTTATAAAATCTGGATTGTGTTATAGCAACAAAGTTCATGTTGCACTTGAAGAGCGAAGAATGATAGTACCCAACAGCGTGGTTTTTTTTTTTCCGATACGACAAATTGTACCGGGATGTCTCGTATGCAGCAGATGGACCTGTCAGCTGGGCGCCCGCAAGTTTCGTTGACCTCAGGCGGCGGCTCCGGTGGTGGCGGGGTTCCGGGAGGACTAAGGAAGCCCCTGTCAGCGGTGGCAGCAGGCAGCGGCGGTGGCGGTCGAAACACCCGCTGCAGCTCACCTCGTCCAAATGGTGGCCTCCGCGTCGAGTCGTTGCGAGTTCAGATTTCTCTCGCAAGTCTCAGCATAGGCGTACGATGCAGGCAGCAAGTTATGCCCTGTTCTCATAACTTGGCCCTATTGCGCAGAAGTCCGAGTCGAATATCAAACTCAACAAAATAACTTTCCCAAATCGAGAGATTAATTCGCCAAGCAGGACGTTCTTCTTAAAAGCAATGTTGCGCCCGCCTCCACGGCGCTCTGATCGAATCGGATGTTCGCCTGGCACGACGTTCTCCTTGCGCAAGAAACACCAAAATTTTCCGTTTCTTGAGCTATTTTCTGTCTCTGTCTAACAAGTGCACGCACATGTACAAGGTCCTCGTGGTCTCCCTTTCCCATTTGACCTTTCCGATCAACAGTTCTTAATTAATGTCGAAGGGAATCCCCGCCAGAGACAGGGGGCGCTTGTTGACGAGGGGGCTGGCGGTCGCCAAGGAGGTGGGATGGAAAGGTCTGCCTTCCGAGGAACCCCAGCGTTCGCAGCTGCACCCTGCCATAAATTCCTTCCACCAGGTCGCACGCGTCGGGTCGCGGCGCCGGCAGTTATGCAACACCCCGAAAGCACTGTTCTTTTGTCGATTAAAATTATAATATTATTTAGGCTACTTAATGTACCGCCACAATATTTCCCACTGAATTCTAGAAGACGTACACAGATAATGAAGTTACATTTATGTCCAGAAGCAAAACAATGGGCCATCTCAGCATTTGCTCAATGGATCAGGAAACTGCATGAAACATCAGATCGAGATGGGGTCATTGACCCAGAAGCTGCGATACAATACTTGTTACATATTGTTTAGAATTATACACTCCAATGGCAAATAGTACATTAAATATCACTGTTAAAATTATTGTTACTTTCCTTGTGATGCTCAGTATAGTATCTAATTGTATAGAATGTTACGCAGCAGAAACGATTTATATTGGGATTTAAACTTTTCAATCGAATTTAATCGTTTAATGTCATCTGGCAAAGTGTTGTAAAATAATGTACATGTGTTATATGTGAATTGTTTGTTATGAGCTGTTGATACTGTCACCTGATGAATATGATTTCTACATCGAGTGTTATGGTAATAGACATCTGCGTTTTCTGAAAATATATTCCACCCTTAAGCAAGTCATTTTTGACAAAACTACTGATTCGTAAGTCAACAGACAAGGTAATGTTAAAATTCCTAGGTTAATAGAGGCTTTCAAGAATCACGAGGGTGAGATTTGGTTATTATTCGTACAATTCTTTTTGTAATCTAAAAGTCTGGGAGCTATAAGATGTATTTCCCCGAATATTTGTATATTTTACATTGTGCAAACCTCAGTTGACACGTCCTCTGATTGTTACCATATATTTTTAAATTAAAATAAATAATAAATAATACAACAAAAACTGACCCTACGAATTTAAGTAATATAAAATATCAACACACATTCACCGGAAGTACGTAAAATATACTATTATTTACATTTTCTCTCAATACTCAAGATATCTATTAAGGGTAGTTTATTAAAAAATTTAGAAAACAAATAAATAAATAATAATGAAAATAAAACCGGATACGCATGGTTCCGGCTGGAGTTGCTCAGCACGTGGTCCTGACAATACACTGGTTTTTCATTCACTTTCTTTCGGGCCGTGGCCCTGGTCGGAATTGCAATGGACTTGTGTGCTTCAGCAGCTTGGAGTTGGGCTGGAGGCAAACAAGTTGTCTTCATTCCATGTGATTGTGTTTTGTAGCCCTGATGAAGGAATTAAGGGCCGTATTCTCGAACCGCTGCCAGGGGCCTGCCAAGAGTAGCAGGCTCCCAGAGTTCGAATTTGCGATTCACGAACTGCTTCCAGCGGCTGGCAGGCCCCTCGTATGCTCCCAGCAGCGGCTCTCAGCTGGCAGCGGTCGCAAGTGCTGCCAGCAGCCCCCCAGCGTGCTCCTAACCTGGTTTACTTGTGTTTTTATCCTCAGTGCGTTGTTGTTGAAGTATATTTTTTTTTTACACCGACTTTACTTGACTTTTTGTACACTCCTCTTGATTTACGGCAACCGAGCATACTTCATGGACTACTCTATCGAATACACGGCGAATTATTGCTTAATCTTTCGGACTATTATTTTTTTATACACTGCAACATAACCTTTCGTGCATTTTGCCAATCAGTTCCGTTTGATATAATGGATAATGAATTGCTGAGAATTTTATGAATTCATGGAAGAAATGGAGGAGGAAGAAGAAGAGCAGCGTCGACGAATGCCTCGCCGTTATATCCGGGATGTACAGAATCCTATAAGAGATTTCGGGACCGCGAATTTCAAAGTCGCTACCGATTTTTGAAATCCACTGTTGTTAATGTGTTGTTTCCTCTGATGCGGAATGTATTTGATGGGGACTTGCTGGGTTTGCCAATATCCCCAATGTTCAAGTTATTGACAGCATTAAGATTTTATGCCACAGTCCTGTACCAGGTGAGTTTGCGTAATAATTTTTTTTATAAAGTCTGCTCTTGGAGTGGAAATTAATTAATTTATAAGTATGGTTTGAGTGTTTCTACTGCAAAGGTAATATGATTCAAAATAAATATTTCAGAGAGATAATGGTGACATGGTCTCAGCCAGTCAAGTGTTTGCAAAATGGTTCAAAGTGACAGCTATCCTCGCAGTCAAGTGAGAAATTACATGCTTCTGCCAAGAACTTCACAGCAGCAACAAGAAGTTAAAAGAAAGTTCTATGCCATGAGGCAATTTCCTGGTGTTATCGGGTGCATAGATGGAACACACATAAAGATTACTTCCCCTGGAGGTATTATGGCAGAAGTGTACTGTAACAGAAAAACATTTTTTCCCTTAAATGTTCAGGTAATTTTTAGAGAAACTTTGAAACAAGTATGTAGTTTTAGTAAACTTATCAGTGAAATCTATTTTATATCTTATCACACTTTTATGAATGAAATAAGAGTAGTACTTCAAACCTAAGCTTTTATATGTTTGAATGCATAATTTTATAGTTCCTTTTTTTTTTTCATTTGATGTATCTTGGCAATACTACTATGAAAGAAATACATGTTAGTTTCTGGTAAAGTTATGGCTTATAAATGGTCAACTTCATTTGAAATGGGCAGTAATTTGTTATGTACATTTTTATATGTTTGAATACATAATTTTACCTGACAGTCTCCTGTTTAAATTTAAAAAATTGAATTGACTATCAATTACTTCAGTAATATAAAAGATAAAGAAAAATAAGTAAATTTATACAAATTTTATGTTAAATGGTGAACTTGAATGCCATCATCCAAAACTGAATTTAGAGAATTTGATCGGTTTTTAATATCACACAGCGCTACTAATAAACGTGGTGTAAACTTTATTCTGTGCTTACGCTTGGAATAGCATGAGAATAGCAAAAACTTTTACCAATAAACATGGAATAACTTGAGCATGGAATAACTGCGGCGTAGTTTCCATGGCAACCGCTAAACCACGGGGAGACATAGTTTAAGTGTTGAATAAGGAAATAACGCGGAGGAAAACAAGCGCCTTGCAATAGTCATTTGTCTCCAGTTTATCTCCAGCTGTTCGTGCGTGAGTTTCGTTCTTTCCTTTCAATCATTTCGACCTTTGCTTTCGTTCTTTTGGTACTTTCTCCTGGATATTTTGTGACCTGGCTTCTTTTGGATTTCATGTGATTTAATTTCGACCTTTGCTTTCGTTTTTTGATATTTTCTCCTGGATATTTAGTGATTCGGCTGCTTCGATTGGAACTGTGATTCCGTTTTTGATTTTGTTGAGAGCGATGTCGCTTCGAGATATTGAAAGTGTGGAAGAAGTTGAGTTCATAGACGAATTCTTTCATTGTGAACATCCGAGGAGGAAGAAGAAGTGTTACCGAGCACGGGTGAGCCCATTGGAAATATATTCTGATACAGAATTCCGCAGGAAATACAGATTTTCGAAAGAAGGAGTGATAAAATTAATAGACTTGTTCGGGGCCCAGTTGAAATGTGATAACGGAAGGGGAGGAAAACTTTCTCCTGATCTGCAAATTTTAACTGCTCTTCGCTGCTGGGGAAGAAACGAAATTCAAGACGATTCTGCTGACTTGCATGGGATAAGTCAACAATCCGTCACTAATGTGTGCCGACGAGTGGCACTGTGTATTGTGGAAAAGAGGCAGACGTATATTCGAATGCCTGAAACGTTAAATGAAGAGGTGCAGAAAATAAACATGTTTTCTGATATTTGTGGCTTCAGAAGTGTAATCGGATGCATTGATTGCACTCACATCCGCATCCCACATGTACCAGGCAATGAAGGGCACTGTTACATAAATAGGAAGAATTTCCCATCATTAAACGTACAAGTTGTGTGTGATGCTTCATTAAAGGTAATGGATATTGTGGCAAGATGGTACGGGAGTGCACATGACTCCCGTATATTCAATGAATCTGCATTGAAAGTGAAATTTGAAGGTGGACATTTTCATGGTAGGCTTTTGGGAGATTCCGGATATGCATGTACCCCGTATTTATTCACCCCAGTGTTGAGGCCCAGGTCAAGAAAAGAAGAGCGCTACAATGAAAAGCATGTGCGCACTAGGAACACAGTGGAAAGATGTTTTGGTGTGCTGAAAAGCCGATTTCGTTGCCTCCAAACAGGCTTCAGAAATTCTCTTGAAAACATCAAACTATACATTGTGGCTCTTGCAATATTGCACAATTTAGCAATAATTTTTAATGAAGAGCAATTTCCTGTGGAAGAAGAAGTGGTTGAAGAATACAATTGCAACCAATTGAAGCTGTAGGTCGAGGAGCAGCAGTTGGGCAGCTTTTATAGAGGACAATTTTTAGAAAAGGAAATTTATGTATTAATTTGTGAAAGGCAAGGGAAGTGAATGTAAATAAAGTTTTACCTAGGTGTCTGATGATGATGATGCTAATAATAATAATAATAATAATGGTTTTGTTGTTAATTGCTTTCTGGTAGCAAAACCAGACTTGTTCAAATATTCATATTTCCCAGAAAATCTGGTATTTGAGTGACCTACGAAAATTTTCCATGTTAAAATACTTCCATATTGCATATTTTTAAAATGTAATTCCTAATGTGGATTAATAAGCATTTACACCAATATTGTGAATTTGAACTTGTCTGTTTTTGGTAGCATTCAGTGGAGCATACCCCTTTTCAACCCCCAGGAAAAAAATCAAAGAATTAATAGCGGCTAGATTTGAAATGTGTATACGAAACTGAAAGGATATTCAGAATATAATTGCAGACTTATATTTCCTCATCAATTTCATATAAATATTTCACTTAAGATTTTTCTAATAAAAAATGTGAACCTGCTCACCACTGTGAAAAATCTTCTAAATAATCAAATTTATTATGATTAAGAACTTACCTTGCATAAAAACTCTTTCACATTCCACTGTTTTTACTGAAATGGCAAATTCTATTATGTTATAAAATAATAACATGAAATTCTTTAGAAAGGGTGGGTAACCAATTGTTTAGATATTTAGTCAAAAAACAGTAAAAATTGTATGGGGAGAAAATCATCTATGCACGCTTTCTTGAATTTCAGAATCCTTCCTAACAGTTTAACTATTCATTCAACTTTTTCAAATTAGTATCAGAATTTTGGATTAGTGAATTGATAAAAATTTAAAAAACTGATGTGAACAGAACTTTCTACTAGATTTGAACTCCAAGCCGACTTATTTTGTGTTGCATTGTTTGACTTTTGCAAGAAAGTGAGATTCTCTGTTACTTGGACTTGTGTAGAAATTCAGATAATGAATGTTATTCACGGGATTATGTCAGTATATAAATAATTAGTTTGCATTTCTGAATCTTAATTCCATCATCAGGGCTAGTTTACAAAAAAACAAGGCATGAAAACTTCAGTATGAATATAAAATGCACATAATGATATGCAAAAGAAATGTACAGATCTTTCTAAATATGGATTTTTATTATTTAGTAAGGTTTTCATATCTTGTGCATTGTGTATTCAATTGATGCCTTCTGTGCTGTTTTGTACACTAACCCTGATGATGGAATCAAAAGATTCTGAAGCATCTACAAACTAATTGTTTACTCTGACCAAAACCGATGAACTACATCCCTCATATCACAGTCATGAATTCTACAATGGGTAGTTTGGATCAAATCTTAAGTCAAAAATTGTCTTGAGCTACAAAAAAAAACATTGTTTCTCTTCATAATAAAGTTTAATATTGTTCATTTTATTTTCATTAACTTGTGTTATCAAAAGCCCCCTTTGTATCTTACCTGGAAAATGCCACAAATATTCATGTTGACATGAGAAATCGGTTCTTACGAAAATGAAATTTGTGGATCCTATTTTTAATGGCCATACCACTAAACACATTCCCCTTTTAAAGTTGTTCAGCTGCCCCACATTCTCACATGAATATGTAATTAGGTCCATAAATACATATGTACTAAAATATCGAATTGTGAAATTTACACTCGTCACAAGCTAAAATCCACTAATGGCTAGCTGTGCCCCCCCCCCCAAGCAAAAACAAGAGGCACCATACAAATCTTCTAAACTTGTTATAGGCCACTTTAATCTTCGCTTAACATGTTAAATCAGGACTAATCAGAAAGATCAGAGAATTTCTTATAGCATCTAGATCAAATTTTTTGAAGATTAAGAAACAATTCAATTATTTTACACATTGGTTAAATTTTTACTTCTAATAAACGTATAATGGTAGGAAAAGCTCTCAATTTAGAATTTTAAATATAATTTTACTACTTTCCTATAGAAAAAGGATTACTTAAATTTTTTACACTTAAAAAATATTATAAATGATTAAATAACATTTTAAACGGGCGGGAATATTTTTCAGAAAATGCAGAAGTCTATTACTATAACACTCGACGTAGAAATCATATTCATCAGGGGCAGTATCAACAGCTCATTACAAAAATTCACATACAATACATGTACATTATTTTACAACACTTTGCCAGATGACATTAAACGATTAAATTCAATAGAAAAGTTTAAATCCCAAGTGAAATCGTTTCTGCTGCATAACTGTTTCTATACAATTAGAGACTATACTGAGCATAACAAGAAAAGTAACATTAATTTTAACAATGATACATAATGCATTATTTACCATTTGGACTGTATAAATGAGTATAAACAACCTGTAACAACTATTGTACTACAGCTTCCAGGTCAATGACCCCATCTCGATCAGGTTTTTCGTCCAGTTTCCCTGATCCATTGAGCAAATGCTGAGATGGCCCCTTATTTTGCTTCTGGACATAAATGTAACTTCATTTTCTGTCACGTCTTCTAGAATTCAGTGGAAATACAATTATTCAAATTATCGTTTCCATGTTGTCGGCAGGAAGTAATAAGAGCCAAAATTTATTGCTTATTTATCTTTGACAATAGTTTTTATTACATGGGAGTTTTTGTTTTTTTCTCCCTTTCAAAATTCAAAATTTATTGCTTATTTATCTTTGAAAATAGATTTTATTACATGGGAGTTTTTTTGTTTTTTTTCTCCCTTTCAAAATTTCAAAATTCAAAATTTATTGCTTGTTTATCCTTGAACATAGATTTTATTGCATGGGAGTTTTGTTTTTTTCTCCTTTCAAAATTCAAAATTTAAGTAGTATATGAGTAAGTGTAGGGATCACAGAATTTTGAAAATGTGCACACAATTCACTTTTCCCCATAGCACGTCATACGCAGTTTTAACTGTTTTTCTGACGTAAAATAAATAAATAAATAAACGTGCTTCACCAAAATCGTGCAATGTCTATTGGTAAACCAAAAACAAACATTACTTCAGTATAACCTACATAACTAATTTTTTTCTTTCTCCTGCAAATTTTACTCCTCTCTCGTTTACTTGCAAATTTTACTGTACTTCAGATGAAATCTGGGCTTTTGAATGTTACCCATTTAATTACTCTTCACTTGCGACAATATTTCCAATTAACATATAATTCACTGAATCATTGGTTCACAAGGGTGAAATGGAAAAAGATAATACAATTTTGGAAAAAAAATATTTTAATTTATTTTTTTAACTCCTTCAACAAAATCTGCTCCTGCAAAGACAACAATCTCATGATTTGCTCATGTTGTTCTTTTGACCACTGCACCCGTAAATCGTGCTCTCTTTCCAGTCTCATGTCTTCTTTTTTTCTGTATAACTCCATAGACTCAAAAGATTTTTTTTTGAAGTTGCAGTCCTCCCCTATTGTCTGCCCTCTTCTAAATCTGGGAGTAGATGCAGAAATAGTAGGAGACGGAAGAGGAGCAGAAGCAGCAGCAGCAGCAACAGCTTCTCCATCACTAGCAGCAGTTGCAGGGGGCGTGGCAATATTACAGCCAGCACCAGCAGGCACAGTAGCAGACACTGCAGAGACACTAGCACATTCACTACGAACACCGCCAGCAGCAACAGAAGTCCCTGAAGTGCTGGCAACCGCAGCATCACTCCGTCCCAGAGCAAAAACATTCACATCAAGAGTCTCCACTTGCGACTCGCAGCACTGAACAACTACAAAATTGTCAGAATCAAACGGACTCTGTGGGTAAGAAAACCCTGCAGGATCCATGCTCACCATTTCTAATGTTTCCTGGGAAGGACTACTTGGTTTTGGTCCCCCACCGGTCATTCTGCTTTGTCTATTATACTCCCCCATTTCTTTCTTCGATTTATTCTTCATCGTTTTCCACTGGTTATATATTTGTTTTACATCTCTCGGCCGAAAATTCAAATTATTAAATTTTTCTGTAATTTCTTTCCACGCTTGAGCTTTCTTTTTATTTACAACGTGGTCATTATTTTTGGAATTCATTACAGGAATGTACTGCCTCATCACTTCCTTCAGTAATTGCTGGAAAGAAAATGAAAACAGGTGAAATTAGCACATTTAAATATCACAATTGCATAACACAATGCAAAAATATTTAACAAAAAAATATTTCTTACCTTCTCCTCACTTTCCCAGTTCACACTTCTCATACGCTTTTCAGCCATCGTTGCAGTTAATTTCGTGAAACGAAATGCACCTCACAAAATCCGGAAATGAATTGATCGAGGTGGCGGGTGTTGTTGCTCGCTACTTCCCCACAGCAGAGAATAAAGAAAAATTGCCAAAGATGCTACAAAAAGCAACGTTGCCAAGCGTTGTTTTCGCTTTAGAAAAGGTGTAGTTATTCCATGGTTTAGGCCGCATTATTAGTACAAATTTATTCCGTCCTTACACCGAGCTTAGGCCAGAACTAACTACTCCTAGAATAAACGTGGTATATCCAAG
This sequence comes from Teleogryllus oceanicus, assembly GCA_964035755.1. Taxonomy (NCBI): domain Eukaryota; kingdom Metazoa; phylum Arthropoda; class Insecta; order Orthoptera; family Gryllidae; genus Teleogryllus; species Teleogryllus oceanicus. Next base: position 80,388,599 of record CAXIVR010000012.1, read on the forward strand.
TTACCCCACGCTTTTATTAGTAGCGCTGACAATGTAATGTGAGGTTTTAGAAATTATCTTGATGAATTAAATATTCTGAAATTTTAATATTGTTTCTTTGGACCTCAAATGGTTAAACAGTAGTATTAATTGTGCATTGGAGTTATTTAATTCATTGCAGTTTCACAAGAATGTGGATAGAGATGTCAACATTTACTAGCAAGAGCAAATGTACTAGCTACTACATACAGTCATAGGAAAAAGTATTCTTAAAGTGGAGAAGTGAACAAAAAATAATGGAGTATTTTAGCTCATTACATTGATGTACATAACATTAAATTAATGGTATGTTTTCATGTTCTATATAAAAATAAATAAGCAATTAAAAAACAAGTATGGTAACAATATTATTATAGTGCATCTAAATTAGTATAAAACAAAGATTTGTATCTCCGTTTTACCATTTTAAGTTATTTAATATTTAGTTGAAGTCCTCAATTTATGATGGCCTCCAATCGTCTGAGCATCGACTGAACAAGTTTAGTGGGGCTCTCCGGCCCAATCTTTTCCCATTCTTCCAAAATAGCAGCTTTTAGAAATTGCTTTGAAGTGATATTTCTTTTTGAGGCAACTCCATAAATGTTCAATTAGATTAATATTCAGAGACTGTGGAGGAGTTACCATGTATTTTGGTGTATTATACAATATCCACAACCTAGAATCTAGGCCATATAAGGTCATTATTTTGCATGAAAACATAACTGTTTGTTAGTCCCAATTTTTCAATGCTGGATGGTAAATTCTTATTAAGTAGGTTAATATAACTTTCATGAACCATCTACTATCACCATGTTTGACTGAAGGAAGCATTTTTCTTCCTGTTGAGAATTCTTTTCCCTCCACACTTTTTTGGCATGTTCTAGAAGAACAATGAATTTACTTTCATCAGTAAATAAAACCTTTTCCAGTACTCTATTGAACAATTCTTGTAATAGTTTGCATACTCTATCCCTTTCCTTACCAGATTAATAAATGGTTTGCTCTTGACATTTCTACAATAACATTCACTATAACACACACATTTTTGACCAGTAGATGCACTAATATTAAGATATAAATCAGTTTGCAGTTCAACACTAAATTTTGCTGCACTTATCCTAGGGTTTCTCTTAACGTTTGTGAAGACTTGTCATTTTACAATGCTTGGTCAATTTAACAGGACTTCCAATTCTCTTCAAATTTTTATAATTTAATGGGGGGAAATTTTAATCAAAATAGAACATTATTCGAAAATAGAGGAAGTACCAAGGGAGAATAGCCGTGTTGTTATAAGAAAGAAATACAAAGGAAACCACTACGAACACTATCATTAACCAAACACACACCAGCAACACCAGAACTCGAAAGTACGTGGATCAGTTGGAACGCGGAAACAATCTGCAAACGCAATGTCATACCAACGATTACACAAAATACATTTGTGGATGTGTTATTGGTTTCAGGCTACAATTCACTGGGAATGTGCACAAATTAAATGGGTAGTATACAATGTGTGTCAACGTTTGTATATTCACTTTCATGTTAAAATACAGTTGAAAGTAGAAAGAAAAATAATTTCACTTAGATTTATTGTGTTGGTACACTACTTCATCTGGCGTGCGAGTCTCGCTTAAGTCGTTCCACCAATCAGAGCAAGCTCCCATTCTGGGACAAAGCTGAAGTGATTTCAGAATACCATCGGCCATATTGCCGCTGGCAGCCCCGGCCTGGCAGCAAGGGTACCCAGGTAGCAGGCTACCAGGAGATTGCTCGGCAGCGGTTCGAGAATACGGCCCTAAATATTCCGAAACGTTGGCAAACTAACGTGTTTCATTAATTGACCGATCCCGAGATCCATATCCTACTATTCCCCAGAATATTATGCCATATCTCAGGCGGAAATGAACATTCTCGAAACAAGAGCAGTATAAAGGCTGACTGAATTTGAAAGAATTCTGAATGTAGCATAATGCACTTAATTTTGTGTTCAATTCATTTAAATGGACGTTCCATTTGAATTTTGACTGAAATGCGAGACCTGAAAATTTTGTTGCCTTAACATCAGTCAGTGGTACACCGTTATTTTCAATGAAGCACAGAATTGTTTATTTGAAACGGAGAACTACATTAAAACCGTTTTCTTTCGATTACTATTGATTTGTTATTTCGGAACCAATTTGAAACATCTGATATTGTACTATTTACGGTTTCTTTATTGCAAAGGGTGTTCGGATCATTGGCAAAGAGATCTGTTCTTTCGTTTCGAATCGTCGAGGGCATATCGTTTACGTAAAGTAGGAACAGAATAGGGCCTAAAATCGATCCTTGAGGAACTCCATGCAACGGGCAAGGAGTCGGAAAGGTGCGTACGTAATGTTTCATAAATCCAGTAAGGTATTTCCACTCTCTGAGATCGTTATTTAAGATAGGAACATAACCAATCTAGAGCAATACCACGGATTCCATATGAAGGTAATTTGGAAAGTAAAATGCCATGATCAATGACATCAAAAGCTTTTGACAGATCTGAAAATAATCCAATAGGTGCTTTGTTTTGGTTCAATGATGAGGCGAAATCGGCTTCTTTAAGAAAATAAAATATGACTGTTTCCGTAGATTTTGATATTCTAAATCCATGTTGGCTATCTGAAAGCGCGTCGTGTTTACTGCGAAAGGTTTCCCTTCGTGCGTAAAAAGTCTCTCTAATATTTTTGAAAAACTAATAGAAGATAAATGGGCCGATAATTTTGAATTTCATTTTTGTAGCCTTTTTGAAGAGCGGCTTAATTTTAGCTCTTTTGAAAATACCTGGAAACGTTCCAGAGCATAAGGGTGCATTAAATATGTGAGTTAAAGGGTGTGTAATGGCATACGCACAGGTCTTTAACAAAGAATCCGGGAATTCATCTAAACCGGACGAATATTTATTTTTAGTTTACTGATTATTTTGAGAATTTCATAGGAAGAAGTTTCGGAAGCGAATATCGTGTCTAAAATTTTGAGTGAAATGTCTTTCTATTGCTGTGTGTTGATTAAATTTGGATGTAAGTTTTTTATTGAAATAGGGAATTGTTATAAGGAATGTACAATTCTGAATTGTTTTGTGTAAATGGGCATAATTGTTGTACAGATTATCTGGAAGGATAATGTTAATTCAGTTATTTGTTCAAAGTAAATAATGTTATTTTCACACTTATTTTTAAAAAGCTAGTTAGCTACTATCCTCAGAATAGTTCTAGAAACATGACTTTTGATTTTTGTTTTTGCTTTGTTATTGGTTTGGGGTACAGGAAGTCAAACAATTGTATGCTGTTGAAATGTTACTTCTAAATTGTCTTACTTGTTTGTTTTTTAGGACATGCAGATATCTGTATACCACTGTTCTTTATTAAATGTCATTGTTTGTTTCTCGAAACATTGCACTTTCTTTTCTTTTTTATCGGAAGGGTGTGGAATAACACAGGCAAGAATCTGGCTCCTTTAGTCCGCGATTTCCTATTGAGGAAATCTCATCTCAAAAAAATTCCTTTTGTATCTTTTGACCAACGCGACGGCTCGACCACGCCGCTCGCTCACCTGAGACGTTGCGTCACAATATATATATATATATATATATATATATATATATATATATATATATATATATATATATAAATTATATATTGTGAGCATTGGTAGGCATTGTTCTCAGTAAATTTATTTGTAAGGACAGGTGTTCTTTCGTGAATGGGCTCAGGTTATTAATCAAACATCACTGTTCGTGAGACAAAATAACTGAACTATTTATTATTCTATACAAATCACTAATGACACAATATCTAAGGTGTCTCTACCTTTTCTTTCATATAACACAGAATCATGTAGTCTCTCGATCTGATATCGATCGAAGAAATATTTACCGCTACTTCTTCATGCGAGCGTCGGCAGCTTCGGGGACCCTCGGTTGCCTCGCTCCTTCGCTGCTTGCCGGGGTCCGTTTCAATTGGACCAGCCGAGTGAGGCGCTGCGCCTCGAAGCACGTCTCCTTTCCATCTCCGATCCACTCGACGTCTTTGATCTGTGCTACTCCAAATAGCAGCTATCACTTGGCAATATGTCCGATCGACTATTGATTCTTATCACGCACAAATTGTCCGTCAATTAATCTTTCTGCACTCGTTCGTTCGCGATACTGTTTGCTTTTCGATCGCGGAGCAGCCCAGATACGTCTTTCCTGCCGGCGGCCAGCCAGACACTGACTCCTCGCGGCCTCGTTCCACAGTCGGCCAACCGACGACACCTCGCCGCCCGTAACCGTTTTTTCGTGGCTAGCGAGCGCCCATATATTGAAACGCACCCTGAATATATATATATATATTGAAACGCACCGCGTTTCCACCCAAAGAAACGGCGAGGCATCAGCAAGAACACGGCAAAACGGTTGCAAGAGGGCGCTCGCTAGTCGAGTGGATCGAGAATTGGAAAGGAGAACGTACTTCGGAAGCGCAGCGCCTCACCTCGGCTGGTCCCAAGTGAAGACCCGGCAAGCAGCGAAGGAGCGCGAGGTAACCTGAGGTCCCGGCCGCCGACGCTCGAGTGGAAGAAGTAACGGTAAATATTTCTTCGATCGATAAGATCGAGAGACTAACAGTGATTCTGGGTTATAGTGAAAGAATAGGTAAAGACACCATAGATATTGTATCATTAGTGATTTGTATAGAATTAATAAATAGTTCAGTTTATTTTGTTCACGGAACAGTGGTGTTTGATTAATAACCCTGAGCCCATTCACGAGAACGAACACCTGTCCCTTACAAATAAATTTACTGAGAACATGCGGCCTACCGGTACGTCACAGTTAGCCGAACAGTATGGACTCCTGTATTTAAGAAATGTGGCTCAGGGGATTAATTTAACAAGGGTATTTACATAGTGTTGCAATAAATTGAAGACAGTACCGAGAATTCATATAATTGGGGAATAAAACTAATGACTCTTGATTTAACAAACTTGTAATAATTTTAAGAAACATAACAGTTTGAACAGGAAATATTGAAATAAAACAGTGTGTATGTGCAGTTTACTAGGAAAAAGTAGTGAAATTTATTATTGTCATTTATGTAAAGGTAAATACTGTTGAGAAATATAAAGCAATTATAGAAATATTGACAGGCAATGGTAATTGTGAATGTAAATGTTATTTAGTTAAATATGTGGTCATCAATCCAGAAAACAGATGGCAGAGTACCTATTATGTATGTGTAAAGAGAAAACAGTGTGTATAAATATTGTGTTTGTTAGAATAATTATTTGTGTACAGATAACATACCATAGTTAAGTGGAATGTTTCTCAATATTGGATAAAGCAAGAAATTAGTAGAATTTGTAGGAAAGTGTAATGAATACAAGAGAAGTTAATGTCATTTTGGTGTAAATTATATATGCTAATTATTTTGAGCATATGGGCATGAATCTTACAAGATAACATGCAATCATCTAAAAGGAGTATAGCCCAGGTGTGGAGGGGCATTGTTTATTAGCAGTGAATGGAAAGTAATTAATAGTGAAGGGAATTAATATTGATTTGTTGGGATGTTGGGGGTAATGTTTGAAAACTGCATACAGTATATTTTTGTAGTCATTATTGAGGGAAGCTGTAGAGTGTGTGAAATGAGACTGTGGATTATTGTTGTGAATTTGAATTGAAGTTGTGTATGCTAATGTTTTCAGAATTTTCCAGAAGTGTTATTTGTATTATTTTGATATGTGATGTGTTTTATAGGGTATTTTTGTGTAGTGAATTTATGTGCATAGGTGATGTTAACATTTGTTTGCAGAGAGTGGATATTTGTATGTCATATGTGGTAATGTATAGTGAAAAATTGGGTTGGTCATAGTAGACTATACAATTGTGGTTTTCATGCAAAATTTAAAACGAATAGTGTATTCAGCTAATGCCTAGAATCACTGATAGGTCATTGTCTCAATACATTACTTGGGAATTAGATTAATTAAATTGGGGAACAGTTGCAGTAGATTGCGAGCGTAGACGAGCTGAGGGCGGCATTGCAGCGCGGAAGCAGTAAAAGCGATTCGAGAGGATGAGTGAACGATACGAAGGAGCTGAAGACAAGAAATTAGATTGCGACAGCAAAATGGGAGCTCAAAAGGCGACGTTAGAACGGAATGAGAAGATAGTGTGTAAGACTCCGGATGAAGGAATCGGCGGAAGTACGTTCCTGGATAGTAGGAGTCCTGGAGTGGAAGTAAATTAGATGACACGTCGGGCGATTGTTTTGAGGAAGTCACATCAACGCCGATGAACCAGGTACAGGAACCCAAGTCAGGAGTACCAAGCAAAGATTCATCAGATTTGATGTTAATAATGAAAATGATTAACGACGACTTGATAAAACGGCAGAGGAACAAGAGAAAGATCTGAAAAGCAGTTTATGGCGATTGAAGAACGAATTGAGAAAACGGCAGAGGAACAAGAAAAAGATCCGAAAAGCGGCTAATGGCGATTGAAGAACGAATTGAGAAATCGGCATAAGAACGAGAAGGCAATCAAGGAACAGAACGGAAGGTTAATGGGAAATTAAAAACAAATAGGACCTCTTAACAAGCAACCGAGGAAACCAGCAGAAATGAAGAAGATAGCGGAACAGGTCGAGATTCAGAACCAATCCATCGCCAGTAAATTTGTAGAGCAGGATCAGAAGATAGAATCACAGATTGACAAATTGGGGGAGTTGAAGACAGACCTACATCAACAACTCGAGGAGAAGATTACCGTACAAAGCAAGGAGGTGCAAAACCAGATTCGGAATGAAATCCAGATGGCGGAGAGCAAGAGAGCGAACATCCAGGATCAAGTCACGAACGAGGTGCGAAAAGGAAGAAGTCACCAAAATGATGCAGCAATTAATTAAAGAAGAAATAAAGGGAGATTACGATGTGCGAAGAAGAGTATCATCCCTGCAATCTGACGTGGAGCTAATCAAAGAATGCCGGACGACGCGATCATTGCGGGCGGAATACCAACTTTACGCCTCCAAAATCATTGAAGTTTTCGGAGATGGTCGAGAAAACCCAGCGCATTCATGCGAGCAGCGGAACGACACCTAGCCGTGATCAACACATCGGAAAGATGCAAGGTCCAGTTTTTGTATTTGATGTTGAGGGAATGCCCGGACGTGGGCCGACACTTTTGATGTATTTCCGGGACGCTGAAGGAATTTCAAGACCGGTTCTATGAGCGGTATTGAACAATGAGATTCAAATGAATATGAAGTTAAATCTAATGATGTTGTATACTCAGTCGATGGAACTCTGCGGGAATATGCGACGCAACGTGTTGAGATTGTAGGACACTACGTCCTCAATGATTGATCAAGAAATTGTGTTTATTGACATGTCAGTTTCCGTGTCGATCCAAAATAATTTGAAGTTCGAACCATACCAATTTAGAGAGCTTTATGAACGCCTTAGGAGGATATGACTTAACATTTGCCAATGCCCGAAGAATAAGAGGAAGGAAACGTAAACGCGTTAAGAACGGAACCAGTCAATAGACAAGGGAATGGTGGTGGGCAGGGCAACCAGTGGACGCGACACGAGACAGGAAGCCGGTGGCAATCGGAACCGAGTAACCAAAGACCGGATTGGGGTGGACAAAACCCAAACCGTCGAGAAGAAGGAGAGGAACGAAACCGAGGTCGCCCAATCAATCAACACGGCCTGGTCCAAGTGGAGGACAGGGAACATCTTTAAACAGATAGAGTCCGTGATGACAGGCGACCATGACGGACACAAGGGAAGAAGAGCTGAATGTGGTCCCTATCAATACGATTCAGTCGGTGTCCTGAATCACAACCGTGGCAGAGAAAAAAGTTCGAAGTTCGCTGAGAAAATGTCCACGATCAAAGTGGAATGCGAAGGTGGTAACGCAAGCACTGGTTGATATGGATGTACTACAACAGTTATATCAGAGGAATTTTATAATGAGTTGATTGCGAAAGGAAAGCAAGTAATGTGCTTGCCCATGAATAGGCGTACGTGATAGGAGCCACTCAGAAGAAGTCAAGCTTCCTATCACGAAAAACAGATAATGTTTAATGCTGAAATTAGCGATCGAAGTACGAAGTGGTAGCTCTAGTAGTAAAGAAGTTGTTGTATCCAATGATTTTAGGGACAGATTTTTATCCGAACGACGCGCGATTATTGATCTTGACCACAGAGTGGTAGAACTAGGAAGCCAGAAAATCGAGATGGACATGGAATGGGAGAGGAATTAGAAATATGTACGGGCGTGTATCGGAGGAGGGATAGAAGAAAGACTGAAACAACAGGTTGACCAGATAGAAGTACTGGAAGCCCAGCACAGAAGGCAAAGTCAAAGAAGAAACATATTGAAACGCACCGCGTTTCACTCCAAAGAAACGAGACATCAAGCAAGAACGCGGCAGAAAGGTTGCAAGAGGCGCTCGCTAGCCACGAAAAACGGTTACGGGCGGCGAGGTGTCGTCGGTTGGCCGACGTGGAACGAGGCCGCGAGGAGTGAGTGTCTGGCTGGCGCCGGCGAGGAAAGACGTATCTGGGGTTGCTCATGATCGAAAAGCAAACTAGTATCGCGAACGAACGAGTGCAGAAAGATTAATTGACGGACAATTTGTGCGTGATAACAATCAATAGTCGATCGGACATATTGCCAAAGTGATAGCTGCTATTTGAGTAACACAGATCAAAGACGTCGAGTGGATCGAGAATTGGAAAGGAGACGTACTTCGAAGCGCAGCGCCTCACCTCGGCTGGTCCCAAGTGAAACGACCCCGGCAAGCAGCGAAGGAGCGCGAGGCAACCGAGGGTCCCAAGCCGCCGACGCTCGTAGTGGAAGAAGTAACAGTAAATATTTCTTCGATCGATAAGATCGAGAGACTAACAGTGATTCTGGGTTATATGAAAGAAAAGGGTAAAACCACTCATAGATATTGTATCATTAGTGATTTGTATAGAATTAATAAATTGTTCAGTTTATTTTGTTCACGGAACAGTGGTGTTTGATTAATAACCTGAGCCCATTCACGAGAAAGAACACCTGTCCCTTACAAATAAATTTACTGAGAAAAGCTCCTACCTGGTACGTCACAATATATATATATATATATATATATATATATATATATATATATATATATATATATACACATAATGAAATTGAATTTATTTAAATAATTATATTTATGAACTATACTGTCTCCACTAGTTTTCAGTATTAAAATGGGGGTTTAGGGAGCGATAGCCCATCAAAAGTTAAACTAGCATATGTTTATGAAATAGAATGTTTTAAAAATTATATTTATAGCGTTAACATTATGAACGTCACTAGACGCTAGATATAAAGAATGATTCAGTTCATAGAGTCGATTCCTCGCAAATGAAATGAATCAGTGATTCAAAGAAACCGTGCCACCCTGATCTGAGGATTTACTTTTAATAAATGTGATTTTAAAACATTTTCTTGAAGATTGTAAGAATTTTTTTGAAAGTTGTATTACCATAAAATCAAACATAGTTGAAATCATTTTCTGCATTAAACTGTTATCCACATTTTCCCTTGATTATAAGTTATTACAGGAGGCAGTGATAACTCGGAGCTGAATGAAAGTTTCACATTGTCCTGTAGCAATTTTGAGTAGTATCTCTTTTTTCGTAATTACTGTGATTTTAATTATCCATTCGATTCACTTAATATGTTTATTCGTGAAATAATGACAATAAATATCACTCAAAGATCTGTGATAACTTACGATAAAACGGGTGGTATTTTCCCATCCTATTTCCATTTTTATTGTACTAATAGAGTTATATTTTATTTTTTGGTCACGCATAAATAAAATGTTCAAAATAATCTTTTTCAAATGTAAAGGAGGAGTCTTTATCTGTACCCTTTATCTGTCCATGAAACATCGGTTTCAAATTACATGAAACGCAAATTACATTTTGTTAAAATTGTTTCGATGTGAAAAATTATATCGATGTGAAGAAAAGATAAAACACAAAACATCGATGTTAATGTATTGATGTTTCTGATCGAAAATATCGATGATTTAAAAACATTTTTTTGCCATCCCTATGCGTGGCCCGTTTGTTAGGGTACTGCTTGCCGGGCATTCGCCGGGTGTTTATCGGAGAGACAACGGAAAACTACCGATCAGAGCGGCCGGCCGCTAGAATTCTCCTCCAAACAGCGGTTAAATTTGATCTAGCGTCTAGATAGAGTCGAAAATCCTGCCAACGTCGGAATTCTATCCCCATAATATCCCGGTCAGTGGCACTGCAGTGACATCAGTTAGTACCCTCAGCCACCTATGCCGTGACTTCTTGGGGAAAATTAAATCACAAAATTTATTTGTCTCGAAAGATTTTCGTGCGATTGGTGGACGATTTTGGACAAACAAAACACAAAGTTACGCGTGCAAAATGTTCAGAATTTTTGCTTCATGTTTTACATCCCCATGAGCGTGAATCATGCTGCACCTCTGAACAATATAAAGCACGAACAGTTTGATGTATTTTGTAAGACATGTTTCAAAATCGAGAGGAACGCGACACTGAGACTGCCATACTTGCATTTCTTTCAAAAGTGAAATGCTGGCTATTGCCCCCATGCGTTTCGTAGTGGTGCTTTTCATAAATCGTGGCTGTTGGTGGAGGACTTGCTCCACCTTTCTCCCTGATTTGCTGACTTCCAATCTAGTTTAAGGCATGCAGTAAATAATTAGAAATAAATATAATATAAAGTAAGCAATCTTGTCTAATACATCTGACAAAATCTTCCAAAGCCATATTTGCCTGCTTTTAAGTGGGAAAAAATACAACTTCGATTTTCTTTAGTTTTTTGTTTACGAGGCTATTGCCGCAGTGGCATGGAAATTCATAAAATTAACTATAAGAATATTAATATTTCGTAACTACCATACGATTAAAATTATGTCATCATTTAAATTTTTATTTCAACAATAAGAAAATAAAACAAATCAGGATACAAAATAAAATTTCTTAAAGCAGATTTAGAGGATTCGCAATTTTTTATCAAATAGCACTCACATCTTCAAATATATTGTAAATATGCGAAGAAAAAACTCCATTGAAGGTAACGACGTACATTGAACCTTCAGTATATATTCCACAACAGCTTTTGCAAGGCCTCAAGGGACTTCGGAGGCTTGCTCTCGATGCACGTTCTGAGGAATCGCTTCGAGCTTGTCGAGAATATCACGTCGCATAGGAATCACGAAACTGTAAAGCAAACAAAGCAATAAATTTTCAACTACTTTGCCTCGAACGCATGTCTTTAATAGTTAAAAAACAGTTTTGAAAAATCTATGCAATTCAAAAATAATATATACTGCTCCGGCATTCGCCTGGTGTTGATCGGAGAAACCTTTAAAAACTACCGATCAGAGCAGCCGGCCGCTAGAATTCTCCTCCAGAGAGCGACTGAATTTGTCCTAGTGAGAAGCTAGTGTCGAAAATCTGCGCCGTCAGGACTCGAACCTGGGACCTCCTGGTCAGAGGCGCTGCAGTGACATCAGTTGATGTACTGAGCTACCGCTCCCGGTTGATTCTCGTTGAAATCGCCAGCAGTTTGAACATTTATCTGACTCATTGACTGCGCTGCGGAAATGACTGGCTACACGCGCACGCGAACTTGCAAACGCGCACCCCGTCTATGGTGTAATGGTTTAATGGGTGCTGAACGGGCTATTGGGAGCGGATGATGGCGCTGCGTTTTGGAACTGTTATTTTGGATGGCGCCGTCGGGTGAGAAAAGAAGGGCGCTGCGGACGTCGATGACCTAATTCTCAACCGCAGTGGCGCCGGCCAGCGACCGTCGGTGGGTTGCGAATTAGGGACGGCGTGTATGTCCGAACTATCACAAAAATTTTACCTCTTCAAAATATTTCTTGAACGAGGAAAACTATAATATGGCGTGTATAACAGTTTTGCATGTTTTAGAATTTTAATCATTGTCTAAGTTAACTTGCCAAGCCAACTGTCTAAGACAATCATTGCATAAAGACGGCTCCACACATTCGGCATTTGCTCAGCAGCGAGCTAGCGCTCGCTCAATCCCGAGCAGCTAACGTGTTCGGCGAATATTCGCTCCCTTTGATGTGTCCGAAAGACTGACACGCGGTGGGTAGGGCGAACTCCCAATGTTCGTCACTCGGCAAATAGCAAACAACTCATCCACATTACTCGGGATTCGGCGAGCGGTTGCTCGGTGTTCGCCGAATAACGAATGTATGGAGCCAGCTTAAGACACGTTTAAACCGGAAGATAAATTTCTGCACACGCGAGATTTTTTAAAAGTAGTATCAGGCAACAACACAGTAATTTATGAAATCAGATGAAAAGGTCCGTATCCTTAGCTTAGATATTAGCCGCAGTATCTGCCGAACACAACTCTAAGAGCAGAACGCTACCCCCACACTACTTCCACCACCTTCACTCTCCCTCAAACTTCCACTGCCTGGCGTGCACCAGGGGGAGGCTCTTGTGTCTCGTATCCGACTTCAGTCAATAACCTTCAGACAAGTTTGCGTCAGAATATTAACGGGAATTTTAAATGCAGCCCGATACCCAAATTATCATCTCGTTACAAGATATTGAAAGAGATTTATGAAGCATTTCTTTTAAATATTATATCTTGTACACTCTCATCGTGTTATTTTTGGTTGGTTAACGTTGAAAATTTTCATTTTGTACTATTTTCAAAATGTTTCTCAACACTATTCGCTCTCCATGCAACATGGCGGCCACCGACTGATCTGGCTTTTTATACGAAGTGTCCGTTCTGTGATCACGAGCAAAAATTGGTGCGCCAGAGGCACTCACCCATGCATTTCCACCATGGCGTGCACCAGCTACGGATGGACTCGCCATAGTCCACGACGCGATCCATTCCAGAAACATTTACCTTTCGCATAATTGGTCACTTAGAACTAAATTCATCCTCAAACATTGCGCTGAGGGTGTGCACAAATCAAACCAGTCGATTTGTTGCAAATTTAGTATTTTTTGCAACCTTTCGCGAGGTTGGTTTTTCTGTTGAGCGCGCCTTGAGGAACAGTCGCCTCTGTTGCCTGTGGACAACAGGGTGCGAGAGGGCCTGTCTCTCTCCCTCTCTCCCCCCTGCCTCTCTCTCCCTCCCTCCCTCTCCCTCCCCTCTCTCTCCCTCCCGCTCCCTTCCCCTCTTTCTCCCTCTCCCCTCCTCTCCTCTCTCTCCCCTCCCTCCTTTCTTCTCTCTTGTGTGTGTGTGTGTATGTGTGTCTAAATCCCAGCTCGCGGTCGGTGGCAGAAAATGTTGAGTTTGGATGGTGAGGTTCGGCACGGACCTACATAATGGCTTGTGGGTTTTTTCCTATTCAGGTGTTTCCCACCAGCGGAGGGCACCGCCCCAGTCTGAACAAACTCTAAGCTCCCGACGTGTGTGGTAATGTACTGTAGGTAAGTGTGTAAGTAAGGGGTAGGGATAGGCCAAGGGCGAGGAAGGAAAGATCGCGCGCGATCCCTGGCCCGTTAGGGTACTGTTTCGGCAATCGCCTGGGGTAATAAAAAAAACAAAGAAAACTGCAGATCAGAGCAGCTGGCAGCTAGAATTTTCCTCCAGATGGCAGTCTAATTCGATGCAGCTAGCTCTATGGAAAATCCTGCCACGTCGTCACTTGAACAAAAGAACCTCTTTATCAGAAGCGCGGCAGCGACAACAGTTCATGTCCTGAGACATCTCAGCCTACAGAGACGCCAATACTATACAGCGCTCCGTCACCAAATATGTTCATTTCCATTAATAAATTTTGAAGTCGTTTCCAAAGATAAAACAAGCACTGCAACGCTCTGAAAATTTCCAGAGCTGTAGCTGATATTCCTACCGCTCACCGAAAATTTTCATTACATATTAATCTTTCATAAAACTTGACATTTATACACACGTACACACACACACATACACACACACACACATACATATATATATATATATATATATATATATATATATATATATATATGTATATATATATACATATATATATATATATATTGAACTGCACCGCTTTCCACCCAAAGAAACGGCGAGACATCAAGCACGAACACGGCAGAACGGTTGCAAGAGGGCGCTCGCTAGCCACGAAAACGGTTACGGGCGGCGAGTGTCGTCGGTTGGCCGACCGTGGAACGAGGTCGCGAGGAGTCAGTGTCTGGCTGGCGCCGGCGAGGAAGGACGTATCTGGGGCTACTCCGCGATCGAAAAGCAAACTAGTATCGCGAACGAACGAGTGCAGAAAGATTAATTGACGGACAATTTGTGCGTGATAACAATCAATAGTCGATCGGACATATTGCCAAAGGATAGCTGCTATTTGGAGTAATACAGATCAAAAGACGTCGAGTGGATCGGAGAATTGGAAAGGAGAACGTACTTCGGAAGCGCAGCGCCTCACCTCGGCTGGTCCCAGGTGAAACGACCCGGCAAGCATCGAAGGAGCGCGAGGTAACCGAGGGTCCCCGAAGCCGCCGACGCTCGTAGTGGAAGAAGTAACGGTAAATATTTCTTCGATCGATTAGATCGAGAGACTAACAGTGATTCTGGGTTATATAAAAGAAAAGGGTAAAGACCACCATAGATATTGTGCCATTAATGATTTGTATAGAATTAATAAATAGTTCAGATTATTTTGTTCACGGAACAGTGGTGTTTGATTAATAATCCCGAGCCCATTCACGAGAACGAACACCTGTCCCTTACAAATAAATTTACTGAGAACAAGCCGGCCTACCCGGTACGTCACAGTTGGCGCCCGAACAGTATGGACTCGTGTCTTTAAGAAATGTGGCTCAGGGGATTAATTTAACAAAGGAATAAAACTAATGACTCTTGAATTAACAAACTTGTGTAATAATTTTAAGAAACATAACAGTTTGAACAGGAAATATTGAAATAAAACAGTGTGCATGTGCAGTTGCTTACTGGAAAAAGTAGTAGAAATTTATTATTGTCATTTATGTAAAGGTAAATACTGTTGAGGAAATATAAAGCAATTATAGAAATATTGACAGGCAATGGTAATTGTGAATGTAAATATTATTTAGTTAAATATGTGGTCAGTCAATCCAGAAAACGGTATGCAGAGTACCCATTATGTATGTGTAAAGAGAAAACAGTGTGTATAAATATTGTGTTTGTCAGAATAATTATTTGTGTACATGATAACATACCATAGTTAAGTGAATTGTTTCAATATTGATAAAGCAAGAAATTAGTAGAATTTGTAGGAAAGTGTAATGAATACAAGAGAAGTTAATGTCATTTTGGTGTAAATTATATATGCTAATTATTTTGAGCATATGGGCATGAATCTTACAAGATAACGAGTCACAATCATCTAAAAGGAGTATAGCCCAGGTGTGGAGGGGCATTGTTTATTAGCAGGAATGGAAAGTAATTAATGTAAGGGAATTAATATTGATTTGTTGGAATGTTGGGGGTAATGTTTGAAAACTGCATACAGTATATTTTTGTGTCATTATTGAGGGAAGCTGTAGGAGTGTGTGAAATGAGACTGTGGATTATTGTTGTGAATTTGAATTGAAGTTGTGTATGCCAATGTTTTCAGGAATTTTCCAGAAGTGTTATTTGTATTATTTTGATATGTGATGTGTTTTATGAAGGTATTTTGTGTAGTGAATTTATGTGCATAGGTGATGTTAATATTTGTTTGCAGAGAGTGGATATTTGTATGTCATATGTGGTAAACTGAAAGTGAAATTGGGTTGGTCATAGTAGACTCATAAAATTGTGGTTTCTGAAAATTTAAACGAATAGTGTATTCAGCTAATGTTTTAGAATCACTGATAGGTCATTGTTTCACAATTACTTGGGAATTAGATTAATTAATTGGGGAACAGTTGCAGTAGTATTGGAGCGTAGACGAGCTGAGGGCGCATTACAAGCGGGAAGCGGGTAAAGCTCTTAGAAAATGAGTGAACGATACAGCAGCTGAAGACAGAAATTAGATTGCGACAGCAAAATGGAGCTCAAAAGGCGAGTTAGAACGGAATGAGAAGATAGAGCGTGTAGAAGACTCGATGAAGGAATCGGCGGAAGTACGTTCCTGGATAGTAGGAATCAGTTGGTAAATTAGATGACACGTCGGGATTGTTTTGATGAAGAAGTAAAAGTCACATCAACGCCGATGAACCAGGTCAGGAAACCCAAGTCGGGAGCACTAAGCAAAGATATCATCGGATTTGATGTTAATAATGAAATGATTAAGACTGACTTGAAAAAACGGCAGAGGAACAAGAAAAGATCGGAAAAGCAGCTTAGGCGAGAAAAAAACGAATTGAGAAATCGGCAGAAGAACAGAGTAGGAAGATGATGGAAAGAACAAAAGAAGGCAATCGAGGAACAGAACGGAAAGTTAATGGAGGAAATAAAAACAAAAGGACCTTTTAAACAAGCAAATCGAGGAAACCCAGCAGAAAATGAAGAAGATAGCGGAACAGGTCGAGATTAAAAACCAATCCATCGCCAGGAAATTTGTAGAGCAGGATCAGAAGATAGAATTCCAGATTGACAAATTGGGGGGGAGTTGAAAACGACCTACATCAACAACCTTGGGGAGAAGATTCCCGCACAAAGCGAGGAGGTACAAAACCAGATTCGGAATGAAATCCAGAGGGGAGAGCAAGAGAGCGAACATACAGGAGAATGTACGAAGGTGCAAGAAAAGGTATCACCCCTGCAATCTGATGGGGAAATCAAAGAATGCCGGACAACGCCCATCATTGCGGGCGGAATCCCAAACCTTTACGCCTCCAAATCTGAAGTTTGGGAGATGGTCGAAAAAACCATGCGCATTCATGGGCAGCGGAACACATCTGCCGTGATCAACACATCGGAAAGATGCAGTCCAGTTTTGTATTTGATGTTGAGGAATGCCCGGACGGGCCGACATTTTTGTTTATTTCGGGACGCTAAGAATTTAAGACCGATTCAGAGCGGTATTGAACGATGAGTTTCAAATGAATGAAGTTAAATCTAATGAATGTTATTATACTCAGTCGATGAACCTGGGGGAATATGCGACGCAACGTGTTGGAGATTGTAGGACACTAGTCCCCAATGAGTGATCAAGAAATTATGTGTTTATTGACAGTCAGTTTCGTGTCGATCCAAAATAATTTGAAGTTCGAACTATACCAATTTAGAACTTTTATGAAGCATTAGGAGGATATGATTTTAAAATTTGCCCAATACCGAAGAATCAGAGGAAGAAACGTGAACGCGTTAAAACGGAACCAGTCAATGAAGGGAATGGTGGTGGGGCAGGCAACCAGTGGACGCGACACGAGACAGGAAGCCGATTTGGGAATCGGGAACGATAACCAAAGACCGAAGTGGGTGGACAAGACCCAAAAAGTCGAGAAGAAGAGAGAAACGAACCGAGGTGCGCCCAATCATAACACGGCCTGGTCCAAGTGGAGGACAGGGAACATCTTTTAAAAAGATAGAGTCCGTGATGACAGGCGACCCATGAGGACACGGGAAGAAAAAGCTGAATGTGGTCCTATCAATACGATTCAGTCGGTGTCCTGAATCACAACCGTGGCAGAGAAAAAAGTTCGGAGTTCGCATGAGAAAATGTCCCACGATCAAAGGAGAATGCGAAGGGGTGTAACGGAAGCACTGGTTGATACCGGATGTACTACAACAGCTATATCAGAGGAATTTATAATGAGTTGATTGCGAAAGGAAAGCAAGTAATGTGCTTCCAGAATAGGCGTACTGATAGACCACTCAGAAGAAGTCAAGCCCTATCACGAAAAAAATAATGTTAATGCTGAATTGGCGATCAGAAGTACGAAGGGTAGCTCTAGTAGTAAAGAAGTTGTTGTATCCGATGATTATAGGGGCAGACTTTTATCCGAACGACGCGCGATTATTGATCTTTACCACGGAGTGGCAGAACCAGGAAGCCAGAGAATCGAGATGGACATGGGAATGGGAGAGGAATTAGAAAATGTAAAGGGGGTGTTTGGAGAAGGGGATAGAAGAAGTTTAAAAACAGGTTGACCAGATAGAAGTATTTCCCGACTTTATCTGGTCAACACAGGAAGGAAAGTCAAATAAGAAAACATATGAAATTAAAGAGGAGCAGAAATATTGTTTGTCCCAAAGTTTAACCCCAAACTAAGGTTATACGCAAAATGTTTTCCATCATATGAGGGGCCTACATCATTGAACAGGTAAAAACCCAAACGTGCTAAACAGTCAACGACAACAGAGAAGGTGGACATTATAATTTTTTCAATTAAGACCTTTCCCAACAAGAGAAGGCAATGGACAAGAATAGACCCTTATTATTGAATTTTCCGGAGAAAAAACCACAAAAGGGGGAGGGTAATGAAAAGCACCGTTTCACCAAAGAAACGGGACATCAAGCACGAACACGGCAGAACGGCTGAAAAGGGCGCTCGCTAGCCACGAAAAACGGTTACGGGGCGGGGGGTGTCGTCGGTTGCCGACCGTGGAACGGGGGCCGCAGGAGTCAGTGTCTGGCCGCCGCGAGAAGGACGATCGGGGTTTCCCGCGATCGAAAAGCAAACTAGTATCGGACGAACGAGTAGAAAGATTAATTGATTGGACAATTTAGCGTGATAACAATCATAGTCGATCGGAATATTGCCAAAATGATAGCTTATTTGGAGTAAACAGATCAAAAGACGTCGAGTGGGCGGAGTGGAAAGGAGAACGTACTTCGAAGGCAGGGTCACCTCGGCTGGTCCCAGGTAAACACCCGGCAAGAGCGAAGGAGGAGGTAACGAGGGTCCCGGCCGCCGACGCTCGTAGTGGAAGAAGTAACGGTAAATATTTTTCGATCGATAAGATCGAGAGACTAACAGTGATTCTGGGGGTTTTATGAAAGAAAAGAAAGAACCACCATAGATATTGTGTCATTAATGAATTGTATAGAATTAATAAATAGTTCAGTTTATTTTGTTCACGGAACAGTGGTGTTTGATTAATAATCCTGAGCCCATTCACGAGAAAGAACACCTGTCCCTACAAATAAATTTATTTGAGAACAAGCCGCTACCTGGTACGTCACAATATATATATATATATATATATATATATATATATATATATATATTATAATATATTATAATATAATATTAGGGAGAAAATTCTTCTAAAGTAAAGGTTAATTTTGTACATTATTACTTTCTACTTACGATTCTCGCATGTAATTGAAATGGATGATATGCTGTTCTCTTGTCATGAGAGTCTTCAAGGAGTATATCAAAAAGAAACTTATAACTTCATACCCTATAAATTAAAATTCATTAATTAAATCAATTTAGAAATCATACTTCGCTCTTGCACTCTACCACCACTATGAATCTACTGCTTTTCACGTTGTGAAGGCACAATGTATCTTTTGGAGAATCGGCGTGATGTTGCCAACGCGACACGTTCACGTGCCCGCATGCTCGAGAATCGTGAAAATCACGGCCACCTTTCTCAGTACGTGCGTCTATTAAACATACTTTATTCTTGCGCTCATTATTATGATTATTATTATATATATATATATATATATATATATATATATATATTGCCGTATTTTTATTAGCATATCTAATGCACAGTTATCCTTTAGATGTATCTCTTGTAAAATGAAAAAAATAGATGTTGATTGTGCCGTGAAATATTGATTAATTATGCAACAAACGATACAATATGGCTAATGTTTATGCAACTTTCATGCGAGTTCACTAGGTTCCTTTTCTCGTTTCTAAATAATTTCTTTCTATTATTAGACTGTTTTTTTCTCTCTTTTCAAATTAAAATCCCATTTCTATCAATAAGCGGTAAAAGTTAGAACAGTTGATATTTAGTACATGTTTATAATTAACATCTTTCATTACACACGACAGTTGCAGGAACATTTTTAAATAGAAACTCATGAAATTTGAGACGTACCATACTATGTACAGAACAATCATATTTCATTTCCCTAATGGTTCTATATTTCAGTGCAGTTTCTCGGGATTGTTATTTTTCCTTTCTCGGTTTCCTTGTTCATTCTAAAGAAGGAAAGTCTGCTGATGCATATTGGTCGGCAAAATTCATTCGCACGATTGATTTCGTTTTTGGATATTTTCCATGTAGGTTCTCGAATTCTTGAAAATATTTTTCTCCACTTTTAATGTTATCACCGTTTTCCTTTCTATCCATTCTAGACCCTTATTATTAGCATCTTACAAAATTGACTAAATTTCGTACCTATTTGTTTTAACACCGCACATCCTCCAACTGCACCGCATTTACCAGAAAAAATTGACTGACAATAATACCCAGCAAGACGAAATTCATGAAAAGGCTTCTCATGATCATTCGGGTATTGATTTGAATAGTCCTTCCCGTTGATAACGTCACATAAACAAGCACTTCCTTTCAGTCCTACTAGCCGGCGGCGCTAGCCGAATTCGTTTATTACGCTCCGTGAAGTCACGAAGGTTAAGCGAATTCGAGACTCGAGGGTTCTTGTTTGGGTGACCGGCCAGGAACCCCGGGATCTAACGTCGTCGAGCCCCTGGCCGAAGGGATAAAAGGCACTGACTGACTGCGTCGTGACGAGACTTGACTTGGTAATTAACGGAGGATTACTCCAAAATAATGCGCTCAACACCCCATAAGGGGCTTGGAGACGCGTTGCGTCAAGATGTGGACGCAACAAATTAAAAAAAAAAAAAAAAAAGTCGCACATCCCGCATATGCTTAGTCTTTTTGTCGCGTCTCCCGACGAGCCTCACATCGTCACCTCGCTTCGTCGCGCGCGTCTGCACTTCAAAACAATCTGCAAATACACAAAAGTAATGTATCTGACGATCTTCTTCTTCTTCTTCATTTTCCTCACTACTTTGTCGATCGAATTATTTCTTTGGACTTCAAGAACGGAAATATCCCAGTGACGATATATTCTAATGCAAAAATTAAACTTCACAATTTTCGTTGACAATTCATTTTTAAAGGGCCCTTTTTTAAGAAAGAATTTATTTCCAAATTATCGAATGAGTTTTTCAAAATAATCTCACCAATGTTTGAATGTTTTAACGGTTTGAATAAATCATAAAAACAATAAATTGGTATAATAAATAAATATAAATAATAAAAAGGTGTTTAAAAAATCAGTTCGAAAAAATACAATATTTTCATTATTTTATTTTAAAAGCAAATAAATATCACATTTTTCATGATTACCATCGTATTCCTCGTAATTTCCTCTACAAGACTATATTTTTTCACTTACTTTTGCAACAGTGATTTGGCAACAGTACACGAGATTCTTTCATAAGAGTAACATTGTCCGTAAGAGTCCATTGTGCCTTCTCGATTTGAAAATGAGTATATATTCCTAGAATGTCTGAGTTGCCACAACTTTTACTTTCTCGTTCTTCTATCTATATATATCTACATGTATCTATATCTATCTACGTATATCTATATATATATACATGTATCTATATCTATCTACATATCTTTATCTATCTACATATATCTACATCTATATCTATCTTTTTTTTGTTTATGGGAATGCGGTAATCCTTTATATGCACCACAATATTCCTTCGTGGTAGTGTGAGACAGCCGTTTGGCATTCCATCGCGGAGGGCAGTCATAGCTGCAGCACTTGCACCAGTTAATGTTTGTCTTCTTTAGTTATTTCCGTCGTCTCTTTTCGTCATAACAATGGTTATGGATTCTTCAATTTGGGACCACTTTTTTTCATTTTCCAGCATTTGTGTTAACAAATTGCTTGGCGTTAATTGGGCACCTAGCTGGTCTTCCCGTGCTCTTCTTTCTATTCGCCAGGTTTTGCACTCAAAAACAGTATGCTGTGCGCAATCTGTCTGGTAGTGGCAGTATCTAAACATCGCATCCTGTCGGTGACCGAAGCGGTGTAGATATTGCTTGAAATCGCCATGTCCACTAAATACCTGAGTTAGTAGTTCAGCTGTCCGTATGTCCTCTTTGTCCATTCGGTCAGTTCTGGCATAAGTTTGTAAGTCCACCTCCCTGTCTCTTCGTTGTCCCGGGCTTTTTGCCAGCTTCAAGTCTTCATGAGCCTGTCTTTGGCTCTGTTTTTCACTTCCTTCGTTCCTTTTTGTTCTACGGTAGCATCTTTGGAAATATTATACACTATATTATACACGCCCTTTGGAGCGCTAAGAGGTCAATTGGGGGGCATACCCGCCAAGAACAACACTGCGCTCTGCGAGATCGTCCTGTACGCTGAGGTTACTCGTATTGCGCTGTCCATCCGAACGGAAGACTTTCTCTTTCCCCAGTTTTGAAACCCTAGCCTGTCGGCCCACACCGGTGCTGCGTAAGGCATTTTAAAGTGGACGACGTTCCAGAGAAGTCTTGTTTTAGTGCTTCGGCCCTCCTATGGTCGGCGTCAATCGCATCGGAGAGACCGCATGCAATCTGTGCCGATTTTTGTGCCACATTTTTGGCGTGTAGTCGAAAGTTGAGTTTCGTGTCTATGTCTACTCCCAGGTACTTGAGGCTGGTCTTCCACGTGATATCCGTGCCTGCGATTATGATCCTCGGTTTTGCGTAGTTCCTGTCTGAGACGCGTATGGCTTCTGTTTTTTCTGTTGCCACCTGTAGCCCTCTTCTGTCTAGCCATCTCTTGACTCTCTCCAGGTTATCATTTGAAACAATCTGCAGTTCTTCTGCAGTGTCTGCCCGACTGACGATGATTGCATCATCTGCGAAGCCTACTAGCAGCGTTGCCTCTGGTAGATGCATTTAGAGAAAATCATCGTACAAAACGTTCCACAGAAGTGGCACGTAAGACATATCCAATCGGTAATCTAAGAGTATATTGCTTTTAACTCATGCATTTGATTTGTGACAGAGCGCAACACTCATTAAAGTGTTCTCAATACACTGTATAAAAGTTTGAATTCATTCTGCATTGATCTTAAACATTAAACAGTGCTTCATTACTCGAGTGAATAAAAAGTTACCGGAAGGACTTCTTTAACAAGCATTTGTTAGTATTGTGAAAATGCTTTGAAAACTCATCTAAAATTTTATGGGAAATTACTTTAAAATAAAATTGATTATTTCTGTAGTACATTTAAAATGGTTTTAATTGAAAAATGATATATTAGTATGTTATTGGATCACTTTCAATCTGATCTACTATTCATCATCTTCGCTTGTGAAGCTTAAGTAATAAATATCAAATAGAACTTACATAAAATGAAGGAAAGTGTGATGAGGCATCGCACCGAGAGGACGTAGTGGAAAAAAAACAGAAGGTAGCACGCGCCTGCCCCTTGGAAAAAGATGCATGTGCCTAGAATGATGCAGCTTAAAATCAAGTACGATGGACTGTTCTGCAAGAAATCATAAAATAGTTTAAATTAATTGGTGAAGTTGCCGATGTTCTCGTAAGGACTATTTAATTTTTTATTTTCAGGAAAGTCTCACTGAACCTTCATGAATTTATTAACGTACCAGAAAAACTCCAATAAATATGAATAGACCAGTCAAGAACGTGCAAGGCAGAGAAAGGATAAGAACTAATTGTCTTATTAAGTCCTTTAGTTTCCAGCCGAAAGAGCGCCAGAATATGATAAACTCTCGAGGTCCTGTGAAGAATATGACAAGAACATAAGGAATAAAATTACAGTTGTTAACGTCATTAAGCCAATAGAAAATAACCAACCGAGTCTCTTATTTGTGTAATCGGCCATATATCGTTCAATACTTTTCGTAATACCGTCTTATTAGAAAAAATCATATAAACAAGAAATACCTTTTCTTGGAGTATGTGCTCTCATGCGCTGTCTTTAACTACAACTCATTTGTTTTTATTGTTATTAACTGACGAAGGACTTAAATTCTTAACGGACTCAGGCCGTTAAGAATAGTTATTAATTATTTTTGGTTCGTTTGTCAGTATTATAACTACAGTATTGCAAGAAATATTTAATATTTTGCTGTCGTAAATTGTTGTTGTTTGCGCACATAAATTAAAAAGACGCTATGTTAAGTAAACATTTAAATTAAACAATTACAACTGCTCAGATCTGCCCTACAACGTTGCTCATTGAGCAGCAGCGAGCAGCTCACTTTCAGTCAGTCCAGAAATTCCTGCCGCGATCGGCGCTGTGTCGGAGTGGAAATGAACACTGCCCCTTTCTCTCTGAAGTGCTAATACACGCTGGTGGAAAGAGCTTGTGAGGACGACAGTTTAGTATTTGAACACCTAAGACGATCAGCAAAACTGCCCATGACATCAGTGGCTGATTTATCATTAAAGTAAAGAAGCTACAACGGGGAGCCCCGGAGTTCAAGTGGCCTAAAACATTTTTAAACAATATTGCAAATTTGCTAAAACATTTTTTTGAAAATATACAAATTTGTAGTTCATATAAAAAAATAAAAATTAAATAAATTTGATAAACACACGATGAAAATTAAAAAAGATTTGTTCTAAGACTAGCATTTTCATTCTCATGAACTTTTTAAACTAGTCGAGTGCATGATAAAATTCATCAAGCCAAAATCCGTCACCGCGTTTTGATTGGCTGATTCAAACTGTTACTTTTCGTAGACGTAGACTTTTGACGTTTGGCGTATTCAAATACAAAACTTGAGTTGAGAGTGACACGTTGAGGTTGCTTTTCTATTTTTTAAAATTTAATGATTACAAATTGAACTGGTGAGAGATCATTTAGTTCACTTAAAAGGGTTAAAAACTAGTATCGAATTACTTTGAGACAAGACAAAATCAAGTTCACTAACAATAATGTTCAGTCAAAATAAATCGCCTTAACGGCATTTTTAGCCAGTTTTGTTTATATTAATGATTAATATAGTGCTGAATTATATTGCAGCTTGTTTCACATACAGATGTTATTAGCTATAGATGAAGGCATATAGATACAGACGATTGTTATCAATTTTTAAATTTTAAATTTAAATAAAATTATTGACTCCAGGTATATTTTAATTGTTTAAATAATTTTGAGTAAAATGGTTAAAATCTTCAATCTCAAAAACGTTATTATTGCCAGTTAAAAGGAGGGCTTCGAAAACATTTTATCTTGAGGCCACGAAAATGGTAAATCCGCCGCTGGATAGACACATTAAGTGTCAGGGGAATAATCCACGAACGTTAGAAATAAGAGACTATATATTTCAGTACTTTCTTCAAATCGGTAATTGGTTTGATATCATTTCGTACATTCCCTTGAAACAACTGAAAAGGCTAACTGTAATTCCAATTTTTATTAAAGATAAAATTTTAAAACGGAAGGGAAAGTGAGCTGTAGTGAGAAAGTGTGGACGTAATTTGGATATGTAGAAAGTTGAATTGAAAATTCATAGCTGTATTAAGGATACTTTTCGACCTATATCATAAATATCTACATGCAACTACTTGAAGAATAATACACATGAATCAATAAGTGAATGTACGTGTATGAATCTGTGTATATAGTATGAGGTGCAAACATAACGCGTCCAGGTGACATATTAACTTACTGATAAGCAAAGTTGTAATAAGCCGGACGACATGATGACAAACTTGGCCAAAAATGGCCAAACTCTTAATAGGATCATGGAATGTTAGAGGCCTTACAACAAGCAAGCTGAACTTCTGGAGGAAATGAAAAGAGAGAAAACAAACATCATGGTTATCGCAGAAACAAAAAAGAAATTGAGAGGTTGGAAAGATATATATGATCACTTACTTATACGGATATATCATGGAGTAGAACAAACCAAGAGGCAGCAAATTGCAAAAAATATACACAGCTATTCATTCGTGTCAGAAAGAATCCTTTCCATCAGAAATAAAATAAAAAGGATATTTCTATTATTGGAGTGTATGCAGCATAAGAAGAAAAACAGAAGCTAGAAAATTTTACAAAGAACTTCATAAGGTTATCGACAAAGCAAAATCCCAATGATTACTTAGTTTTAAGCGGCGACTCCAATGCCAGAATTGGCCGCAAACCAGTTAAGAATGTAATCGGGACTGAAGGAAGCTTCTGGGTCAATGACCCCCATCTCAATCGGGTTTTTGTCGAGTTTCCCTGATCCATTGAGCAAATGCTGAGATGGCCCCTTGATTAGCTCCTACACGTAAATGTAGCTTCACTATGCGCACGTTTTGTTGAACTGATTCGAAGTGGTAGTAGAGTTTGGGGTGAGTTTCTATTTTGTTAGCAATACAAAAAAATCAAATATATTCGTTCGTTTACCGTTACAAATAAGTTTTCTATAATTCGGCAACGAAAATATCTAGTTTTTGAAATGTTAATCTCTCGCTTTTGTAATTTTTATTATTATTGTTATTATTATTACTATTACTTTTTCATCTTTTAACTATTAATAGTTAAATTGTTGGGAAGGGATTCTGAAACTCAAGAAAGCGTGCGCAGATGATTTTCTCCCCCATACGTCGCATACAGTTTTTGATTGTTTTTGACTATTTTTGACTAAATTAAATAAGTAAATAAATAAATAAAAGGTGAACAGACAGAAAATGAAAATGGAAAACTTAGATATTTTGCAACCTTCAACAAACTAAGCATAACGAACAATTTCTTCCGAAAGAAAGATATCCACAAATACACGTGGGCTGCCAGAGGCTTAAGAACGATTATAGACTACTTCTTAGTAAATCAAAAAATGGTACCGTGGATCACAGATACAAGAGTTTTTAGAGGTTTTGACGTGAGTACTGACCACTTTCTTCTAGTATGCACATTAGGATTACCAGAAAGATGGGTTAAAATTATGAAACGGGAATGTTTTAACGATAGTGCTTCTAAAACGTTCAAAGTGCACTTGCTAAAAGACAATGGAATTTAAAATCTCTACCAAGCAAGATTAACACAGTAGTTGTTGCAGAAAATAACGAATGAAAAGGAAGGAAATATTAAATATTGTTACAAAATTTTTTGGAAGGAAAAAGAAGTACAAGAGAGGAGGTTTGCAAATATGGAATGATGAAATTGAAGCAATTATAAAAGAAAACAATAATACCTACTTACGATTCCTGCAAAGTAAGTCTAAAGAAGACAAAATAGAATACGATAGGACACGAAATCTAGAAAAAACGATAGACCGACAATCCTGCGAAACATTTATCTCAGACTTAGAACATGACATACGTGGAGGACAGTGGTCAGCATACAAAATTTTAAAATTTGTGAATAAAGAAGAGAAATAGGGATCATACATCCCAAACAGTATAAAAGAGGAAGAATGGAAAGAACATTTCCAAAATGTATGGTACGATGAGAATGCCCACGAAGAAAAACCATGAGACGAGAAAATCGAAACCAACCTATGATATTATGTATACTATGCATGTTAACATTAGATGAGCTAGAGGTAGCAATTGCAACAATGAAATGTAGAAAAGCTTGCGGACCGGATGAAATAAATTTAGAGCTATTAAAGTATGGTGGTACCCTTGCTAAATTCCGACTCCTGCACCTTTGAAATATGTCCTGGTCAAAACATCATCTACCATTAGCGAGGAAATAAGGAATGGTTACCCCTATCTATAAGAGAGGAGACAGAAATAATTCCTCCAACTATAGAGACATTATCTTGTTAAATACTAGCTACAAAATATACGCTAAATTAATACCAAGAGAGTCCAGAAATATTGTCTTGTTAAATACTAGCTACAAAATATACGCTAAATTAAATCTGGATAGCCAAATCATTCGATCGAATCACCCAGGATGTTCTTCAAACCAATAATAAAGAATGTGGCTCGGTGACAATGTGCATTGTCATCCATAAAAATTCCATCCTTGTTTGGGAACATAAGAACACGAACGGCTGCAAAAGGTCTCCAAGTAGGTGAACATAACAATGCACAGGCAATTATCGGTTCAGTTGGACCAAAGTACTCAGTCCGTGTAAAAACAGCCCATACATTTTGGGAAACCACCAGCTTGACAGTGCGTTATAGACAAGATGGGTCCAAGGCTTCGTCGGTCTGCGCCACCTCGAACCGCACCATCAGCTCTTACCAACTGAAATTTGGGGTCTCATCTAACCAACCACCAGTCGTCTAGGGTCCAATCAAGGAGGGAGCTGCAATTAGGTATGCAGCTTCAGACCTGCAGGATGTGAGGTCAGTTCAGGAGGTGCTGCATGCGATGTCATGCCCCGTGCGTCCAACTCCAACTAACATTCTGCATTCAAAGTCTGTTAATTCCCGTCTTGCAACCACGATCACGCCAGAAACCTTTTCGCATGAATCACTTTATTGAAAGCTCTAATAAAGCTGTGCCCAAAAACACTGCCCTTTTACACTTTTTGTGTGCGATACTATTGTCATCTGTATACTTGCATATTGCAATCCATGACTTTGTCATCTCAGTGCAATTTGGACTTATAAATGGTTGAAAGTATTACCCTATTAATAAAATGAATAGGAATTGTTCAATTTAAAATAATTAAGTTTAAGATCGTTATAACTGCACATTGCAGCTTTCAGATTTTTGTATCCTTTTTATGTATTTCTACAAAGTATTATATATGCGTTATGGTGTCAATCGAAATCTTATCTTATTGAATATCCTGTATTCCCGTAATCAAATACTACGTTAATGTTTGTGTGTGCGTGTGAGGGTAGACGATAAAAATTCCCTGAGAACATCATAATTTTTTGATAGATCCATACTCACCACTGATTGCAAAGCCGAGTGGAAATTACCACTCGTCGGCGGTGAACGTGACGCCTTACAGTATGTATAAATGCATGATTAAGTATGTATTTATGTATGAAGGCATGTACGCACGTGATTAATCTATGTGTGTAACTTGCGTGTGTCGATAGCCCATAAGTGCAGTGCAGTGTGTGTATGTAGTGATTGGAAGAATTTAGAATCTTTGTAGGTAAGTATGCACGCGTGCGTAGGAATTGGTGTGTATTCGTATGTACAATATGTGTTAGTAAGAGTTTTTAAACGTTGTTAAAGATAACGGTGTTTTTTTATGAACATATATGTAGATTTTATATTGTACTTTTGTAAACCTTAAAAATTATTTTGTTATTATTATTATTATTATTTATTATAATATTTACATTTTGTATTCAGTATTAGGTCATGTTTAGGATTTAGATCATTTAGTACTCGGACAGGTCGAAGGGGAGGGGTCAGACGAAGAAGTACTCCGAAGAGGACTGGGGCGCAAGAAGAGAACATCTGATACAGTGCACTGAAGAGGATCTTGGAACGACGGAGATGACCTTGAAGATTTAGGCAAAACCCCTAGACTACATGTCTACCTAGGGATGATCTAGCCAGCGTAACTAAGAGATTTCCAAAGAGATCTGGGCAAGGGGAGCTCAAAGGCACTGTGAAGCCAGCCCCCAAAGGAAGTAAACCCTAAAAAATTCTGGTCCTCCTAGAGCGGGTTAGGACGATGGGCCAGCTCCTCGTCGTCTATGTAAAAACTACAAATCCTAAAAGGCCTAATCATGAGAAAACGGACGGCAACCGGAGACGAAAAGAAAATGGATAATGAATATTGGAACATGGAATACTCACGGGCTGGGAAATAAGATATAGGAGGTAATTAAGGAACTTCAAAATTTAAATATGGATATCGCAAGTTGAAGTGTGTCAAAGAAAAAGGGCTCGGGTACAGAAGAGATTGGACCCTATTTTCATATATGGAGCGGAGCCCCAAAAGATTGGAGGGGTAGTAAAGGAATTTCCATAGTCATAAAAATTAATTCAGAAACCATATTAAAAGGTGGGAAGCTACAGGCGAGAGGCTGATTAAACTAAATTTAAAAAGTTGTAGATACAAAATGGCAATTTTTGAAGTGTATGCGCCGAATGAAAATGAAGATACCAGTATTTTGGTGGAATTTTATTAAAAAGAGATGTGGTAATCAGTGAATGTGGGGTACATAGAGAACTTATTTTATTGGGCAATTTTAATGCTAGACTAGGAAAATATGAGAGCTCAAAAGTCGTTGGAAAACATGACGAAGAGGTGGAAAATTCGAATCCAAGAAGACTGATTCAACTATGTGAACAGCATAAACTTATAATTAGAAACGGTCACTTCCAACATAAAGATAATCATATTTTGACTTGGGAAGATAAGGTAAGAGGAAGGAGGTTTGTGATTGATTACGTAATCGCTAGACAGTAATTAAGTGGTAAAATAATGGATGTCAGGGCCCACAGAGGCCCAGAATGTAGATTCAACCATTGTCTAGTGAAGGTCAAAATTATGTTTCCACCTATAAGACAAAAAGAAATGGAGATCAGAGAACATAAAGGAGACAAAAATGAAAGTACTGAAACTAGGAAATATAATGTAGAGGAGAGGAGATATATACATTCTATCACAACCCAGTAGAAGATATTTATTTCAAAACAGATAGGATAATTTACTGAATGAAAACATAGTTGGATCAATTGAAGAGATATATGATCACCTCAAAGATTTTCTACATCGAGTGGCTAATAAAGCACTCGGAGAAATACCTTTAAATTAGAAAAGGAGAGGGAGGAGCAATTGGATTACTCAAGACCTGGAGCGAGATATAGAAGAAAAGAAGAGACTGTATGAAAAATGATTGAGTAACAAGAAAAAAATAAAATAAAAAAACAAGGAAGAAATCTTCCAAATGGAAAAAGTCGGTATATAAAGTATATCTGTAAGTAAATGGGAAAAATACTTTATAAAATTATTAAATGAAGAAAGATCAGTTTTAGATCAGTTTTTTGAACTACGAAAAGGGAAAAAATATCTCTGGCCAGAGAAATTACAGTAACCGAAGAAAGGTTAAGAGGGTATCAAAGAAATGAAAGGGCTCCAGGTCCACGAGAAATCCCAAGCGAATTGATCAAGAATGGAACAACAAAGCTAGTATGCATTATGATGAAGTAATTAATAGAAATATATCAAATACGATATACCAGAAGACTGGAAAATGGCTCACATAACACCAAAATATAAGAAAGGTAAAAAAGACGTGTGAAAATTATGGATGGATAGCAATTACAAACACGTTCAGTAAGGTACATGGAATAATGTTAAGAGAATTAATAGAAGAGGAATACAAGGAGTACGAAGAAGAAGAACATAGTTGTTTCAGGGCGGGTCGATTTTGCATAGATAACCTGTTTTGTCTGTACCAGGTGATGCAAAATAAATGGCAACAAGCGAGAGAACTTCATATGGTCTTCCTTGACAGCGGCAAGACCTATGATAGTGTGTCAGTCATGAAGTTATAGGAAGTTATGAATGAAAGTAATGTAAATAAAATAATAAATGCGATGAAGGAATTGTATAAAGATCAAATTGGGAAAGTGAAAGTAGGAAAACAGATGACCAAAACATTTCCTATATCAAAAGAGCCACGGCAAGGATGCTGTTTGTCACCTACCCTCTTTAAAATATATGTTAATGCTGTGTTACAGGTATGGGAAAGAAAATGTGCTGGGATGGGAATACAACTTCATGATAACCCAACACACTATACCGTACAATTCGCTGATGATCAAGTGTTGATGGCGCAAGAACAAGATGATATTAAATATATGACTAGGAAGATAAAAGAAGATTATGAGAAATGGGGACTAAGCTTCAACGTAAAAAACAGTATACTGGACACTAGGTAATACACGTGACGTATTGACTATGGAAACTGGAGAAATAATAATAGCAGAGGACATGAAGTACTTAGAAACAACAAAAGGGAAACAAGGTTTTTATGGAAAGGAATGTGAACCCCGACTCATTAAAGGAAGAAAAATTTAGGAGCCCTAAACCCAGTGATCTGGGATCCAAGTATAGCAAGAAAACGAAAATTAGAAATAAAAATGTATAATTGAAAGTGTTACATAATACGGAGCAGAAATATGGAAATTTCCAGAATAACAGAAAATTGAGATCCCTGCAAATGGAGAAGAGAAAGAATTAGAAATGAACGGGTTAAAGAGACAATGAATCTGCAACATGAAATTATAGAGGAAATTGAAAAGAAACAACTCGCTTGGTTTGGACATGTACAGCGAATGGACGAGAAAAGACTTCCCAAAAGAAGGAAAAAAACCAAGACCAGGGTGGAATGACCAAATCAGAAAGATAATCGAAAAGTAGAAATTACCTCCTGATTCCTGGAAGAACAGAGACGACTGGAAAAGTAGATTAGGCGCCGGAACACCGAAGTAGCGGTTAAGAAACTGGCAAGAAGAAGCAGAAGAGAAAGAAGAAGATTTAGTATTTTTATTATATTATTATTATTATTATTATTATTAAGGGACTGATAATTATATTCAATATTATATCGATTATGATCTGTTGTTATTAAAAATAAATGTTCTATGGCATTACAATAATACTGTATACGTTTAAAAACTCGTTTAAGGATTTCTTAATGATCATGTTAAATTTAAAATCGCCGCATGGAAGAGTACAATATTAGTGCGATATTTTCTTGCGAATTTTAACATATTATGCAAAGTTTTTTGTGGTATATCAAGAAATTTCTGAATATTCGTCAGTGTAGGGTTTTCATGGGCGACGTCATATATTCTCGAATTCCTTTCTGAGCTGGCCTTAGTCATGATTTTCCTGACGTTTCGTCTGTAGTTGAGGCGGACGCCGTCAGTGGAGGTGTGTTCGAGGGCATCAAAACTTCTTGGGTGGCACGAGGAGAACTGATCTGAGTTCCGCCCACGGCAAACCAGCTCAGAAAATAATTATAAATCTCCAAGTACTTACTCGCTGTATTATCTCCGGCAATTGTCCAACAAATGTAACAGCAGAATATCTGAAAAATAACAATGGAAACGCATTAAATTCTGTGGACAAAATTTACTCAGTTAAAAACTTAGATTCTTACGAGATCCACTATTTACATTTTGAGCCTAATAATGATAAAGTAGAAATTTTTCATTGAAAATTTCTTTGTTTCTCAAAATATTCTCCTTCATGATCAATACACTTCTGCATGCGTTTGAACCATTTGTCAGAGCATTTTCTCCCCTATGTTTGAGATACCTCGAAAGCATATTTTTGGCAACGCAACTTATTCTTAACGTTCGGGAATAAGAATAGGTCATTTGGTGAAAAAAATGACTGTACGGTGGATGACCCTTGAATTCGATTTTCTCAATGTTCAAATAGTCGACAGTTATACGAGATGAGTGAAAGCTCGCACTGTCTCGACGAATGATCAGACGGCGCTTGTTTATTTTCGTTGTTTTTTTGTTTTTTTGCACCGAAGACTTCCGACAAAAAGTAGATGAGTGCCATTTAGAATTCTCCGATTTACAACCCTCTAAATGTATATTGTCACGTGACCACGTTTTCCGAAAAAAACACGCGACCATTTATTTCAAAGTACTTTGAGCGTGAACAACTTTTGCTGGATTTGGTCCATCTTGAAACACCTTAACAGTCGGTTTTTATTTACGTACTGTCTCATACGCGTACATACATATTCGTAACCTACTACAATCTTATAAACGTCTTTTAAAGCACCTCAATTGCATTTCTTGAGCATTTGTATGCATCAATCGACATGAGCATCTTTTTGAGATTTCAAATTATGAGGGATCCAGTGAGAAGAAACCATTCTCCCGGCTAAATGATCATGTAATATTTTATATATACTGATGGAACTTATGTCTAGGGTATCTTAATCTCACATTATGTCGCATGACGATCTTGCTTTAACGGTTTTTGCACATCAATGTATTCAAACACAATTGATTTCGGACGACCTTCACGAATTTCGCCGGTGAGCAAAGGGCGACCCCGATTTGTAATATCGGCGTTGCAGTGTGGTAAAGGATGGGGCTTCATCTCCAAATGAGGAAGCGAGTTGATCAATGTATCTTCTTCTTCTTGATAATCCAGGTGGAAAGTCGTAATAAATCATCTCACGAAAATTTTCACAAGTTAAATCCACTTCTTCGCTGACACTCAATTTTCAAGTTACGGTGAACAACATAACTCCATATAGTAAAATAATTGAAGTACGTTATGGTCAACAATGTTAAACTTTCCTATAAAAACGTTAAACAATGCTTAAAACAATCTATGTTGCGAAACCTCAATATATAAATAGTTACCTATGACCATTGCCAAAAAAGTTTTATTAATTGTGTATTGATGTTCGATTTCTTTTGTTTGTCTCATCTAGTGTGTAAATTTCACGGAGCTTGGGTAGCTTACATTCAGAATGAGTAACTAGTGGAGCTAAAACAGCATTCTTACCGGTACTTTCATGTAAAATTACGCCAAAAGTACTCGAATTTTCGAAAAATTGAACATGACCTTATTTCATTCTCTATCTTTAACGGACATATTTCATTAAGGGAAAAACATCTATCTTCATTAAGTGAAGTCGTAAGCTTCCGCGGCCAGTCATGAAGATTATATTGGCTGTCCGGGTGACGCCGCGTTGAAGATTGAGAAATTTGTTCCAACAAAACGAGTTCGGCTGCTTCACAAGGGCTAGTCCAACCCCTGTGAAGTGTCCTAAACCCTACCTCTATCCTTATTCCTTCCTAATTCTGGCCGCTGAGTAGTGACGCAGGAGCGCGCGGTAGGAAGCGCTTACGCGGAGATGCTACCTGGCGGTCCTCTTGACAACCGACTACAACGAGACGCGACAGACAATGTTAACGGAGGATTACTCCATAAAAAAACAAGCGCAGTAATGGGAGGATTACTCGAAAAGCGCTCAACGCTCCCCAAGGGGCTTGGAGACGCGTTGCGTCGAAGTAGACGCAACGAAGGCTGAATTGCCGACGTTTCGAACATATTTTTCGCGATCTTCTTCAGGGCTGGTCTGGCAGAGTCTGGTTATTCATTTGGTTTAAAACCTCAAATAGAATATAGTGAAAACAATTTTTAGTGTATACAAGAAACAAATAAATAAATTACGTGATAGTGAAAAATTAGCGACTCTTATGATGGATGAAATACATTAAAAATCAGGACTTGCAAATATTTTGAAAATAAAATTGAATTGGGATTAGAACAGTACTTCGTGTACTGTGCGTTGTAAGTGATAATAACAATATTAATAGAAAGCGTATTATGCAACTTGTTTTGCCTGAAAAAGAACTTATATTTATGTACATACTTCTAACTGGGGAAAGTAGATCTCTTTTTTTATTTGATACTGTAATTAATTATATATTTTCGTCTGGTAACCAATTTTACTTTTGTATGTCTAGGTGGTGTTGGTTAATTTCAACGCTCTTCTTAAAATCTCTAATTTTCATGGAGGGGGAGAAGCAGCCATATTGCGTCCAATTTTGAGCCAATATCGTCAAAGGGCGATATACCAGTGGAGATGGCGCATAAACGATGACCGGGGCACTGAAAATGACTACGAAGCAATTTTTCAAAATGGCGACAAATTATAATAATGAATGGTCTTTTTTGGGGGGGGGAATGATTCTGAAAGGATTTAGAAATTTGAAGTGAATGAAATTGTAATTAAGGAGGTGGAAATAAGAAACATTAGTACATAATATACAATATTTATTTGTAAATAATGTAAATATACATTGGATATGTAATAAAAATATACATAGATAAAGAAAACCCCCGTTTTTTGGAATGTAAGAATTCATCATTCCCAATCATCTTATATGACATATAACATACACGTTTTCTGCAAAACAATGGAACTAAATAAAACCACTTATCATACTCATTCTCATCATATCATTCTCAAAATAATCGGTAAACTAAAAAATAAATATTCGTCCGGTTTAGATGAATTCCCGGATTCTTTGTTAAAGACTTGTGCGTATGCCATTATACACCCGTTAACTCACATATTTAATGCATCTTTATGCACTGGAACGTTTCCAGATATTTTCAAAACAGCTAAAATTAAGCCGCTTTTCAAAAAAGGCAACAAAAATGAAATTCAAAATTATCGGCCCATTTCTCTTCTATCAGTTTTTTCAAAAATATTAGAGAGACTTTTTTACGTACGAATGGAAACCTTTCTCACTAAACACGACGCGCTTTCAGATTGCCAACATGGATTTAGAAAATCAAAATCAACGGAAACAGCTATATTTTCTTTTCTTAAAGATGTCGCCTCATCATTGGATCAAAACGAGGCACCTATTGGATTATTTTTAGATCTTTCAAAAGCTTTTGACGTCATTGATCATGACATTTTACTTTCAAAATTCCTTGGAATTTTAGCTTTTGACGTCATTGATCATGACATTTTATTGGAGTTCCTCAAGGATCGGTTTTAGGCCCTATTCTGTTCCTACTTTACGTAAACGATATGCCCTCGATGATTCGAAACGGAAGAACTCTTTGCGGATGATACGAACATCCTTTGCAATAAAGAAACCGTAAATAGTACAATATCAGATGTTTCAAATTGGTTCCGAAATAACAAATTAATAGTAAACGAAAAGAAAACGGTTTTAATGCAGTTTTCCATTTCAAATAAACAATTCTGTGCTCCATTGAAAATGAACAGTGTACCATTTTGACTGATGTTAAGGCAACAACATTTTTAGGTTTCTCAATTCAGTCAAACCTTAAATGGAACGTCCACTTAACTGAATTGAACACAAAATTAAGTTCATTATGCTACGCGTTCAGAATTCTTGCAAATTCAGTCAGCCTTCATACTGCTTGTTGTGTATACTTCGCGAATGTTCATTCCCGCCTGAGATATGGCATAATATTCTGGGAAAATACATCTTATAGCTCCCAGACTTTTAGGTAACAAAAAAGAATTGTACGAATAATAACTAAATTCCACCCACGTGATTCATGTAAGCCTCTCTTCATTAATCTAGGAATTCTACCATTACCGTGTCTTTTTATTTACGAATCAGTGGTTTTTGTAAAAAATGACTTGCTCAAGGGCGGGAATATATTTTCAGAAAATGCCGAAGTCTATTACTATAACACTCGACGTAGAAATCATATTCATCAGGTGACAGATCAACAGCCATTACAAAAAATTCACATACAATACATGTACATTATTTTACAACACTTTGCCAGATGACATTAAACGATTAAATTCAATAGAAAAGTTTAAATCCCATGTGAAATCGTTTCTGCTGCATAACTGTTTCTATACAATTAGAGACTATACTGAGCATCACAAGAAAAGGAACATTAATTTTAACAATGATACATAATGCATTATTTACCATTTGGACTGTATAAATAAGTAACAACTATTGTACTACAGCTTGTAACAACTATTGTACTACAGCTTCCGGGTCAATGACCACCATCTCGATCAGGTTTTTCGTCCAGTTTCCCTGATCCATTGAGCAAATGCTGAGATGGCCCCTTGTTTTGCTTCTGGACATAAATGTAACTTCATTTTCTGTGCACGTCTTCTAGAATTCAGTGGAAATACAATTATTCAAATTATCGTTTCCATGTTGTCGCGGCAGGAAGTAATAAGAGCCAAAATTTATTGCTTATTTATCTTTGAAAATAGATTTTATTACATGGGAGTTTTTTGTTTTCTTTCTCCTTTCAAAATTCAAAATTTATTGCTTATTTATCCTTGAAAATAGATTTTATTACGTGGAGTTTTTGTTTTTTCCTCCTTTCAAAATTCAAAATTTATTGCTTGTTTATCCTTGAAAATAGATTTTATTACATGGGAGTTTTTGTTGTTGTTTTCTCCTTTCAAAAATTCTAAATTTAAGTAGTATGTGACTTAGTGTAGGGATCACAGAATTTTGAAAATGTGCACACAATTCACTTTTCCCCATAGCACGTCATACGCAGTTTTTAACTGTTTTTTGACGTAAAATAAATAAATAAATAAATAAATAAACTCAAATATAACTCAAGAGATTATACCCATCAGACATCTCACGAACCATCAGAAATATGTTTAGAAAATAGCTAACGTTTCCTGGTAAAAATGCCAAACTTATACAAAGACCAAAACATAGTTCACGAGACAGATAGTGGGCAAAGAAAACTTACGATGTAAAATTTACAGCTGCACAAACAGCAAATAATTATCCTGCAAAAATACAATTTTTTATTTTTTACACTGAACCCCCAAAATTTTCAATTTGGTACATATCTACAAGCAAGCGGTCCTGCAGTTTGGATTTACTAAATTACATACAGCAAAAATGTACTGGAAA
This sequence comes from Teleogryllus oceanicus, assembly GCA_964035755.1. Classification (NCBI taxonomy): domain Eukaryota; kingdom Metazoa; phylum Arthropoda; class Insecta; order Orthoptera; family Gryllidae; genus Teleogryllus; species Teleogryllus oceanicus. The sequence goes on from CAXIVR010000012.1 coordinate 80,426,882, forward strand.
ACAAAACCATCATAGAATGTGTTACTAGAAGACAAGTTTTATCTCCTATGCAGCAGTAGATACGGAGTAGACAATTTTCACAAATTCTGCTTCGAGCTGATTATTCTGAAGAGAATTTTTCAATTTAATGAGTTTCACTTCTTTTCCAATATTCATAGATTGTTGTCCAGTTTCCCTGATCGAGCGAGCAAATACTGAGATGCCCCTTTGTTTTGCTTCTGGACATAAATGTACCTTCACTAAGTGCACCTCTGATAAGCATGTTTTGTTGAGTTCTCAGTCTCCTTGTAGGGTAAGACTAGGGCTGGTGGTATGGATTAATATTTTGTAAGCATTATAAAAAAATGAAATCTCCACTTTGTTAAATTAAGTTTTCTTTAAGTCGGAGTGAAAACGTTTAGTTATCAAACGTTGCGAACTTAGCTTTTTAAAAAATGTTTCATTCAACTATTTATAGTTCAAAGTTTGTGAACAGATTCTGGAGCTCAAGAAAACTTGTGTAGATAGTACTTCTCCCCCATACATCACACAGGGTTGGGCAAAATACTTTAAATTTGGTATTTAAATACTTCACCAAAATACTTCGTAAATAAGTATTTAAATACAACTCAAAATACATCAGGTTTTAAATAGCTAAATACATATGTCTTTAAAGTACTTCAAATACTCAAAATACAGTAAAAATAATTTTATTATTATTATTTTATTGCAACAATTTATTGTATTTGTCAATTATATTAAATTGCTAATAGACAGTCAAAGTTCTGAATAATAACTTACAAGTCTAACTCAAATAATCGGAATGTCCTTTTAAAGCGACCAGTTTTTCAAACACATCATCAGACAATAAACCCATATTTGGCAAAGACCCACAAAGGAAAGCGGCCGTTCAACTGGCGTGGATTAACGTACAATAGTGAAGGAATAAATGCATTTTTGTTGTTGGATGATTGTCCAGTATTTTATTGATTTATATTTATATTTTAAAAAGTGGAGAAAATTCAAATTCAACAGCTGAAAGGGGCTTACATTTTTGTTTTGATGAGGTTCATTCACTAGCAGAATCAAACAAATAGAAACTGTCCTCGTTATCTTCTTCTGTATTTGAAGTATTTCCTTTGTAAATACACCTATTTCATGTATTTAAAAGATTTTCGCGTATTGTCAGTTTAGATCTATGAGACTTTTGAAGGTTAGCAATAAATCCAAATTTATATCAATTTTCCATAATTTTTCACATCAATTTTAAATGAATGAAAGTAAACTGTCTGTGCACATCTTCCATAGTTCAGTTGGAAATAGTTGTTCAAATTATGCATCTTGTTATCGCGGCAGGATGTGTATTCCTTCATGACCGACACAATGAGTGACAAGTGCCCAAATCGATAGCTGATTTTCCTTTAAAATAAATTTAATTACTCGAAATCAAATATTTTCATATCAGTTCTTGCCATAAACACAAATTTATTTCTGTATTCAGAATCTAACTTGTATATGGCTTGGAGTAGGAATCCAAGAATTACGAAAACGCGCAAAGAATATACTTCTCCTCATAGCATGCCCACAGCATTTGACGCACAATAAATATATAAACAAAGAAAGAAAGAAAGAAACAAGCAAACAAAGAAACACACAAGCAAAGAAACAGACAAAGAAACAAACAAACGAATAAGCGAATCAACTGGTCTCGTCAATGTAAAATATTTCCCGCCCGTCTTCCCTGAAGTGCTTCATTTTCACAAGGAAGCACGACCTCCAATCGACAATGTCTCCCTTTCTAACAATAGAGTGCGCTTGTTTTGCACTCTCTTCCAAACAAAACACATGTTCTTTAAAACGTTTCTAAGCGTAGTTGATCCCACTGCTAATTAATCTTAGAAAGTAAAACTGGCAAAAGTTTGTTTATTGTGGGCACTACCTTTTGAACTGTATAAAAGTTATTAATGCAGTCGTGGATGACACGCTTGTCGAATTCGTCAACCACCGCTTTCCCACTTGATGTTAATCTGAAGAAAGAGAAATTGAAATTTCGTTTAATAAATAGTAATTCCCTTACATAATACTACAGTTCACCGTTCAAACACGTTGACTTCCAAGGCTATAATTTAGAAAACTTTTACTACTACGCCAAATAATAATAAAGAAAATTCTTGAAAATCTTTTGATAAGTAGTTCTTTTTTTTTTTTTTTCATTTCCACACAATATAAGGGTAACTTTTACGTGATGTCCCAGTACAAGATGGTTCAGGATCCATTTACAACTAAAATGAGAATATAAGATAGTTCAGTGGGTATCAGAAATCCACATTATCAGCGCTCATCTCGACAAACTATGACAGCTTAAAAACCTTAGAATATTTTGCAAAAAATAAAAAACGGAAGAAAGAAACAAAATTTTACTTGATCATCTTCTAGTTCTTGAAATCAAGAAATACCAATTCAATGACAGAATAGTAGGAATCCATCAGTAAGAATGCCAGTAAGACACGAACACGATTACCAAGATGATTTCTCACGAACTGGAGACCTTATCAATAGATCACGTGATGTCTACTTTTTATGTGTCATCCACAAACCGGCTGCGAGTTGCAATTGTACTACTCACACGCCATTGAAAGATATGTCCTTTGGAAACAGACAAGAACTGAAGCCTACGTAATCAGACAGCTGAGACCGCCGGCGGCCACACGGCAGTCAACGTGTTAAACAAGTATGCTCTAAAATAAGAACTATTTACGTCTTTTTACCAGGAGTTTCTGAGGACTTATTTGGATTCGTGTCCTTTAATTTTTTAATTCTCTGAATCGTGGATACACTAGCTCCAGAGTATATTGAAGCTCTCTTCTGAGATGTATAGGGGCAAGAAGCTGTTTTTTGGCTTTCTCTGTTTCGCAACATTCAGCTACTTGTGAAATTATTTTTCTTTCACCCCTTCGCATGGTGTGGATACCTTTTTTTGGAGAAGGTGTCCTACGAACCTCCTGAGAGGGTCCTGAAACTGGCTCTGAGATCTTCAATAATCGCTAATAAATACCAAGAATTAAAAATCGTAGTCCAAAATACCAAAAATCCGAATCGAATAAATCACTGGGCACATCACTAACAGCGAAAACGCGAAAACTGAATTAATTCGAAAGCAGAGCTTGGCAGCCCTGACAATCTTGCCGTGCCGTTCCGTGTGAGACCAATGTTGTGACCAGATCGTACCAAGTCGTGCTGTGTTGAGCACTAGGGAGCTCAGACGTCAAGAAAAGTCGCCCGACTAGTACTTGCTGTTTAACTTCATTGTAAGTGTCCCTCTTGCTTGAAATTTCCACTCCTAAATATGTGGTTTTCATGACTTGTATTATTGCTCCAAAGTTCTACTTTTTTCACGAATCAGAAAAAGGATTTTTAAAAGAAAGGCATAAGTCTCATTTTCTTTCAACTCTTAATTTTCGAAAATTGCACATTTAGAAATAATTAGAGAAAATAAGTGCTGATGTATAATCGCTTCGTGGAAACTCTGAGGTTTTTTACATTCAGACCTGCAGAAAATTTGTTAAAATCTTATTTCAGTGTCTGTCAATACAGAGAACAGTTGTGCAATTGGAGCAATGTAATAAATGTTGAACTAGTTCTTAAAAAATAGGATGTCGCTGTCGATGTCCCTATGAAAAGGACCGCAAGTACAGAAAATTTTTAAAATACTAAATCCCTTACCATAGAAAATATTTTAACCCAAATCTGCATAAAATGAGTAATATTGCTAAATAGTATACGTAGCAATAGGTTTGAAATGCTCAAAATTTTCCTACAATTATATTAATATATTTTGAGGTCCACCGTTTACCCTCTCCCCCCATTTATGTTCTCCAGTTCCTAAAGGGCTTTGGTATGCGACAGTTAATAAAGCGTATTGCACGATACTGGTATAAAATGTACATTTTTTGACATGGAATGCTAACATTACAATTTTGTTTTTATATGAACTAGATATATCAAAATGTTCAAGTTTTCCGAACACAAAATTCATGTAACGTATTTGCACTAAGTGTGTACATTCCACAATTCAATTTTGTCTTTTTTTCATTTTGGCATTTTTTACTAATGCAGAGAATATCTTCATCTCTGATTCATAAGCATGCCAGTGATTAACGACAAATGCCAACATACCCAGTATATGACAGCTATGATGATTGCCCCTTTTCGTAGAGAGAGGCACCAGAGACACGTCATGAACATGATGATCTTGAAATAGTAACTTCTCTTATCCGAACTCGACGAGGCGCTCAGTCCTATTTCCTCTCACCAACACCTGTTCCATAAAACTGAGAAAATTACGAGAATATATTAAGATAAATTATATTAAAAATAACTATAGACCGCTTTATTTTTCAATGACATACATTTTTTAAAACTCTGTGAAGACATGTTATGTAAAACACTAGCTTTCGCTGTTATGCATGTATGACACTAGCTTTCCAGCTAGGTCGAATTCAGTTGCTGTCTAAAGGAGAATTCTAGCGGCCAGCTGCTCTGATCGGTAGTTTTCCGTGGTTTCTCCGATCAACACCAGGCGAATGCCGGAGCAGTATCCTACCAAACGGGCCACGGAACGCGCTATCTTTCCTTCCTCTTCCCTGTCCTATCCTCTCCCATTACCCCCACACACGTACACTAACATGCACTACACTACCACATATTCCGGGAGACCGGTCGGGAGCTTACAGCTTGTCCCGGCTGGGGCGGTGTCCCACTGTTAGGAGAGCCCTGGTTAGGGGGAAACGCTACTAGCCGACGGTAGGTCGGCGCCGGATCGCCATCCAGCGGGGGAAAATCACCGCTATCTTGCGAGAAAAAACGTGTGCTGCACTTACGGGACTAATGACCAAATCACTTTACGTGCCCGGAAACACGATAAAGTCAATCAATCGGTCCTCTACGAGGCGACAACCCCGACGTCTCTGGAACACTGAATACTCCTCCATTAACACAGCCTGCGTTCAGTGCAAGAGTCATTTCCCCTCCAACTAGGAAGATCGCTACTGCGAACAGTCGCCATAAACGAACCACTGCCCGCAACGCTGTCATTAGCAGTTTCCATTTGTAGTGTTAAGACGTATCAGTGATAAGTTGAAGTCTACACAGTGCGAAACGTATTGAGTCTAAAGTGCAGTAGTTGAATAAGTGATGAAGTCTACAACCCCATCCAACAGCGCTGTGCTACGGCAGTGCATCGCCGAAGCTCTAGCCCAGGTTTGTCTAATCAAGGGCCAAATGGAGGAAATGGAACTGGAAGGCGACGACCGTGAAAAACAGCTCCAGCGTATCTACAAACTCCATCACAAGGAGCGCAGATGTTTCTTCATTCATCACCGGCAGTGAACTCAATGCAGATAACAAGTATACAGCCATATATGCAAAATTATATTCAACCAACTAACCAACTCAGGTCAGTCATTATGTACCAGCCGAAGGTGCAACTTCATCTTCAAGTGTGTGAAAGTGATCATTTTAAAGCAAACAGTGCCAAGCACCCAAGTGAACAGAGGCGAACGCGGAAACGGCGATCCCATCCAAAACCCAAATGAATCTAAAAATGTAGTTACCAACTCTGCTAATATTTTTCTATCCCTACTAAGAATAGAAAACTCGACCCTCTAGTTGCCCTATAACCAATCAAGATGCTGAACCGAAGATCAATGTCAGAAACTCCATCGACGCTCTCCCTTACCGACACACACTTACACTAACATGCACTACACTACCACATACTATGCATACACTACCCATCGACGACCTTGAAACATTAGAATCTTACCCATTCACATTAATAATAATACAAACATTATTGAATTAAATTAAAAATAGAACTCACATCTGTGCGCCATTTACCGTAACACAACAATAATAAAGCCAAAGTTAACTTTTTAAAATATAAGACTTCAGAAAACCCATTCGCTATTTCATAAAACTAACAAATAATTTCATATATGTAAGACCTCAACCAACAGAAAATTTTACATGGTTTTTCAAAACCATTCATGTCTCCATCACGCAAGAGGAAATACACACAACGAAAAAGATAACAATATCTTCTCTTGATAGTGTCACCAGGTTACATAAAAATAACCAGCCCATCCTAGTGGTAGCTGCGATAGTACGGTTTTCAGGCAAACAATCGGTTGAATTAATCCTCCGAACTAGACAAATCTCCAACTTAAAAATTAAATTGAAAGAAGACGCAAAACAAAGAAAATAATTCAGTTCCTCCGTTATTTGTACATACCAAAAATAATTGTTACAACTAAATCTCTTATACTTACTGTTCCGAGAATTCTTACTCAGTAAATTTCCACAGTAGCAGTGACCCACCGAAATGTAAAATTGCCAAGGCACTCACAGAACAGATTTCCGTACTATCAAATGTCAATATCTGTCAAAAATCTATCGCAAATAAAGAAGCTACTTCCCAAACTACTCCAAATTCATGAAACTAATTAACCAACCCAAAATCCATCCCCAACTCCTCCTCGCCTCAAAACACCCACCACTTCCTATTCTCCAAACCAGGGAGGTGACTCGGGGCATCAACTGATGTCAGTGCAGTGTCTCTGACCTGGAGGTCGTAGCTCCGAGTCCCGACGGTGGCAGGATTTTCGACACTAGCTAGATAGCTGGATCGAATTCAATCTGACTGGAGAAGTTCTAGCGGCCGGCTGCTCTGATCGGTAGTTTTTCGTGGTTTCTCCAATCAATACCAGGCAAATGGCAGAGCAGTATCCTATCAAACGTGCACGGAACGCGCACAATCTTACCTTCCCTTTCTTGTCCTATCCTCAGCCTTTTCACATACTTACACTTACACGCACTAGACTACCACATATGCCGGGAGACCAGTCGAGCGCATAGAGCATAGAAACACTACCGGAGATGAGCAAGCAGCTGGAGGAGCGGCTTCGGCCGCCTCCCAATGTGGAGAAGATGGACGACACCGCAGCGGACACCGAGGACATCGCCGTAGACGCAGCCCAAGGTAATGACCATTCCATCCACTCCCGGGACCCGCGCACGCGAGGGACAGATTGGCCTCCCCATTCGAGACTCCACTCAACCCACTCCCAACCCCCAAGACAACCAATTCCAGCTATATAAAAGACCTTTAAACCAGTGCCCCAAAACAAAGGAATCCCTACAAACAACTACTTTGACCCACTTACCACAAGGCAAGATCCTGGAACCTCGAACATACCTGACATAGCAAATCCCACCCCAGATCCCACTATTCCAGCCCCGGCACAAACCCCTACCCCACTCACAGCCCATTTCAGACCCAAAATAGGACAATTCAAAATAGACTTAGACACAATATTTAGCCCAGATGAACTGACAAAGGACCTTATGAAGACTTGCAACAATCAACTGACGGCAAAATGTACAAGGGCGGAGTTATTAATTACACCAAAGGCAGTGACAGGAAAATCGGGGAGAGACTAGACACGCTTAGGACTACTGACGAAAGAAACAATTACTTTAGACACATAGCATACCATTTCAACAGAGCGACGGACGAAATCAGAGAAACAATTGCACTAAAAGGACTTCCACCGCAATTCCCAATAGATACCATCCAAGACAACCTCAAAGAACTATAAATTACCCACTACCACAGCGCAGAAAAGAGACAGTACCGGACTTAGTCCACTGGGGATCTTCACAGTAAAAATACCTAAACGAGACGTGAAACAGACAAAGACATTAATCAAGTACGTAGGACATTACAGCGTTAAGACAGAGGACTATAAACAGTCAGACCGCATCCCTAGTGCAAGAACTGCCAAAGCTTATACCACACCAGAACATTGTGCAGAAGACCAACCATTAGTGCCCTTTTTTCCCCTAAACCACCCCACAGAAGAATACCAAACCTGTACCACCGACTCCTTCATTCCATAATGCCACAACTGTAAACACAACCACCCGGCCTTCCACCCAAACTGCCCATACATCACCCACGCCCACTACCAAAGAAAATCTCAGCTGCAAAAATCCTCTTCCGACGAACCCCACCCGCCTTTTCAAACTCATCCTTCCTGCACTCTGTCCCCAATCTGCTTCTTACTCCTCAATAACATCAGGATCAGCTAACTCCGAAACCGCACCAAACAGCCAACCATCCTCTTCCATACAATCCTCAGACCTAATTACATTAATCCAATCGTGCAACCTTAAAAGATCATATCCGCAATTCCCAAATCCTACCCATATTCAAAGGCCAAGGAGATACCTATTCAAACTCATTTGCGCTGCAATAAAGCTAGTTGAAATATTCAACTAAATGGCTCTTTCCCTCGATTCATTACCCTTTCCACGTGGAATGCGCGCGGCGATCTTAACCATAAAATACCTCTCCTGAACCAATTCCTTAAAGATCATTCCGTCGGGATCATATCCCTCCAGAAACATAGCTCAAACCCAACATCCCATTTTCCCTCCAAAATTATACTATCCACAGAACCGACCGACTCAACGCCAGTAATGGCGCACGGCCATCCTAGTTCGCAACCACATCCCACACACCATATACCAACTACACAGCTACGCCATCTCCTAAAACTCCATCGACCTAATCACCAAACTCCTAAACTCATGTTTCTCCTTTGCTACTTCCCACATCTGGAAAACTGCGCGCGTATCCACGATTCCTAAACCTGGTAAAGATCATAATCCTTCTCCGGCTCAACCCCATCCATAATCCCATCATTCGCCCAGTCCAATTCGGTTTCTGGGAGGGCCGCTCAGCAGCCCTCCAAACCCTAAATATGGCTTTTTCTATTGCTACCCCTCCATGATGAAAAACAAATTCCTGTGTTTTCACCGACCTTACCAAGCTTATGACACCGTGTCCCTCAGCATCCTCCTTATGAAACTTCGTCCTTACATTCCCACACATATCTTCTCCCTTTTACAAAGTTACCTCCTAGATCGACAATTTTTGTCAGACACCTAAATAAGAACTCACCCAACTACCCTATCAAGCCGGCGTCCTCAGGGCGCCGTGCTATCCGCCACTCTCTTTGCTTATAAACATCCCATCCGCGGTGTCAAAGCTGATGACTGCCTTCCTTGCTTCCTACCGATCCCTAGAACTATCCCTTACCCAACTACAAACTGCCCTTAACTCCTTTCACTCCTGGGCTACTCAGAACATTTCAATCAACTTCACCAAAACACAACCAATAGTCTTCTCAAACCACCCAACCCACCATTTCCTCCTCCTCTCACATAAACTAACAACCTACCCTTGCAACCCCACATCAAATATCTTGGCATCCATTTCTTCCGCCGCCTCCTCCAGACATACCACATCAAACAAACCTCCATGAAAGCCCACAGAATAATCAGCGCCCTCTACCCTATCCTAACACACCCATCCTTAACTACAAAAAGAAATTAGCCACATAATACACCTAAATCCGCCTATCATTACCTACGCACATCCCACCTGGTCCTGAACAGCTCAAGTCAACAATACCGCATTATGAAAATAGAAAACAGAGTAATAAGATTAATCTTCAGACCCAGCCTCTAACAGATTTAACGACCTCAGAACCCTTCATAATATCCACACATAAACACCTATATCCACAATTCCGCAGTAACCCATATCCAAAACTTCCTATCCGATCCTACCTACTATTTACTCAAATCCCCATTAGAATCCCATCAGAAATCCCCCGCGATACAGTACCAAAAGCATGGATGGACATCCTCCAACTGCCACCTCCACCGACCTAAAGACGACTTAGACCACAATACAAATGACAAACGACCGCTCGACCTTAACGAAAAACGACGCACGCGGCCACGACTAAAAACCATTTTCAGCCGCAACCTTCAGCCATCTTCTTGCCCTACCTCTCCTTGCCCCTCCTCTCTTCCCCATCCCCTCCTTCCCAACCCCGCCCTCCCTACGACCACCCCTTCCCACCTAACCAAAGAAAACCATAAATAACTACCCTGCAATCCAAATTCCCATCTCGTAGGGGACGGAAGCAAGGAAACAGCAAAATAACCACAAGATAAACAACGAGGAATGAGGGCTCCTGCAAGGACATCCTCCACCACCCCAACCCCGAATGAATGAATGAATTCCGTTCGATTAATTTCAGTTTAATTCCAGTTTGTTTAAAAAATGCATTGAGAAGGCTGTACTTAATGTGGAGATTTAAAATGTGTTAAACTAAACCTCAAGAAGCACTATTTCTAACAATATTAGTAGTAAAAAAATGACTCAAGAATAAAGAAATTACAACTACCCAAAAAAAGGAAGTGACATATCGGATACCGGTAGATCTGAAATCCATTTTCTCTATCACATAATATTATTATAATTTCAAAGAATAAACTGGTAAATCTAAACTCTTGATTTATGAAAGTTTCATGAAACACACAGTGAATAACAAATTTAAAACTAAATATACACAATTGTACGGAAGAAAAAGAAGCATAAATACACAAGCGATACACTTCTTATCCACATTGACAACATACTTACTTTAACCATAATGTTATGTTCACACTAACAATGTCAAAAAGTCCGCTAACACTCTCTTTTGCTGAAATTTTGCTTCTTCACCCGTCTTCTGTGCAATTCTACACTTTCTCTCTTTAATAGTCTGCCATCATCCCATCTGCCTTGATAACGATTATTGCATTTCTTCCAGGTCTCGATGAAACTTCTCTCCATGTTCATTACTGAAATTTTCCAGATTATCGGGAACAAATCAAGGTGGTTGTGGAGAAAATGAATTCAATGGCTCATGTTACATTCTAAATTCTTCATAAAAGTTAACATTTCTTCCATCATAGTTTTCAAATCTGGATGTATTTTTATTTCCTGAAACATTCGTAGAAAACAGTTTTGAAACCTGACTAGTCGTTCTTCATTACTCATTAATATTTCAAGGTGTTTATTTTTCATCAGATTTCTAATTCGAGGTCTCACAAAAATGCCTTCTTGAAGCTTGACCTCTCAGTGAAAGGAAAGTTTGAACAAATATACTTGAAGCACTCTCAATATTATTTAGAGTCTTGAAAAGTTGCTTCATTACACCAAGCTTCATATGAAGTAATTGCAAAATAATATTTTCATGATTAACCAAATTTCTTCTAATGGCATTTTCTCTTCGGATTCAAAGTATTTCTAATTGCCTATTCCCATTTGACCCAGAGCAATTCATGAGCCCTGCTATCCCATTTATATAGAAAGCAAGGGAACTTAGTAAATTTTAATTGAAGTCCCAAGATTATTCCAATAACTTTCTAGTCTCGGCAAACAACCCATTGATGTTCTTCATAATATTTTTAAGAGTTCTTACAAATTTTCGTATATTTCCTTTAAATGATCAGAATGGGGTACTGGCACAGGCATACTGATTTCCATTGTGAAGCAGAACAGCTTTTATACTGCATTACGAAGAATTTATAAATAACTTCCATTGATCACTGACATATCTAATTCCGAATTTTGAAAGTACATCGTCAATGTTGTTGTAGTATACAAACTGACCCGCTTTTGTGAAATAATCAAGGAACTCTTCTTCTCTCTTTTGGAACCAGTAAAATATTGTGCCTGCAGGAAACATATTTTCTCTCTAAATTGTGAGCCTAAAACCTACGCCGATTTATTTGAGAGGTCAAGATCCCTCACTAAATAATTAAAATCTTTTGTATTCAACAACAGGAGTCTTCTCTCTTCTTTGGGAAAATCAAAATGTCCATTACACAGTCACAGCAGTCTGTATAATCTGAAGATGAAGTAGATGGTTGGATGTCATGTGGTGGGTTTGGTATAGCAATTTCAGGACCGTGTAATATTCTTAAAGTGAAATTTCAGTTCTACTATTAGAGTTTACGGTTTTGAAATATTCTTGAGTGGAATTTCGAAGTTGAAATTTACACAGCAATTTGATATCCTAGTATGTGTTTTATGTATGAATATTTAAAAATTGTACCTGTTCCCCAAAAGAGATTAGTTGGAATTTTGGAAAAAATCCAAAACTCATATTTTTATTAGGGTTATTACATTTTAAACTGAATCTTCATTATTGATACTTTACATAAGTGACTACATAGCTATGTGTATGAGCACAGGAAAAATGAAGACTGTGACTTCATTCAATCTTTGAAAGCTTTTTTCTTTAAAAATCGAAATTTGTTCATTCGCATTCGTTAGATTTTGCTTCGCTTATCCACATGTGTGGGATACGCACACTTATATCTGCAAAACACAATTGTCCAACAACCAAATCCCTGCGTCAGTGACATAATAATGAGTGTTTACCCACTTTTGTCTGCAAAACGATTAAAATTAATCTTTCAATTTTTTTCTCTCAGTAAAAAAAACTTCTCTCTGACATGATACTCAAACACGTCGAGATGCTGACAGTTTAAAACCTAAATTGCTTTCAAATATTCTCGAGGAGCAAATCGTAAAGAAAATAAACTAAAATTCTCCATCACAATAACTCCAGCAATTCTTCGGGAGGATCAAGAAAATAATTTGAGCCTAAAAGCCGAACTTTTCTATTTTCATTTCAGTATTTTATTTTCACAAGTAAATATCATTGGTTACCATTGCACAAACAATGCACGTGGTTTTGACTTCATTTTAATACTTTAAGAGTCAAATGTATTAAAATTTACTTAACAAAAATTGTTACTGGAATAAAATGTTTCATTCAATTAACTCACTAAAAATCGTATCAACGGAGATGACGATAATTAATATACTATCAAAACCTTACCTTCGTTAATGAAGTCAATGATCATTGGAATATCAGAAATAAAAGTTCAGCGTATTGCAGACTAGAGAGAGTTGCCAACCACAATTTAATGTAATACTTTATACAATTCCATGCTGGTCAGTTAAAACGACGAACTAACATTACATTTCAAAATATCACTGTTGTATGAGAGCAAAATTATATTCTTACTCGATTTAGGGTGGTTTCGTTTCCTTTTATGTTGGCAAAAGCCGTTGCCAATCTTCACACAATTGCACTGTATACTGTATATTGCGGTTAGATGAAAAGTAACATTTTTTTACACAACCACTAGTAAAAGCGGTTCTTTGACGGCAAGCAAGAATGCTAAAAGTATAAGAAATAAAAGTGAAATGATGTTTCAGTGTTCAGATAAATCTGTGAATGCAACGACAAAATTTAGTAATTTACATCATAATGCAATAAATTCAACCTTTTCATTACGAAAGTGGAGAGATCACCCGTCGGAGAATCCTGTCGAGTCATGAAAAGAGTCTTTTGCCGTGTGATGTACAATATTTTATTCGAGACCCTTTCTCTGTGCATGTTTTTCTGTAATTAAATAATATCATTGACACGAAATATAGTGTGGTTATCACTCGTCTGTTCTGCTAGCATGGCCACATACTTGTTGATCGTTGTTCTTGTGTTTTCTTAAGTAGTAAGGTTTTCTTTAATGCTATCGATGTAATGGTTCATGAAATGGAATATGATTTGGAAATAATATTAGAAGCAGCACGAGCAGCGATTGTTGATGTTTCCATTAAAGTCAAGAGATAGACCTGTGAAAGAATATAACGAATTTTGTAAATGGCCAGATGCGAGAGTGGTAAGAAGTATCACAGAAAACGTGTTTCTCCCACTCTTTTCATAAATTAGTGGAAATTACTGTCAATTAGCTCTTTAATAAATTGTTCAAGTATTATTCATGTAAATAGTTCCAAATAAAATATCAATTGATAAATGCATGTTTTGTACGTATTGAAAACTTACTCAAAATATTTGGGCATGGAAGCTTTCCTATGTAGCTTACTAACAGTAGTTTGTTTCTTAGCTAGATGAAGACGTGGCTCGTGCCACTAGAACGCGCTATACAAATGAGATCTAAAACAGGTTAACCAATATTAAGTCACGAACTTTCAATTTAATGCGAGGCTCTTTGGTTCTTCGTTGGTAGCTGTTACATGGTGATAATATGGTGACAGAGGAGTCAGGGAAAATCCATTGCAGGTCACTTTTATTAGACTCGTCGAATCGTTCTGTAATGATTGAGTTTCTTGCCGTAAAATAGTTCAACAATGAGCTACTTTCCAGACAGTCTCGGATAAAATACTTTCATCTGACCCCATCAGTAACTACTGAACTTAGTGTATCAATAAGTCATTTGTACACTTAAATTTTAAAAAGTGAGGGTGTGTAAAGATAGTGTATGTCATGCGTTGTAATAGTGTTTGACATTTGCTCGTTGGATTGCTCCACAGCTTATCAGCATTTCCGGCTTCAGAAAATTAAAACAAAATTATCGTTCATATATAGATTCAAATTTCAACTTCCCATAAAACTTAGATAATACACAAAAAATTGATATACAAATCGAAATATTCACTAAAATAGCTCTAGATGCATATAAATATTCTAGTACATACATTAAACCGTACATTCATACTCGATCTCTCCCTATTAATATATTAAATCTTATTAAATCCAAACATAACCTAAAACGATTCTGGCAACAAACGCGTCGGCCTGACATTAAAAGAAAAATCAACAAGTTATCATTATCTAATTACGTGTAGGCCAATATGAATTTGACAAATTTCAAAATTACATTGCGCAAATACATCCTAACACCAATATTAAACAACAGTACTGTATCTGCCTATACTGATTTTCAAAAATCAAATTTAATTGCAAATTAATTAGAAAAGTCTTTTACCCCAAACTATATAATAGATCAACTTTTTAATAACGAAGTTGATTCTTAAATCTCTTCTCCACTTTATTCAGTCCCTTCAAAAATAAAAATAAACTTCTCCAGGAGAAGTTTAAAAAATAACACAAAAATTGAATATTCACAAAACATTAGGCTATGATTCTATTACAAATAAAAAGATAAAAGAAATTAATTTGCAAATTTTATCGAAACTAACAAATATATTCAATTTAATGCTTCGTATTTTATATTTCCCACAGTCATGGAAATTACCCTACGTTATCCCCATGTGTAAACCAGGCAAGGCACCATAATCGCCATTTTCTCAAAAACTGCTACGAATTTCTAACCAAAAACGTTTATTTAGGACGAGTTTCTACTCTTCTTTAATATTCTTGAAGTAATAATTCGGTTATAGTACTAGGAAAGCAAAAAGTTAAAAAATTCTCAAAAAAATGTACTTTTGGCGATGATAGATGATAGCTGGTCAGAGAATGTTGCAAAGCCTTAGAGCCAGGACACAACAACGAAATTACAAAAAATTGGTACAAGAGAGTCTGTGCTATTCTGTAGCATCTCTAGTTGCTTTCTCCTATACGTACGTATGTACGGAGTAATATATGTAATTAAGAAAAAGTTATGTAATGCTGCGCAAAAAAAGGGCGGATTTTTCGCGAAAAAAATCATTAACGGGCTCTGGTGGCAAAAAAGTGCATTAAATTAGTTGCTAAATTAAGAGAAAAAATCCTCTAACAGGTGGTGTAGCCAGAATCCCTGTTTTGTGTGTCGTTGATGCCGAAAAACCAATTGGAAGCAAAACATCCGTCCGTCCATCTGGCTCTAGTTGAAGCTATGAGGTATATGTCGCGTTCACGCCGACAGGCTGACGGCCGGATCCAGCCGGAACCCAGTTTACCCTCACGGCAACCTCCCCTTACAATGCCTGGGTGGGGGCCGCCCTGCTAGCTCAGAGCTCATAGCTATCCAGGCTAGTACATAAGTCTCGACAATGCGCCACTCACCTGCGCCTTTTAGTTACCTTTTCATGCAAGTAATAGTAACAGTTCTCATGATGGTCTTGCTTTAATTTAGACATCTTCAAACAATACCATAAATTCACAATTTGGCAAAACTGTTGCTTTTACGCTGGAACAAATAAAACTTTTTACCTAGAAAAGAGCATATCAGAACAGTTTATAGCTTTTCATATTGTCTTGTGCGCTATTTTCCATATAGCCATTTTCTTATAAATATTCCAAACATTTAGGGTTGATAATATTTCCTCATCCTGGTGCAATTAGTAAATTGTGTTCTTCATTTGGTTTAGAACATCAAATGGAACATAGTGAAAACAATTTTTTAGTGTATACAAGAAACAAATACTTAAATAAATTAACTGATAGTGATAAATTAGTGACTCGCATGATAGATGAGATACATTTCAAAACAGGTGCGTTGTAAGTGATAACAGTATTAATGATGATTGTAACAGTATTAATAGAAAGTGCTCGTTTCTTGTTTCGCCTGGAAAAGAACTTATATATATATATATATATATATATATATATATATATATGAACAATTTTCCAGTTGGAGAAAGTAGACCTCTTTTCTTCTTATATGCTAATGTAATTTAATTGCATATTTTCGTCTGGTAATCACAATTTTACTCCGCATTTCAGTTTGTATCGCCTTCTTAAGCGGCCATCTTGAATAGCTGGTCAAGCCTTGTATGTCTATGTGGTGTTGGCTGTATCCAACGAGATAAAATAATTTATAGAGTGACGATGCGGCCGCCACATTTGAAGTTTTTTGAAAGGACACTCGCCGTGTTTTCTATGGGCAAGATCAAAATGTTCACTTAATGGTAAATCCAATCGAAGTGTTTTTAGAAGAGATTTAATATTTAAAGCATGTTGAGTTTCGACTGGATAAATTTATAGAATCAAAAGTATTTCCTTGTTTGTAGTACAAATTAAATTTCTATATTTCCTTCTTAACTGACACTAGGCTTTTAAAAAGTATTTTGAGTTGCACAGTTCAGAATAAAGATGTTCACTATTAAATTAAATTGATATTACTTTGGAAATGGACTGAATAAATAATATGAGACTAATAATATGAAACAAACTTGTCATACCTCTCCTGATACAATTTAATACATATATTGTATACAAAAAAAAAAAAATATCCCTTCTACTTTCAATACTTTTGTCGCTTCTAATCGCAAATTATACGTCGAACAAGAGGGCACTAAACCAAAAAACGCACAAAATGTGTACTTTTAAGCAAGAACAGATTAGTTTGTTTTGCCATCAGAAAACATTTAGTATTAGAGTATTTACACACAATTCCTATTAGTCAGCAGGCCTTACCTGAGTCTCGCCAGAAATAGACTATTTTTTTTATAATATTGTTCTTTTCTTTGCTTCTTTCTTTCTTTCTTATTTTTTTTCTTTTTTTCTTTTTTTCTTTCCTTCTTTCTTTCTTTTAGCAGTAAGCATTGATTCATCTGTTCATACGACTTAGACTCTGGCAAATGCAACAGGTTATGATAGATCTGAGGAAAGACGGAGAAGAAATGCATCTTTGTCCGTCGTTCAATTTAAGAATTTTCGCACAATATGTCAAGTCAGCAGGATAAAAGCTTTTTGCAGGGTTATGCATATTACTTTTGATAATCCTATTTTTGTAAGACCTGAAGCAAATTAGTCCGTCACCACTCCTGTGGCTGAAATGATTATTGGCACTATTTCAACCTTACTCAGTTGTTAAACATGTTGGATTTATGCTGCCAAATTCTGGTATTTAGAAATCTTCTCTGATTCTGTCTTATTTAAACTGCTTTTTAGTGGACATCCTATATCTACGATTTTTGCATATTTTTCATTTTTATTGATAACAACCATGTCCGAGCGATTATAATTCAGTTTTATCAGTTACAATAGGACTATCCCAGTAGAGTACTATTTCACTATTTTCTATAACTAGTGAAGGTGAGTATTTGTAAGATGGTGGAGGGTTCTCATATAGTCTATAATTTAATGCCAATTGTCAATGGATTATTATAGCTACTTGATTGTGTCTCTCTAGATATGCAGCCTTGGCAAGAAATTTGCATCCTACAATCACGTGGTCTCATTTGGTTGATTACACATTCTACAGATATCTTTTATACTGCTCTTCAGTATGTGTTATCATAATTGTGTATTTTTATTACCCCAACTTGAATTGCTATTATAAATCAGGAAATAAATATCCTATTTTTAAACACAGAAGAAAAGTGACTTTATCAACTAATTGGTTATTTAAGAGATTAGGTTTTTTTTCCATGAGGTCTTGTTCTTCCAATCTGCCTGCATGTTACTTATCTGGGAAACAATTTCAATGTTGCTTTCAGTCTTCTGGAGGTTTAGAACCCAATAGTTTGCATCCGCCGCAACTACATACTTCAGTAATACACTATCCGAGGCGTGAAAGTACATTCGCATTTTCTTTTCTTGTGATCTGCAAAGATAGAAGATAGGCTTCACCTATTTCCTTGGTTTCTGGGAAGATAAAGCCTTTCAACAGCGTTCTTGGGATGATGTATTCTGAATTTTGTGAGGATTGTAATCGTATCCATTTCTCGAAGGTCTATGTCTGAATATTTCAGAATACCAAAGGAATTTGTCAATATTGGGACAGCATAGTTGTTAATAGCACTTATTAGATTCCTTGAGTACAATTTTGTCTTCATCAACACTGTCATTCTTCATTTGTACCTTTCACTTGAATATCGCCTTTTTTTGCTTGCGAATCGGTCGTCTTGGACTATGCATACATGCACTTGCATAGGTTCAATATCATTTATCACGTTGCAAGTCTTGCACGAAATCAATCAGGGGATCAACATTAGACCGAATCCGATTTTTATACCCCGGGTTGTTAGTCCTGGGGGGGATGGAAGATGGAATGATATTAATAATGAAGGATGAATGGACGGCACACACAAACGAACACAAATACAGCCATGTCCGAGGTGGGACACGAACCGCGACCCTTCGGTCCGAGATCACTACGACGCTACTGCTTTAGCAATTTCGGCCACCGGGTCGACTATTATTATTATTATTATTATTATTGTTGTTATTATTGTTATTATTATTATTATTATTATTATTATTGTTGTTATTATTGTTATTATTATTCTTATTCCTTTCCTTTGCGTCTTTCGTTTCTTTCCATACAGCCCTTGGAACTGAAGCAAAACATCTTCCACGTGTACGTGCGACCTCGGAGCAGTTCCCAAGCAAAGACTGCCGCCGACAGGGTCAACCCCGCGCTCAGCAAGTGCAGATGCGGCGACACATCCCGCAGCACCCAGGGCCGCGGGCCGGCGGCGAGGGCCAGGCTGTCGTTCACCCACAGGGCCCGAGTCCACTCGTCCCCGAAGAGGCGGAACCAGATGGCGCTCGTTCTGTTGTAGTCCTCGGCCCACTTGCGTTGCAGGCCGCAGGCGTGGAACTGCAGGATCCTCTCGTTCACGGCCTCCGTCCAAGGCCAGTTCCTACGGAAATTCACATGCGCGAACAAACTCAAGAGCATTGAAATCAGATTTTATCAGTCATTTTATGGATTCAATTTTCTGCCTCAAATGCAATCAATTTTCTGCCTTAAATAATTTAAACATTATAGATAACCATTGTACCATTATGTACCGTTTGTTCGTCATCTAATTGAGTAGCTGAATTCATTCTACACAATCGCAAATATCTGCACCTACACTACACTTATTCTACAATACAATCCCGCAAGTTTACTTGAAGCAGTTCATTAATAAGAATGTTCTGGTACTGGCACTCTTACTTCTCAAAACAAGTAACTCGAGTTTTGTTTTCGTTCTTTTAAAGAGCACGATAAAATTCCATCTAGAAACAGATACCACATCCTGCAGAATGACTATTTCTCCTAAAGATGGATTGATTGATTGATTTTTCGTGTTTCCGGGCGCGTCAACTACTGTGGTCATTATTCCCGTTAGTGTAGTGCATGTTTTTCGGGAGATGGCGTTGATCATCCCCACTGGATGGCGAGATCCGGCGCCGACCTACCGTCGGCTAGTGGGGTTTCGCCCTAACCAGAACTCTCACACCAGCGGGCACCGCCCCAACCGGGACAAGCTCTCCGCTCCCGACCGGTCTCCCGGAATATGTGGTAGTGTAGTGCATGATAGTGTAAGTGTGTGTGTGTGTGTGTGTGTGTGTGTGTAGGGGAGAGTATAGGACAAGGAAGAGGAAGGACAGATCGCAGGCGGTCCGTGGCCCGTTTGGTAATGTACTGCTCCGGCATTCGCCTGGTGTTGCTCGGAGAAACCACTAAAAACTACCGATCAGAGCAACCGTCTGCTAGAATTCTCGTCCAGACAGCGACTGTATTCGACCTAGCTGAAAAGCTAGTGTCGAAAATCCTGCCGCCGTCAAGACCCGAACCTAGGACCTCCCAGTCAGAGGCACTGCAGTGACATCAGTTGATGCACTGAGCTACCGCTCCGGTCCCTAAAGATGGACTGCGAAGTCCAGTGTAATAGTGTTAGCTAGGTCGAATTCAGACGCTGTCTGGAGGAGAATTCTAGCGACCGGTTGCTCTGATCGGTAGTTTTCCGCGGTTTCTCCGATGAACACCAGGCGAATGCCGGAGCAGTACCCTAAGAAACAGGCCACGGACCGCTCGCGATCTTTCGTTCCCCTTCCTTGTCCTATTCTCTCCCTCACACACACACACACACAGTAACATGCACTACACTACTATATATTCCAGAAGACCGGTCGGGAGCTTAGAGGTTATCCTGGCTGGGGCGGTGCCCCGTTGGTGGGAGAGTTCTGGTTAGGGGGAAACCCCACTATCCGGCGGTAGGTCGGCGCCGGATCTCGCCATCCAGCGGGGGAAGACCACCGCCATTTCTCCAGCAAAACCACGCACTACACGTACGGAAGTAATGACCATAGTAGTTGGCGGTCGGTGGGAGGCCGCACCTGCGCGGTGGAGGTGGACGTGCCACACCGTGTAATGACCATAGTAGTCGGCGGTCGGTGGGGAGGCCGCACCTGCGCGGGTGGAGGTGCGCGTGCCACACCGTGAATGACCATAGTAGTCGGCGGTCGGTGGGCAGGCCGCACCTGCGCGGGTGGAGGTGCGCGTGCCACACCGTGCAATGACCATAGTAGTCGGCGGTCGGTGGGGAGGCCGCACCTGCGCGGGTGGAGGTGCGCGTGCCACACCGTGGCGGGCTGGCGCATGGGTCGGAAGCGCTCCGCGAGCCTCACGGCGGCGGCGAACTCGTGCCGCCACGCGGCCTCGTCCAGCAGCCACGCCACGGGCCGGCGCAGCGCCACCTCCGTATGATGGCGGCGTGGCTGCCCGTGCGCACGCGTAGGCGGCGGGCGGCGTCGCGCCGCGCCGCCAGCTCCGCGGGCGCGTACATCTCGGGCGACGGCTGCTGCACGCGCAGGTCGCGCGCCCGCACGGCCAGCAGCGCCAGCCCCGACGCCGCCAGCTGCGCCACGTCGTCGATCTCCGGGTAGCGCTCCGGCGCCGCCGTCAGGGTGAACAGACGCCCCTGCGGCACGCCAACGCGCCGCTCATTCATGTACGTTTTATTTTTTTTTTTTAATTTGTTGCGTCTCGTTTAAAGGCCCGCCCAGGTGAGCGCTTTGCGCTTCTGAAGTAATCCTCCCAATACTAACAGTAATCCTCTGTTAATATTGTCGCGTCTCGTCGCAGTCGGTTGCTAAGAGGTCCGCCAGGTAGCATCTCCGCGTACGCGCCTCCAACCGCGCGCTCCTGCGTCACTACCCAGCGGCCAGAATTAGGAAGGAATAAGGATAGGGTTTAGGACACTTCACAGGGGTTGGACTAGCCCTTGTGAAGCAGCAGAACTCGTTTTGTTGGAACAAATTTCACATGAGATTCGACGGGAATCGAACCCGGATCTCAGTGGTGAAAGGTTTGCGACTTTGCAATGAGCCATGAGTACAGCAATTAACACAATTCATTTAACACGACCACCTGCGGTTAGGTTACCGGGCTGTTGTACCCACGTTTGCGAGTTAAACTCGATCGAAGCCGTGGATTTTTAGGGGGCGAAACATTCCTTCGTACGCCTTCCTTTGGAAGGGAAGTTAAGCCGGCTGTCCCATACAGTATATTTACTGCATGTAAAAGATTCAGACCGCCTGTTTGGTCACCCAAGATAATACCTTCTTTCTCCGCTAAATGGTGAAAGGAGCGGAGCGAAATTTGCGTGGTCAGACGAAAGAGCTGACCCGAGTCTCACCACGTAAAATAAGGCATTAACTAACGAACTAGCCCTCTTGCTCTAGATGGCAGAACCCCCTTCGGCCCCTCGTGCCAGGAACCGTCAAGCGCGACGTTCCGTCTAAGTCTAAGTCAAAACGGGACCCTGTCACGAACAAGCAGTGCGGTCGCAACACGCACAAGGACAACTTGCAAGCAGCATGGCCCAGCAGGAAGAAGTTTGGCAAGTTGCTGAACGGACCCCGGAGACGATCACCCAGTGCCAAAACAGCAGCGGATGAAAACGAAGAGATGCTCGCAAGGCTACGCCTTTCACACAGCACACAGTCACACACGTGGAATCAGTTTATCATTTCTAAAAAAAACTTGTAAATAATACTTTCAAATCATTTGTTAAGGCGAGCCGGAATGGTCTATCTGCACAATGTTAATGTAAGGAACGTTTTCTCAGAAACTCTTTAATTTACAGGTTTGGCATTTTACGTGAGAATACATTCATTATTTATAAGTATTTTAACGAAGCCTTTTTTAAAAATATTACTAATTTTTTAATATAATTTTTTGTTTATTTTTTGTTAACCGTTTTTTAAATTAACAATATTGTCTAAAGTATTATACAAATCCTCCGCGTTAAAGTATATTAACTGCTGTGCTACATGCACTGTTAAAGTTTGAGCATCCTCCTATTAGTAGTTTTTGAGAAAATGTCCCCCAAGGATGAAAAATTTTAACCGATATTTTCACGCTATTTAACCCTCAATTCTTACCAGAAACAGTGTGTCCAACATTAGAAATCAAACTATTAACTTTTTCTCACAACGAAAGAAGAAAAACATCCACGACGTTCAAGCAATGCCCACAATATGTCGAAATGGCCACGCCCACTTTCACGCTACATAACTTCAAAATTTAAAAAAAAATACTTAGAGATGACATATAAAGATGAAACTTGGCTTATTTAACACAGAAAACTATAAAGCAATTAATGATTCAAAGAAGAAAACGGGGAGCGGAAGCTCAGTGCATCAACTGATGCCCTGATCAGCCAATGCAGCGCCTCTGACCGGGAGGTCCTCGTTTCGAGTCCCGATGGCGGTAGGATTTTCGACACTAGCTTTTCAGCTAGGTCGAATTCAGTCGGTGTCTGGGGGAGAATTCTACAGGCAAGTAGCTCTAATCGGTAGTTTTCCGTGGTTTCTCCGATCGACAGTACTCTAACAAACAGGCCATGGACTGCGCGCGATCTTTCCTTCCTCTCCCCTTACACACACCCACACTTACACTAACATGCACTACACTACCACATATTCCAGGAGCCCGAACGGGAGTTAAGAGCTTGTCCCCGCTGGGACGGTGCCCCGCTGATGGGTCCTGGTTCGGGGGACACCCCACTAGCCGACGGTAGGTCGGCGCCGGATCTCGCCATACAGCGGGAAAAGAATGCCGCCATCTTCCGAGAAAACATATACTACACTTACGGGACTAATGACCAACGCCCTTGATGCGCCCGAAAACACGAAAAAATCAATCATTCAAAAAGGTAAAAAAATACATTTCCATCATTTTTGCTCATTCTGGCTCCCCTTAAGTTTTTACTAGCAAACTTTTCATTGTATGTTTATGTATTCTAAAGTGCTACATCTGCCCCCCCCCCCCGCCGTGCGGTACTGCGTGAGCGAGGATGCGCGCGCAACGCTGAAGCTGAATCCTTCCCGGGCGCCCAGAGGCCGCACCCAGCGCATGTCCATCCGCGGGGCTGGGGCCCAGTGCGGGCCAAGTCAAAAGCGTTTCTTCTTAAAAATGTTTTCGCATTATAGAATGTATAGTAAATTTTATTAGCGATGCGTAACTAAAGCCGAAAGCCGTTTCAAAATCAAGGAAAAAAAATCCGATTTGAAATCTAAACAGCGTAACCAAAATAAAAGGGATAGTTTGAATATATAAATCCAGGAACCAGACTGACCTAAAAGCAGGACAGCAACATTAGAAGTGAGGCTATTTACGAAAGGTGCAAGACGGTCGCAGTTGGGGAGGGTGCATAACGGTGCAGCAGTCAGAAACCGCGCGGCCCTGAGCCGACGCTGGGAAAATAAAGTTTTCGAACAAACTAAGCCATTCATGCCATCTAGCGGCAACCATGGAACGCATTGATACAACCAAAGCCTCCAGACATCGCCACATGTACTGAAAAAGCAACGCGATCTAGTAGCACACAAATAAATTTGACCCAGTAGCGTGCTGACTATAGTCGCCCGTTGTACCCGGAACACACAAATACCCCGGTGATTAATGTAACCCATAGCAGCCGTGGCAGGAAATGCGCGCGGTAATTATAACAACCGTTAGCAGCCAAAAGCTTAACAACTCTCAATCTTTTATAAATTTTCTTGTAATTATTTGTAAATAGTAGTTTTAAGTTTTATGTTAAGTTATTAATAGTAAAATGTTCATTGTATATTTATGTATCCTAAGGGCTGCATCTTAATATTAACAATTACCACTGTTTTTCTAAATTTTCTTGTAAATTTTTTTTATTTACAGTTAAATATACATTCTTTGTTAAGCGTAGAGGCTAGCACCCGCATACCGGTCTTCCTACTACTGCTAGAATGGCACTTTTGGCTATTTACACTTTGAGTTAGCAAATAAACATACATACTGTTGTTGAAGGAGTGAATATCGCTTCCGGGCATGTCAACTAATGTGGTCGTCAACTTATTTACTGGCGCTAATTTACACGCCAGCTTGCAGGGTTTCTCGCTTCCACATATATGTGTCTCCCAGCGGGGCACCGATCCATCCGGAACAAGGTCTAAGCTCCGAATGGTCGGGAAAATTGTGGTAGCCGTTTATTTAGAAGCGTTAAACAGTAAACTCGCATCTGTTTTAAAGCTTTCAAAATCTCAATAAAATTTTAGAGGATTACCAAGCTTATGAAGCATTTCGTACACTTCGAATTACTAGGTTGGTTGGTGATTTCGGGCGAGTCAACGGTGTAGGTCATTATTCCCGTAAGTGTAGTGCATGTTTTTTCATCGGGAGATGGCGGTGATCTTCCCCCGCTGGATGGCGAGATCCGGCGCCGACCGACCGTCGGCTAGCATGGTTTCAACTAAACCAGGACTCTCTCACCAGCAGGTAACTGCCCTAGCCGGGACAAGCTCTAATCTCCCGATCGGTCTCCCGGAATGTGGGGTATTGTATTGCATGTGTGTGTCAGGGGGAGAGGATAGGACAAGGAAGAGGAAGGAAAGATCGCGCGCGGTCAGTGGCCCGTTTGTTAGAGTACTGCTCCGGCACTCGCCTTGTGTTGATCTGAGAAACCACGAAAAACTACCGATCAGAGCAGCCGGTCGCTAGAGTTCTCCTCCATTCAGCGACTGAATTCGACCTTGCTGAAAAGGTAGTGTCGAAAATCCTGCCGCCGTCAGGACTCGAACCTAGGACCTCCCGATCACAGGCGCTGCAGTGACATCAGTTGATACAATGAGCTACCGCTCGCGGTCGAATTTCTAGGAAGACCAGCGATGTACGCGGTGTATCGGAAAATCCGCCACTGCTCGCGCACCTGGTAGGTAACGACGATGACGATGGCGGAGGCGAACAGCGCGGCGGCCAGCTGCAGGCGCGGTCCTGCGGGGCGCCCCCGCACGAGGAGAAGGCGCGCAGCGCGGCGGCGGCGCTGGCGGCCAGCGACTCGCCCGCCACCACGCGCCACGCCAGCGCGTACGCCAACATGGCGGCCAGCAGCGCCATCCAAATGGCGGCGCCGAACACGCGCAGCGGCAGAGACCAACTGGGGAGGGGCGGCGCGTGAGGCACCACGATCACGCTCCTCTCGACGACGTGGGACGCGCCCAGCGTGTCCAGCGGGAGGGCGTCGGAGGCTGCGATGTGCACTGGCGCGAATTCCACCTCGCCGCTCACCAGCGCCTCATACAACCTCTGGGAGAACCATTGGGCGTATTCTGCTGACTGATTGTGCTGGAACACACGCTGTAAAAAGTAACAGCGGTTCACTGTACAATCATTGGATAGTTACAAAGCATCCCCTGTACATAGAATATGCTAAGGAAATATGATGCAGTTGTGCCATTTATAAGAAACCATCCATACAAAATCCCACAAGTGATCTAATTTTGGTTAGGGAATTACTTTCATATCTACATCAAAAATATTTATGAGTCCTAAGAGAGGTCGGTAGTGTAGGAATTTGGAAAGATTTTAAAATGAAACCCATTAAACTTTGGATTAAATTAGCAGGTGAACAGGCTGACTCACTTATAAATAGATGTTTTCGGGTGCAGTTACAGGAAGCAACCAACGCTACTGGTCGTATAAAATTAAACTGCTACTGGAACGTTCAGGTCTGGGAGACGTTTCTCCGGAAATGGTGGGAGATAGGGAACACGTGACATAGAACGGTTAATTTCGGATAGACTTGCGGATATTAAAAGGCAAGAGATCCTGGCAGCAACGGCCGAAAAACGTTCGCTAGTTGCGCAAATTCACGCGGTCCGTTATGGGGTTGCGAACGTTACGTAAACACACTGCAAAAGGACTCAAGAGGATACGCTTGGTTCAGGGTCGGGGTGGATGCAACGTAGATTAAAGGACTCGAATGGCATCTGTGTGCTTTGCGGTGATAGGAAGACTGGATCCATATCCTTTTAATTTGCAGTGCGACCGAAACTTGGAGAGGAAAATGGATGGGAATGGGAAATTACTACTTCCAACATAGGAACGTAACGCTCGCCCAAAACATTCTAGGGGATAAAAGAGCTAACTTCATGAAAGAATTAGGAACATTTCTCGGAAAGGTTCGGACCACTAGAGAAACTGAAATTAAGGAGTGGGAAAACAGCAGTGGTTAGTACGAGCAGAGCCTAGACTGGAGAGAAATATGTAATAAATCAATAAACTAACAATAATTAAGTTAGTCAGTAAGTTATGTTAGGTTAGTAAACAGTACAAAAAAATAAAATAAAATAAAATAAAATAAAAGTTATAAATTGTAGTCAATTGTTAAGTATAAGTAGATAAATAAGTCAATAAATATATATATATATATATATATATATATATATATATATATATTAACTTAAAATAATTAAAATAAGTTAAATAAATTAAAATTAAATTAATTTAAAACAAGTTAAATAAATTAAAATTAAATTAAAATAAGTTATATAAATTATAATTAAATTAATTAAAATAAGTTAAATAAATTAAAAATAAATTAAATTAAAATAAAATAAAAGGAAACGGTTAAAATAAAGCACATTAGGGGCGAAGGAAGTGGAATCGGAAATGTTAGGGCAGAGGCGTTGGTGCGGACGATTTTCTGTGGTGCTGTTTGTTTTCAGGTGCGTGGAGGCCAAACACTGGAAGGAGAATGCCTGACGCCCGCGCCAAGTAAATAAATAGTCTAAAAACCGGATAGAGTAGCATGTACTCGGCTTCTGACGGCAGGTTTTTCCCCTTCAGGGTTTTCCTCAGCCGTACCTTATGGTCTCGTTTCCGCGGCTTTGAGGCGATGGAGAGACCATTTGGGTGAATACCAGAAGGCGAAAGGTTAGAACGCGGTAGAATGTAGGTATTGTAATGGCTTAAAGGCCTTCGGCCTAGCCACATTGGATCAAGTTTCTAATTTGGCTCTAATAATTACCTATTAAATAAAAAATAAATAAAAATATTTATGAGAAAAAATATGAAGTTCGAAGGGCATAGTATAAAAATGTCAGGAGCGAACATACCCAAAATACACATTACGCTGTCAACGTGTCGTTGTCATCGTATATAACTCAAAACTAAGTGACATGTGCTCCTAAAAGCAGGTTTTAATGCCTCAGAATGTCAGAACGAGTAATGGTGTAATCTGTCGAATAGTACTATTACATTGCAGTAATGTACTGGTACCTCTACTCCGTAGCACGGGATGTCAGAAACATCCGAAGTTGGATCTCAGTACAGCATTATTTTCACTCATAAAATAATGATTTACAATGTATGGACATTTCAACTAGCCTGGACTCTAATAATCGTTATATTTAGTTATAGAGTTAATAGCTTCAGAGCAGTTGCGGCTTCGTGGTTTTCTAAGTGGGGACGGCTGCAAATGCATTGTTTATATTACATTGCATGCATTGTATTTCTACACCTTCCTTCCTGGATATATCCTGGATATATCGAGGGACTCTAACACGTATAACAGATTAGCACTCCTACCGCATATTGTGAAAACTAGTTGATGCTCAATGCTACTTGCTGAGCTGCAGAGTAATGCTATCTGATGAGCACGCCCGTTTTCAGGCCCTACACCCTACCCTTGAAGACTGCCTGGCCACAGCCTTCGTCCGCCGGTAAGCCTGTGCAGTAAATGAATGACGACACGCTTCTACGTTTAAGACAGGCCTTATGGTGGAATGAAGTGGGAGCCTAACGCTTTTGTCTTCCCTGTCAACAGCTTCAAAAGCGTTATGGACGACCGATATTGAACTTATAAACAAAAATGTTGATATGATTGTTAAATAATATAACTTAAAAAGCCATTATTAATAAATAAATGCATTTATAAATATGCATTTAAATTTCTTTTGGGACCAATTTATATAGGAGAGGCTTAGCCTTAAAGCCTTTACTGACGAGCTGCGCCTGCTTTAGAGTTTGGAACACATATTCTGATTTTTTGGAAGTACTTTACATGAAGCCTCAACATTTTCAAAACTAACTTAAAAGTGGCATAATATTCTTTGATTAAACTCTGTTTTTGAATACCCTAAAGAAAATTTGCAAAAATGGCGCAGATATTTTCTAAATTTTTGAAAATTTCAAAACTTCAATTTCAGTCTTGTAACAACTACAATATTCGAGATTTTGTAGTAACAAAATCTATTGTTCAAAGACAGATCTTAAAATCCTGTTATGTACAATTTTTTTTAGAAAACTAGTAGTTTTCGCGTAGTTTCTGCTTGAAGTTACTTGATATTTTTTTCTTAACAACTCCAATTTCTTTCAACCTTTTCCTCTGATACAGTAAAGAACGAATGTCTCAGCTTCGTTTAATTTTCTGAATTTTAAAATTTTGCATACGTTCAAATAAAACCATGACAATATTAAGGCCCATTCACAATGCAAACATAAGCATAAGCATGGCGTTAACATAAAAGTTAGGACTACGTCTACAAGAGGACTCATTCACAATGCGTTCGCATAAGCATAACACGTAAGACGTTAACTTAAGAGCTTGCAAGCTTCAAGCTTCTGTGCTTATGCTTATGTCAGACATAAGGAATGAGCCAATCACAGTTCGATAACTCAAAATCGAGTATCGAAGTCGATAGGCGAACTATTCGTGTGTTGCGTGGTTGTGTTTGTCGTATTTGTTTTGATATCTCGAAATCGATTCTCATATCCAACCAATAGTAAACTAGAATGCCTCATAGCCAATAGAAACTCTTATTTTGCCTATGTTTATGTTCGACATTGTGAATACGCCAACTCTTCGCTTATGTTAATGTCTATGTGTATGTGTTATGCTTATGTTTGTGATTGCATTGTGAATGAGCCTTTATAAACCAGTACTCACTCTTCTCTCCATTTCCCGGTACACTTTCACGTCCTGCTGCCAAGAGAAGTGAAGCCTGGCGGCCAGCTCGCTGAGCATCATGTACTGGTGGCCGCAGCAGGTGACGACGACGCCGTCGGCGGTGGGGCGCTGCCTGCAGGCGAAGGCCATGGTGGCGGGGACGAAGGCGTTCACCGCGCGCTGCCCCAGGTCGCGCGCGTCGCGCCGCCAGGGCCGCCGCCTCCCTCGCCGCCGCCCCCGCGCCCGCCGGCGGCGTCACCTGCCCGCCACAGCGATGCGTCACCCTGGGCATCACCTCGCGGAATCCGGCCATTCCTCGTTAGAGCGGCTGGAGAAGCAGATGGCGTGTAAAGCCTGTTTTACACGGTCATTTTTTCATCACTTCCCGTCGATACGGAGCAGACTGGATGTAATTTGTACGAAAAAATGAAGCATGCTTCATTTTTCATGTACTGGTGGCCGCAGGAGGTGACGACGACGCCGTCGCCGGTGGGGCGCTGCCTGCAGGCGAAGGCCATGGTGGCGGGGAAAATGAAGCATGCTTCATTTTTCCGTACAGATTTCATCCAGTTTGACTACAGCGCCCCTAGTGTCTCTTTATGGAACTTTCTTCGATTGCGTGAGTTCTCCGGCAGGAAGTATATTTATCTGGTGCGTAGCGTGGGCACGTGTTGTTTGTGATATTGAGTCTTTGCGTTCAGTGATCCCTCTCGCAAATAAATCCACAATACCTCACACATCTTTCTACTCCTTACTCTGCGAATTCGTAACTATCTGATCATTCTTCCCGCTAATTTAATTTGTTTCTGTAAATGCGATGTTCAACTGTTAAACTTCCAGCGCTTTTTGCGGCGTTTGGAGGAAGTATTTTCATCACGATTACGTACAGACCAGGAATGACCGTGTAAAACGTTGGAATCACGTTCATCCAGTTTCGGTACGCATAGAACCGAACGTCCTTTTTCCATCCAGTTTCTGTACAGAAAAATGATGAAAAAAGCAGTTTCGGTACGCATAGAACCGAACGTCCTTTTTCCATCCAGTTTCTGAATCGGATCCCTTAGTCATACTTGTGGCAAGGGATACATTCCAAGTACCTCGTGCATCACCTATATACACCTTCATCCTCCCCTGATCCCTTGACCTGACCGACCGTGTGTGTGTGTGTGTGTGTGTGTGTGTGGTGAGGTATGGGTGCAATCTGTATGGACGAATGAGGAACTGACATCCTAAACCCACCACAATGGTGCAAGCCCCCAGATGGTCCCACTGCCTACATTGGGCGTAATTGTAAAGCTGCAAGTCCGAGACGATCCAAAGAACTACTTCGGTATGATGTCCGGAAAGCTAAAAGGGCTATACGCTGGGAAGAGTTCCCAGGCGAGCGGTAGTGGCCGAGGGAAACCCTGGTGGATCTCCGAGGAGTGAATAGATGATACTCGAGAAGAGGATCGTACAACCGACCGAAAAGACAAATTTTGCATCCTCAGTTCATTCTCGAAGAAGAATAGTGTCTGCGACATTGTCAAATATTATTTTTCACTTATGCAAAAAGTTTCGTGTGCCAGACACCTTAGTGGTATAATAAGCTCGCCAAGGGGGACATTTTGTAAAAATTATGGGAAGCGACAGAATGCATAGCATTCGAAAACTTCTGGCTTCTCTACGCCTGAAGAATACCTTCAGCCTTTGGTTTTTTGTCAGGGGTTTCCTTTCCTTAGTCCAGTGTTCCCATTTTAAGGTGCCGGAGACTCGCCCTCGTCCTTTTCTCATTAGCTGTTCTGAGTTTTACCTCAGAGAGCACACAGGGAACACTACACGGAGGAGAGAGACTGGACTGGCATCAAACATATGAAAAATAATTAATATTATTTTAATTATAATTTTCTATTGAAAATTCATATCAATTCGATTATTACTCTATTCTACACTTTATATTCTCAATGTATTGGTGTATTTTGTTTCAAACGATCCGCAAATATTAATTTAAATTAGCTCAATTAAGTTTTCTCTCTTAAAAGTACAATTTAAATGTAATATGATACAAAAATTGAAATAAAAATTGAGTGCCATAATGTCGTACTAACTTTTATTACAACAATATGATATTAGTCCCGTGTGCGGAGTTGCCATACAATGCAGCCATGGATATTTGAGAGGTTATTCCGAGAATTTCATTATTGAACGGCGACGTGAATGGGAGAGAGATAATAAGGCGACTTCACTTACTTAACGTTAATGTTACAATGTATCTTCGTTCAATAAAATGGTAGGCACATTCAAGTCGGGAAGAATAAATATACAGATACGCAAAAGATGGACATTACGTAATGATATCGTAGTTTCTGTATGCATTCATAAGGGAATATATTGAATGGCCTTTAGTTCTCGATGTTCAATTTATCATTATCAAATATTATATGAGTTGAATCGTGAGAGGCTGTTGCGGTACCTGCACGCCGCGTGCGGGGTCGCGATAAGCGAAGGGGTCGAGCAGGAGCCCGCCCCACACCCCGGCGTCCAGCTCCGCCAGCAGCAGGCCGCGGAAGGACTGGTGGCGCTGCCACAGCAGCACGAGCGCGCGCCTCCGCCTTGCCCTGGGCTCATTCCAGCAGCCCTGGCAGCCCACCGCCAGCACAGCCCCGGCCGCCGAGCGCAGCTGCAGGTCCAGGCCGGCCGCCTCCGCCAGCTGGCGGCAACGCACGCGCGGGGCTGGCAAGTAGGCACGGCCCACTGTCCCCTCACTCCGCTCGCATTTCCCCTCCAAACACAGAGACTAGGTTTCCGTGGTTTCTCCGATCAACATCAGTACCCAAAAGCGGGCCACGGATCGTCCGGGACCATTCCTTCCTGTTCCTCGTCCTATCCTCTCGCCTTACCCGTGCGCGATCTTTCCTTCCTCTTCTTTGTCCTATCCTCTCCTCTTACACACGCACACACACTTACGCTAACATGCACTACACTACCACATATTCCGGAAGACCGGTCGGGAGCTTAGAGCTTGTCCCAGATGGGGCGGTGACCCGCTGGTAGGAGAGTCCTGGTTAGGGGGAAACCCTGCTAGTCTACGGTAGGTCGACGCGGGATCTCACCATCCAGTGGGGGAAGATCACCGATGAAAAAACACGAACTACACTTACGGGAATAATGGCCTCAGTCGTTGGCGCGCCCAGAATCACTAACAATCAATCAATCACTCGTTTCCACAAGTAAGGAATTTCAAACTATCTTTGCTCCTGAGGCCATACTTTGAGCAGTGATTCACCACCAGGAGGAGCGGGTTTGAAGTGTGTGTGATGAGCAACATTAATTTATTAAAATTCAATTTTAGTACAATTCTCGCCTCATGGCTACCTGGACACGGACAACGAGACGTTAAGAAATCAAGGCTCTGGAGCAAACATGTTGACCATCTAGACCGAACTTTCAAAAAGCATCCCCCAGCATATAAATACGGAGCGCATGAAGCAGAGAGCAGTCGGAGCTTCTGAGCAGTGCCGTATTGAACGACCCATCACGCCGTCACTCCGTCTCTACATCTCGAGAGCATCTCTACGCTACGCCATGGACCCGAACGCCGCCTCTACCGCCGCCGCAGCATCCAACCTCCTCCAGGCCGAGATCGGGGCTATGGTAAGAGGCTGACACCATCAGGAGCGCATCTCGATTCCTATCTCTCTCATTCTCCCACTCTTCAATTTCTCTCTCCTTCTCCTCCCTCTCTCCCAGCTTGGAATAAGATGGTACTGGGTAATGAAAATTAAATATTTAATTCAGAAATGAAAAATCTTTGCTCATTTCTCCTTCTCCCCCTTCCTCGACCACTCAGTTCATTAACGTGAAAACTCTCCTGCGTGAATTACGCTTAACCACTAGCATTCGCACAGGAGGGTCATCACATGTGTATGATTGTAAAGAAATTAGGTTCCTGGACCTGACAGTAATATATGTCGCTGACCTGTTGCAAAGAAGCATTAACAACACCGAATTCGAACTTTTGCGCATTTTGTATTAATAATTAAGACAAAAATTCATTAATTTATTTGAAAGCATAAATAAATAAAACGCTAAAATGTGTAATACTTCAACGAGCTTTCATTAAGTTCGAATTATTAAAATAAGAGTGCATTAACAATTAAGCATTTTCACGAATTTTGTCACGATTATATACGCAATTGTTTATTACAAATGCAATTAAATAAACATTATAACTTTGTTACTTGAAATAGATGGATTTTACTGAAACGGGACAGAAGTAATACTCATTTAACATTTTGCAAATTTATTTCTCGTTTAAAAAATCAAATTATTAATTCGCAGGGCTTAAAACAATGAATTATTGATCCGTTCGGAGCGTTTGGCGTCCGTGGGTGTTGATAAACCAGGCCCAAACCGTGAGACATGATCAACTAACAACGACGTCACCTGCTAATCCTTCCCACCGAGTGATTTACCTACAAGCAACAAAAGCAACTATTTATTATAGGAGTCCCATGGATGAGAGGCCCCGCGCCCGGAAAAGAAATTAACAAATTATTCAACAAACGCTCATAAAATATGTTATAACTATGAAATAATTGTTAATCAAATATCACCGTACTGAAACAGTTTATACTTGAGTAGCACAAGAGTCTTTGGCATAAGAAAAAAATTTGGCGGACAAGGCGACGATAGGAGTCGAGACGAACATTTTGAAATGAGTACACCAAAGATACTTTCGTACGGATTGCATACATTGTTTCTTAGCACCAATACATGGAAACTTACAAGCAAATAATCTTGTGATTAACCTCAATATGAGAGATGGCAGCTATATTGATTTATTTTGCCCAGTGCTTTGTTTACTTTCCAGAACCCAAATGGTTTATATTGCCATAACTTCCGTGCGGTATGCGTTTCTCACTCACGACTGATAAATAGTTTATATTTGTACTAAAAATGGACAAACAGATGATTCTATTATAATTAGCATTTTATGGTAAATCTGAAGGATACGAATTTTCCGAATGGGGACCCCAAAACAATTTTTTGCTTGTGTGTCTGCAGTAGCAAAATCCGTCCCTGGTTAAAGATACAGTTTTTTTTAAATTTTCCCCCTGCCAGTATCCATGGCGGGTAGGGAATTTATTCAATGCTCGGGTTATAGATATTTCGCTCCAACATTGGTTCTTTTGGAGCAAGAGCCGGGCGGGATGTATCTTAAATAAGCTTATGTTGCAAACTTAAAAACGAAACATCAAGCGATTAGTTTTTTTAAATAGGTGCGTTGCACGGAACACGCCCATGTTCTCTTTGTTTGATTGACTTGGCTATCCGGGAGACGCCGCGTCCAGGGCACAGGTGCCAACGTTTCGGTAGGATGATAGGCCGGATGATCAGCCAATGCGGAGAGAGTGCAACGGCCAATCAGGGAAAGGGCTCCCCGGGCGGGGTGGGGGAGGCGCACCGCGCGTGATCGGACGGCATGGAGCAGGGGGCCCCGTGCCGGGTCTCGGT
The DNA here is from genome assembly GCA_964035755.1 of Teleogryllus oceanicus. Classification (NCBI taxonomy): domain Eukaryota; kingdom Metazoa; phylum Arthropoda; class Insecta; order Orthoptera; family Gryllidae; genus Teleogryllus; species Teleogryllus oceanicus. Next base: position 80,462,004 of record CAXIVR010000012.1, read on the forward strand.
CAGGTGAAAAAGATGTTTCCAGGCGTCATGCAGACGTAGGCCTTTATCAGCGTTTAGATTTTGGGGATGTTTAATAACATCAACCAGTTTCTCTTTGTTTGTTTTTATGTTGTGCTATGTAAGAGGAACCTGCGGGCTGCGAGCGGCGCGCGCGTCGACGGCGAGGAACTGGCAGAGGCGGCGCGGGCTGCGGGCGGCCACCACGTAGCCGCGCGGGCGCGCGTGCAGCGGCGCAGCCAGCGCCCGCCCTCGCCCAGGTCCACCACGCCCACGGCCCCGCCCCCCGCCAGCGCCCACGCCAGCCCGTCCTCCGGCGGCGGCGGCGCACGCGGCGCCGGGCCCAGGCTGCTCACTCTGCCGGCCACCTGTCCGGAACGAGCATTTTCTTAGCGCTTTGCGCCTACGGAAAAACGATAGGCATTCATTGTTGGTTGGTTGGTTAGTGATTCCGGGCGTGTCAACAGCTTAGGTCATTACTCCCGTAAGTGTATTCCATGTTTTTTTGCATTTGATGCATTTGATGCAGCATTTGATCGTACCGTCATGTCGTATTGTACCGTCATGTCGCTAAAACCAGCATGGGCATGCGGTGTGGTGTGCACCGGACGCGAGACTAAGGCAGAAGCGATGACGCACGGGTTTTTTCTGACTGGGTGTGCGCATTGCTAGAGCGGAGGCAATGGAGGCGGCGGGCAGCGCCGTGAGGGCTATTTAAGGGCCGTGAGAACAATGGCTCTTCCATCTTTGCGATCCTGGCAGCGGCAGCGGCAGCGTAGGTCGTCCGTAAGAGGTGCGAATGTGCACGCGGCGAAGGAGCCGGCAGTTATTGTCGTGACTAGTGAGACATGTAGTCGGTCTCAGGGCAGGCGGTACTACGCACGTCGAAACATTAGGTGGTATGTTGCAGTGTGGTAGCCGTTGTAAATATGTCTCCTAGCAGTAGGGTCTATTTAGTTAGTTAATTGTATACAGTGCATTGGTTATTTGTGACTACGGTCTAAATTGTGAATAAACCTGCTGTTATTACAACCCACTCTCGTCTGTGTACTGATTACACCCGTATGACGCCACACTATCTTGCTGTGGTCGAAATTCCGCCAATCGGGACTCAAACCCTAGCACCTCCTGATCATAGCCGCTGCAGACAGAGTGGCAATGCTGACTCTAAAAGAAACTCAGAAGGTGCCACACATGGGTTTTACGTTCCCACAATGTATCAGGGAAGGGACAGAAATTAAGGTAGGGATTGCTGTTCAAGATATATGTTGGGCTTCGAGTGCTTAACTCTCTAAGACATCCTTGACCATCACGCGATCCCTTAGCCTCGGTGTAAAGCATATTTCGCCTTAAAGTCCCAAACCTTCTCGCCATCGAGACCGAACGGAATTGATTGAAGAGAATGAAAAGTAATTATTGGTCACTAGGAGAGCCATACTATTCCACAGTATACTGTGTATACACAAGCAAACATCCATACCCGAATAGTGAAATTCGAGTCGAGAAATCTACTACGTGAAACATACTATATGAAATCAAGGTATCTCTACCGCAACACGTGGATACATACAGAAGAGGCAACTCAAAAGTCTGTTTCGACAATGTTTTACTGTCTATGCATTTTTTTTATATAATCTGTGTAAATGCAAAACTAATTTCTTAGGGATTTTTCTCAGAAAGGTAAAGTATTTAATCAGGTTCAAATCGAAATATTTTTTCATATCATTATTATTTATTATACAAAATATATTTTATGCATTTCTACTTTCTTTCGATATTAATAAAGTTCTCCACAGATAGTCTTCAAAGTCAGAGAAAAGCTATAGTCTACATTACCAACAAAGTCTCACCCGCCAGTCCCAACCCTTTTAAGTAGAATCTAAGTTCGATTTCTCAGTTTTTCGCGATTACTTCGAAAACCCTGTGGAGAAAAGTCCATTGGGTATTTCTAAAAGCCAATAAACTTTCCTACTATATACACTGTGACTCACTCCCATTCCACAATTAGGATTTAAGTAATCCATGATCAAATGTGAAAAGTCGGGGCGAAGCGGGGCGAAGCGGGGCGAAGCGGGGCGGAGCGGGGCGGAGCGGGGCGGAGCGGGGCGGGCGGGCGGAGCGGGGCGGGCGGGCGGAGGGGCGGAGCGGGCGGAGCGGGCGGAGCGGGGCGGAGCGGGGCGGAGGGGGCGGAGCGGGGCGGAGGGGCGGAGGGGGCGGAGCGGGGCGGGGCGGGCGGAGCGGGCGGAGCGGGGCGGAGCGGGGCGGAGGGGCGGAGGGGCGGAGCGGGGCGGAGGGGAGCGGGCGGGGCGGAGGGGGGAGCGGGGCGGAGCGGGGCGGAGCGGGGCGGAGCGGGGCGCAGCGGGGCGCAGCGGGGCGCAGCGGGGCGCAGCGGCGCCAAGCATGTGCCAAACGAATCGCCCACTGTTGTTTAAACAACGTCGCAATGGTAACAACGCACTATGGTACGGATTGGCAAAAAGCGGACAAAAATAGTTTTTTTCATTAAAATGAAATGATTTGAATCTAGAACTCTACTTTTAATGTTTATTTGAAGTTCATTTGTTATTAAAGTGGATCACACTACTTACTGCGAAATTATTATGCATCTTCAGTGTTGATAGTATCGGATTCTTCAGAGTCGTCTTCCTCTTGTTCTCCAGTTTCGTCTGCGGAATCAGTAATAAATCACGGACTTCTTGAGGAAGTTGTTTTCGATTTTTCTTTGGAAGGCCACCAACAGTGGAAATCAAAGGGTCAGAGCTCAATAACAATCGCTGGAATAGATCACAATTAGTGGAAACTCCGAAGTTTTTCGGGTGTGGTGTTCTCTGAACTTCCTGATGTCTTTGTTCCTGGATTCTATTACTTCTTCTGAAAGTTCTCCAATTGGTAAAATTGCAGCGTTTATTATGGAAGCACCATGTATTAAAATTTTATGAACTGTTGGAGGCATATAATACCACGGATATAATCTTACAAATAAATGTGCGGTTTCTTTGGCGTAGAAATTGAACTCCGGAACATTAATTTCATGACCAGATGAAATTGTTTTCAAAATTATTCCAAAGCGAGAAATTAGGTCACAGTCTATTCCAGTTATTTCTGAAGCTAACCGAGGATTTTCAAAAAACCTCCGGGCAGTGTTTCCATCGTTTGAAGATCCGTATCCAGGCTTTGGTATATCTACTTGAGGCCTAATCTACTTTTAAACAATTCTTGAACGTGTCTCTTCTTCCTTTCCAATAAATCTCTACTGCCATCTTTCACACTCACTTTCCATTTTTACAATCTAACCTGATATGAAATATGCAGGAGACATTCAAAAATCGTATATGGGCGTGCAGTACGGAAATGCCAAATTCTAAGAGTGAAACTTCAACGATTTTGTCTGTCACTTTAGAAACATTGTTCATTTCTGATATTTTGCGCCACAAATGTAACATTTCATGCTTGACGTTTCTGCTAGAGCATTACAAATTTTCCATCAATCATTGATAATATTAGGGAGTGTTTTACATGTATGTTATTGAGACATAAATTCTGCAAATTCTCAATCTGATTATTGATGTAATCCCTTTCTCCCCTAGATATTTCTGAAGTTTCGTGAATCCACCGCAAGCGAATAGGTCTGCAGTAACGGGTAGATGATGTTCTGGGGTTTTCCATTCAATAATTCCAGTTTCACTATTGACAAGGCGAAGAGGCACGACTGATGACATAAATAAGTGCTCGTCACTGCATTCAGCTTCAGTCCAAGTTTGTTTATACTGGGAGTGTCCGGAGCTGCCATCAAAACCCCACTTGTAATGTAATATGTAGGTAGTCGCACAATTATTTGTATCATTGTCGGGTAGTAGTTTTAAAATTCGGGCGGCAGTATGATCAAGCAAATCCTGTAATTTCACTTCACATTCAGTTTCTGTGATAGATATATTCTGAGGATAAGTATCCTTTTAGCATTTAGAATGGCATAATAACTCGGGTACAGGTCATGATTATGTTGCAAAGCTAATCTCCTCATTGTCATGTATTGATGTTTCGATAACTTTGCATTAATCATGAACGACAGAGCTTTTTCCACTGACATTCTCGTTGATTGTATGCCCTTTGCTTCCAAGCTTCTCTTATTCCTTTTCCTCTAGTTGGTGTTGTTGTTGTTGCTTCTTTCAATAATTTAGCTGACTGATCGTCTCCTTCTGCCCTTAATTTCATAGAGGTCGATATGCAAGCTCTGATGTTCTAACAGAATCCTCAGAGGTTTGACTTTTCTTCTTTTACTTCTGTCTGATAGATCTTCAAAGTCTTTTGATGGTCGACCTCTACTTTCTGCACGTGAACAACCAGGTATGACTGGAATAGATATTTGCATGGTTTTTGTTAACCAATCTGCATTCTTCCTTTCGAAAAACTCTTCCCTACGGTGACACTTTCTCCAACGTTCGAAATAAGGAAGAAAAAAAGAAGATCTTACGCACTGATACAATGTTTTCTTGACATCTTCAGATACGCTTAAGTCAAATTTGTTCATGAGATGTGCTACCACAAATTGTTCTTGTTTGCGCGACAATCATTTTTCTTTTCTCTAATTTTTGATGGAGCTCACTGCGAATTACTGTAAAATTCATTTTGCACTTCCCACACTGCACCACACTGCACATGTAACACTACTGAAGAACTCGTCCAGACTACAGCCCGGGAGATCTTTCGTTCACACTAAAAGCTAGCGAGCACATTACAACCACTGCAAGGGTCCCCTTGTTCCCTAATGTCGGCGTTTGGCCATAGGTTATAAATGTGTCAAAGCAGCCCTCGCTCTCCGGCGTCTGTTTCTCGTCAGCGTTGCTGCGCGCGCACGCGGCCGCGCGGAAGAACGTTCTCTTTCTTCTCGTTTCCAGAGTTGCAAGTAGTTGCAGATGAAACCTACATGAACGTGTTCCCTGGTATTTCTGGAAATGTTACTGCAAGTTTCATGACATACATAGACGTACATTTTTTTGTAAGTCAAGGAACGCAAGTAGAATGGTGCTTCTAACAGACTTGATTTGAAGAATTTATTTACAACTTATGTGAAAGTGATAAATTTTGTTTTTACAAGAAATGTAGTTATAAAGTATTAAAGAGTAACAAGAAAAAAAATTATTTTAATAAGTTTAATAGTAACCGAGAAATGAGGATTCTAAAATGGGATGAATTTATGGCCGTCCAGACACTTATAAATCCCCCGTTTTCACGCGCGTTATACACAACAATGGACAAGAAAATAACTAAATATAGTATAAGATATAAAGCATTGGACATTTCTCTTTTCATGTATGCTAGAATGAAGCAAATTGGACGATTTTGAAAAAATGATTTTTGTCCGCTTTTTTCGCCTTTCAAACCACCGTGCAACGTCGCCCTGGTTGTAATCAAGGCTCGAACGTACACTTGTGTGAAATTATTCTTACTTTTCTGTATAATGTGCTGCAAATACTATAACCGTTGAATTTATTCCTGTTTGTTTCATTTGTAAGAAATGATTGCTACTCCTCACTATCCATATAATTGTTGATATGCACCATAGGGGCTTTGTTTGAATTGAATGAATTGGACGTTTTCAAATAATAGCTGAGAGCTTAGTAGCCAAAAATTTCAATATTCAAATATTTCTTTACTATTTCTAATAATTGGAGAAAGAATGTACTACTTTTGTAGTCCACTACTTTTAATCGCGACTATATATAGCTTGATTCAGTAATTTGGTCATATTTTGACAATACGTAGCTATATAAGTCAAGTTCGACTTAATATGAATTAATTTTTAAAATCTTAAAATAGAGATGTGTGGAAAATTAATTTAAAAAGATAATAGCACAAATAATAGACAAAATATAAATGACATAGCAACCAAAATTCAACAAAGAATGTGGATTATTGACTTAAATTGTTTTATGTACTTCATTTTATGATTTCAATTTTTGCATCAATGTCTGATTGACGTCAAACACTACAATCGACGCAATTCATTTCCTTTCCTATAATGTCACTTTGGGCTGTAACAGACTTTATAACAAACAAATCACGAGATACTACTAAGGAAAGCTAATCTACCTCACTTCCAATTTTCAAAACTTTCATAGTATGGAATTTAAATTAAATATTTTAACCGAAAAACTCTTCGCGATTTCTCTAAAAGCATAGAATAGTAGTATAGTATAACACAGTATACAACAGTGTACACCATATAGTGTTATATATGTATATACCAAGTATACAACACCATATATAATACAGTATAAAGCAGTTTTATAGTCACCAAGAAAAATGAAAAAAATTGAAGTTCCATAATGCAACACGTAAATAACAAATATGTCATAGCTGACAGCCTCTTCCTTGGAAATTTGCTGTCGCCTGACGTCTGTTGTGTAGTAAGCAGTGACGCTCTGAATAAGAGAATTCAGTTGGTACGCGTATTTTGAGAATAGGCGGAATAACACAATCAAATAAATATTTGCATTTCTCAGTCAAAATTGATACTGTTTCATTGTTTTGGGATTTTACCGATTTCCTGAGTATCTAACGAAACAATTGTCTCCAATGGTCAATGGTCACATAGTCAGAGGCTGCACTGTGTTCTTTCAATTTCTGTGCGCATTGTAAATTAGTAATATAGCTTAGTATACATTACGTACTTTGTTTTTAAGATCTACTAATGTTTCTCACATTGATGCTTATTATCAAACCATTTTTGCCTACCATTCTTCTGCACTAAGATCACTATTCTGTGAAGTGTACTTATATTTTTAACTTTTATAAGAAGTACTTTTATAAGAAGTAGTCTTTTATAAGAGTTACTGTATGTATGATATATAATGTAGAAACATATTGTTCGATTATTATTTAAAATTCCTGATTTCACCTATACGGCATTATAAGTTCTCCATCGCCATGGATGCTTATTATCTACTGCTGAACCATTTTGAAATGACCCTTTTACGGCGATATGGCAAAAATTATTTTTTTTAAGAACGAGATTGAATAACTGTCTAAACCTAATTGCGGTGTACTGAAGTCATGTCTTTAAACCTTTGCATGTATCATGTCAGATATTTTTAATAATATTGAATGATGCTTTCATTATTATATTTTTATTATTAACCACACTTTTGAATGTCCAATATATAAATGGTAAACGTTTGAAAGCTGATTGGAAAGTAAATGAAAAATACTTATTGATTGAAAGTAAATAAAAATACTCTAAATACGCAATAGTAAGTGCTTTTATCGCCTTCCTCCATCGTCTCATTCCTGTTTCCTCTTTCATTATACAGTTTTCCCTACTGATGCTACGTTGAGTTATAAAATGGTATTTTGATTATTATCGTTTCATCCTAATGTATTACCTCGACAAATATAACAGTTATAGAGTTGTTTATTATAATTTCGTTGTTAACGTCTATCTATTGGCATTCTAATAGTATACATTAGCAGAGACATGCCAGTCCATGCAACATTCATTTTCGACCATTTCAACCTCAAAAATCATAGCAGACTTGTTATTGACTGATGTTTACGTAAGAAGTCTTCCGAGCTCTAATACTTATCTTCCCTTTGAATCCACATTATTGCTTTATTTTTGTTCCTGATTTAATTTTTAATATACTTAATGTGTTTATTTTTTGTTTTTGTTGATTGCCATTGGATATTATATTGGTATAGCCGTATCATTTACTGTTAGTTAATAAAAATGTGTAATATCAGCAACCTGCCGTGAATTGTGATCAAAAAGAATTCTTAATAATTTACCTGATCCACCGCCAACGCAGTAAATGACGCTACTATCACTACTCTGGTAACAAAATTCAACGGCATTCCAAACATTATGGCGCAGCCACGACCATTAAACTACTTCTTTGCTTTGTTCAAACTATATTTATAGTTTCCTTGCGCCACACATTTTTTGCCTCACGCCACCATAGATCGCATGTTTTTTCCCCGGCAGAACGATCAGAAAACCGTCAGATTTTCTGTCTCATACGACATGAAATCTGAATCGTTCATGAGTACGGGAAGACATATAGAAGGGCAATGATCAATTGCCATTCACAAGGGACACCTTTTGATGAATATTTGCGTGTTCGAAGCATGTCCTTCCATCGCACGCACAGCCTGAGGCAATGCGATGTTTCTTCAGTAATTGCCCATGTGCGTCTCTGTTTACGAATGGCATTTTTACAAAAGTCAAACTTACAAATTTAAAAAGCAGTTAACTTAGAAAAAATATTATATGTTCTGAACAGGAAGTAAATGCGTTATTTCTATAAAAGATGCATTCTATATTTTCGGAGAATGTTGCTTAAAGTGTGAAAGGATCATTGGCCTGTTATTGATCCGATAAATAACGGAAAACAGCCGATCAGAGCATCTGACCATTACAATAATTCTTCACCCAGACAGTTGAATTTAACCACTCACTGAAACATCGCACATCAGTCACCATCGGAACAACGAACCCTTGGAAATTCCGCACAACAATGTTGCAGATACTACAATGATGCCGCTGGGATATGGCAGCCGACCATTTTGGAAGAACACACGAGAAAATAAGGCGCATTTTCTATGCCTTTTTATAGCGCAGTATTATCCGATAATCCGGCTGCAACTCCCATCTCCGACACTTGGGGCCGTTCTTCTAGATCGATGGACCGATTGCGGTGGCTCAGGGCACTGCAACTAATGTCACTGCAATTCTCAGGCCGGGAGATCTAGGTTTAGAGTTCCGTGGCTGAATTTTCGAAAGTAGGTAAATAGCTGTGTCGAATTCAGCTGCTGTATGGAGAGGAATTCTAAGGACCAGCTGTTTTGATCGGTAGTTTTCCGTGTTTTTTTCTGTCATCACTAGATGAATACGGGAGAAGTATCAACGTACCACGCACCGCGCGCGATCTATCTTCCTCTCACTTGGCCTATCATCACTTCCTACTTCGTTTTTTACGAGGGTACGTGGAAATCTTCAAAAGACACCATGTAGCTCGTACCACATGATAGTGTGAGATTGGTACTCACTAAAACCACCTCCCTTCTCCTCCATCCTCCCCATGGAACCGCCGTTAGGCATTACATCACGGGGAGTGGATCAGAGCGGCATAGTCACAAGCCACCTCTCTTCGCCAGATCGTAGGAAGAATCCAAGGAGTCTCCTGAGTCAGCTATTATGGTCTGCGCATATGCGCTCACCGCATCCCAGTTGGTTTCTGAGGCGAGCATGCACCCAACCATTGCTTCCGGTGTCAGCGGGTCGATCCCGAGTATACTCATAACGTGCCGTCGCTGCAGATGGTATCGCGGGCACTGGAAGAACACATGCTCAGCGTCTTCGACAGCAGGTTCACAGAGTGGACAGAAGGGGGTATCCCCCATCTTGAACCTGTGGAGATATGCCAGAAAGCATCCATGTCTAGATCATCACTTCTTACTTACACACTGACGTACACTGCACTATCGTAAGTGTCGGAGAGCAGTCGGGAGATCAGAGCTAGTTAATGGTTAGTTAATGGCTTATTTTACGTGGCGAGACTCGGGCCATCAGGCGCTCTTCCGTTAACCACGCAATTTCGCTACGCTCCTTTCACCACCTAGCGGAGAAAGGAGGTATTGTTGGGCGACTAAACAGGCGGATCTCAATTTTGCTCAGAGGCTTCATTTAGGCTTGAGGATCTTTACGTGCAGTAAATCTACTACATGGGACAACGGTTTTACTTCCTCCGAAGGAAGGCGTATGAAGGATTTTTCGCCCTTAAGCTCGACCCGAACTGGGGCGGAGATACTTAGATAGGAAATCTTCGCAAACCTTGCAATGCAAATAATATAATTTTGCACAACCTTAAATAGTACATTATGAAACGATGTGTAATGATGGGTATTAATACACGAGTATGATATTACGATACGAGCGAGGTACGAGCCAGTATCGTAAACTTCACACGAGTGTATTAATACCATTAAATCCAGTTCCATAGGGTACTGTTTCTACGACTTTATAAGTTAAACTTTTACATTGAATCGTTTCGGGCAGTTGACATGCATAATTCAGCAGGCCACCTAGCGGAGAGCTACCCTATATGCCGCAGCTGCCTTTGATTTACCAGTCCGCCTGTGAGAGAATACAAAAGATGCGGCAATAATTCCGAGGTCACCATTTTCGCTTTTTCTCTTACTTGTGGAGGTGTCAACTCCTCCTCTGATTCACTAGACATTTCAAGCTAAATAATTGCACGGTTTTAAAGGCCAACACTCGGCAGCAACATATAACACATAATAACTTGAGTTCTGATCTTAGCGTCAATTCCTTGTACCACTACCACTGCGCTAGTCAAATAGGATCAAAATGAAATTACGATCCAATTTATTTTAAAGAATGTTCCACATAAAATTACTTATAATAAAATAAATTAAAACTGATGCAATTTTAATGTACAGAAACGAATAAAACATTTACTAGAACGATTCTCAATGATTAATGAAGTATTAATATTTGGTTTGTAAAGTTCTGTGGTCAAGACCTGTATCATAATCTGTATCGTAATAACGGGTTGCAGCCATCAAATGACAGAATTAAACAATGGGAGTAGAAAAAATAATATAATAAAGTCTCTGCTGTGTTTTAGCACCATTAGTTTACTATTTCTTCCATGCGCTGTAATTTGAAGTGTCTGCTGTCGAATGAAGATGGCATAACATTACGGTAAGTAAGTAATTTTCATTCTCTGATGACAGGCTTGAAACAATGTTGGACGAGAAGAGTGGGGGGACAGGGCGAGTGACCGCGGATTTCGTGTCAACTAAGTTCGTCACCAGGCCCGTGAGTGTACTGCATACTATATCCGTGAGGTGACGATGTTATCTAAAGAGCGTTTTACAACGAGCAGTCGGGAGAAATAAAAGTTATAAGAAAAATTGAGGCAAGCCTAATGCATGAAAGTTTAATATCTTCTACAATGAATGTTGGATAAATAGAACTCCCATAATTCGAATTCGTCCTTAGTTCGAGGATTTGTAGTCCCTTGAACATCATAGCTAATCAAAGAATAATAATCGTGTTTATTTTTAAATTTATCTTGCTCAATTCCTTCAATGTTTGCAGCAACGGCTTTCGAAAGAGAAGATTCCTCAGGAAAAGTAATGCATCCGACATCCACAGCTGTACTTTTGCCCGACGCAAGGGTTGATGACATTGGGCTATTTGAATTTGAATTGAATTTGAAGAATGATTCGAAAACGAAGAAGGGTGTGGAGAGCTTTCAGATTAAGAGATTTTAACATAATTAGTGGAAAAAAATGGAAGATTCACCTGATGTATGGGGGAAGAACAAGATGAAGCCGAAGAGACATATCGTTGGGGGCTCTTAGTGGAACATTGCCTGAATTTCACTAATGAATTTGAAGGGCAAACTAATATAAGAGAAGCTTTTTTCATTCACTCATCTTTCTTGAAGGATTTTATCATTTGAAACGACTAAACTCTGCAAAGCAATCAATCATTTTACAATTCTTTGTAAAACTTTAATTTACATTTAAACATAATGAATATTCTTCTACTGTGCACCCGAGGGAAATGTAAATGCTCTGCTTTTGTTTCGATTTTTGTTTCGACATCACTCTTTTATGAATAATAATGTATTTGGGATCGTATTTGTGTACTACATACTCGTACAATAAGGTTTAACTAGCGTACATGTGTCAGAACTCCTGCATGTTAAACCCACCCTCTTCCCTAACCATCCATTTCCATTTTAAGAGGGAAAGTTGTTAACGAGTTGTTTATTTGTTGTTTATTTGTAATAAGTTGTATATTTCTTTGTATAAGTTGTTTATTTGTTTAAAAATGTACAGCGGAAACTTCTAATGTACTTACAGAATGTCAAATAAAACATTTGAAAATTCAATTGATATTTAAAACAAATTTTAAGTAAGATTTACTGTGTTATAGACAGGCATTCTTGGAACAATTCATAACACTTCCTTAAAAACAATATTTGATGTACGAGATGCATTCAAGTTCTAATATCTTGAATTTTTCTCAGGACGGGGTGCAGATAGAAACATGCATAGTTTAAAATACGCTGGCACTTTTTATGCAGGTTTAACAGATTTGTCGGTTCTGAACAACTCAGAATTCTATTGGGTGGGGTGAGAGTAATAGAGTGATTTTGATACAGGAATTGGCGACGTTTACATTGCAAGAACAACAAGGAATCATTCGTTTTCTTCACTTCCGTGGTGTGACTTCACTGGCATTCATCGCCAGTAGAGTGGGACGTGTGATGATGGAGTCATGAACGTGCATAACGTGCGTTCGTCGGTGCGGAAGTTCAAAGGAGGCCGAACATCATGTTGACACGAGCTTCCTTTTCAACAATTGTGACAATGGATGGAACAGGTGACAGGTGCGAGCTACAAGATGTTTTGAAGAACATTCTTCTTCCAGCATTGCGATAAAAACGGCCCGAAGTGGCTGCATGCGTGCTTTCACCAAAACAACACACCAGCGCATCGGGTGTAAACAACTTTGAAGTGGTTTCCCATGCTCCCAACTCACCTAATCTAGACCCTAGCAATTTTTGCCTGTTTCCAACGAAAACCATTTTCCGTGATCGCGCATTCTCCAGCCGTGTCGCTAATGCATCGGCGATTTTCCAATGATCGAAACAGACTTCTAAAGAAGCGTTCGCAGCGGCCATGGAATCCTGGCTTCAACGTTGTGAAAAGAGTGTACAATTGCAAATAGGTTAGTGGAGAAATGATATAAGTTTCTATTTTATAATGAAAATATTGTGTGATAAATAAAATCGGGAACCTTAGAATTTGAACACACCACGTAATTATACAATCTTCCTTGAGAGTTTGCTTTTCGCTTTTCTTTGGCAGTCATGAAAATATTAGAAAAGCTTTTACTCTTGAGAAAGCTACATAAAGTTGTCCATGCTAAAATACAGGATCGTGCAGGAATAGCACTACTTTCTGCAATATTAGAAATAGAAATTGCAATGCAATGCTGTTGAGAGGAGCGCCAAACCAACAAGAATGTCATAGAATGTGCGAGATCTCATCCTATAGATTATTTGTGAGGAACGTTTATGCGAGGTGTTTGGCCTCAATATTTCATATTTTAAGGACCTAGAATGTTTAGTTAATAATGTTTAGTTATATAACGATATATATTTTAGAGCTAGTCCCCGAGTGTTGTGGGTTGCATTTGACATGAATGTTTAGATGCTGTTTTTACTTTCTCGTGTATGGATGTATATACAGAGTAATACACGCAATATAGATAAAGTTGTAAATGTTATGCTGCGCGGAAAACCGCCAGATTTTCGACAGAAAAAAATCATGAGACCTGATAACGAAAAAGTGAATAAATCCAGTTGCTAAACTAAGAAAAAAATCCTCTAATACTTGCTGTAGACTGAATGCTATAACACGTGGTGTAATAAGAAATGATTTGTGGGTCCTTGATACTGAAAAATTGATTACGCAAAACGTCTGTACGTCTGCCTGTCGGTGAGTGTGTCTGGATGTAGGCGAACAACACTAACGCCTAAACTATGAGTAGGATTTTTTTTTCAAACTGAATAAACAGCTGTCGATCTCGGCTGAGTCGAACTTCTGTGATTTTGAAAAACATTAATTATTTTTTAGGGTACTTTACATAAAGCACCCTACATCAAGCATTTTACATAAAGCAGCCTGAGATATGGCATAATATTCTGGGAAAATACATTTTATAGCTCCCAGACTTTTACATTACAAAAACGAATTGTACGAATAATATCCAAATCCAACCCACGTGATTCTTGTAAGCCTCTCTTCATTAATCTAGAAATATTACCATTACCTTGTCTGTTGATTTACAAATCAGTGATTTTTGTCAAAAATGACTTGCTTAAGGGCGGGAATATATTTTCAGAAAATGCCGATGTCTATTACTATAACACTCAACGTAGAAATCATATTCATCAGGTGACAGTATCAACAGCTCATTACAAAAAATTCTCATACAATACATGTACATTATTTTACAACACTTTGCCAGATGATTAAACGATTAAATTCGAATTCGGGGCAAAAACATGTACTTAACGCCCTTGATACATAAATAACTATTATGGTTTTTCTTGCTGTGCTTTTACGGACCTCAAAAAACCTCGGGCAGGGCCCTCGGGATTGGAAGTCGCCGTCGGGGCAAAAACGTCTACTTAACGCCCTTAATACATAAATAACTATTAGGAATTGATAATTCAATACTGTGCTTCCAATAATATGACACGCATAAAGAAATGATTGAATTTTAACTAGTGTATATGTGGATTCATGAACAAATTATTTTACAACTCCGCAAAAGATTCAAAAAATCATTTTTCTTTATTATCTTAACACCAACAGTTTTTCACGAATCCCATATTCATGAGACAATAATTGAAAACACGTGACTCCGACTATGTCATAGAAGACCAAACACTGTTTTGTAACAAGAAATCTGCCTGAACGCCCCGTCGGAATTATACACATCGGACACAACAGCCATATTGGGACAATGCGTTCTGCTCAGCGACGTGCCTAGGAGCGCAGTGGGAGGCCGGCGATAGATTACGCAAACGGGTCGCGGCGACTACATAAAGATGCGCTCCCGAGGGACCTCCGTAGACGCCGCTTCGCTGCTGTTGTCGCCGCCTCACCCGCGCTCTCCCGCTGCTCGGCCCTTCGTTCGCCAAAGCCAGAGACAAAGGTTTGTGCTCTGCCTCTGCAACCCTTTATTCCAAGCTGTTACCTCTAAAACTGTGCGAATAATGGGTATTCATGTAGTAAAAAAGTTACAGTAGTGAAACGTATGTATTATTGAATTTTGATGACCACTTATTCACCATGTTGTTTTCAAAGATTCTTATCTAAGAAAAATATATTTAGAACCAATTGGGGAAATTAAAATTCTTGAATTTATGATAGATTTCCAAAAAATATTTTGGATAGTGTAATCTCATTTACTTCTCATAGACATTTTACAGTGACAATTCAAACTGCTCTAATGTTCTCTACTCATAAACACAAAGGGACTTTCCTGTTAATGATTGTTGTACGGTTTTTTACAAGCATGTATTCACATTGTTTGTGTACCTTTTAATGAGAAGGCAGCACGAAAATAAAAGAAGAGTAAATATATACTTTGCAGTGAGTACTAAGAATCTCGAGCCGAGACTACGACAGTATTATTCAGTGAAACGTATGTATTATTGAATTTTGATGACCACTTATTCACCATGTTGTTTTCAAAGATTCTTATCTAAGAAAAATATATTTACGAACATCCATGCAATTCGTTGCAAGATTTTGAACTGATTTTCTGAACTTTACTAACGCCGTTGTAAATGCGAAATAAAACAGCCCGGAGATTGTATTCTACAATCTGATATTTTGATCTTGTCAGGTGGAATACCGCTACTGAAATAGTAAAGTTTTAGTTTTGTTTGTCCAGAAATTTGATGTAAAATTCTTGAATTTATGATAGATTTCCAAAAAATATTTTGGATAGTGTAATCTCATTTACTTCTCATAGACATTTTACAGTGACAATTCAAACTGCTCTAATGTTCTCTACTCATAAACACAAAGGGACTTTCCTGTTAATGATTGTTGTACGGTTTTTTACAAGCATGTATTCACATTGTTTGTGTACCTTTTAATGAGAAGGCAGCACGAAAATAAAAGAAGAGTAAATATATACTTTGCAGTGAGTACTAAGAATCTCCGAGCCGAGACTACGAGAGTATTATTCAGAAAAAATATAACAATCGGTATATTTTTTACGCTTTAAAAAGTAATTCCTTATTTAAAATCGCATATTAGCGTAAAATTTAAATTAAAAAAAATTCATTTTTTTTTATTGGATTAGTATGTCACATTTCACCGACCTTGAATATATTGAAACTCATCCTCCACTTAATAATGTTTAAATAGACGGTCCCAAATAGCTTATCTTATCGAGGATTATCCCACATATAGACAGAGATTCGTTCATTTTCTCTAGGATTGGCAGGAGATGATAAATCGAAACTATCCAAAAAAATTAAAAAACAAACTATTCCACTTTTTCCCAGCTGAAGTACCACTGAAAAAAGGTGGTTGCCACTTGAAGAAAGGTTGAGGTACCTCAACATTTATTATGTAATTTTTTCTTCTAGGTATTCGGCCGCAATTTTCTGCATTCAGCGTAAATACGTCAATTATCACAAGTACATGCATCAATGGGAAAGGGCACGGAGATCTAGGAAACACGTCAGCTCACAGAGATATTACGTAATGGAAGGAAGGGGCTAAAATACCTTTTTTGTGCATATAGATGACTTTTAGATGCATATATTTTCTATTAAAATCTTTTTAATAGTTTATACAGAAAGGTCATAATCTCACTTATAATTTTAATCATTGTATTAATTATTTCTTCAGTAGCTGAAAAATTATAATATATCTGTAGAAAAATACCTATACATCCGTACATTCTGATAAATTCAATATATCAAAAACTCTAATATCTATATTCACTTCCATTTCAACTTAAACTAATTCACATTCTAAATTATGTGTTAAATGTAAATATTATTATCCTTTTCCCAAAATATTGAATATTTTTTCAGATGACTGTTTTGGAGTATTAATATTTACCTGTGAGTCATATTTATCGAGATAACTGCGTAAGGATAACAAATTCCTTCAATAGAACATATAACATTTAATCTCATGTGTGACTCATTCAAAATGATTCAAATGTTGAAATCACCCACG
The DNA here is from genome assembly GCA_964035755.1 of Teleogryllus oceanicus. NCBI lineage: Eukaryota > Metazoa > Arthropoda > Insecta > Orthoptera > Gryllidae > Teleogryllus > Teleogryllus oceanicus. The sequence continues at coordinate 80,478,816 of CAXIVR010000012.1, forward strand.
GATTTGAAACATTCTTTCAGATTTTATTACGGTGAGATGTAGCACGTCTGTTTAAGAATTATTTCGCTAGGTGCATGACTCTTCTCTTTCGAACTGAGAATCTCAACCTTCTTTCACAACATAATACGATAACGGTAGAGGACGTGACATTTTTTCATTCCTTAGCGTCAAGGTCGCGGGCCAGGTAACTTGCTTACTAGAGTTTGCGTACCCTGCGTTCAGAGAAACTGGCGGGAGGTTTGAAAGTAAGAGTTGTACAAATTTCTCCGGGACAACAATGTACATTGGATTCCTGGCCCATGACAGTGTTTTGGAGAAGTCATTTGACATTTATTGCCTTGAATTTAGTGACATAAATTTTCATTTATAATTTTATAAATGAAATTAAGCACTAAAATTTGAATTTTTTATCAATTGCAAACGAAATTTAATATTTTGAATCAAAGAATCTTGGCTTCGTACGCGCGTTTATTTAACAATGCAAATTGGAATTAACTTCCTACGTTGATGTTAGGAACTAAACTTCTTGGCTCTTAAAACTCCGCCCGTGAAGTGATATAATAAATCTAAGAAAAAGTTTAGGCTACGAAGAGACCACATACTTGCATATTATTGCTATATACAAATAACAATTGATTATATATATTATGCATTTTGTCAAAATGACAATACAAGGCAAAAATTTGAAGATAATAAGAAATAAAGCAATAAATGTGTAAGCAAAATGAAAGTCTCGGTTCATTGAAGCATCCGCGAACATGCCGTCGTTAGAAGCCACCATTCGTCGTGACATTTCGAGCGCACTCCGCTGGAGCTTGCTCTTGTTCGCCCCGTGTCTGGATTTGGAGGGGAAACGAGAGGGGAGTCAGGGGAAGTAGCCGTTGCCCTCAGGAGCGCCAAGTTCCCCACGCGGGCAAGTTGCTCGTGCGAGAGTAGTTAGACTTGCCTGCCTTAACCCAAACAGTATTGACCGCACTTTAGAATTCTGTTGGTATCCAAAGTACTTCAGCACATTGACTAAGCATTAATAATGAGTTAGCTATAATTATTAACAATAATCTCTTAGTATTTTATCACTCACTGAGTCCATTCCCATGAATTTTGTGGAAGCTTCTCAGTAGTATTTGAAGAGAAGTTGCAATTATATCCTATCATACGAGACGTGATAATATATTCTTATTTTACATCAACAAGTTTGGAAAAACAATGTATAAGAGAGAAAATGTTTTGAATTTTCTTATTTAACTTTTATTTAAGCTTCTTAATCTAAAGTATCATTTCCGAATTTTCTCCATAATTAATAGCAATATGTAAATAGAGGCTCACGAAAGGCATTATATATATATATATATATATATATATATATATATATATATATATATATATATATATATATATATATTCTTTCTGTTAAAAGACACCCAAATTCAAGTCTCCGTTTCACATTCAACATTTAAGAAAAAGAGAAATAGTAAATAGTAAATATCGTGAATAGTAAGTATCGTAATTAGAGGCGCTCATGTCCTGGGCCCAACTGTTCTTAAGTCACTCTGTCCGCGCCCAAATCACAAACTCCTATTATCACTCTACCCACTTCTTTCTACCAAATAGGACCCATGTTTATATAACTTTCAAACTTTATTGCATCAGTTCTAGATATAAAATATTCCCGGCGCGTAATCTGCGCTGCTACTATTTTCAGATAACCATATTCAATATTAACTTGACAACAAATAATTTAAACAAAAACGAAATTTAAATCTGAAAAAAAATGTTTTAAAATTGCCCCATTGAAAACAAGTTTTGGTTTTACATCATGATTTGAAATCAACTGCTTTGAGGAATCATTATTTCTTCGAAAAAAATGAATTTTTTTCAAGTAAACGCGTTTAATTTTTAAACTAAGTCCATAAAATTTACGAAATGTGACTTTACCTATTTTCAGTTCTCTCTCTCTCTCCTTCTCTCCTTCCTTCCTTCCTTCCTTCCTTCTTCCTTCCTTCCTTCTTCCTTCCTTCCTTCCTTCCTTCCTTCCTTCCTCTTTTCTTTCCTTCCTTCCTTCCTTCCTTCCTTCCTTCCTTTCCTTCCTTCCTTCCTTCCTTCTCCTTCCTTTTTCCTTCCTTTCCTTCCTTCCATTCCTTCCTTCCATTCCTTCCTTTCCTTCTTTCCTTCCTTCCTTCCTTCCTTCCTTCTTCCTTCTTCCTTTCCTTCCTTCCTTCCCTCCTTCTTCCTTCCTTTCTTCTTCTTCCTTCCTTCCTTCCTTCCTTCCTTCTTTCCTTCCTTCCTTCCTTCCTTCCTTCCTTCTTTCTTCCTTCCTTCCTCCCTCCCCCTCTCACCTATGGCAACGGCCCATACCGTTCTGAGATTTGGCAGTGCGGACTCGAGTACTGCCGGAGTCTGGAAATCAGGGATGATGAACTATTTGGTGACGGAGGATGGCTTTTTCCTCGATCTTTGAAAGGGACGAGTGAGAACAGTATAAGTATGTAAGAATCTCGTACAGTTCATGGCCCATTGGGTAAGATACTACTCCAGCAAACGTCTGGAATTGATCGAAATAAACCTCGAAACAAACCTATCAGAGCAGCCGATCCCTGAAATTCTCACCCATGTACTTGTGTTGTGCGACTCACGTACTTTTATGATAGCGAAAATTCTTCACTGAAAATACTCCAACCCCACTCTATATTTCCCCATAACATTATTTTCCATGCTTCATTTTCTAAAACATAAGATTTTGAGTTCGATATGGTTTCTGAAAAAGTAAATTAATATTTACTTTATGAAAATAGTTGTGGATTAATTTTAATAAAATGTTTATCTTATCCAATAGCGTTTTTAACAATTTAACGTATTTTCTAACTGTTATAATATGATTGGACCATTCTTTACATCGGATATAATAATGAACCATTACCTGAACCTATTGTAATAGATGTAATAATGAACCTATTTAAACTCCGAACATGAATTAAGAGGCAAATAAAGGTGATCGGATTACATAAAACTATTTTCAGTAACATTTTTCAAACAACGTACGTCACGTACTCGCAAAAGATACAATGCAGGTGCTTATACATAGGGACCCTTTAAACCTAAAGGCGCAGGCTTCATAATTCGACTCTTGAGACGCCGAGACGCGTTAGATCCACCATGAGAACGTGGACGGTGTGCCATCACGTGCACGGGGTCTTGGAAGCAAGTGAATAATGGCAGGACCCAAGGACTCGGGCGAGAAACGCCCCCCGCGCCGCCCTGTGATTTGCAGCCGCTTCACGTGACCACGTCCTTCCCTGCGAATGGGGCATTAGTATTCGGCCATTTGCAGCACATGTTATTTGGTAAGTTCATAATCCGAAAGAATGCTAGGCCCGTACGCTTTATGCAATGTCTTCCGTGTTTTGTGTTATTAAGGACAGGATGAGAAACTTTAAATTAGACAATTCTGCCGCAACCGGTACTTTTGTACATTTGCTCTGTCACTAAATGGAAGTCTGCCCATTATATCTATAGTTCTTTTTGCGTACAATGTGACATACTTTTGCATGTACACATACTCACAGGGGTCGTTCAGGTACACTGGAAGTGTCGACTCCTTCCCGTATCATCAAATATTTTGACTTGCCTAACTGCAGTGCAGACAAACCCGATCAACTAATCAAATCACCTGTTTTTCTGAACTGATCAGGGAAAACTACGACGTGTTTGAGCGCGTGATTAATGTGGGCGCCTTCGCCTTGACAATGTTTAATTCCTTTTTTGCGCATTCTTCCTGGAATCCTTTTGTGTGAGCACACGTTCCCTGTACATGATCATTTGTCAGATACACATTTGGAACTCGAAATAATATTTGATTGTTTCTATTAGTCCCAGATAATGAACGATCGTTGGTGAATGATCGAGAAAGCAGTCAATTAGGAAAATCATTACAGAAAAATTCTGAACAATTGAAAACGCATTACTCATATAGACTGTCGAAATAACGACAAGTTTTATTATTTTAGAAAGTAAGAGAATTTCACTAACTTCCTACACTCAAAAGCGTTCTAGAAATTAGCAAATTTGACCTCCAAACAAAAAAGCACACGAATGGAAAACAATGTCAAAAATTTGATATGCTGGGAAAATACGATTTATAACAAATTTACATTCCAATAAAAACAAAAATATCAGTGCAATGCACGATGACATACTCGTATAATGTGTATGAATAAAATGTTTGAATTTTTAAGAACTAAAATATTTTTCTAGGTTCTCAAGGCTCCTTTCGAGCCTTTTCTTTTCGTGCGAATGCAAGTGCTGTAATATGTACGTAAGCAGATGATATAAATTTGGAAGTAAATTTACACATAATTTATTTACTGAAACTACATAAAGAATAAAGAATAATAAACAAATTCGTTTACAATATCCCCGAATTCCACAATCTGCAATAGATAATATTTATAAAGATGCGAGTGATAAAATCACCACGTGTGTCGTGCATTATTTTTCGACAGACTAACTTACTTTCCTTTAATTGTAATTCAAATACACAAATCAGTTAGGAGTATCATGTAACATTAAGATTAGTTGTAGCTGATCAGACAAAAGTATTTTGTTTTCTTTGTTACAAGAACAGTTTTATCTGAACATTTGAGCATCGTCTAACAATTTATGCACTAATGCTAAAAATTGAACTTTTAGCACGCTGCGCGTGCCATCAAAGTAACCCTTTTACTAGGGGCTGTCTAAAACATATATTGTAGTAAATGCATAAATCTAAAAATTCGATATTTTTAAAATCCTTATTATTGTGAAACAATATTTACCGAGGCACTCACGGATAGGACATGAGCGGTTTTTATTTTATTGATTTCCAGCATTCTCGCTTTTGAACACTAATTTACTGCAAGACTCGGGGTAGAGGAAGGACCAACTGGTAGGGAACGGTCGATCAAATTGTCTGGCGCCTTAATGGAGAGTAGTCTTCTAAAATAACCATGCCAAGAAAAATCGATGGTACACAATCAGTGAATTTGAGGCAATGTCAGCAACGGCAAGAATCACTAACATTACCCTCAAAGAAGTTCCATTCACTAAACATAATTTCTTGAATGATAGACCTAACATAATATGAATTGCGAAGTGGCTCTTCCAGAAGATTATTTCACAAAAGAACTTGGAAGTATATAAGTATTTAGTAGACTTCTATTCAAGAAAAAAGGACGTAAATATCACTAAAAACAAGAATAACATTTACTCGAAGAGGACGACAATACACAATATAGTTTAAATTTTATTCTAATGTTGATGTAGACAGACATTTGAAAGGAGCTCGTTTATTTTCTTGCAAATACCTAAAATGACGATATAATAAATCAAGTTTTGAATGTTTTGGCATGGTTTGGGGAAGATTGGAACCAGATATTCTACCTGGCCATAATCCTTAAGAAAGTTGGTGTTATCTGGAGGATGAGCGGGCAGGGGAAAAGATGAATAATAGTATGATCTAGTTTTGATGACATCGACCACGGACCATCGAGTCCCTATATTATTTCAGTAAATACATTTTGCGGCTCTCGCACGTAAACAGTCTTTATAAATGAGGTCTCTAAAGGAAAAAACTTTCACGAAAACGTGAAAAATTGCACTTTGACTTTAAAAATATGAATTATTTTTTGATAATAAAAATATGAAATATTTTTTATTAATGAATGTATAAAATATGAACATGCATGGGATGTTTCTTTTCATTTCTTTTTCATCTGTTCCTTTTGGATTTTATAAATGTATTCATTAAGTAGTATTAACCACGTTTCCTTTTGGAGTTCATAAATATATTCATTAAGTATTATTAACCATGTTTCCTTTTGGAGTCCATAAATATATTATTTAAGTTGTGGAAACCACGTTTCCTTTTGGATTCATAAATGTATTCATTAAGTAGTATTAACCACGTTTCCTTTTGGAGTTCATAAATATATTATTTAAGTTGTAGAAACCACGTTTCCTGTTGTATTCATAAATGTATTCTTTAAGTAGTATTAACCACGTTTCCTTTTGGAGTTCATAAATATATTCTTTAAGTTGTATTAACCACGTTTCCTTTTGGATTCATAAATGTATTCATTAAGTAGTATTAACCACGTTTCCTTTTGGAGTTCATAAATATATTCTTTAAGTTGTAGAAACAACGTTTCCTTTTGGATTCATAAATGTATTCATTAAGTATTATTAACCACGTTTCCTTTTGAGTTCATAAATATATTCTTTAAGTAGTATTAACCACGTTTCCTTTTTGGAGTTCATAAATATATTCTTTAAGTTGTCGAAACCACGTTTCCTTTTGGATTCATAAGTGTATTCATTAAGTTGTATTAACCACGTTTCCTTTTGGATTCATAAATATATTCATTAAGTAGTATTAACGACGTTTGCTGTTGAAGTTCATAAATATATTCTTTAAGTTGTATTAACCACGTTTCCTTTTGGATTCATAAATGTATTCATTAAGTAGTATTAACGACGTTTCCTTTTTGAGTTCATAAATATATTCTTTAAGTTGTATTAACCACGTTTCCTTTTGGATTCATAAATGGATTCATTAAGTAGTATTAACCACGTTTCCTTTTGGATTCATAAAAGTATTCTTTAAGTTGTATTAACCATGTTTCCTTTTGGAGTTCATAAATATATTCTTTAAGTTGTATTAACCACGTTTCCTTTTGGATTCATAAATGGATTCATTAAGTTGTATTAACCACGTTTCCTTTGGATTCATAAAAGTATTCTTTAAGTTGTATTAACCATGTTTCCTTTGGAGTTCATAAATATATTCTTTAAGTAGTATTAACCACGTTTCTTTTGGATTCATAAATGGATTCATTAAGTAGTATTAACCACGTTTCTTTTGGATTCATAAATGGATTCATTAGTTGTATTAACCACGTTTCCTTTGGATTCATAAATGTATTCTTTAAGTAGTATTAACCACGTTTCCTTTTGGATTCATAAATGGATTCATTAAGTATTAACCACGTTTCCTTTTGGATTCATAAAGTATTCTTTAAGTTGTATTAACCATGTTTCCTTTTGAGTTCATAAATATATTCTTTAAGTAGTATTAACCACGTTTCTTTTGGATTCATAAATGGATTCATTAAGTAGTATTAACCACGTTTCTTTTGGATTCATAAATGGATTCATTAAGTAGTATTAACCACGTTTCCTTTGGATTCATAAATGTATTCTTTAAGTAGTATTAACCACGTTTCCTTTGGATTCATAAATGGATTCATTAAGTAGTATTAACCACGTTTCCTTTTGGATTCATAAAAGTATTCTTTAAGTTGTATTAACCATGTTTCCTTTGGAGTTCATAAATATATTCTTTAAGTAGTATTAACCACGTTTCTTTTGGATTCATAAATGGATTCATTAAGTAGTATTAACCACGTTTCCTTTGGATTCATAAATGTATTCTTTAAGTAGTATTAACCACGTTTCTTTTGGATTCATAAATGGATTCATTAAGTAGTATTAACCACGTTTCTTTTGGATTCATAAATGGATTCATTAAGTTGTATTAACCATGTTTCCTTTGGAGTTCATAAATATATTCTTTAAGTAGTATTAACCACGTTTCTTTTGGATTCATAAATATATTCTTTAAGTTGTATTAACCACGTTTCCTTTTGGATTCACAAGTGTATTCGTTGCTTGTTGCGCAGCATGGGCCAGGGGGAGGACGCCGGCCGGCCTGCGGCGCCCGCGTGGCTGGACGCGGCGCTGGTGCAGCGCGCGCTGCGGGCGGGGGCCGGGGGCGTGGCGGACGCGCGCGTGGCCAGCGTGCGCGTGGAGGCGGCCAACGCCGCGGGCGACGGCTACGTGAGCGAAATGTTCCGCGTGCGCGCCACCTTGGCCGAGGGCGGCGGCGAGCGGCGCGTCGTGGTGAAGAGCCCGCCCGCCGGGGAGCGCTTCCGCCGCCTCGTGCTGGAGTCGCGCACCTTCGTCGCCGAAGGACTCATGTTCGCACAGGTGGGGCCTACCTTACACACTTTTGCCGTCAATCCATTTTTCCGTGTCAAGGACTCACAAAATATGGATTCTGGCTACATCACGGGTTAGAAGACTTTTTTCTAAAGTTAACATCTGGATTGATCCATTTTTTCGTTTCCGGAGCCCTGTAATAAGAGTTTTTCTGTCGAAAATTCGCCGTTTTTTTCGCGCAGCTTTACATAACTTTCTCTCTGCCGCGTTGCCTTGCTTCCCTTCGCTTTGCTTTGCTTTGCCATTGAATAAGGCTTTAGTGTTTCTGAGCGTGGCACCAGGAGAGGTGGGTCAGGGAATCAACTGATGTCACTTCAGGGCTTCTGTGTAGGAAGCCCTTGTGTTCCACTCCCGACGGTGGCAGGATTTTTGAAACTAGCATTTCAGCTAGGTCTAATTCAGTCGCTGGCTGGAGGAGAATTCTAGTGGCCGGCTGCTGATATCGATAGTTTTCCGTCGTTTCTCTCATCAACACCAGGCGAATGCCGGAGCACGAACCACGGATCGCGCGCGATCTTACCTTCCTGTTCCTTGTTCTATCCTCTCCGCTTACACACACACTTACACTAACATGCATTACACTAACACACATCCCGGAAGACCGGTCGTGGACTTATAACTTGTCCCTGCTGGGACGGTGTCCCGCAGGTGGGAGATACCTGGTTGAGGAAAAATCTAGCCGACGGTAGTTCAGCTTCAAATCTCGCTATCCAGCTGGGGAAGATCACCGCCACCTCCCCAGGAAAGAACATACGCTACACCTACGAGACACATGACCTTACAAGTTGCCGCGTCAGAATCAATCAATCAATCAATCAAACCGAGCGTTTCAATTCTCTGGTTATTAGTCCTGTAAGAGTAGTACAAGTTCTAGCGGGGGAAAAGGGGTGTTCCTCCCCCACTGGAATGTGACATCCGGCACTGAGCTACACGTCCACTTGCGTTGTTTCTCCTCAAGGTATCCCCATCCGGATACCGTCGTAGTCGAGACACGCTCTAAGCATCCGATTGGTCACCCCAAAATGTGTGCTAGAGTATACCATGTAAGTGTGCTGTGTGTGTGTAAAGAGAGAGCAGAGACACATATGTAACAGGAAAGATCGATCCCGGACCGTAGCCCGTACTCCAGCTCTGATGTGGAATTGATTAGAGAAACCACGGGAAACAGCCAACACCGGCTAGAAGTCTCCTCCTGGCAGAGGTTCAGTTAGATTCAGCTCTGTAGCTGGTGTCAGAATCCACCCTAGGACCTCCCGGAGAGAGACGTTTCAGGGGCAACGGACTTTGTCGCGGGGCCATCTCAGCCGGCCGTTGCCACGGCGTTCCATCTCAGTCCGCGCCATGGTCCGCAGCTCCTTCCTCACACTGCCGACATTTTGTACGTAATCGGCGCGGCGGGATGGATGAATGCATTTGCAGACTAAGCACGTGCCTACGGCCGCTGCTTCAAAGGGACCCCAGTATTTTTTATCATATTTCACACGGTATGTAAAAATTATTTTAACTCTTGTATTGGAGATATAGTTTATTATAGATACGAATATATGTAATAAATTGTAAAACATTTTAGATTATTTAACTGTTGCAAATGTTTCTTTTCTGAAAAGCCTTAACTTTATCCTACAGTTTTTATCGTTTCTGTGAACCTATAATAGTAATAAAAAGAATCGTCTAGATGCCTTTAAAGTATCTCGTATCATTATATTTACCTTATTAAACTTCACGAGAACGTGAGATGGTAGAAGTAAACTCACGTTCCTCTAGTTTCATATTAAGTCGAAGGAAACGTAGGTGTTGAGTAAATATATTCCTTCCTTTTCTACTTCATTCACAATCGACAATTCAAGTGTTAAACTAATGAGTTTTTATTCCACAATTTGTTTTAAATTTCATATTTCATTTCTCTGAAAACAAAATTCAATGCACTGAGGAACTGTTGGGAATCGTGAATCGGTTTGGAAACTGCTCTTTCATAGTAATGAAGGCTGGATGAAGGGGTTGATGCTCTCTCAACCGTTGGCAGGTGGTGCCGATGATCGAGCAAGAGCTGGAGGCCGCGGCGCCCGGGCGATTTCCGCCCTTCACCGCCCGCTGCCTGCTCTGGGACACGCAGCCCACCCACTTCCTGGTAAGCCCACCCACTTGCCTGGCTGCCTTATATTCAATGCCTTGTTCTCTTGCCCAGGAGGACGATGATATTCAAATTCCATGTCGCCGAGCATTCTGAGGGGTCATTGATAAAAACTGCTCTGAAAGTCATTGGAACTTGGAAGGACAGACTCTCAACATAGGAAATATACTGTACAAATCATGCTATTGTCAGCATGGTTATTCTCTTCGGGTACAATCGAAACCCGCGCTAACTTAAAATGTTGTATCTTCTTCCATCCCCACAAGCTACTTGACGATAAAGAAACATACAATCCTACCAATGCGAACGCAGATATTCAAAGCAGAAAAAGAAAACTGCGGAGCCGAAATCACACATAATTCACATAATCACATAATTCGACTTATACTTGTTTTTCTAACGTGCCGGCTGAGGATAGTATCTCCAAGATAGAATTCGGCACGACTTTTTGAGTCATTCTCAGTTCTGCCGTAGAGCCGCTTGATCTACAGCACTGTTCGATGCGATCGCGATCATGCGACAGCTTGCGGCAGGACCAAGAAGGACGCAAGAAGACGCCCAGATTTCCATCTTGGTAATACTACCCTCAGCCGCCTCGTTAGAAAAACCTAAGTATATCTATCTATCCAGTGTCGAAAATCCTATTCAGAGACACTGCAGCGGCACCAGTTGATGCCACCTCTCCCGGTGTGTTATTGTTACTTCCATGAGTTATTTTTTTGTTTTTTGTTGTTGTTTTTTATTTAAGGACGCATAAACATCCAGGTCATTAGCGACCACTATTGGAGTTAACATGATGGTAAGTATGAAGATGAAACGAAATGGTGATGATAAAGGGTGAACACCAATACAACCCGTGGTTTCTCCGATCAACACCAGGCGTATGCCGGAGCAGTACCCTACGAAACGGGCCACGGACCGCGCGCGATCTGTCCTTCCTCTTCCTTGTCCTATCATCTCCCCTTACACACACACTTACACTAACCTGCACTACACCACCGCATATTCCGGGAGGCCGGTCGAAAGCTTAGAGCTTGTCCCGGCTGGGGCGGTGCCCCGTTGGTGGGAGAGTCCTGGTTAGGGAGAAACCTCACTAGCCGACGGTAGGTCGGCGCCGGATCTCGCCATTCAGCGGGGGAAGATCACCGCCATCTCCCGAGAAAAAAACATGCACTACACTAACGGGACTAATGACCAAAGCAGTTGACGCGTCCGGAAACACGAAGAAAGCAACCAACCAATACAACCATGCCCGAGGCGGGACTCGAACCCGCGCCCCTTCGATCACTAGGACTTGTATGAGTTGTTGACGTTGCGGCAGGTGCTGGAGGACCTGGCGGAGGGCGGCTTCGCGCTGGCGGAGCGGCGCGCGGGCATGGACGCGGCGCATGCGCGGCTGGCCCTGCGCGCGCTGGGCCGCTTCCACGCGGCGTCGGCGGCGGCGCTGCGCCGCACCCGGCCGCCATGGACGCCGTGGCCAACTTCTCCAGCAGCCCGTGCGCGAGATGTTCGCCAAGGCGGCGCGCACGTCGCTGCGCGGGACGGCTGCCGCCATGCGCCGCTGGGCGGCCGCGGCCGACGCCGGCGCCGACGCCGGCCGCTGGGCGCCGCTGGCCGACGCCCTCGCCCGCCGCGCGCCCGCCGCCTTCGACGCCTTCGCGCGCGCCACCTGCCGCGTCGACCCGGGCGACCTGGCCGTGGTGCTGCACGGCGACTTCTGGCTCAACAACATGCTCTTCCGCCGCGACGCCGGCCAGCGCCCCGTCGACGTCCGCTTCGTCGACCTGCAGCTCTCCCACGTCGGCTCGCCCGCCGCCGACTTGCTCTACTTCCTCTATTCCAGCTTGGACGAGGCGACCGCGTCGGCGCCCGGGGCCGTGGAGCAGCTGCTGGACGAGTACCGCGGGGCGCTGCAGGAGGCCTTGGAGCTGCTGGGCCTCGGGGAGAAGACCCCCACCAAGGAGCAGCTGCAGGCGGCCATGGACTCGCGCGGAGCTGTGGCGCTGGTCGCGGCGTGCTGTGTGCTGCCCATCACGCGCTGTAAGGTGAGCCAACCCTTCAAAAATCCTAATATAATCTTGGAACACTCTGCATATAAATACACAAAATATTTTATATGAATATTAATAAATATGTTTTCATGCATGTTTAGGAATGCTGTAGAACTTGAGTCTCAAGGAATACAAGAAATTAGAACAAAATCGTTTGTTTAATAGTTAATATGTATTGCTCATTTAAACTAGTGGTGATAAAACAGCACGTATTTTCTTGCCTGTATATTCAGGCAAAATTACGCAAAGTACCGAAAAGTACTAAAATTTTCAAAAACTTGTACATGACCTTATTTCAAAATCTATCTTTAAGGAACAGATTTCATGAAGGGAGAAAATATCTGTCTTTAATATTTTAGTTGTTGAGAGATTCCAAAAAAATTAACTTTTGTAGTTTTAGAAAAATCAGGGTTCTCAACGAACATGAGATTTAATCAAAATTTAATCAAAAATGTTGGAGCCATTTTTTTGAAAATTTTTAAAATGTCCCAGGGTCTTAATGTAAAGTGTCCCCAAAATTAAAATATCGGTTTCAAATTCAAGGGGCCGTGACATCAGCCGACAATTGGGAAATATCAATTTTGTAGAAAATCGGCTGAATGGATTAGCCGCTAGCGTTATTCATAGACGAACTGACATTTTGCTCACTATCTCATTCTACTCAAGATCACTCTCTCGCTCACTATCTCACTCTCATTCTCACTCAAGGCCTCACTCCCTCACTCACTATCTCACTCTCATTCTCACTCAATTCCCTCACTCACTATCTCACTTACTATCTCACTTACTATGTCACTCTTTCTCACTCCAAATATCACTCTCTCTTTCTCACTCACTATATCACACTCATTCTCACTCTCTCTTTCTGTCTCTCACTCACTTTCGCACTCTCATTCTCACTCACCTCTCTCTCACTCACTCCTATCTCACTCAAGATCTCTCTCACTCACTTTCTCCCTCATTCTCACTCAAGATCTCTCTCTCACTCACTTCTCTCATTCTCACTCAAGATCTCTCTCACTCACTATCTCACTCTCATTCTCACTCAAGATCTCTCTCTCACTCACTATATCCTCTCATTCTCACTCAAGATCTCTCTCTCACTCACTATCTCTCATTCTCACTCAAGATCTCACTCTCTCTGTCTCTCACTCGCTGTCTCTTCGCCAGACGGAGCGCGTGTTCGACATGGAGGCGTCGCTGGCGGCGGGCGAGGGCGCCGCCGCCGCCGAGGCGGCCGTGGAGCGGGAGGCGCACCTCTTCTGCGGCGAGGAGTACGCCACCATGCTGCGGCGCGTCTTGCCCGAGTTCCAGCGACGCGGTTGGCTCAAGGAGGAGGAAGGCACTCTCTGAAGAGGTAAACGCTCTGCGGGCCTTCGAGTTGCACGTGACTGCACTCCAACACAATTCAATACAATTGTATTCGATCTGTTTACACAGCCAGGTCGATGAAATGTATGACAAAGTAGGGATCCGGATGTGTCTACAAAAAGAGTTTATTGTGCTATTCCAGCGTTACAATCCAAAAGCCACTATACAATCCTACAATAACAATGCCAGGTCTACCACTCACCAGAAAATAAAGTACCAACTTTTTAGCTGTTCGCCGTATTACCAGAAGATGTACCATTTTGTAGCCTAATCACCAAATATCCAACAGAATAAACCTAGCACTTTGTGTGGTCAGCGAAAAGGTCACAATAAAAGTCCCGAAGACCACTCGATCTCAGTCACCAACTATTCTGCCTTTCTGGGTGCCAGGCCGCCCATTACTTAACGATTGCGGCGCCAGGCACAGACCAACGAGCTAGAATGTACTACATTGAGTTGCTGATCCTATGGTTTGAGCGCTCTTAGTGAACGCTCGACGAACTAGGAACCGCCATCATTTTTTACAGTCAAAACATGAGAAGTGTCTGATGGTGGCGTGTAGAACTGCGGTACTGAAACGACGTGTTGTTGGTATCAGATTTGATTGCTATATTGTTGACTTTTGAGTTTATTTTAAATTGTATTAATGGTTAGAATAATAATATTCACAATACCTTCGTATGTCCGGCATATAACTGTTAAAATAGGAGTCATCAAACCACAAATATAACGGCCAAAAAATTTTTGAATTTTGCCGCCTTATTTGTTGTGTTTGTTTGCTTCTTATTGCAGTTATATTCACTTTCAGGCGTTATGCTAACTACAATAACATGTCAAAAACATCCATTCTTGTGATAAAAACCTATGCACGAAGCAACGTGTTTTTAAAGATTCTGAATTCGTTCTCCTTACATATTGAGATTTCGATTTTAAATGATTGGTTTGGGGTCGCGAAACACAGAGTAAGATGATTGATATTACGTGCGACCCGCATCCATCCGGCCATAGCCAGTGCCAAATATTTATTTATTTATTTATTTATTTTACGTCAAAAAAGTTAAAAACTGCGTATGACGTGCTATGGGAAAAGTGAATTGTGTGCACATTTTCAAAATTCTGTGATCCCTACACTAAGTCATATACTACTTAAATTTTGAATTTTGAATATTATTCTAGAATACTATTTCTTCAGAGGACGCTGCTTTGACTGCAAAAACTATGGCTTCAATTTGCTGCAAAGATGGCGCCACTCTATGTAGTATATTCGAGCTCGTTGGCCCAGACCCGCTCTCGTGGGGCGGTAGTGCGGTGGGGCGGTAGTGCCTCGCTGCTCCGTATTCTTTAATATAGAGCGCGCGCGGTCTCGTGGGCGCGCCTAATTCAAACTCAGCTGGGCACAGAGCAGTCGTCAACACAAATAGACAATTCGAAATTGCTAGCCAATTCCTAGAATCAAGTCCAATAACAAATAACGATGTTCAAACAAAAGTCCAGGAGGGAAAATAATTTATACAAGCCAGGTACGAATATAATTTGAGTGGTCAGAGTGGACACCGAGTCAGTAAGGGGTGAGTGCTTTATGCTATCCAGCACAGTTCCGTGTGACCGCGAAGTCCAATGTCGCCAAACTTCCCTGCACTGTTGACATTCCTGTCCTTGCGGTCATATACGGTTTGATCTGAAACAATAAAAGATGTTAGGAATAACATTAGCCGTTCAGTACGCTTGTGGTATTGTTTATCCATTTTTTTAAAATTTGTTACGTCTATATGGATACAACGTGTCTCCTAGCCCCTAAACGAGCGTTGAGCGCTGTGGGGCAATCCTCCGTTGACATTTCATTCGTTATTACGTCTAGTGCCCAGTCCCGGCGCAGTCAGTTGTCAAGAGGGCCGCCAGGAAGCATCTCCGCGTACGCGCCTCCTGCTACGCGCTCCCACCGGGAGCGCGAGCTCAGTGCATCAACTAATGTCACTGCATTTTGGTCAGTCGCTGTCTGGAGGAGAATTCTCGCGGTCGGCTGCTTTATCGGTAGTTTTCCTGGTTTCTCCGATCAACTCCAGGCAATGCCGGAGCAGTACCCTACCAAACGGGCCACGGACCGCGCGCGATCTGTCCTTCCTGTTCCTTGTCCTATTATCTCCACTTACTTACACACACACACTTACACTAACATGCACTACACCCCCACATATTCCGGGAGACCGATCGGAAGCTTAGAGAGATTGTCCGGTTGGGGCGGTGCCCTACTGATGGGAGAGTCCTGGTTAGGGAGAAACCCCACTAGCCGACGGTAGGTCGGCGCCGGATCTCGCCATCCAGCGGGGAAAGATCACCGCGCATATCCCGAGAAAAAACATGCACTACACTAACGGGACTAATGACCAAAGCAGTTGACGCGCCCGGAAACACGAAAAATCAAATCAAATCCACGCGCTCCTGCTTCACGGCTGCACCCAGCGGCCAGAATTGGGAAGGAATGAGGAAAGGGGTAGGGGTTGGACCAACCCTTGTGAAGCAGTCAAACTCATTTTGTTGGAACAAAGAGTACGCCCAGTGAAGATGGTAAAATTTTCCCCTAAACCAAATGACATATGAGAGTGGTTACATGATAATTCTAACATTGAAATAATATTTTTGAAAGATTTCTTATCCCCCGTCCCACCACCCACGCCCCCTAGAGCAGAAAACGTGTTTTTTTATTTTATTTTTTCGGCAACTTAACACTATTTTATCTCACTAAAAAACATGATTAATAAGAAGACAATTTATACTATCAGAAAATATTTTAAAACACTAATGGTTGTGAAGTTTTTTCATATTATTTCGAGTACTAGCTGCAGTTTAAAAAAATTTAAAAACATTTTTACGTCTTTCATTCACCTTGCATTTAAATGTACTTTGAAAATGACTGCAACAGGTCTGTGCATTTATTTTGGTGTTATTATACAATTGTATACATTGTTGAAGCACCCAGTAGTATTTTGATTTTGGATTTTTTTTTAAAAATGTAATTACTTTTAAAGTGTTTCTAATCCTTTGCATAAGTATATCATACGCTAAGGAAATACGATGTTTTTTTCAGTTTATGAGAAAATTCAGTCACAAATGAGGGATCATTGTGGACATGTGTGAAAGGGGAAACAGGTTGAACCCGGATTTGCCAGACCCGTTTTGCTGTGTCTTAGAACACCGACCCAGGCACGAAAAAAATCTTAAACCTTCATTTTAGAACACTTGTGAATGTTTTCACATTCTTTAATTGCTGGGCCATAGTTTAAAAAAAATAACGCTTTTGTAGACAAGTACTTGACTGTTCGATAGAAGAGGTCCGATTCGTCCAAGAGGAAGGTCATAGAAAGGCGCCTGAAACGTTGGTAACTGTGCCTAGGACGCGGAAGGCCGCAGATGTCTAGAACGCGGCGTCTATCACACATCACACATGTATCACATGTCCCACATTTATCCTTCATTTGTAACCGAATTTCCTCATAAACTACCAAAATACATCGTCTTTCCTTAGCGTATGATATACTTATGCCAAGGATAAGAAAGACTAAAAAATAATAATTTGTAACAAAATTCCAAAATCAAAATACTACTTTGTGCTTCAACTATGTATGCAAATGTTTAATCAACACTAAAATAAGTGCACAGACTTGTTGCTGTCATTTTCAACTATATTTAAATTTAAGGTGAATGAAAGGCGGGAAATGGTTTTTATTTTTTTAACTGCAGCCCAGTACTCGAAAAAATCTTAAACAAATTTTGAGGTTTTTCGGCCTTTTCATTTTTTAAGCATAAAAATATTTTTAATTTTGTTTTTCTAAAATATTTTTTGTTTGAATTTGGTTCTGAGAAAACGTCAAAAAATACTTTTCTGATAGTATAGATCGTCTTCTTATTTATCGTATTTTTCAGTCAGGTAAAATATTGTTAAGTTGCCGAAAAAAATTAAAATTAAGAAAACACGTTTTCTGCTCTAAAAGGGTGTGGGTGGTGGGACGGGAGCTAGGAAACCTTTCAAAAATATTATTTCAATGTTATAATTATCATGTAACCACTCATACGTCATTTGG
This sequence comes from Teleogryllus oceanicus, assembly GCA_964035755.1. Classification (NCBI taxonomy): domain Eukaryota; kingdom Metazoa; phylum Arthropoda; class Insecta; order Orthoptera; family Gryllidae; genus Teleogryllus; species Teleogryllus oceanicus. The sequence continues at coordinate 80,496,479 of CAXIVR010000012.1, forward strand.
TTTTAGGGAACTTCTTACCATCTTACCCCTTCACATGAGATACGCATTTTCTTGCCGACATTTGTGTTTCGCCCGCTTCGCTGTTCCGGAGTGGTGCAAATCTCTAGGGTGCTTGCACTACGCTCTCGCATTCGGCTCGAACAAGGCAAGATTTTTAATTAAGTTGTGTTTTCCCGCATTTAGTTTTAAGTGGAGACTACTACTCTACTCCTACTCTCACTCACTCCTACTCACTACCACTCTACTCACTCACTCACATCTCCACTCACTCTACCACTCACCCCTACTACTCTTACCACTCCCACCACTCTCTACTCTACCTACTACTCCACTCACCACTCACCCCTACTCACTCACCCTACTCACCTACACTCCACCCCCACCTACTCCACCCCACTACTCCACCCACCACTCCACCCCACTCCCCCCACCACCTCACCCCACCACCCCACCTCCACCACCCCACCCCACCACCCACCCCACCTACCTCCCCACTCACTCCACCCATCCACTCACCTCCACCTACCACTCCACTCACCTACTCACCACTCACTCCACTACACTCCTACACTCTACCTCTACTCCTTCACTCTTCTCTCTAGCCTCCTCATCCCCCTCTGTCAGGAAGAGCTGCCCTGTATTCTTCGTCGTCTTCTACGAGATGCCTTCTTGGCAGAGGTTAACTGCACTTCCTTTCTCTACAACAAGCAGTGACTTCAGACATAGACCACACTTCATCTCCTCCAACTGCCAGCCCTTAAACAGTACAATAAAGCATTATAATATAATATAATATAATATAATATAATATAATATAATATAATATAATATAATATAATATAATATAATATAATATAATATAATATAATATAATATAATTAAAGCCTCAATTTAATTTTACACATTACCAATGCATGCCTCAGAGTAGAGGCATTCGGAAGAGCTGAATATACAAAAATACACCTAAACGGTCTACTAATCCATACTATCGTAACGTAACATTAGTGTACGGGTATTTGAATGTGTAAAACTATAATGTGAAATTTAAAATAGAAAATAAATACATTTTTAGTCAATCTTTTAACACTGTGGAATTCGCGGAAACGAAACAGCTGATAAATGAATAAAAAATTAACTCGCAAATACATGCTCGGTCGCAGTCCGTCTGCGAAGCTCTGTGCTCATATGAAAGCGCACTGCCCCATTCGCATCAGCCACGCGGAAGTGTGTTGATTTCTTCCGTATCCTGACCAGTCAGAACAACTTACGGGAGAGTTGCGTAAATTGAACCGGCGCCTAAATTGAACCGCGCTATTATTTAAGAAAATTCTGCAGAAAGCTGCTATCGTGCGGCAAATATGTGCAGCTGGATTAACCTCCCCGCTGGAAACCGTGCTGCTTCGTTGAGCCTGGTTTGTGACAGTGGATCATTTTCAATTCAGTATTTGTGAGGTAATTTGGCGATTTGGTTGTTAACAATTCTACTCAAAGCAATGACAGTTGATTAATTATTAGGGTGAATAAAAAAGTAAGTTACACTTCCAAGTTGTGGTCATTTATGAAACCATCTACACATAGGCAACACGGCTTGACAACGTAAGTTCACTTTTTCACATAATCTCTAAGAGACTGTAAACATATCTCGGAACTGCCAACCAACTTTCCGCTTCCGGATGACCTCCAGTGCTATGTAACCACTTCGAGACAGCTGTTTTCACCTTCTCAACGTTTCGAAATCGTCGTCCACCGAAATCCTTTGTCAGCTTACCGAACACATGATAATGGCATGGCGTCTGGTTGTATGGAGGATGTTGTCATACCTCCCATTTCAATTGCTGCAGCAGTTTGGACATTTGGCGGGCCATGTGAGGTGTTGCAATATCGTGCAATAAAGTCACACCGGCGCTCAATACTAACATATCGCTAAATTTCTCTGCCGGTTTTCTTTAATTGCCTTATGCAACCAGTTCAACGTTTGACTATATGAATGCGCCTCCAATTGGGAGTGAACATCCAGTTGGCGTGCAATTGAGCATATCCCGCTCTGTACACACAGCACCAACATTCCTGTCGGGCGTGCCAGCAGACACTGTAGCTTGCACCTCATTGGACACGGTCAAGACACACGCTGTGCTTTCACTGAGGGCTAGTGTAACGTACTTTTTGATTCGCCTACGTATATATATATATATATATATATATATATATATATATTTATATATATTGCAGTCGTCTACTTTTAACCCACCTTTTGTCTTTTGTGTTTCACAGAAGTCCCGGCTGGCGCTTCAATTTCCAAACGCCCCTGACCTTAAGTAAAGTTAATTGTTATAAATTCATATAAATATATTATCATATCATCATCATCATCATTATATATATATATATATATATATATATATATATTCGTTCGAGCTGACGTTTAGGCCATCATGTTGTGACATTATTCAGAGATTTGATCCTGGTGAGTCAAGGATCAAATGACCCCGACAGTGGAAGCCTTCGAATCCACCTATAGTATAAGCTACATTTCGGTATATATGTTATTGGGGCAGGTATTTTGGTTAGGTAGGTTTTATTTGTTTCCGCGATACCTATATTGAACCACATCCAAGTTCTCAAAATTGAACAGGTTCAGTTTAGAAATGTATTGTAGAAGTTTGCCTTCTGTTTGATTTTATCACACTTTTGGCGCCAATTGTCCTTTCTGTTGCAGAATGAGCAGTAAAAGGAGCAAATTGAGTTGGTGTTACTCAATTTCAAATATCAGCACTCTTATGTGAAAAGTATTCAAAAGCAGTGACGATATTCAATGCTATGAAAGGATTTAATACCACTGGAATATGGCCCGTTGATAAAAATGATGTATTTGATGAATCTTGCTTTGCAGCTTCTAACAACCTTTCTAGTTGTTCGGCAACCGACATGAATCAGCTACACCAGCAGCCGTACCATCTGACAATGTAGGGGCAAACGCAGCATCCTGCACAGCTAGAGAATCGACCTTCTACCGCGACAGAAAACACACCCATTCCAGTAGCAAGCGCACCTCAAAGTCTAGGTCTGTTTGCTGCTATTGGGAAACTAACTCTCATCCCGAAATGCACAGGAAACGTTGGGATAAATACGAAAGGAACACAAAAAGCCGTCATATTATCCGGCAGTCCCTACAAAACCGATTTCATATAGGCTAAGAAAAGAAACAAATAAAGATAAGAAAAAGCTAAGAAAAGTAAAGGCTTAGAAAGAGAGCTTAGACTAGACTTACAAAATAAAGACAAAATGTCATCACAGATGGTTGGCAGGAAGAAATAAAATGTATTTTTGTGCAGACTGTAGTTGAGCTGTATCGTTTTGAGTTCGTTTTCTCCGTATTATTTTATTTTTAAATATTTTTAATCCATTAAACTAACTTTATCTTAAAACATTGTTCGTAGTTAAATTATTCACTACCTTGAATTAATATATCTGACACAATTTACGACACCTGAGGTTGAATTTGGAAAAACCAGTTTCCTAAATTGAATTTTCGTAGAGACCTTTTGTTTTATTTTTAATAAAGTGGCTGAGATAGGTATAGGGCTGAAAATTTATTTCAAGTTGCGACAAAAACCAACAAGCCTTGTACTTGGGTTAGATCATGTTAAAATTTATTGGTATGTGGAAACAAATTATCAAAAATTGGTTTAGCTATATATCAAAATGGAAAAATGAAAATTGGGAAACAGATGACCCAAATATTTCTTATACAATAGGACTACGGGTAAGAATGCTGTTTGCCACCTACTCTCTTTAAAATATATGTTAATGCGGTGTTGCAGGTACGGAAAAGAAAATATGCTGGGATGGGAATACAACCTGATGATAATACAATACCACCCTATAATTCTCTGATGTTCAGGTGCTGATGGTGCAACAACAGGAAGATAATGAATATATGACTAGGAAGATAAAAGAAGATTATGAAAAATGGGGACTAAGTCTCAACCTAAAAAAGTAATGACTATGGAAACAGGAAAGAATTGGAAAAATTAAAAAAAAAAAATTAAAATATATAAATGATAATTGAAAGTGTTACATTGTATGGAGCAGAAATATGGCAACTTTCAGAACAACAGAAAATAAAATTGAGACCCCTGAGAATGGGATTTCCTCCGCAGAGCAGCAGCAATATCTATAACGGAAAGAATTAGAAATGAACGTGTTAAGGAAATAATGAACTTACAACATGATATTATAGAGGAAATTGAAAAGAAACAACTCACTTGGTTGGATATGTACAGCGAATGGACGAGAAGAGACTTCCCAAAAGATCAGGAGAATGCCAACCAAGTGAAAGGAGAAAACCAGGAAGGTCAAGACCAGGGTGGAACGACCAGACCAGAAAGATAATGGAGAAGTGGAAATTACCTCATGATACCTGGAAGAACAAAGAAGGCTGGGCGCCGGAAGACCGAAGTAGCAGTTAAGAAACCAAGAAGAAGAAAAGTGGTTCAATATACGCAACTCTCCCCTACATCTCTACATGCACCTTTTCAATGGCATTATATGTTGGCATGTCTTAATATGTGAAGAAATATGTCTTAATATGTTCGAAATTATTTCCACTCATGAAACAGCATGTCAGTGCGCGAATTAGCGATATTTTTCAGAACATACAATAGCACTATTTCATTGTCACTTGTCACAGCAGCAGTGTTCTCATGCAGGAACATTTTCAGTATTATACCAGAGGCGTGGCGTTCGGTAATAGATTGACCGGACAAAATTATGACAGCATTAACAAGTTGTTTCAATAATTTAGTATTTTTCATTGATTTTTTATTGAAGGATGTAGGTTTGCGACGAAAATATTCGAAACCGATCTTTATTCTAGAATCCAGGTTATGCACGGAGGGGGGCGGAAACTTTTGTTTGAAATTGAGGCCACTTTCAGGTCAACAATGAAAAATCATCAGAAATAAAATAATGAGCAATTGACTATATATCCCGCCCTGATTCCAAATTTGTTCTTATAATTTCTCTGGCACGTGTCATTTTTGTGATAAGATGGTTTTAATATTGCGAATATGCAAAGTATCCACTAAAATAAGGACTTATCTAGTCAACAATGAAAAGTCATCAGAAAAGAAAATAAGTGTTATGATTCCCAATATGTGCTCAGATTTTATCTCGCACGAATAGTTTCTGAGATAGGACGAGTTACGTATAGTGTCTGTGCAACTTCTCCACGGCAAAGCCATTCTTTTAGGGATCGCTGTTACTGCGGATGAAATGAGCTTTTGTTTTGACTAGCGTATCTCAAAATACATAAGATAGATGTCTCAATCTTAGGAGCTCTCTCAAAACTCGCATGGATATACTACAATATCAATACACACCATGGTTCTTGTTGTTTGCGGAAGAGCGGGTACTTCTTTGCTTTATATCCGTTTGTTATTAATATTACCATTGAAATGCCTCGAAAGTGTGAAAATAACCCGAACACTTCTTGCTACGTTTGTGGTTCCTTCGCAACAAAAAGTCAAAGGCGTGGATCCCAACATATTTTATCTCTCCTCTTCATATAAATCTTGGATTAATTGTTGGGTGAATATGATGGTTAAGGCTAACTCAGGAGCATTCCAGAATCTCTGTGAAATTTTTCCAAAAATCAGCCTAGCAAAAATGAAGGAAGGGCGGGACCTCAAAAAAAATGCGGGACCCTAAATCTGAGAGATTTTAAAAGAACAGTAACTCCAGAATAACAAGATTCCTGAACAAGTTTTGAGTGGGTATGTGAACATTTCCTAGGGAAAAAATCTTCAGATTCTGTTAATCGAATCAAGAGACTTTTGTACACATTTCAAAAGCTAAGCTGTAGAATGTCACTTAAGAACTTTCTACCCTTCCTCTATCAACACAATTTATAAAGAAATGGAATATGGTCGATTTTTAGCGTGATAAATGTTTTTACTGTTGTAGAAATACGGTAGGTGATAGCTAAAATCTGAATGCAAAACCGTAATGTGTGTTTAAAACCGGTTTAGAAAAAAAAGTTTCTTTTTCTGTTTATTACAAGTTGGGTTTTGTAGACCTATGTAATTTCTAAATTCATTACCAATAGTCCAGATTATAAATTGATAATCTATAAATATGTTTAGCTTCACACCTTTTATGCAAAGCATATTTCTTTTCTGAAGCATATTGAAGCAAAAGTCTCGTTTGATTGAATTATATCACACTAGTCAATAATTTTTTTTTTAATTTTCAGATTGTGTATTCTACACAAATTGGTTGAAGACCCAAATGAATGGAGTTCCAGAAATTATTCAGAAAAATACATTCCTTCTTATTATATTGTCCATTCCATATTATCCATTGTTAATTATCTACGATTCTAGTTATATGAATTATAATTTACTTCCACAGATGTAATGTAAAATATGATGTAAATAAGGAATAAAAATATTAATTGTCTTTGTCGAGACTTTTAGAATGTGCAAATGCCTTGCAGCAGCAAAATTGCTGCTGAACCAAACCACACAAAACGGTTCTCCAAAAAGTAGCATGCCCACTTTCCAAGAACAAGAAATAAAACACTCTCGTATAACGTAATTGAATACTTGAACAAAATCATTCTTTAACAAAAACTGCAATATTAGTATAGTATTTACAAATACACGGTACAACGCTTCTTTACATTAACAATAATATCAAAATATTGTGCTGTTCGATACAGCACGTGGATAGCAAATGTTCAATGGCGGAAGGACTCTTCCTTGGGACCTTCCTGTCGCATGATGTCATAAGCAGCTACGCACCAAAAATGACAATTCAGTCGGTACGCGCAGTGTGAAATTAGATGGAAAACAAACAAGTATTTGCATTTTCAGTCAAAATTAAAATGATCTCTTGGATTCTGGATTTTTCCGAGTTCTTGAGTATCCCACAAAATCATACATACCTCTCGTACGATCGGAAGCTGTATAATTTATTTTCAATATGTACAATTATAAAAGTATGGAAATTGCGCAGAATCACGTGTTTATTAAATTTTGCTAAAAGGGATGAATTCCTGATACTTTACCTTCATCTACCAGCGCGCGCGACAAATGAACGCTTTTTGATGAATAATGGTACATATTATGATGGTTATGGAGGGAAATGCTGAAAGCCATTATATTCCCTAATTACCCTTCGCTCCAAAACCTAGCTGCTATTTCGGTTTGTTCCTGCATTTCCTTCTGTCTCAATTCACTTTTCAAGATGACAAGGCGCCAACGGGCGGTATATTATCACCTCGCGAATGGAGGAGCGAACACTTGAACTGAATTGAACTGAATTGAACTGAATTGAACTGAATTGAACTGAATTGAACTGAATTGAACTGAATGAACTGAATTGAATTGAACTGAATTGAACTGAACAAATTGAACTGAATTGAATTGATGCCTTGTTTTATGAGGCGATAACACTTTCCGATCTCTTACGGGAAAATGTAATTAATTAAATAAACGAAAGGTGTTGTGTACTTGTGTTCTCTACGAATAAAAGTTAAATCATTTATCAAATCAAAATTATTAAGCACGCGTTCTCGGAAAACTTGCATTTGGAAGTGAAACCACACAACTGCGGTCGTCCCGAGCAGAGGCAGCTGGTATTCCCACAAAGTGGAGGTTGCGGATCCATCGAAATACGGAAATGTAACTTCCAAAATTCAGAACTCTACTGTATAATAAAACGTAAGTAATTCATGTAAATAAATTAAAAATATGTTTAATAAAAGTCTATATCAAAACATTCTTTGGTTTGGACTTGCTTCCGCTCTTCACCCATCCTCTTGCCAACTGCAATTTCATCGTCACCCAAACATTTTTATTTATTTATTTATTTATTTTTTTGAAATTTCCTCAATTTTCGGTTTCTAGTGGTAGAACCGAAATATAATTTTAAGAATACTACAGAAAAATAAAACCTTCTCCTATCCGGAAATTTTAAGAAAATGGCATTTAGCCTTACTGTAAATGTGAAGTTTGAAGCTCTTTTTCACAGAAATCTTTCGAGTTTTCGAAAAGCTTAATTGAACGTCATTGGAATCAATTTTATTCACAAATACAGTAATGTTTACAAATAACTGAAATGTTCATATTAATCGCGTGAGAAATATTTCAAAAAAAGTACATAATTGTAATTTAAAACTAGAGGTGCAACAGACTGGTATAGACTTTCTCGTAACATTTTTTTCTAATTTCATTTGTATGAACTCGCTTTAAGGTCTTGCACCATTCTCTGGCGAGCTGCCATCTATCGTCGTCCAACGTACATTTTTTGGATATTTTCTCAACTTTTCGAATTCTTAATAGTAGAACCGAACCTACTTCAATAATATTGTAGAAGAGTAAAACGTCGCCCTAAATACAAATTTTCACTGAAAAATTGGAAGCCCTTTTTAAGAAAATAGCGATTATGCATTACTGTAAATGCAAAACTTGAAGCTCTTTTTCACAGGAATCTATAGAGTTTTCGAAAAACTTCATAAGAAAAATCATTTGTAACACTTCCACTCACAAATGCAGTAATGTATACAAATCGATGGAATTGTCCATATTAAGGGCGTAAGACAAATGTTAAAAAAAACGTACATTTGTGTAATTTAAAATACACAATATACACCAAAATGAACTTTACATCATATTAAATAGTGCCTTTACCACTATTTGTTGGAAAAGTTTGAAGAAAAATTTGGGACCGTTTTTAAGTAAATGGCGTTTGAGCGTTTCTGAAAATGCTAATATTTGAGCTCATTTTAACAGAAAACTATTGAATATTCGAGAAACTTTATTTGACATTATTTAAAGCCCATGTACTCATAAGTGTAATAACGTGAAGAAATTACCTCTATAAATATTAACGACGCGGAAGACAAGTCAAAAAATTAATTTGTTGTAATTTTCGAAAAAAACAAAAGTATAGAGGAATATGGCGTTTATGTCATCCTATAGGGTACATTTGGAACTACATCTATCAAAAATTAAAAGACAAGATTTGGGGCCGTTTTTAAAAAAATATTTTTTTTTGTAATTTTTTAAAATTGCAAATATTGCACGCACTATTGCATGAAGACTACTAAAATTTTACTTCTACAAAAAAATCTGCATGACCTTAATGAAATAACTACTTATAGACATCAAATTTTATTTAAGTAAAATTCTCTATCTTCAATTTTGTAGCTGTATGAAGACGCCGAAAATAAATCATACTTTTGAAATTTTCAAACATTCAGGGTAAACTATGTAAATAGGACATATGTCACCTTTATAAGTATATTTTACTATATTCTTAGAAGAAATCTAAAGAAAAAATGAGAAGCCGTTTTTGAGAAAATTTTGAAAATGTCCGAGGGGCTTCATGTAAAGTACACCCGAATATTAAAGAATGTTTTTCAAAATTTCAAAGCTTCAACTAGAACCGGATCGACTTGGATTTCTTCAATTTGGAAAAGATCGTACGTACACTTTAGGCGCTAGTAGTGTTCACAGACAGATAGAAATCTTGAGACAGACAGACACGTGTTTTCTAATTTCTTTGGTGTGGTTTGGGTGGTGTGGCAAGACCTTAGGTCTTGCGCCATTCTCTGGCCAGCTGCAGTCTGCCATATGCCATCTGAAATCTACCAGCTGTAAATCGAATTTTGAAAATGCGGAATTGAGAGCTCCTTTTCACAGAAAACTGTTGAGTTTTCCACAGACATTATTTCACATTATTTAAAGCACATATACTCATAAATCGAATAGTGTGAAGAAATTGCCTCTAATGTAAATATTACCGACGTGAGAGACAAGTTATAAAAATTATATTTTTGTAATTTTTGAAAAAGAAAATAACAAAAGAATAGAGCAATATGGTGTTTATGTCATCGTACCAGGTGCATTTGATACGATTGTCCAAGGGTGAGGTGTCTTTTAAGTTCATCCCTAACAGAAGGGCTTTTGCCGAAAGAAACTTTTTCAGTATCAAGAATCCACGCGCATTCCGACTACATTTCGTGTACAATAATGTAATTTAATTTATTATTAATGATGTATAGAATGCTATACTTGGTACATTTGTTTCTTTGTGCTTATTTACTTGTTTTTGTTTCTTTTTGTTGTTTTATTTGTTGTTGTTTTTGTTTATTGTTTTGTCTTTACGTTTGTTGTTTTTTCTAAAATTGTTTTCTGCAGGGAAGATCAAGAAATTCTCGTATTCAGTTCTTGATCAAATCAACCTAGGTAGATAGGATAAGAATTGGATATCTTTCCCATTCCCTCTCGCCGAAATTTGGTATTTAAGTATAATTGTATGTTATAGTTTTTAATAGTAGCCGTACGTGTGGATACAACTTTGGGAGTTAATGAAAGTATGTTTTATTGGCCCAAATAAGACTTCGGAAAGTTTCGTTAGTCTTACGTCGCTATGTGTTGATGGCTCTGCTAAACTACTGCATACGTAGTGTGAGAATTCTGCATGGCATGTAGAAGCGAAAGTGTGATCACTCGTTGGAGCTTCCCTGCACTTCTTCCATGGAAGATTTGAGGCTGCGGCGAAAGCTCGGAATGGAACGTCTCGCCTCGCGCAGTGGAAGAAGATGAACATGGGTTCGAGCACCGGCTTCCCCGCTCGTTGGTTGGTTGGTTACTCCGAGCGCGTCAACAGCTTAGGTCATTAGTTCCGTAAGTGTAGTGCATGTTTTTCCGGCGTTGATCTTCCATCATTCCCCTGAACGGCGAGATCCGGTGCGGAAATACCGTCGGCGGGGTTTTCCCCTAACAAGGACTCTCCCACCAGCGGGCACCGCCCCAGCCGAGACAAGTTTGAAGCCCTCGACCGGTTTCCCGGAATATGTGGTAGTGTAGTGCATGTTAGTGTAAGGTGTGTAAGGGAGAGGATAGGACAAGGAAGAGGAAGGAAAGATCGTGCGCGGTCCGTGGCCCGTTTGTTAGGTACTGCTCCGGCATTCATCTGATGTTGATCGGAGAAACAAAGGGAAACTATCGATCAGAGTAGCCGGCCGCTAGAATTTTCCTCCAGAAAGCGACTGAATTCGACCTAGCTGAAAAGTTAGTGTCGAAAATCCTGACACTCCGCGACATTTGTACAACCCAAATCTCATGCCAGATGCTCAGGACGCAGTGCCCGCCAACTCTGATGAGCTAGTTACTTTGCCCGCGACTTTGACGTATCTGAGGTAAATGGACAATTTGTGATAGTTGGGTGGCCGGTCCAAAGAGACCATAGGGCCTGAACTTCACCAAGATAAGTGTTTAAAAAATTGAGATATCTTCAGGAGTATTTCTGTACTTGAAGTTTGCAAACAGGGATGATATGAAAACAAATCTTCACTGTAAAAGTTATATCCAAAAATATAAAGGGGTTTACTAATAACAATAGTTTATTGAATCAAGTAAGTTCAACTTTCACAATTTAAATCGTACCCCAGACCTGTCAGTTAACAACCTCCTTCTTCGCTCCTGGCACATAGCGAAGTCGCTAGCCTTTCACCACTGAGGTCCGGGTTCGATTCCCGTCGAATCTCATGTGAAATTTGTTCCAACAAAACGAGTTTGGCTGCTTCACAAGGGCTAGTCCAACCCCTGTGAAGTGTCCTAAACCCTGCCCCTATCCTTACTCCTTCACAATTCTGGCCGCTGGGTAGTGACGCAGGAGCGAGTAGTAGGAGGCGCGTACGCGGAGATGCTACCGGGCGGTCCTCTTGACAACTGACTGCGACGTGACGCGACCTGACAGAAAGTGATAATGGAGAATTACTCCAAAAAGCGCGCAAAGTAATGGAGGATTACTCCACAGCGCAAAGCGCTCAACGACCCGTAAGGTTCTTCGAGACGCGTTGCGTCAAAATGGTAGACACAACAAATTTTTAAAAATCCACCATTGGAAATAACCAAGTTCGTCACAGGTGACGTCACAGATATAGACTCGCCTCCGGCTCCCGTTCCGGTGGCCGAGGCGAACCCATAGCTGTGACGTGGCAAAGCAGTAATTTAATGCAAAAATGTGAACAGTATTTCCAACATGACCATTAAGAGGAATGTCATCTATTGATATGAAGCGAAAAAGATTTATTTTAATAAAAACAATTTAATTTCTCATGTTTTCAACGACTAGCAAATGAGAAATAAATGCGTGCCAAAAGACAACGTAAAGTTGCAGCCGTTGGCGTGAGCACAGGAGGACCTGGAGGGCCGTTCTCCCCAAAAGTTTTTGAAAGTGTTCCTAGCCCTTTGTAAAAACATATTTCCGTAAATATCTGCGGTCCCTGATTTTTCCCTCATTTAGCCAGACAATTTGTGATTGTTTTACATTTGAGCACGGGCTCTTCAAACCATCTGGCAACCCTGTAATTGGTGCAACATAAAATATATTAAATGAGTCATTAAAATTATAATTTTATTATCTTTGTAGGACGTATATTTATTTTTAGTAAAATACATCATTTGTACACAAAAAGCTTACTGGTAAAGGGAGGCCAGAAATGTGCTTGATCCCCGCCATCTTGTTTTAGTCTGCGCACGCCTATGGTTGCGCAGAGGCAAGAAGAAATGCAAGTGTCAAAGTGTGTTTGTTGGGAAATCGCTGCTTTTCTGGAATACTCTTGTAACACAAAAAAACATATTTTATGCAGGAGAGAGAATTATGAGCTTAATGAGAGTATCTAAGGAATAAATTACTTTTTCCGTTTGTTTTTTTCAAGTTAAGTGTACATTTTATTTCTGTCGTCTGTTATTTTATGTGACACATAAACGGCCTAATATTCCGTAGTTTCATAACGTAGCTTTAGTTTACGAGCATTTAAATTTGTAAAATCATTACGTAAACTTTAAAATGAAAAAAAAATACATTTTCAGTAAATCCCTTCATATTGTAGGATTGATAGAAACGAAACTCTTAATAAATTATCAAAAGGAATAAAAATAATATTGACACTAATGCCAATTAAAGAACCACAGTGTGCATTGAAAGTCTAATACATTGAGAAAGTGGAACTCTTTGATCATATAAAAGCACGTAATTCTCATCAAACACGCGAAAATATGTTGATTTTTTCCGTATCCTGACAAGTCAATGCAACTTTTTGAGGTGACCTCCATTTATGTACTATCTGCACGTCAGTGCCAAACAGCGATGTGTTTCTAAACATCTAGTAGCACAACTTCATTGATACCTACTTGTCCGAACAACTTGCTCACATGCGGCAACGACTTCTACACATTCCACATCAGAATTTCTTCCTTGTTTTAAGTAGCCCGCGAGACAAAATCCATGGGTGCTTAATAAAGCGACCTCGCAAAGCAATTTACGGGACTCCCAAGTCCAATCCAACAATTTGGAAAATACTAGCCGTGATGTCATTGTTTTCATCGAGATTCAAGAGCCTAATTTTAGAGGTCGTGATGGGTCCATTGTGTCACAGCAACGAATATACTCGGTGATGCACTCTTACCCTCACGAAGGCCCATTATCTCCGATGCACGTGTCAATTTAGGGCGCATACGTTATGGAACTTTTGGTCCGCAGAACAATAAACTTGATTTCCACCAGAACCACGTGCGCGGAAGGTGTATACTATACCTGACACTGACACTACGCGTAAAAATATGTAAATCATGCTTCAATATATGGGCTTAGTTTTAATTAATTTACATGTATGATTTACATTAGATTACACATGGTGAGTCATGTAACTTTAGCACTTCCTGCAGTTTCTGAACAGTTGAAGATATTTCAATGCAATTTTCTCGGAAGTGCATGTGGGAATGGGGCTAATTGATACGTTATTCATTTCTATTTTAACACTTGCATTTTACGAGATATTGAGGTAACTTTGGTACTCAATAATCTAAAAGTGTTGAAAGAAAGTGAAGAAGAAGTGAAATTGCAGGAAAGTGTCAATACGTGGTTTCAGCATGATGGTTGCCCTGCGCGCCACTCAAACTAACTTTCACTTTATTGCTACGGAGTGGAGGGAAAGCTACATAATGTTGCACGAAAAAACTGCGAATTTTTTGGCAAGAAAACTCATTATACAGCACTGATAACGAAAAAGTGGATAAATCCAGTTGATAAATTTAGAGGAAAATCCTCAAACACGTGGTGCAATCCGATTCCATGTTTTGTGGGTCATTGATACCGAAAAATCGAATGACGGCAAAACGTGTCTATCCATCTGTCCGTCCGTCCGTCTGCCCATTCATCGGTCTGTCTGTGAACAACGCTATCGGCTAAACTGTTCAGCCGATTTTCTCCAAAATTGATATTCCTCAATACATCTGGCTGACGTCACGGTCCCTTGAATTTGAACCCGATATTTTAATTTTGGGCACTTTACATGAAGCCCCTGGGACACTTTCAAAATGTTCAAATAAATGGCTCCATCGTTTGTGATTAAATGTTGTTATTGGATAATGTAAAGGACGTTTGAGAGAATAGTGCAGGTCACATGTTCATTGAAAACTCTGATTTTCCAAATATTGTTTGTTTTGTTTTTTTCCTACAACTACAATTTTGAAGATAGATATTTTTTCCCTTGGTGATATCTGTTCCTTAGAGATATATTTTGAATTGGTATTACATAATTGGCGAGAGAGATTGGTGATAACAACAGCCCCCCCTAAAATGTTTAATTTTTACTGCCGATTCGCCTTCAAATAAAATAACATTGAATAATATTTTCGCGAATTCTATTACAAACGTATTTGTCGATATGGTGGATAAATATTACGCCCTTCTAGCTTGTCATGTCACATTGTATACGTCCAATAAATGTGTAAATTTGTGGCAAAAACTATAAATGTTTGCAGCGCTTAGTTGCCAATCCCATCAAATAAGAATAACTTACTTTAAGCACATTATCATATCGTATCTGCTAATCAGATAGCATTCAATGATTATAGTTGGAGGAAATTTTCAAGAGTTTAACCTCTTGGTAATGTCTGTTACGGTGCTCGGGCAATATCGGCTTTCGAATCCTAGCCTCGGCACACGTTTTGCCGATTGGAAACACTTTGGCAAATTCAAGTATTATTACAATATTCTGTAACCCTTACAAATAATACTGTTGCAGCACTGTTAGGAATCTTAGATATTTTCTTTATTTGTTTTTTAACTCCAAACATTTTCCGCGCATAATTTGTTTACAAGTTTGGGTATTTAATCTGCAATAATCATTTGTATATTCCGCTGAAAATATCAAATTGACAAACTCGATTCTAATCGATATTACGTGTGACGTCAGAAATGACGCTCTGGTCGCGTGGCGAGGTTACCAGCGGTTACATGCAGGAACAGCAAGTGCAAGAAACAGCCAGGAAGTGAAGTGGAGAGAAGCCGAGTCAAAGAACGCGAAGAACACAAAGAAGAGAAAGATCGCTGCGTATGGCGGAGTTGCTTTTCGTGTGTGTCAGTTACTTATTCTAATCTCCATTCTCAGGACGTCGTCTCTGCGAAGGTGCGTATATGCAACACATTTATTGTTGTGCATTGTCATGATTTGGAAGCGTAGAATAACTGGAGATAATTTACTGTCTTAGACGTTGTGCATGAGCTTAAAATTTTAAAAGTTCACTGTTTGGTAACTGCATTGTCATCAGTTTCTTTTCTAGAGACTTTGCTGTCTCTTATGGAATGGAAACTTCATTTCAGGAAAACTTTTGATTGCTTTGGACTAATTAATTTGTATTGTAGGTTAGGACAGTCTCAGATCCCTGAGTGTATGTATTAAGGTCACAAAAGCGCGAAATTGAAATTTACCAGTTGTGTAAACATTAGATAAGAAAGAACTAAAACACATTCTGTGCTTCATATGCTTCAGTTTTGTTCATTGATGAATGATATATTAATGCATGTATAAAAATTAATGTGGATGTTTAAGTAGCTTTGTTATAATCTCTTCAGTATTGTTTAAAGATTTTTTATAAGTAGAATTTAATTATTTTATGTGTTTTCACATGTTTGATGAGCCACTGGCATAGAGTGTAGTACTTGTCAAAATACGGAAATAAAAGTTTGTGAAATTGCAGTATTTAAAGGTTTCTGTAATGATTACTACTCCTGACATGGTTTGTCAGAGAATATTTTTCTGAGTACAATAGAAAAATCTATTACCTTACCTTTTATGGTATGTTAATTTTCTTTTCTTTTTGGTAGTTTGATTTTAATTTCATATTAATCTAAAGGCATTTAACTACTTTGAAGAATTGCAATATAAACCTAGACTCAGAGTGCTTTACATTGAGAATTAGTTATTAACAGTTGGAGAATTGGAAGTGTCTTTCAGAAAAATCCCATTTAATTGTAGTAATGTGTTAATTTATATTTAAGCTTACGGCAGCTGAGTACAGTTGTTCTTTGCTGTGCAGTTTAAAATGATTAGGGTCAAAAAATAATTTTGTAATTCAGAAGATTGTATTCAAAACTGCATTGATTTTCTTCTTTCTCTTCAGTTCATATCTGTTCTTACTCTTTTATGTCTTCTGTCTCTTGTTTAAAAAATCGTAAGGGAAAATACTAGGCTGAAATGCTTGTGATTATGATCAAGATAATGGATTTGAGTATTACCACTTTTTAGTTTTGTGACTTTGTGATGTTCTTTCTTCTGTAGTTGTGAGGGGCAAATGAAGTATTTGGATCATTAAATCTCAAATTATATTTAGGAATTAACATTTTACAGGTTCTTTGTGGCAGTAAAAGCACTTGATTTATAGTGTTTCAATGGTCATCTCTCATCAGTCAATTCATGAGAGTTTATGCACCAGTTGGAAGTGTGTCTAGTGGAGAGTTTGTGTCCTTTTATTTGATATAAAAATGACAGTACTTTGGAGAGAGTAAGGCTCAGCTGTTATATGAAGAGGTAATTACATTTATATATAACTATTGTCAAAGATAGATCACTGTTTGATTTTGAGACCTATTCCTGATAGTATTGTTAATTATGTGATTATATTTTAGTTTTTGTTGTAGGGTTCATTGTGTGTTTTATAATATTGGTTGTGTATTATGGTAGTTCATGAATAAATTGACTTCCACAGACATGATCAAGAAAAATTTAATAAAATTGTTGATAAGATTTGTTTGATTGTGATTTTCTAGATATTAGAATTGTAAAGGGACAAATGCACCATTGTTGAAGTATATTTGCCTTGAATTTTTAATAGAACTGTGATTTATATGAGGATGTGATACTTTTATTTATCATAAAATATTTTAGGCACTAGTTTTTTTTTAAATTTAAAGTTATGATTAAAATGCTTCATCCCTTAGGAGTTGGATTCATGAGTAATTAATTTTTTTTTTTTTTTAACAACAGACTGATGAATCTTGTACTGTACTTAGATTTCTTAAAGTGGCAGATATTATTAGGTCATTGTTACACCTCCTGCCTTATAAAATGAATATTTTTAATTAATTCATGAACATTCTTCTGAACGGGACTCATGGCCTTAGAAATTTGCTTACTGTTGTTAAACAGATACATTTTTTAAGGCAGGAGATGTAACAATAACCTAATGTCATTAGTCATTTTTAAAATATCACTATTAAAAGTGATATATTTACTGAAATATACTGACAGTTTTGATTTTTAATGTATTGCAAGTTGATTTAATTTAAAGTATGTCATATACTGGACTAACATACTCAATTGTCATCAAATTGTGTCTGCTGCAAGTGACATACTTCTATTGTTCAAGTTCCATAGTAGTAGCAGATATCTTGTGGTACTACATAATGTGAGTTAGGAAATAATCAACCACAACAATAACAGTAATAATATATATTACAATATCCTAAAGTGAATTTTCCGGAAGCACTTTTCTCATGTTTAGTGGGTTGTCCAAGCAACATGGATCACGTAACTTATGATACATTTAAGTGTGATCCAGTTCTTCTGTTATCTAACTTCTGTTACATTTAAGGGTGATCCACATTGCTTGGGCAACCCACTGAAGATGGGAAAAGTGTTTTCCAAAAGTTGAATTTGGGATGTAATAAATATTATAACTGTTATTGTTGTGGTTGATTATTCCCCAACTCACCCACATTGTTTATCCATGTTAATCAATTGCGGCTAAGGTAAGCAGCTTTTCTAGTTGCTGCAGAGGTGAATCATTTTTATGGACAGTTTACTCTGCTTGTAAGCATTGAAGCATTGTTTGGGCATAATAGCTGATCCATTCTCTGGAGGAAAAGTCTGTTTACTTGCAGTATTATTGCTTTAATGTGGACTTTTAAGTAAAACTGTAAATTAAGAGCGTTATAAAAACGTTGATAATTTTTTTGGAATAATGAGTTGTGATTGAAAATTAATGAAACATTTAATCTTCTTTCATTAGTTCTTTACGTGTGATATTTTATTTCAATCGAGTATGGAATTTGTTAAAAATCCTCTGGAAATTCTTAGAATTGAATTAGAGGTCCTCATTTATTACTGTATAATTTCTTGAGTTCTAATAATGTTTTTTTAAAAATTTTTTTCTTGATAAAAAGTTTAAATAATAATTTAATAAATCTTTTATTTTATTCGTGTTATAAACAAGCTTGCTTCTTATGTGAATAGTCTTCCCTGAAAATGTTTGTATGCTTTTGTTAGGTCATTTCTTGATCCATTTAAAGTTTACTTTAAGACAAGTTGTTAATAATATAATTTTAATTGTATCCTACCTTCAAGATATTTAATTGAGTCACCTGTAAGAAATACTGTGAGTTGAAGTTGGATACTTTTAAATTCAATTTGAATTTCTTTGAAAATTTGTTATGAGTTTTGTGGAGAAAAAGAAAACAATTTGTCATGACAATTTTGCATAGTAAAAATGTTTTGACAGTGAATATAGAAATTACTCAGAGTAAATTGTTGATGAGTTAGGTAGTTCCATAATTTTATAAGCTTTATTTCCACTCAAATTTCCTTTACCCCATTACCTAATTTTATTTATCAAACTTTTAATATTTACTTTTTCATTCTTTGAAATCTGCTTCAATTTGTGGATTAAACAAATTAGAAATGTATTTTAAGGTTTTTCCTATTAGTAAAAGTGAGTGGGCTGTTTGTTTCAAAGAGTTTTGAAATTTGTAAATACTATTTGTGTAAACATTTATTTATCACTAAGATTCCCTGACACTTCATTGAAAATCCGATATTCCATATTAAAATTGTACTCAGCGATGTAATGTTGCTGATTTTCACTTCGATATACTTAACTGATTTTCACTTCGATAACATTGGTCTCAGAGAAATTTGTTTCAAAATGTATTTTGGGGCTGGGAGTATTAATTCGTATTCTTTTATCCTCTAACTTGTTAATTAGTTTGTAATGTATTCATTTCTTTGTGAAATTAATTTCTTATTTTTGTTGTTTCACAAGAAGAAACGTATAAAATATAATTTTGTTGTTGGTCTGCGACCTAGGCCCTAGGTACATTATTTCCCATAACCTAGTTGAGTGAAGGTTTTAAATGCGATCTCAGATGAAATAATTTTAATTAATGCCTTGATGTAAATTGTTAAAAACAAGTGTTTTGAAGACTAAAAATGGAATACATCGCTGTGAATTTAATATTTTTGAAATGGAAAAATACAATTTTTAGTTTGCATCTGCTAAAATTCTTTGGAAAAGTAATATCAAATGGTATGGTGATAACAATTGTTAAACCTGTATTTGCTGGAAGCAAATTACATTTCACATAGAATAGATTTTTGCAAAACCAGGTCATGGAATAAAAAGGTATGAAGCTAATCTGTTGTGAATTTATCAATTTAAAATACCTTCAATAAAATTGATATGTCACATGATGTAATCTGAAAGAAGAGAATAACTTGTAAGATTTGCCCTTAACCTCTACATATACATTAGATAAAAGTTGCTACATGGGCATTTTAATTTGTGTAAACTACAAAATGCCATGTAATATTTAAGGAAATATTTGGTTGGAATTTTAAATGCACCTGTAAGAAATTGACAGAATGCCAAATATTTAAATTTTTTAATTAAAATTAAAGTTGATTTCGTCAGATTTTCTGTATTATATAGTTTGTATAAGGTTTTCCTGTTGCACACAATCGTGCACAAGTGTGTTTATACATGTCAGAAAAAATCGTTCATTGCTTTCTTCACTTGTTTCAGTTCTTGTGGGAGGTGCCCATTGACATGGATGAGGGCTCTTCAAACTTTCAAGGGAACATCACGAAGCAAGGAGGATCAACACAGTTGTTCCAAAACACTCGCACTCCAGAAAATTTACCTATGGTGGAGGAAATTTGTATTAAGACAGAAAGTACCTCTACAGCAAATGACAACTCTGATAAGGCAGAAGGATGCTCTTTGAAAATGGATGTCACCTCTCCTAACAGTAAAATGGAAGTGGGCTCTCCGAAAACTGATGTCCTGTCCATGAAGATGGATGTTGTTTCTCCAAAAATGGAGGCATCTTCTCCTAGTATGGACATATCTTCTCCTAATATGGAAGTATCTTCTCCTACAATGGAAGTGTCTTCGCCTAATAGAAGAAGGCTCTGCCAAAATGGAAGAAGTTGCTGTGAAAATGGGAGAAGTTTCTGTAAAGTCAGAGGAACGTGGTACTGCCAAGGACAGTGCTGATATGGAGCAAGGATCAGAAAAGATGGAAGAGGTGAGGTGATATCCCTAAGAGAGGATGAGTAAATGAAGAAGATTAAAATGGAGAAAGTTTCAGTGCAGTCAGAACAAGGTTCCCCCAAGGAAGCAACATATACGGCAGAGGGAGATTCTGAAAAGAAAATACAACATTATCGTGGTGTTGCATGTGTTACAGAAGGAGAAGTTCCTGACTGGTTGACAGTAGACCTGTTAGTTCGTGCAATTCGCAATGACAAACCAGGTACAAAGAAACCACAAATACGACCCTTTGGGTCCCCAGCTTCTAAAACTCGAGCTGCTTCCCACGGCCATCCACAAAGCAAAGTGCAACTTCATGAAATGGGTTCTCCATATAACAATCCTCTTTTGAATAGGCCATCAGGAACTCATATGTTAGGCGAACCATCTACTAGTCATGTAGTGGCTAGGCCATCCAGCAGTCCTTCTGCTAATAGAGCATCTAGTAGCCAGGCCGTTAGTAGGACATCTACAAGCGAGTCTCCTGGCAAACCATCTACCAGTCAGTCTTCTGGAAATAAACTTCCTAACAGTCAGACAGCAAATAAGCCTTCTTCCAGTTGCACTTCAGACAGACCTCCAACTAACCCACCAGAGAGGACATCAAGTCAGAACAAAGGAAAGGCTGGTCCTGGTGTACGCGTCAAGGGCAAATCATCTCTGAGTTTACATAAAGGTAAGGCTCCAGCTGGAGAAACAAGTTCTAGAGCATCTGGTAGTTCAGGTGAAGGAAGGGACTCTGGTAATGGCTCTGAAGGTGGATCTTCAGCTGGAATTTCTGGACTGAGTGATGATGGTGGAAGTAAGTCTTCTGATAATAGTTCAGAATATGTAAGCGCTAATAAAGATTGTGAAAATAAGATCTGTGATATTCAAGGAAGGACTTCCAATGTATTGGAAAGGCAATCCTCTAATGATGAGAACAAAGATTCTGAAAATACTGGAAGCAAATCATCTGATGATAATTCAGAAGAGAAATTTGCTGATTGCAGTGCTGAAGATGGTGCTTCGAGCAGCAGTGTGGCCAGCAATACTGTTGCAAACCCTTCAGGAAGTAGTAGTGAACTTGAGAAATCTGAGGCCTTGGGTACATTCAAGAAACCAATCGATCCACCAAAACGCCCTCTGAAAAAAACAGGTGTTCCTCTGAAAGGTGCTGTCAGGAAAATAGTTGATCCTTCAAAAGATACTTTCAAGAAACCCATTGATCCACCAAAACGTACTTTGAAAAAACCAATGGACTCTTCAAAAATTATTAAAAAGGCATCTGAACCACCGAAAGTAAGATTCAAGAAACCAGAAGTTTGTCCAAAAGATGCAGTGCAGAAGCCAACAGAAATATCTAAAGTTTTCAAGAATGCAGAAGAATCTTCAAAAGGAACGTTCAAGAAACCTTGTGATCTCCCAAAGCATACCATGAAGAAGACTAATACAACTCCAAAGAAACCAAAGCAACCCCCTCTGCAGGTTATTCGTTTTATCTCTCAACGTTTGTCCAGTGGAAATACAGTGTACCGTGTACGAGCGACTGCTGTTCGGGGTAGTGTTGCCCGTGACTGTCATCTTGTTGTGAAACGGTGTTCCAATGCTGCAGAGGTCACTTATTACAAGAAGGTGGCGCCTCGAATTCCATATGTCCCTCGTGTACTTCTGTGTGACAAAAATGTTGTGGTGATGGATGATCTTGTGCATGAAGGATTTAGACGTCCTCGAGGCAAATTCACCCCTGCCCAGATGACTGTTGCAATAGATGGCCTTGCTCACATGCATACTGCATCAGTGGTTGCTTTGAAGAGAGACCCTTCTCTTTTAGAAGCATTTCCACAAGCTGCAAAAGCTACTGAGAGTGACATTGCAAGAGATTTACGTATGTTAGCAGATAGAGTGAAATCGTGGTCCTTACCTGATGCTGACTACTATGCTGCTAGATGCCGTGCTCTTGCAGAGTGTGTGCCCTATTTGTTAGAGCGGTTGGAACCTGCTGATACGAATATGACTGTTCTTCTTCATGGAAATATTTCACCACGTAATGTGTTCTTCCTTTACGACAGTAGAAATCCTAGACTTCCAGCAATGGCATCTTTTGTGGACTTCGCAAATGTGTATTGGGGGCACCCTGCTCTGGACATTTCTCTAGTGACTGGGCGTGCTGGTGGCTTTTGGGAGGGTTACAAAATAATTCTGTTGTCACTTCTTACAAGAGCTAGTGGCCGTATGTGGATGCCCCAGCCTGAGATCAAGGACTGTGGAGAAACATATGCATTTGCCCTATTGCGAGCTGTGTGTTCTTCAGTATCTGGTACTGCAGCCAAAGTGCTTGAAGCTAGGCTTCAAGAATTGTTTCCAGTGTTTCGGCAATATAGTTGGTTAGACTTTTGGTGATGAGTGTTGCCTTGTTGAATAGCATACAAAACTTGTTTGAAGCAATTTAGTCTATGTCCATTCATATGGTGTAATGGGATTGCAAATGCAAGCAAGATTTTTGATGCGTCAGGGATATTGTGGTATGCAGTTTGACATACACTTGGAGGCCTTACTAGGAAGAGTAGGAAAGAGGACATGTAAAGAATGTAGAGGTACTGGAAAAAGAAATTCCATCTGTAATTGTGTATTATATATTTTTATGTTAGCATGAGTACCTTTGGTCCACTGCTTTGTATTTTTGCTTGTAATTTATATATATAGAGAGAGAGAGAAAGAGAGGAAAATCTATGGAATAGTTGAATACTGCTCATGTCAGTCGTTGGCTTCTGTGAGGGATGGTCATGCAACATTTTTAAGTTTTTGCTATTAATTTTTTTTAATATTTATTTTTCATGTATCGTATTATTTACACTCTTAGAAAGTCATCAGTAATCAGATTATTAAATCTGATAAAATAACACTGTAGGAGATGAGTTATTGGTTCTTCTTTTTAAATTCCACATATTTTTTTTTATCTTGTTTATAATTTGGAATTATGTCATCTTATTTTGTGGTTTAATAATTTTGAATTTTCATTTATTATTTTTTATTTTTTTGCAATGGAATTTGTCTTGAAAAGAGTTATATGGTTCTGTGGAAAATTATATATTGTGCTTGGTTCTTACTTGTTGTACAATGATATATGAACTCCAAAAAAATAGAGAAACAAATGTGTGCGAGTGATGTCATTATTTCAATTTTATTTCCATTCAGAATAACATTTTGAGATCATAAATTCAAGTATTCTTACTATAAACTGCTTTGAAAAACTTCAATATTTCAATTTCCCATTGGCGCAGAGACAAATTTTTGAAGCTTTGTATAGTTTGTAAATATATCACTTTTTTGTTAGATGTTTTTGTGCCTTTTTTATTCTTATATTGTTTATTTGTTCTGTCTTCTCAACCTTCACATTTTTGATAATGTTCAAATAAATTAGATGACCTTTTGTTCTGCTAGAGGAGAGTCTTAAAGTTACAATTATGGAAGGTTAGTGTATCAGGGAATGTTGTTTCTCTAGTATAAAGGTTTCGTACATAGCAGTATGTATGTGGCATTTCAAAAGTGCTCCTCTCCGAGGTGAAATTGTGAATTATGCAGAGTATGTTCATTGCAAGCATCCTGATGTATTATTGTAAATGAAAAGATATAATCATAATATTATTTTATGCAGAATTATGTATGACATGAATTTTTGAGGAATAAAATTATGCCAGGATGGTGTTTCAAAGAAAAGTTTGTTATTGTTGGTTTTAATTACATAAAGTGAAGTTCATTGTCTTTAATTCATGATGTAGTATCAAGTGCTTTATGTTTTCATTCATTTAATAACTTTTCTATAAAATTCAAACCAACCAAAAAATGTGCCATATGTGATTAAATATTTGTTGTTTCTCCTCCAATCAGAAGATAGGAATCAGCGATCTATAAAATTGATGACATTTGAGCTACAACAATGCAGTGAGGCTTAGTACCATATTACAATTATTGTCATGATGTTTGAAAATGTGTATAAGAAAGGTTCTGTCTATATCTTGAACTCAAATCTTGCTTGCAATTGAGTCTGAAATGATTGGAAATTAGTTCCTTCTGCTTGATGCCAGCAAAACAAGCCATTATCTTCAAAGGTGCCCTCACAACATGGAATACATTTTTAGAATGTTCAGTCATACTTCAAAGTTTTGTGTCGGGAAAATACAACACATTTGATTGTGCAATCATGAATGCTGAAATTTGTATCATGAATTATGTAACATTAGAATGCCTAAAGCATTTCGAAACCTGCCAATTATGAAGAATGTGGTTGCAAGGTGGTGTGTAATAATTATTTACAAAATAAGTGTGAGAATATCTGTTGTTAACATTTGTTCATTTAATTATTTTTTAACTATGATATCTTTAGTGAGTGAATACTTTCGAAACAATTTGAGAACATACTTTTCTTGTAGGTACTGGGCTTGGGCATTCTAGGTTATGATAAAATGAGTTTTTTTTTTTTTTTTATGCTGCTTATTTCTCAGGTTGGTGGATTGTGAAGAATTATCAGTACTCAAACAGATTATATCAATTTTATTTTATTTTTTAAACCTCATTGCTTGAAGGAATACAATGATAATTTGGTTGAAATTACATCAATGTCTTCATGATGTAAATGTTCACATCCATTCATATCTTTATTATTGAATTACTAAGAAATAAATATATTTAACAATTCAGGATGTTGCCAAGACAAATGTGAATGTTTTTTAAAAACATAGAAAAAATGGTATCTTGGAGGTGTCCGATATTAGTACAGCTCACTTGCAATACTTTGGTATTTAACATTTCTTAGAAGAGAGGAGAGCTGGAATAAATAGTATATAACATTTAACATATTCCAATGCAAATGAAATATCTTTCAGCTTTCTCTGAAGAACAAGACATTTACTTCCACATATCAGTAAATGTGTGTTTCCAGAATGTTTGTGGCCTACTGGTAATTCAGAACTGCCTGTAAGTGGTTACACTGCAGTTTTAATTCATATGTTGCTGTGTTAAATGTGGTATCAGAATATGTGCAAATTGTTCCTTTGTACATAAATTAATTTTAGTATTTTCTTTACTGCAGCTAACAAATGAGATTGTAAGTACTAAACTTTTGCCACATATGTTGAACTTCAATTTTCTTAATTTCTTATTTATGTATTTCTTAATTTAAATGCATAATTAGCATTGCAAGGACATTGATGATTTTGTAGACCTTTTTGTTTCATTGAAGTGATCAGTTGAGCACAGTTTATTCAAATGTAATAAAATTGAAGTGTTGTAAATGGGTATCCCTTGCTTTTGAGCACACCAAGTAGAGGCGAGACTCATCTGTTTTTGATTTCTGAATATCTTAATTCATAAAAGACTGTTCAGCTTCTGTTATTACCCTATTGAGTTATACATAACACATCTGTTTAAATTGAATAAAGGTTTATCTTGAACAATTTGGTCTATTTCCTAACTTATTTTTTCCTAATTTTTCAATATCATCTTTCATTACCACATTAATGACTAATATTCTAATATGGAATCTTCCAAATATAGTGGGATGAACACTAGATATTATGACTATAAATGAACATCTTTTCAATCATAACTTTACATCAAATAGATAATGAAATCCATTTTCTGAGCATAAATTTAGGTTGTTTTTTCCCATTATTATTTCCTGGATAAATTGTACCGAATAGCGTGTTTAATGCAGGGGGAGGGAAGTAATGTTAAATGTCCTTTAAAGTGACATACTTAAAATTTGTGGTATGTTTATCGAAAGCAACACTTGCGAAGCCTTTGTCACCAAGTTTCAAGAATAGTCGTTTAATGATGGCTGGGAATTTGATTTTATTTAAAGAGCATGTTTACTTGTCTTCCATACGTAAACGAATTAAATCGCTGAAAGCTCATACTTGCCGCGCGACTGTGGTGAGTGGGTAGACCAATGGTGGATGATAACATGATCGTGTTATTTTTCATGATGTAAGATATTTGCATGTTTATATTTCGTTGGATCTCGACGTATCGTCGTGTTCCCTTCCTATTACTCTTGGACTAGGAGTTTTTGCATGTGGAAGCAGAGTATGGACTTTTCTCAGTGATTTAATTACTGACGGCTGTGTCCGCGAATAAGGAAAGAAAGGATTAAATCAATTTATCAGTTATATGTTAAAAGATTACTCTTAGTCTTTCTCACGAAGTCTAAGAAAAGGCTCAACTCCGTTGTTGGAGTCTTGGCAAGAATGCATACGAAAAATGTCGGCAGTTAGTGGGACTCACTAAACCGATTAGTTGCCGAAACATTTCATACACCCACGGTGTAAGATATTTCTTACACCATGCATATCCCCACCATCAGAGTTGAAACTCCTCCACGGAGTCATATAGCCTTCGTGGTATTAGTCTCCATGGCGGAGATTATTCTCTGATTCTGCTTTCTCTGTGATTTTGTCACGCGTGAATAAGTGAGCAGAGAGTTTGTACATGGAGGCATAGTATACTCTCTGCATGGAGAAATACACAGAACCGAAACCATGGTGTAAGGCACTGAGTCTGTGAGAGACGAAGTGGTGATCGAAACGAACTGCTTCAAAGCGTGCTTCAATAAAACAGCAGTTAGAAAACGATGGAACGAACGTTGGAATTAATCACAATAAAGGATATTCGTCCAGGCCTGAAAAATCTTAACGTAATATTCATTGTTTTGGAAGTCGGTCATCCTACGGTTACGAAGGAAAATCGAGAGGTTCGGACCTGCAAAGTTGCAGATGCCACTGCAAGTATTAACGTGTCAATTTGGGATGAGCCAGGCAAGTTGATTGCGCCAGGCGATATAATTTGTTTAACTAAAGGATACGCTTCAATTTGGCGAAACTGCCTTACTTTATATTCGGGCAAGAATGGTGACATACAAAAAATTGGTGAGTTTTGTATGGTGTTCAATGAACAGGTAAACATGAGCGAACCTAATTCGTCATTAGTTACTCAATTAGTGAATCAAAGTAGTGTTTCGACAAACAATAGTAACGTTTCAGGGAATAATAATGGAAATAATAACGGCAACTTACGCCATTCAGGAAGTGCTCAAGCACAGTCAGTTACTGCAGTCCAACAAAATTCAGTATCATCTTCTAAAGTACCATCAGGAAATACAAGATTTTCTTCAGAGACAAGTGGAAATGGTAAACAACCTAAAACAAGTCAGAGAGGCAAGGGAGCTGCCAGGAGTGGACCTAGAGGAGAGCGTCGGTGAATGTTGTGCACTTCCTCCATTTCTTTTATTGGTCGTGAACGTATATGATTGCTCATCAGGAAGCTGAGAAAATTTGAGCTTGAATTATATATTTCATTTTCTCCAAACATTTTAAATCTTCCCCACATGCAAGTGCCTATATGTGGTGTATTAGTTATATATTTAGGAGTTATCGAATTTTGAAATTTTCTGTTTCAGCCTTTTTTCTTAAGTTATCCTACAACTGCATTTAATTACGTGTATATCTGTTGTAGAAATTTTTCATTATTTGTAATTCTATATTATTAAAGTCATTTGAAAAAATTATGTACATACAGACAGGAAAATAAGATTGCTGTGCAATTGTGTGGATGTAAGAAAATATTTTAAATTCCAACTTGTGTATTTTTTTGAGTTTATTGAATTGTAAATACATAACTTTCAAATATCTGAACAATTTTTTTATAAGTATTTATAAAGTTTTGTAATCACTTCATTTACAAGGTTTTGTAATTGCAACAATGTAGGATGTTGATACATTCATTCCCTTGAGAGCTGTTATGCATCAGTTCCAAATATTGCAATTTCCTTCAAATTACTTTGAAGGCAATTTGGTGGATATGACTGACAAACTTGTAAATAGAAAATATTTTTAGTGTTGTGATGAATTTTTTATTATCGAATATTAATTATTAATTTTTGTCATCTTGTAGGCAATTTCAATACAAAAAAAAAATTATTTTTTTTCTCTTAGTTCCTTTTTATTGTAATTACCCTACTGAAGATTTATAATGGACAGATGAGTATCATGTTGGAATGTTTTGACAATAAGTCATTTGGGATTTTATTGTAATGTTATTTGTTTATCCCAGTGTTTCCATTTATTTTTTTCCTTTGATCATGGCTGTATAAACAATGTGTGAAGGCATTCCAACATACTTATAGGTTGTCAAGGAAATATAATTTCATTTATTTTCAAATACATCTTTTGCAAATGTGAACGTTATTTCATTGTACATTTGAAATTGCAATGTGAATTAAAGAAGAGTGATTGTATTCAAAGCAAAACTTTGTTCATGTGTAATGTTTAAATTTTTAAAAATTAACTTAATTAAGAGGAATTGTTTTACTCCCAGTTGTAATTAGTATGGGTTTTAGTATGTGATTTTTTAAAATTTATATCTTGTCTTATATTTGGCAAGAGGCCATCATAATAGGCCAAATTTTTCATTACTAACATACCCTTGAATTCTATTCACAACTTGAGAAAGGGTAATTATATGACAATAAGTGTTTTTCAATATAATAAATGTTATTGAAAGGAAGCATGAAACGGTTACATAAATTTTTATAATTGTTGCTTGAATAAGAAGTAAGAAGCATAGAAGTTTACAATTTATATTTGCACAAATATCCTTGAGCCATTTTTATCCCAAAGTTTTAGTTTTGGTTAATGTTTTTAAGTTAATTGTAAATTACATTTATTAAGTAATCAGTGGTGCAATCAAATTGATAACTTGGTGGTTTTAGAATAATAAATATGAAAAATAATAATTTATTATTATTTTTCATAGTTTTGGCAGACATGCATTGGCTCCACCTATCACTATGTTAATGTTAAATAATCCTTGAAACCGTGTTGAAACATGAGGTTGGTTTGTCAAATATGATTCAGTACTTATCCTCAAAAACTCCAATTGGGGATAGGTGACATGGAATGGGGAAGAAAATTAAATTTACCGTGCAGAAGCAATTCAAAAGATGTGAATTCACAGAGAATGTCAAATAAAGGCAATTTAACATTTCTGTATGTGAGATTAGTAAAAAAACAAAATGAGCCAATATGTGACTCGGTATTAAGTGGATGCTCAATTGCCCATTATTTCACAGAGGAGGTTGATTAAGTAATGTAAATGCTCTTAATTTGACAACTCGCTGATGCTGACCTTATATTAACATTTTCCAGAGTTCCCTCTACAGTGTTTGAGCAGGAATCTGCAAAATCCCAATTGCAATTTTAAAATAGACTATATGAAACAAAGTTGCAATAACAAAAATTGTAACAATTATGTGATGTTTGTGTTATTCTTTCAAAACTATCTGTACAGTCTTCAGAAGCACAAGATATTCTGTACAACAGATGAACAAGTAGGCTTAGAGGTTGTCAACCCCTGAGTGGAGGAAAGGTCCAGCAAAATACATCAGCTCTGTGAGCTTTTAAGGACAACATTACGATTCGTGAAGCCAGGTAAGCGATCACCAAATCATTGTCAATGTTTTTTTTTTTTACTTTCTCGTATACGTACGTATATACGGAGTAATATCACGGAGAAAGTTATGCAGCGAAAAATCGATTTCGAGATTTCAAAGGAAACTCACGTTTTGGGGTCCCCTGATACCGAAAAAGTGTTTGATTTTTTTGTTCTTTACTTTTCAAAACGTTCACGTCTGTCAACACTACTAGGGCCTAAGCCGGCGGCGCTAGCCGAATTCGTTTACTACGCTCCGTGAAGTCACGAAGGTTAAGCGAATTTGAGACTCGCGGGTTCTTGGTAGGGTGCCCGGCCAGGAACCCCGGGATCTAACGTCGTCGAGCCCCTGGCCGAAGGGATAAAAGGCACTGACTGACTACGACGTGACGCGACTTGACTTGAGATTATTGTAACGGAGGATTACTTCGAAAATAAAAGCACATTAATGGAGGATTACTCCCCAGTGTAAAGCGCTCAACGCCCCTTAAGGGGCTTGGAGACGCGTTGCGTCAAGGTGTAGATGCAACAAATTAAAACAAAAAAAAACATACGAAGGATTTTTTCCACATTGAAGGAGCGCTGTCCATCCGGCTTTAGTCGAAACTTCACAATTTTCAGAAACATTTTTCAAAATTTGGGGGTACTTTATATGAAGCCCCTGAGACATTTTCAAAATTTTCTCAAAAAGGCTCCGAATTTTTTTAAAATTTATTGTAAGAATGAAGTAAAATACGCTTCTAAATGTCATCTTAAAAATTTAAAATTTAGATTTTCTTTATATGAACGTGCTATGGGGAAAAGTGAATTGTGTGCACATTTTCAAAATTCTGCGATCTCTACACCAAGTCATATACTACTTAAATTTTGAATTTTGAAAGGAGAAAAAACAAAAACTCCCATGTAATAAAACCTATTTTCAAGGATAAAGAAGCAATAAATTTTGAATTTTGAAAGGAGAAAAAACAAAAACTCCCATGTAATAAAATCCATTTTCAAGGATAAATAAGCAATAAATTTTGAAAGGAGAAAAAACAACAAAAACTCCCATGTAATAACATCTATTTTCAAAGAAAATAAGCAAAAATTTTGGCTCTTATTACTTCCTGCCGCGACAACATGGAAACGATAATTTGAATAATTGTATTTCCACTGAATTCTAGAAGACGTGCACAGAAATGAAGTTACATTTATGTCCAGAAGCAAAACAAGGGCCATCTCAGCATTTGCTCAATGGATCAGGAAACTGGACGAAAAACCTGATCGAGATGGGGTCATTGACCCGGAAGCTGTAGTACAATAGTTGTTACAGGTTGTTTATACTCATTTATACAGTCCAAATGGTAAATAATGCATTATGTATCATTGTTAAAATTAATGTTACTTTTCTTGTGATGCTCAGTATAGTCTCTAATTGTATAGAAACAGTTATGCAGCAGAAACGATTTCACTTGGGATTTAAACTTTTCTATTGAATTTAATCGTTTAATGTCATCTGGCAAAGTGTTGTAAAATAATGTACATGTATTGTATGTGAATTTTTGTAATGAGCTGTTGATACTGTCACCTGATGAATATGATTTCTACGTCGAGTGTTATAGTAATAGACTTCGGCATTTTCTGAAAATATATTCCGCCCTTGAGCAAGTCATTTTTACAAAACCACTGATTCGTAAATAAAAAGACACGGTAATGGTAAAATTCCTAGATTAATGAAGAAGGCTTACATGAATCACGTGGGTGGGATTTGGTTATTATTCGTACAATTCGTTTTGTAATCTAAAAGTCTGGGAGCTATAAGATGTATTTCCCAGAATATTATGCCATATCTCAGGCGGGAATGAACATTCCGAAGTATACACAACGAGCAGTATGAAGGCTGACTGAATTTGCAAGAATTCTGAACGCGTAGCATAATGAACTTAATTTTGTGTTCAATTCATTTAAATGGACGTTCCATTTAAGGTTTGACTGAATTGAGAGACCTAAAAATTTTGTTACCTTAACATCAGTCAATGGTACACTGTTCATTTTCAATGGAGCACAGAATTGTTTATTTGAAATAGAAAACTGCATTAAAACCGTTTTCTTTTCGTTTACTGTGACATAGGTCCGATTTGAACGGTTAACTCTGAATTTTCGAAAATTGCAAAAGTTTCAATTTTTCTGCGTCTTCTTATAACTATAAAATTTAAGACAGATTTTTCCTTCAAATGGTTTTTGTTGCCCATAAATACTTCTTTCTTTAAGGTCATGCAGACCTTTTTGAAAATTTTAGTCGTTTTCGTGCAATAGAGCGTGCAATATTTGCAATTTTACAAAGATACTTAAACAAGATTTTCTAAAAAACTGATACACATTTTTTCTTTAAATTTTCGGTAGGGGTAGTACCAAAGAAATCCTATCAAATGACATAAACACGATATTGTTCTATTCTTTTGTTTTTTCAAAAATTACAAAAATGTAATTTGTTGGCCTGTGTCCATTGTCTCTCGCGTCGGTAATATTTTCATTTGTGTCAATTTCTTCACCTTATTAGATTTCCGAATATATGTTCTTTAAATAATGTTAATTAAAATGTCTTGAAACTTCAACAGTTTTCTGGAAAAATAAGCTCAAAATTTCGCATTTTCAGAAACGCTCAAACGCCATTTTCTCAGAAATTACTCCAGATTTTTTCTTCAAATTTTTCCAATTGATAGTGCTAATTGCACTGTTTAATACTACGTAACGTTCATTTTATGTATTCTTTTGTGTTTCAAAAATTACACAAAAGTAATATTTTTTAAAATATCGCTTACGCTGTAAATATCCACATTCCATGATTTGTATACATTATTACATTTGTGAGTGAAAGTGCTTAAAATGATGTTTTTCGAAAACTAAATAGTTACATGTGAAATTCAAATAAATACCTGCGAGCTTCAAATTTCGCATTTACAGTAATGCTTTATCTCCATTTTCTTAAAAACCGCTTCAAATTTTTCTATGAAAATTTCTATTTAGGGCGACTTTTTACTCTTCTTTAATATTGTATGTATATATGTATATTTTCATATTATATATTAAGGTTTATTCATATTATATATTAATGTTTCATATTATATATTAATGTTTTTATCTTTAAAACAAGCGCAGTAATGGGAGGATTACTCCGAGAAGCGCAAAGCGCTCAATGCCCCCCAAGGGGCTTGGAGACGCGTTGCTTCGAAGTAGACGCAAAAAAAAAAAAAAAAAAAAAGTTATGATTTATTGTTCCGATTTCATTGAAGAAACTACATGATTGTTGTGATTTGGGGATATTTTGATATTAATTCTAAAATCAAAATGTATCAAATTGAATTACTTCGAAAACTAGTATTTATTCTCTCTAGAGAAAATAATTGTCCATTGTTTTTCTGATTTAATTTTAGTAAACCTGTCACTCTATTTTATTGAATTGTTTGTCATCCGGAATCACTTCCATTGCAGGATATCCTGCATTTCCTACAGAGTTCTAAAATAAATTGTAAATTGCTAGGTCCGTCCATTAAAAAAATACTGCGCATCTAATTGGTTGAGATATCTTACTTCATCGCCCTCATCACAGCATAGTCCCCCATTACCGCTCTTTTTATTATCAGAACCGCCCGTTTGAGCGCAGCACTAACGCTAGTCACGAGAATTAACACGTAGTTTGGCAGCCCTGGTTCAAACAGATTTGTTGGGCTCAGAGAGTATAGTAATCTGGGCTCCGCTGTTTATCACTTCGTGCCAAGCGCACGCGCACACACAGACACTCTTAAGTGGTAAACTAAGGTGCTTCACCCCACTTCACGCTATGCAAATTCTCAGAATTGATATATAAAAAAAATATTTATTAATTTTACTATTTCGAGTTTACTTTACCATTTCGTATTCGTGTTTTTCTATTCATACTAACCTGTGCATTTTGTCCAGTTGTGCATTCGTTTTCAATAAATTTCGCAAAACAATTTTGACGGTTGTTAAAAATATAGTTGAATACTATGTCCAGTGTTCATACAGTACCTTTATTGTTTTTAAACTTGGGCGGAGAAATGCTGTATATATTAGATCAGAGACTAACTGCCCAAAGAATAGCAAAAGATAAATCTATAAAAGGTGTGATCAAGTATTTTATGCCTTTATTATTGTCAATAAGAACCGGTTTTTAACATGTGTGTTTGTTGCTTCGCAGTGATGAATGACATTGTGGGAATCATGTTTAATGATCGATTTTTAAAGGAGCTTTTCAAACCTCAAGAAGTTTATAATAAACATGCCTTACGAAAACTTTTTGAAGATCTAGCACATGCTTCCATAATGCGTTTGAATAAGGCGAGCATGGACAAATTGTATGATCTGATGACAATGACATTCAAATATCAGCTGTTTATGGCATCTCAACCACTGGATATTCTTTTCATTACTCTAAATCATCTAGATGCTGTCAGAAGTTTTGTACCAACACCATATCTGCAGAAACAGATTGACTTTGCCTATGAGATGCTCATTGATGTATGAAATACATTCCTATCTGCACCTATTTGCACTTGTATGTTTAATTGCACCTGCCAAAAATTAACATTAAATATTTTGTTTCAATTCAATGTAATATTTTGAATTCCCATTGCTGAACACCTGACAAACTTGCTTAATTGCAGAAGTATGGCCATATGACACTTGGAGAGCTCCAGAACATAAGATATTGCCTTCTTAATTTTTTTCAAGATCTGAAAGTTAGAGTTTCTGTCTTTTTAAAACAAGGTGTACAGCAAGATGATGGGAAATTTTTGATTCCTGCTTCTGGTCATGTTCCATCAGGTGAGTGCAGCTGGAGATGAAAAATATGGAACACTAGATGTGAATATTGGCGAGATGGATCATCACAGGATGTGAGAGGAAATATTGCATTTGACCACTGGTCTTCATAATGGGTTTTTCATCATCTAATGATATGGTTTATAGAGTTATGGGAACATGCAACAAAGCAAAATTAATTGCTGCAAATTTTGTATATCAAGTGTATCACCTGCTTCTTGATTTCCATATTATTTCATTGATCAGAGCAGATGTTTGTTTTTCTTCAACATTGATAGAGGTTAAGTGAAGGAGTGTACATCAGGGACAGATCATGACTTTACGCTTTGGGGAGACAAGAATTATTTTCCCATCACATTACTTCCACACAATGAGTAATGATTGTATCAACTATCAACATTTAAAAAAACATGTTATAACACAATGACCATTAAACATTTTTATTCTTTTTGAACAAAAAACATTTTTGAGAGAAGGTTTGAATTTTAAAATTTCATGTATACAAACTGTTCTGTTTGAAAAAGAACTAGAAAGTAAGGAAGTTTTTTTTGTTGGTTTTTTTTTCTCTTATTTTTCCTTTTCTTTTCTTTCTTCTCTCTTACAAACCTGATTTTTTAATTATCCCTCTAAAATGTATTGTTCTGAAACTTAATACATTAAAATGACATGTCCACACTTTCCTCACACACTTCAGAAAGCTCACTCTTCTCACTTCAATAAGTACACTATAAGCAGAAGCCACAGTTAATGAATACTGTGGAAAGCTGAAGTACTGTGTTTGATTTCTATTCTTTTTTTGTGAAGCCAAATTTGTTTTCCTAAAGCATATTTTAACATAATGTGAAATAATTTTAAAATTAAACTTTCGTGATGGCTTTTTCTTATTGCCCAACCTTTTTCAAATTGTTACAATGAATTTATAATATAGTGTTACTATTTAGGTACCATATTTTTAACTTTTTGCTGGAGTAGGAGCAAAACTTCTCTTCAATGGTTTCATATATGACACAAGTGATTGACAAAGGTTGATTGTTTATTTACCATTTAACACACATTACCATTTACAAAGGTAAATGATAATGTTGACAGCACAGTAAGGAGTTTACAATACAATCCTCTGGTTAATGAACAGTACAGAAAAAGAGGCTCCTCATACACATCTTCCTAATCTCAAAAAAAGTGAAGCTTGAGGAGATTAAATAAAAATTGAAAAGAGCTGGAGAACTTTGTTCAGATACTGAGAAATGCATTACTTATTGTTCCTTTGGGAGTTCTCTCAAATATACCAGTCAGAGAATATCTGAAGTGTTGGCATAGTGTATGCCATCATGACTGCCAAATCCCACTTCTATAGCGGATGCTAATGGAAACTTCTTTGCAATGTCAGACACATTCTTACTGTATGATGCACATTTGGATGAAACCAGTGATTTAATTTTTTAATTTATGTTTGGAATATGAAGAAATTTGAAATTTTGGTGCGTAATTCTTCCTGATTGGTGGAACTAAGGTAAAATATGTTTAACAGATTGTATTAAATGTTTTAATGATTATGGGTGTAGTAATTTAAAACTGGCACAAATTCAGGTGTAATAATGAATTACAATAAATATTGATTCTTGCTTTGTTAACTTTGAAAGTCTATCAGTGAATATGCATGTTATTCATACAAAACTTAAATATAAATACTTTTTCTCCACAAAGAAGGAAAGGAATTTCTTTTAGATTCAATGAAGTATTACCAAATGCTACCACTGTAGTTATTAGCTACTGCTGCTTTGGGCAATCCATTCATTGCAAGATGATGATTGAAGGCTACATGACATTATACATGTAAAGTCATTAATAGATGCATGTTGTTGGTGAATTTTCCATGGGAAATTGACAAACGCTGACCAAACAAGAAATATCATGTCAGAAAAGGCTTTGGTTCATTTGGAACACTGCTGCTAAGAACATACAAAGTGTGTCATTGGTGTAATTTGTGTGATATTGGTCACAATGTCCATGTGTAAAACACCATTACACATTCAAGAAAAACTGATTGATAAATAATTCTATTAGGAAATTCTCTTTATAGAAAATTGGACTTAAGGTAGTAATATTGGTTATTAGGAAAAGCGATCACTGGGAACTTTCTATTAGGAAAAATTTGGGAAAATCATTTGGGGAAGGCTACATAGAGGCCAGAATTGCACTGATCTCCATATACCTTGATATGCAATGCTAGTAGGGTTATGGATTGTGAGGTTATCTGTCAATCGACCATGTAACTGAGTAAGGGTACAGGGACTGAACCAGAATTACCGATGCACTCAACGTAACTGTCATTACAATGTTTATGGAAGCTTTTTACTTGATTTGCATCCTTCACATGACAGTATTTTCATAAATAACAAGTACTCTTGTAGAAAAACCTCATATTTGCTATTACTACTTGCTTTATTGGTATTTCAACTTAATTATACCCCAACTAAGATAAACAAGGAAAGTCAAGTAGAAGTGAGCTAGAAATTCATATTTCATTAAAGTTTATTATATTTAGGCAGGTCTCATCTCTTCTCTGCATTTTCTACTCTAAAGCCGCAGTCATATATTCCCTATGTAAGATTGAAAATTCCAGATTGCTAATATTGTGCTGAAAAGAGAAGAGGACACGTGAAAGTTAAGTAATGGGGAGGCTTTGAAAATGAGAGCTTTTCAATGACAAAAAGCACTAGAACACTACATATAAGAAACTAAACTAAACTGCTCCACCTATGTCCTTGCTCTTTCAGGGTTCAACTTCAACCATTTTCCTCAGCCCCTTGCTTCCCCAGTGGCTGCTCCTAGTTGTCAACTCTATCATTAGTGCTTAGCAACCTCCTGACTACTCCAGCCCTTAAATTCATGTGCACACATGACATATGTGGTATTAATTACATCTGAAACATTTAATGGACTCAGAAGAAAGGGTAGATTCAGATTGCCATTTGCTGCTTTTTATTTGTATTTTGTATATCTGTATTAAGATTTTAATTCGTTTCTTGGAAAGATTTTGGTTTATATTTTTAGTAAATTAATTGTGATATTTGATCCATGATTTGTACCTCGTGTAAATTATATTAATGTAATTATGAATATAATTAGCCTGTAACAGGCTGCCCCATATTTGGTACAGAGATAAAACTAAAAATATAATTGTTATGGAATGCTACTTCTTAAAAAAAAGTTTCTTTTTTAGGTTATGAAGTACCTGGTTGTATCAGGATATTTGGTTGGGATGGACAGCTAATTCAGGAGAGACCATTTGAGAACAATGGTGCTTATATAGCTGCTGGAGCTGCTGGCTCCCTTGATAAACGAGGGAATAGGGGAACCAAACTTGGATGCAATATGTAAGTATGAGACATTTATACTGGTCAGGACTGTCCAACCTGTATTGTGAAGGCAGGACACTTAAAAGAAAAAACTCCTTTCACTTATTCTTGTAATTTTTTCTGCAAAATTACTTGTCAATGTTGAAAATTTGAAGGGGACTGTTAATTGTATTGATATGTAATTGTCATTCTTCATTTGGTTTCTCGACAAGTTTTTTTTTATTAAATAATATGAAATTGTCTGCTTTTTGTTCTGAAATTTTTACTTTCTCATATTTGTAATAGAGACAGAAGACAGATGTAGCAGCTCCTTGAATATGAAACCGATGTTGCTGTTCTGATTAATAAATACTATCAGATCAGGGGTCCATTTCACAGAAATTACAAGTCCGTAACCTATAAGTGAATTCATTGTTAACTTGTGAGAACTGAGGCAATCACGTTTCACAATTTTACTAGTAATCACTAGGAAAAATTAGGATAATTAATTTGAATTAAGAAATACTTGTTTATAATATTAGTGAGAGTGAATATCAATTAGATAATAATAAG
Organism: Teleogryllus oceanicus; assembly: GCA_964035755.1. Classification (NCBI taxonomy): domain Eukaryota; kingdom Metazoa; phylum Arthropoda; class Insecta; order Orthoptera; family Gryllidae; genus Teleogryllus; species Teleogryllus oceanicus. Next base: position 80,535,342 of record CAXIVR010000012.1, read on the forward strand.
TGATAGGGATGAGACATTTATGAGAAAATTCATAGGTGCAGATGCAGGATAGTGTATAGAAGGATAAATATGGACTTCCCATCAATATATGAACTCAGTGAGAGGTTTCACATGTCACCTATGAAAATACAGGAGCTCCTTGAACTCATTGGAGTGAATATGAGAAGTAATATGAGAAGTGCTGCAATGTCGCCTAAAGAAAAACTGTGTTGCGTTGGACTGGCTTGGCGCTGGAAGCTAATTCCATGCAGTAGGGGACATACATAATGCATCCAAAGTCAGTGTTTGTAGGGCTGTGAGAACAGTGGTGGACTGTGCTCATTTCACATTCTTCTGACTGGCCACCAAATTGTGCCAATGTGCCGATTTTGAATTTGAAGCTGTATCAATGATGCCTCTTGTGTGTGTGGTCGTTGATGGGACATTTATAAACACTGATTCCCCTCACATACGCAAAGAACAATTTGTGGACAGATGTGGATCATTGATTGCCCAAAGGTCTTTTTTTAACATTGTCTCAATTTTTCGGTCCCCTAATGCTAGAGTTGAAAACATAATGTCTTGTTTAATGTAAATGTGTACAGTCGGAAGTAGTCCATTCTGAGAATTTTTCCTTGAAGACAGGTTACAAAAAAAAAAACAAATCCTTTAACACGTGGTATAGCCAGGATCCATGTTTTGTGGGCCCTTGATACCGAAAAGTCAATTGACGAGAAAACGTCTGTCTGTGAACAACGCTACCGGCTAAACCATTCAGCTGACTTTCTCAAAAATTGATATTCCATGATCGATCTGGCTGATGTCGCGATCCCTTGAATTTAAAACAGATATTTTAATTTTCGGGGGTGCTTTACATGTAGCCCCTGGGACATTTTCAAAAAAATGTCTCGAATGTTTTTGATTAAACTATGTTATTGGATAGTATGGAGGATGTGTAAGAGAATAGCGCAGCTCTCATGTTTGTTGAAATCCTGATTTTTCGAAAATTGAAAAAATTCAAATTTTTTAAGCAACTTTCTACAACTACAATTTTGAAGATAAACATTTTTTCTTAATGAAATTAATGAAAACCGGATGTCTGAAGATGGGTAAAAGGTGTAGCCAAAACATTTCATCATCAAAAACTGTAATATACTATACTACAAAGTACTATATTAAATTACATCTGTCTAAAATGTAACGTGGAACTGTTTGTGTTAATTAATAAACTATAAACATTCATTGAAGAAAGGAAATAACTTAATGAAATGTGTTCATGGAAAACATCTAAAAATAATGTCATATTCAATTTTTCAAAAATATGAGTATTTTTTTGCGAAATTTTGGATAAACATTGACAATTTTTATGTTCTTTAAACCATATTTTCTTAAAAATGGCACTTTTTTTGATTAAATTTAGAGCTTATTTATCAAAGAATGCTTAAGAGAATGGTGCAGATCTCATGTTCGCTGAAAATGCTGATTTTTTTGAAAAAAAATTAGATATATATATTTGTTTGTTTATTTATTTATTTTGCCGTCTTCCTCCAACTACAATTGTGAAGATACAAAGTTTATTTTCTTGTGTATGTACATATATATGGAGTAATGTATGTAGTGTAGAGAATGGTATGTAATGCTGTGAAAAATCAATTTCGAGATTTCAATGGGAATACCCATTTTGAGGTCCCGTGATACCGGAAAGTGTTGTTTTTTTCTCAAAACGTCTGTCCGTCCGTTTGTGAACACTACAAGCACCTAATCCATATGTAGATTTTTTTCCAAATTGAAGAAACCCCTGTGTCATCTGGTTGTAGTTGGAGTTTTGAAATTGTAAAAAATGTTTTTAAAATTTGGGTTACGTTACATGAAATCTCCCAGACATTTTCAAAATCTTCCCAAAAGCAACTCCAAATTTGTCCTTTAAATTTCTTGTAAGAATAGAGGAAAATACTCTTGTAAAGGTGCCATAGGTCTGATTTTCACGGTTAACTCTGAATTTTCAAAAATTGCAAAAGTGAATTATTTCTGGCATCTTCCTACAACTACAAAATTAGATGGAAATTTTTCCTTCAAATGAAATTTGTTGTAAAATTTTCTTTGTTAACTTTGTATCTTGTTAACATGAGAATATCACTAAAGGTTATTTTTAAGAATTAAAATTCCTGAGTTTTTGACTTTGGAACAGATATGATAGTTTCATCTAGAATAACTTTTTGTGCGTATAGTTTATTACCTATGATTGAAGTTTTTTTAACTAGTGACAATGGCGATTTAGCAGGATTCAGGGAAACTTCGTTTATTTTGTCCCTTCAGGAAGGTTTCCAGGTCCTTATTGGTACTATCCACTAATTGTTTCAGCGCACAGGGACTGCTGCTTATATAAATTTGTAACTCAACATAGATATGATGTTTACAGGAACTGATGAAAGTAGGCAAGTAGGCATTAACCTATATTAGGTAAAAACAGTAGCCTGAGAATGGATCCCTGCGGGACACCCTTTGCCATTGTTTCTGTCAATGAAAATTCCTCCTCTACACTACCAATTGATGATGGTTCCTAATCTGCCACATCGAGACCAATGAAAAGTTTAGTTCCTGTATTTAGTGAGTAGGTGGTCATGGTTGACGAAATCAAAGGCTTTACTGAAGTCTAGTATTATTAATACTGCAATTTTCCCATAATCCTGAGCTTTATCGAATATTCGAAAACTTTAAGTAATGCTGTTTGTGTACTTCTACCTGGCCTGAAACCTGACTGAAATGGATTTAATACTTCATTCTTTGCTAAGTGCAAGTAGATTTGCATGTGAATAATCTTTTCCAGCATTGTTGATAGTGTCGGCCAAATGCTTATAGGTCGGAAATGATTGGGACAGGCAGGGCTTTGGAACTTAGGAAGAGGACTTTGTGATTTCCAACCATATTTTTTTTTATTCAGTTACAGGGAACATCCAAACCCCACAAGTGAGAATTCACTTCTGCAGGAGGCCGCCCCTCAAAGCTGTCAAGACCGAGATGCTACAGAGGTGGCAACAACAGATATACCAGCTGTTGGTCGAGAGGAACTCAATTTACTAATGGCACAGTTGTTGGGCCAGAGGGGAACCCAAACCCAGGAAGCACAAAATCGTACACAATTTCAGTTGAATCTCTTTAGTCAAGATATTGATGAAGAGTAAGTGTTTTATATTGTAAAGAATATATACTACACAGTCCAGTCACATTAATGTGACCCCCTGTCAAAATCCTGGATTACCCCATTTGCAGCTTTGACCTCTTGTGAAACATGCAGGAAGAGAGTCAGTTAGGTTCTGGATGGTACCGCCAGGGACGTGGAGTCATGCTGGCACCAGTGCCATGGTCACCTGTGCTAGGTTCCTCGGTTGCAGATCCATAGTGCAAACAGCTCAATTGAAACGTTCCCATAGATTCTCGACTGGGTTTAAATCGTGAGAGTTTGGTGATCACAGTAGTGCTGTAAACTCATCCTGGTGCTCTTCAAACCAGCACGTGTACTGTGAGCTGTACGACATATTGTTTTGTCCAACTGGTATATGCTGTATTGCTGAGGAAAAACGATCTACACATAGGAATGAACATTGTCTCCCAGGATGGCTGCATACTTTTGTTGATTCATTGGCCTTTCAGAATGAGATCACCCTAGGAATCCCACGAAAACATTCCACATACCATCACGCTCCCTCCTCTGGCCTGGACCCGTTCAGTGATTGTTGTAGAGTGTTTGCGTTCTGACATTTCATGCTCAACTGTGTGTCTGATGGAGCTGAAAACGTGATTCATCTGAAAAGGCCAGCTGTCACCACTTATGCTAGAGGATGACCAGTTGCAATATTGGCATGCAAATTCTAGCCTCCTTCGGCGATGACAAGCCTTTGTCAGCCTGGGTGTATGTACCAGGCGCCTGCTGTGAAATCTCATATGCAACAACGTTCGCTGAGAGATTGTTAAGGAGACCCTGTGTGACACTTTGGTTCATCTGGGCAGACAGTTGCTTGTCTATCCGCCTGTATGCATTTCCGCAGCCGTCGTTCTCCCCTGTTATCTATGGCCAGTGGTGCTCCACAGTTGCCTTGGCGCCAGTTTTGAATATCGCCATTTTGCCATGCATGGTAATCATGATGGCACGTGAACACTTAGAAACTGTTTCGGAAATGCATCCTTGACCCGAAAGCTAATGATCATGCCCTTTTGGCCGTCCGATAAATCTCTCTGTTTCTGCATTGCAATTACTACTGCACTATTTTCCGCATACACTCGACACGCTTTATATACTCTCCACTGTGCTGCCACCTGATGTCTGTGAGGGGTAATTGCACGTATACGTCAAACAGGCGGTATTCACTTTAATGTGACTGAACTGTGTATTTGTTGTTTTAAGATGTGGGTAATGTTTCCGATTTCTTTAATAATTCCTGGTAGACAAGAAGAATGATATAAAAACTTGAATTTAGACTTATGTTATGAATAGAGAAGCCTTCAGTTTGGCAAATTCAATGTTTGTCAAGTTTCAGATATTTTTAACATAGTAGAGCTCATGTAGCATTTCTGAAGGGGAAGGCTCACACTGGTCTGAAACCAAGGGACTTTTTTTTCCTATGGGAAGCCATGAGAATTCTATAATTTTTAAATGAATACATGGCATTTGTATAGTTTTTGTTATGTATTTATTACTTATAAACATGGAGAAAATACGAAGATAAATTGAAGATAGTTTCAGGGCAAATGTTGGTGTGTAAAATTACTAATGAAGAATAATACTTTCTCAAATCAGTGCAAAAATTGTTTATCACTGCAACTTCCTAATGAAAATATATTCTTAAACTATTGCTAAAAGTATAAACAAAAGATTTTTAATAATATTCATTATGAAAACATCACGGCTGGTTCTAATTTCTTAAAATACATAGATCCCATAGAGTTTAAGGAATTAGAACTAGTCATGAAAAAAATGGAAAATAGGAAAGTAACAGCACAAGATATGATAAATAATGAATTAAGAAAATAGGGAAGACTATTTCTGTTATGTTCCCCTTTATACTTATCGTATAATGACAAAACAAGACATTCATTTATGCACTTCCGTTCGTATTCCCATTCCAAATCATTTCATACATCAATACTCATTCTTCGTACATAGAAATGCTGTCTCCCCCAACAACCTTTCTAACAATTCAAAGGCTCATTTGCAGCTGCCTCTAAAGCATCCTAATAGCAACAGCAACAACGACGACAACAACAACAACAACAACAACAACAACAACAACAAAAATAAATATTAGGACATGTATAAATGCAATTCAATAACAATTTCTACATGTTAAATTACTGCATCTAATTAACATGTGTTGGAAAACATGCAACATCTCAGAAAGTGGATGACCACCAAAGGTATCTCTATTTTTAAGAAAGGACACAGAAAAGACATCCAAAACTATTGAGGAATTAGACGACTCAATTCAGTGTATATATTTACAGTGGAATGATAAATGAAAGACTCTAAAACAGAATGCATATTATTAGAAGAACAAGTTTCCACAAAGGAAGTTCCTGAACTAACATGTTTTTTTTTAAAATGATAATACAGAAACACAGAGACTATAACTTGGAAATATACCTAGTTTTCATGGTCTTTGAAAAGGCCTTCAATGAAGTAAACAGAGAAACATTATGGAAAATAATGGGACAATGAGGCTATCCAAGACATCTTATTAATGTGGTTCGAAGTCTTTATAAACACACAAATATAATAATTGGTGTGGGAAAAGGTTGGAAGTAATGAGGTAACCGATCGAGCCGTGGATTTTAGGGCTAAAAATCCTTCGTATGCCTTCCTTCGGAGGAAGTAAAGCCGGCTGTCCCATGTTAGTACATTTACTGCATGTAAAAGATCCTCAAGCCTAAATGACGTCTCTGAGCTAAATTCAAATCGCCTGTTTCGTCGCCAAGTAATACCTTCTTTCTCCCATGATAGGTGAAAGGAGTGTAACGAAATTTGCGTGGTCAGACAGAAGAGCAGGTCTCATGGCCTGAGTCTCGCCACGTAAAATAAGGCAAATTCAATTCAATTCAAAAAGAAGAGAACACAGAAAATCCAAATAATCCCAGGAGTCCACAAGGGTGTGGACTTTGTCTCACTTTATTTGGTGTCTCTGTATATAATATACTCCAAGAATGAAAAAGCGAAAAAAACATTCTGGTCTAAATTTAGGAGCTTAAATTGATATTAATATAATTCTATATACAGATGATCAGATCATTATACATAATACGGAAAATCAACTCCAAATGGCTGTTTACATATTAAATAATATAGGTCTTAAATATAACATGAATATATGAACAAATAAGACAAGGGTATTCTTTGGTAGATATCCAATGAGGACTAAAATAGTAATAGGAAATAGCTGTCTAGAACAAGTTTCTCATTTTAATTATTATGGATGTAAAGAAGACAAAGATGTAATGAACAAGATTAATCGCTATGAGAGGATTTGTGGCAGAATTAAACAAACCCTTAACGGCAAAGTGTTGCAAAAAACTTCTCTCAAGTTTTATAACGTGATAGTCATCCTAATCGTGCTGTACGGTTATGAATGTTGGGTAACAGAGAAAAAGTATCTAAGAAATATAGAAACAGTAAAGATGAAAGAATATAGATGAATAAGGAGGTGAAAAGTGCCCCCACCAAATCGATAATTGTGATACTCATATGAAAAAGAATAAAAAATGCCATAGATTCCCAAAAATCAGCTTTCTAGGACAATCAAATGCAGTTGCCTTTATTATTTTTTCTCAGCTTCTATTGCATGTTTCAGGCTGGAAAAAATTGCAGACAGGGTAAAATAGTTCAATTTGAAGGTATTTTTGTCCACCAATTTTGGTGCCAAATTCAAAGAGCAAAAATTAATGTTTTTAATACTGATTTTCAACATGATAACATTGGAGTATTGTCTCAAGTTTTTCCAATCAATTAATAGTGTTCTCATTGCATTCAGGATTGTTCTGTTACCTCTTTCAGCTATACTGTTGCTTTGAGGTATGGTTCTGTCACTTTTGATTCCCTTATTTTCATAAAAATAAGTGAAGGTTGTATTGACAAACTCTCCACCATTGTCTCTTCTATTTATATACCTCATATATTTTACTCTAAGGTGAGTTTTGTTTTCTTGTCTATTTATAAAATTTATCTATCTAGTCACACAATCAGCTTAATGTCTCACAAGCTCTATGAAGTATCGACAACTAAACTGGCCCATTATCAGTATAGTGTATTAAAGGATTTTCCTAAGAATGAGCCAAAGTGACAGTTCACTAAACAAGTGAACATCACATGTAATTCAGAGAATTTATTTTCAGATTTAAGGGAAAAAAATTAAAAAATTTTTTAAAAATTTGAACTTTGCGCCAAAATGTGATAGGAAAATATTTTTTCACCAATGTTTAAACAAAGAAATTAGAAAACTAATATCTGCAAGAAAGTCTGTGCCATTCTGTAGCACCAATAGTTTTGGTCTTTTTACAGTGAATTCTGAGAGCTGAAAAATAGATAAAGAAAGGTTCTAAGTGTATTGAATTAAAGTTTCTTTCTCACAATTTGTTGGTGCAAGAGAATCTGGAATGCAAAGGAGAATAGGGCTCTGTCGATAACATTGATTTAAAATCGCGCAAAGTAAATGCTTTATTTAATATTTTATTTAAATACTCTGAAATACTTCACAAATTTTGTTATGGAAAAATCTAGGGTAAATGAGCTGAATATCCTGCGAAAGTCAGGAAAATTCATCACAGAAAAAGAGTGGTCCCCCTGTTATTCTGGGAAGTGTGCAATGCAATTTATCTTCATTTAATTATTTATTCATTGTTATTTTTTATTATAATTATTTATTTAATTATTTATTAGTTGTTTTAGTTTACGAGTCATTAGTTATTTATTTGATATACTATTTCCTTATTATACAGGTTACTTGATATGCTATTTCTTCTTCTTCCATTAGCACTACAACCCTGTGTGGGTCTGGTTTCCAACCTAAACCGTTCCACTTTTTCTGTCATTCACTATCACTCTCCACTCTCCCTTGTGTAGCACCAAGATTTGACACACACCGTCCACCCACTGAGTTCTTGGTCTTCCTTTCTTGCACCCACCTGTTGCCATCCATGACATGATCTTTGGGAGTCTATCCATCTGCAGCCTCTGAATGTGATGCAGCCATTTGATTCTTTGAGCCTTAATATATCTTATTATATCTTCCCCTTTAATTAGTTTTTCTTATTTTTGATTTGTACTTATTCTCCAGGTGTCAGCATTTACTTGAATTGGTCCAAACATTTTATGCAATATTTGTCTTTCGAATATTCTCAGTTGGTTTATATCTTTGTTGCTGAGTGTCCATGTTTCTGCTGCATATGTAACAACTGGTCTTATTAGAGTTTTATGTATCCTAATTTATATATCTCTTGATGGTAGTTTTGTTTTTAATAGATTTTGATTTGCATAGTATCTTTCTGACTTTTCTTAATCTTTCTTTATTTCAGCTTGTATTATATTCTTCTTATTCAGGATAGCTCCCAAATAGTTAAAGTTCTCCACCTTGTGGAAATGGTAATTGTTTATTTGCAATTCTTTAATGCTTGGTGATTGTTTTCTCGTCAGATGCATATACTTGTTTTTTTTTCATTTATTGCAAGGCCCACTTCGTCAGTTTCTTTTGTCAGTTTATTATATAATTCTATAAGTGCTTTCTTGTTTCTGAAAAAATTAAAATTCCTTTTTTATTCTTTTATATTTTATTTAAATTTCAAATATTATTTTAAACAGAATTGCTGATAATGGATCTCCTTGTCTTACTCCTGTATACATTTCAAAGAAGTCCGATAGTAGGTTTTCAATTTTGACTCATCCAGTTGTATGCTGTAGTGTCATTCCAATAAGTCTAATTAGTTTATTTGGTATTCCAATATCTTGCATCCTCTCCATTAATGTAGGAGTTTAATTTTATCAAACGCTTGCTTGAAATCCACAAACAGGATATGTCGTTCAATGTTATGTTCATAACATTTCTCAAATATTTGGTGAGTTATAAATATGTTATCTGTGGTTACTCCATTGTTTCTGAACCCATTTTGGTATTCCCCAAGTATGTCATCCGCATATTTAGTCAATTTATTATTTATAAGTGCTGCGAGGATTTTGTACACGATATTCAGAAGTGAGATGCCTCAATTGTGGCATTCCAGTTTTTCTCTTTTTGGGCATACAATTGTGATCCATTCATGGGCATTCTTCTCTATTCAATACTTTCATTACTCTATATTCTTTTGTGCAGTTGTTCCCCTCTTTGTATTAATTCTGCATTTATATTATCACTTCCAGGTGCTTTTGATTTTTTAAAATTTCTTATTGTAGTCGTTACATATACATATGTAGGCTCTTCTATTTCCATTTCCCATTCCCCCCATTCTAATTATCGTTTGATCTCCCTTAAAGTATTCTTTCCATCTGTTCAATATTTGATTTTCTTCCATAAGCGTTGTTCCATCTTCTGATCTTATGTTGTTATTTCGTGGCTTATATTCTTTTGCTTGGTATTCTATTTTTTTATAACATTTTCTGTACTCCTTTCTGTAATTTTCCTCTAATAGAGCTTACGTTTCCATTTTTAACATATCACGTTTTTTCTTTCTGCAAATTTTTTTTGTATTTTTTTTTTTCCTTGCTTTACTATCACATTCTTGATATTATCTCATTCTAGTTCGTAATTTAAACTTGTTTCACTTTCTTCCAGCACTCCTTTGATTGAGTTTACATACTGAGAATGTACTTGGGTTTCCTTGAGTTTGTTCACATTCCATCTTTTTGTTCTTCTGTATTTCCCTTTTTTTTCTCTTTATATGAGTCATTTCCTCTATATGTTGTAACATCTATAATACATCTCGCTCTTCTTCTATTTACTAATACGTGATCAATTTCGTTCACCACCTGTTCATTCGGTGCTTTCCATGTACCTTTATGTATATTTTTATGTAAAGATCTTAATTGTTGTATTTTCACTCTTCTTACTTCCTATAGAATTTCTCTATTTCTTCTGCTTGTGCGTCTCGTGGTGTAAACACTCAAAATTGTTATGTTACAAAACTTAGCCTTTATCCTCAATGTACACATTCTATCATTAATAGGTTCGAACCCCTTTATGCACTTTCTCGCTTCATCTCTTATAAGAAATCCTGTTCCTCCATACCCTTCTTTTCTTTTTTTCCCACTGTACATAAATATATGTTTTTTCTTCTTAAGTATCCACTATCTGACCATCGTATTTCCTGTAGAGTTGTGATTTGCATACCATTCTTCCGTAGTTCTTCTGATATTTCTTCTAATATCCTTTTTCATTATCTTTGGACATTGCAAAGATCGGTATACAGGGTATCCGATTGTAATTTAATTTTCTATCTTATTGTGTATTTATTTATAATTTTGTTATATCTTTCTGTATCTTGTAGACTGACGATGACGGCAAAGCCGTCAAAAGCCAGCTATCTTCATAAAGCTAGTATGTTGACGAAGATGACCTCTTTTATTTCTTCTCAAACAGGAGAGAGACACACATACGCATGCACGCTGCCACACGCACGCATCGCATGCACACACACACTCACACATTGGAGGAGGTAAATGGAAGAGAGGCCCAAAACAGTACTGTGCTGTCATTACGTTGGATATTAAGAATGCATTCAACTCAGCCAGGTGGAGTATTCACCAAGCTCTCCGCAGATTTAAGGTGCCAACGTACTTGACGAACATTGTGGCCGAGTATTTGAGTAATAGAGCCCTGATTTACAATACAAATAATGAGCCAAAGGTGCATAATATCACCGCTGGTGTCCCTCAAGGGTCGGTATTGGGTCCACCATTATGGAATGTGATGTACGATGAGGTCTTTCGGCTTCCCCTCCCAGAAGGCACCAGTATTATTGGTTTCGCGGACTGCTATCTTCGCCTTTGCGAAATACATTGAGGAAATTGTGTATATTAGCAACGAAGTGATCGCTATTGTTAGTCAGTGGTTGAAGTCCTCAGGGCTGCAGTTAGCTGAACACAAGACTGAGGTTATCCTGATCACTAGCAGGAAAACGAGAGAAACCATCACTCTGAAAGTCGGAGACCACCGTATTGCATCACAGCCGTCGATCAAATATCTTGGTCTCATCATTGACACCAGTCTGACATTTGCTGACCACCTGAAGTACGCCAGCAATAAAGCGGCGGTAATTAATGCAGCACTGTCGAGACTAATGCCCAACGTAGAGCCCTGTCAGGAGCAACGGAAGCTTCTGGCCTTGGTTGTGAGGTCTGTCTTGCTCTATGGAGCCCCAGTATGGGCCAACTCCATGTCGACAAATAGTTACGTCCGAGGGATGACGTCAGTGTACAGGTTATTAGCATTGCGGTAGCTTGTGCATTTCACATTGTGTCAAACGATGCAGTATGCGTCATCGCGGGGATGCCTCCTGTCGATATCTTGGTGCAGGAGAGATGGAGGCGATATCACAAAGAAGAGGAACCCAGACTGCTCAACAACACTGCTCGAATGGCAAGATCGATGGAACAAGTCCATTAAAGGAAGATGGACGTACTGCATGATTCCCTCCATTGCACTGTGGATCAACCGTAAACACTGTGAAGTAAATTTCTTCTTGACTCAGCTGTTGTCTGGACATGGATGCTTTCTGGCATATCTCCACAGGTTCAAGCTGGAGGATACCCCATTCTGTCCACTATGTGAACCTGCTGTCGAAGACGCCGAGCATGTGTTCTTCCAGTGCCCGCGATACCATCTGCAGCGACGGCACATTATCAGTATACTTGGGATCGAACCGCTGACACCCAGAGCAATGGTTGGATGCATGCTCGCCTCAGAAACCAACTGGGATGCGGTGAGCGCATGCGCAGACCATAATAGCTGAGCTCAGGAGAATAGAAAGGGAAAGAAGGGAAGTCGACTGATCCTCCTTTGATCCTTCCTACATTTTGAAGAGAAGTGGCTTGGGACTAAGCCACTCTAATCCACTCCCGTGATGTAATGACTAACAGCGGTTCCACAAGGAGGATGGAGGAGATTTTTCTTTAAAAAAAAATAAAATAAAATAAAACGCAACACACACACACACACACACACACACACACACACTTGCTTATGTGCCAAAAGCCTGTGTGACGAGGAAAAGGATCCATGGGGTAGGCCGTACAAGACGGTCATGAGTAGGTTAAGACAGTGGCACCTACGTTGTCCAACTTGCCCCAATATGCTGCTCAGAATTGTGACAGCCCTAGAGTTTGGGAATAGATACCCAATCAAAGAATATACAGGGGAGACTGAGAAGGACCTGGTACATGGCAATAACTGAAGCCATGGAAAAAAGAGAAATAGAGGAAAAAAACATGTGGGATTAAGAGACATGGAAATTGGGATGTGAAAAATGGCCAAGGCTGTAAAACAACTGCTAAATCGATAGATCTCTATTGTACTACCTTCTCCAGGAGAAACAATTGTTTAATTGACCTGAGTCTCAGCACATGCTCTGTTGGGTTAATTGAATTTATTTTTAAACCTTTGTCATTGTTTTGATGTGTGAGTTCTTCAAGGAAAGTAGTTCGTCATTGTTTCACAGTGATATTTTTCTCATTTATTTGGAGATTTATAAAAACCAGTTGGGTCTTTGGGAATCCTTACTTTGTAAAATACAGTTTGAAAAGTGAAAATGGCTTCATACTTGAATACATTGAATGGCCAGACCTGAACTGATCTTTTTGTTACAAGTACGGGTTCTGTCTGCAGGTAAAAATTCTAATGTTGCTAAGATATGTTTACAGAGGAAAAGTCCTAGAGTCATGTAGAATATAAATAAATGTAAATGTTCATAAATTTCAGTATTTTACGCTTTTCTTTGCACCAGTGCTGTGGAGTGGAGTACTCAAAAGATACAAACCTCCAAATGTTAATATGTTCAAACTTATCTCATTTTGTATAATAGGGCACAAGAAAACCAGGTTTTATTGGGCTTATGCTCCAATGATTCTGGTTCATTCACAATGGTAAGCTGTGTGTTGTGAATGTGCACCTGCTGATTTCTTCTCAGTTAATCCATAGAATTCTACATTTTTTTCTAATAATTGATGTTTTATTCACCTCTGCAGGGTAATTTCCTATCTAGCAGTAGCATATTTATGGAATTGTGTTATTCAAGAAAGCTAGTAAACATTGGAAAACAAATTCACTGTTAAAATTCCAAACATAATCCACCATTTTACAAATGCAAGAAATTACTTTTGTATCATAAATGTAGATGTTAAATTTAAAACCAGATTGCTAACAAAATTGTTTATAGCAAATAATCTTTGAATATACAGAATTTCAGAAAAGTCATGAATGTTCAAACTGTAAAAGAAGATAAGAAAACAATAAAATAACAGTTAAGGTGTTTCTGCTGATATACTAATGTCCATGCAGGCTAACAATTATTTATGTGGAGAAATTCCTACATCAGCATATAAAAATTAGCAATACTGGTTATATTCTCATAATTTGAGTTTTAAATAAAGCCATTGTATGTTTCTTTGAAGTTTGTATATTTTATTCATTTTAAAATTGAGTCAAGTACATGGAGAATGCAACAGCCATCTGGAGTACTTGTCATTCTTTTCTCTATTCTGACTCCTTACAATGAAGTAGGATCTAACTTTCTTGATGTGCGTGAATAACAATCAATCAGTAAAGAGCATTGCACTCTCAACAAAGTTCTACATTTCTAGAGGGTTTTATATTCTAAAGTTGTGTTATTTGCAGAGGACACTAGACATTTCTGAGTTGATATTTAAATGTGTAGTTGTTGTTTTTTTATACTTTTTTTACACACAGGGATACTTGTGAAGCTAGTCAGCAAAAAGGTACTGTGAATATTGATGCCATTAGTCATCCCAGATCAGCTGTATTGGACCAAATTTATGGAGAACTTACCATTGAAGAACCTCCAGAAGAAGATGGACCACAGGACATTGTAGATATGTTAGATAATTTGCTTTAAATACCTCAGTGAAAAGACCAAAATGACTTTCATAAAGTTAGTATTTCATAAAGTTAGTTAAAATAATGGAAATCATAATTTTCCATTCATTGCTGGTATTACATTAATATTCTAGTCAAAAATTGGCTGAGGGAATGATTGGGAAACTGATGTTTCTTATTGAATCTTTTTGTATTGATTGCAGTAAAAAATAATCAAAGTCAGAGTATGAAATATAATGTAACAAGATGAAATTAATGAAAAAATTGTAACCCTTATTTATTGAAAACTGTAACAAAGTTGTGATCTCCTTCCTATTCCAAAAAATACGAGAGTTTCTTAAATTATTGTTCTCAGGGAAGTCATTCTCTCTACAATTTCTTTATTTTTATTGATTTTGAAATTAATTTCCATGAAGAGAATGAATTCAGGACTGTTATGAAATAACATGCAATTAATGTGCACTTAATGTCAGTAAGATTCAAACAAAAGTTGATCAGTATTTCACAAGCATTTATTTGTATACTATTAGCTATAGTAAGATTATGCCTGATGACATTAGATTTACTACTTGCTATCTTCAATTGAAAATCAAAAATTATTTATTTGCAGCCTGGAAACCTTGAAGACAATTTTGAAAAAAATATTATTATTTTGGATATCCATGGGTGTCTTGTTGTGTTGCAGTTAACTGCAAATATTTGTTAATGAAACTATTTCAAAATAATCTTCATATTCACATGAATTTTCTCATATTTTCAATTTTGGGTATCCAGCCAATATCAGTCATGTCTTTTAATTAATTAGTAATAATTTTGTGATGTACTACAAATGACTACCTTAGGGTCAGACTTCAGTTTTCAGACAAACAAATTAAAACACCTATTACGTTCCTTTCACTCTAATAAGATGTATGATTTTGTAAATAAGTCAAGCCATGACATCTATACTAACATTCCTAGCGGTCTGTGTTTGCTCCTAAGATGCAGAAATGAGTTCTGATTCTGGTAATGGTCGTAAACAAAAATTGTAGTTATGTCAGTCTGACTCCAAGGTGGCAAAATGTTTACAATTGAAGTACTGGGAGCAGTAACAAGATTAAATAACCTTCGACTAAACTCAAATTATTAACATTTATGAATAGTGGAAGACTTGCTGTGGCATGTGTGGCTTTGTTTGTTTCTGCTCCAAGCACTTCAATTATAAGTGATAGTTGCAAAGTGCCTTACATCATCAATTTATGCAAGTTAGTTCCCACCACTGAAGGTAATCGGTATCAATAATTGAAGTGTCCAAAACTTGTAAAATGACCCAATAATTGTAAACAATTTACACAGAAACGGAAAGTTCTCACTCACCCACACAGCACAAAAATAAATATTATTTTTTTCCAGAACCATAATGCAACTTCTTTGGTGTTGTTAAAGTGTGTCTCTAGGGAAATAAAAAATTAACTTCCAATGCTAATGTAATTTACACAGTTAAAAGTGGATCAGCTTATTTATGCCACTTTGTCAATACTGTCATTAAAACAATGTCAGATATATTCCATTTGAATTGTGATGTAAAAATTGCTTTGCTTCCATTTGCAAAGTAGCATTGAACAAAAATATGTATGGCACACTAATCCATCAATACATTCTATTTTAGCACCCTCCGCTCATCTTGTCACCATGAGTGCTAAACTTTTTCACTTGTACTCTTGGGCATCTTGTGATACTGAAAGAACTTGAAAAATAGTAATCTTTGTTGAAGAAATCATTAATTGTGTAAATTTTCCATTCAGGAAGAAGTAGGCTCTAAGTGCAAAATCTTTCAAATTGTTTATGATCCTGGTTTAACCCTTCAGAGGTCACATGGTCATCCAGTTTCACCTTTCAAACATTTGTGTTGGCTATCTTCACAGCTCAGTTCCTTGTATCAAAGACATGGCAGAGGGGTTTCAATTAATCAAGTAAAATTTGCTGTCATTTAACTTTCTATTCAAGTAATATAGATTGTTTTCTAATATTGATGGTTATGGTCAAACACATGACTATTTGCAACCTAAAAGTAAATGGTATGTATACTGAAGTATTTTAGCAGTAAAACTTTTAGTAAAAATTCTAAAACTTTGCGATTACATTTGTTTTTGGTTTCAATTTCATGTTGCCTTAGAAACTTAATGTTTCATTGAATCCAGTTCATTCCTATTGAAATGCAACACTGCCATGAATCTGCTGAGTCTCAGACATGATAATGACATGTATTTTCAATCAGTTGCTTTCACATGCCACTTACATAACAACAAGTTTGTAGCTTGAAAGATTTCTAAATTTAAATATTCATTCACTGGTCTTTCATTTGAATTTCGAACTTACAGATACCGTATTTAAACAATACAACAATACCAGTACTGTATTAATAGTGTCAATGGAAATTTGCATTAATGACATAGCTGCTCCCTTTTGTGAAGTAAATTCAGACTGTAAAAGAACAGATGTGTTTAGTCTTTGTAATGTAGATTAAATTAAATGAAGAACAGTAGTTATAAGTAATTATTGTAGATTTCCCTGAGTGGCATAAAATAAATATCACATAACCGTGCAATATCATAGTCAAATTGAAATATGTGAATAGTTCTTAGTACTAGTAGAAAGCAACTTTCAAGATAATCATGTATATTCATGGAAAGCTTGTGCTCGTGTGAATAATAGATGAGTACTCAAAGAAAATAAATGAAAACGGGTGTCGATAGAAAAACAAAAATTTCTTGCAACACAAATTTTTCATCTATTATTAGCCAACATTTAAAAATATATTACTTGTTTTTAACCTTAAGATGAACCAATTGATGCTATATTTGCAGCACCCAGCTCTGAATAAAATTATCAAGTAACACGGTAAATTTTTTAATATTTAAAAGCAGAGTATTCATAAAAGAAATTTATGAAGATAAACCATGGCCATGACTTTACTCAAAAGCAGGATCTGTACTATAAATATAATATATATATTTATTTATTTATTTGTCTGTGTTTTTGTAAAATTTGTCTGAGTTCAATGTAAAATTAAATTTAATTGTTGTAGGTATGTTTTGTGACGTAATAAATGGTTTTCAAATTCACTGGTTCTCAGAACACATTGCCATGTGCCTATGGTAAACATGCCCTGTGAGTGAATGCTTTATTGGAATTTAAAGCATAATGAGAACTTGAATTGAACTTACGATGTACTAAGATCTAAAGACTTATTATCTTTCATTATGTGTAGTGTCACTAAGTAATGAGTGAAAATGTGTTTGATTGAGATTCAAATTGATATTCCATGATTGTGCTTTTATTTTAAGAAGCTCTAAAATTAAACAAGGCAACATGTAAAGAAGATAAGCTTTATAATAATGAAATTTTTGAGAAGACCAAATGATATTGCCTGGTTATTCTAAACTTTACTTGAAAATTTGGAACACTTTTAAGAAATGTGTTGCATGTTATTTCTTTGACTTTTTTCAATTTGCATTTAACATCTCCCAAGTGTTTATGCTGTGTATTCTGGTAATTTAGGAGTTTAAAAGAAGACTGATTTTTGTCAATATAAGGAACTTTGCCTATGTTTTTTTCTGAAAATGTTCAATTATGATTTTATTTTTATTTTTTTAGTCTTGGAAATCTTGTCAGGTGTCATTGTGAATGAATCCCAAAAGAATTATGGGGAAGAAAATAGATATTTGATGCACTCAAGATAAACCAATATTGAAATAAGAAAGCATAGGCATAATTCCTTATTGCTTATGAAATGGATTGCTTTTCTTGTTGTTCTGCATTTCCTTCAGTAATTCTTGCTTTAATTTCCAATCTCTTGGCTAAATGTTGTTACTATTTATGTCAGAGACAGATTTCTTGACAAGGTCCACTCTTGTGCCTATACTGTTTGCACATTTCTATTTTCTTGACATTATCACCTAGATGTGTATTTTTATAGTCATTTTATGACAAAAAGGACGAGGAGAAATAAAAAGAAATGATAGAAATATTGGTATCAGTCTGTGAATAGTTTGTGATAAATTCAACAATCCGACATACAGTAAAGTGGTTTTGTGGTAAAGTGTTAATCTAACTTCATTCTTTGCATTTTTAAAAATTTTTTTTATTTATTCTAACCATATGAGAGTAACAAATGAATGTGATATAAACTTATATGCAAGTGTTAAATTTTTCAAGTTTGTTGCACAAATATTTTAACTGTAATATTGTAATTCAGTCAATGTATGAGTAAGTTTTATTTTTATATTAATAGATGTGCTTTCTTTAATGTTTGTAGTAATACTATGGTTTTATAAATATAATTTTTATATTTGGAAATATATTTCATCTATTTCAATCTGGTATAAAGCATTTAAATATTTGTAACTAGAATGAAACATTTTTCATGAATGTATAAAATTCTTTAAATTCTACAACTGTAGTTGTACATTCATGCTCAACATCCCAAATAATCCCAAACAGAAGCAAAATAATTAATATTAAATTACGGATCATTCCATGTGAAAGGGTAGAGATGAAACATGTTAATGTCCCAAACTCTAAGAAGAGTATTAATTTCAGTTAAAATAAAGTGTTTGTGGTTAAAAAAAAAAGGCTTTTATTTGTAAAAATAAGGATATTTAATTTGTTTTCGAAAGAAAGGTTAATTTGAAATCATGTTTTTGTGTATTTAATATTTTTACTTTCTCTTTTAAATGTACACTACCCCTAGGGAAAAATTGCTGTTAAAATTCTATCTTCGCAACTGTGCGGACAAACTTAGATACTCAGCGGTTCGGGAGAGGGATGCGTTGACCAATTACTAGCAGATAGAACCGCAGTTGTCTGTGATTGGTGCAAAATTCCAAGGGGTAGAAAGGACGCAACAATTATACTAACTTTTCATTGCAAAATTGTAATGTAGGGTGACCAACGAACCTGGAATCCCTGAAAACCGGGAATTTGAAAAAGCCTGAAAAACAAACAAAAACAAAACAAAAAAAACAACCGGAAATTTGATTTGAAAACCGGGATATTTCGTTATTTTCAGATTTTCCCCAACATGAAACACTTATTCACATGCGGCATCGTTCAGTAAAGTGCAGAATTCAACTCTGTACATGATAATGGCGAGTGTTAAAATCGAAGTATGTATGAGAAGTGTCATGTTTGCTTGAAAATTGCGAAGTTCTTGACTCACGCATAACACAACTTCAAAGACTGCCGCTTGTGTAGGTGCAACATGGATAAGAGTACCTAGCACCCCGGAGCACTGTTTGGTTGCCTGAGGGTTGCACGTGCGTTGACGAGGTATGTGCGGAAAAAATGTCTCACCGGGAACTCAATCGCTGTTTCGATTAGTGTCGCATGACATCGGTGGGACCACTTTGCTGTTTTTCCGATCGAAACGACCATGTTATGACGTGCATAATAAAGAGAATTAGAACTTATTTTGTAGAAGAAAGCAGTCGAATCTATCTTTGCTTATAGCCTACACGGAGATTACGGAGTGACAGTGTCCGAATTGACAGGGAGCACGAAGAAAATGATCATGCGGAGATCTTGACAGGGTTGCGCGCCAGGAAATACGAGTAGATCATTTCCTTCCCTGCATTGTTCCCATGGCAGCGCAGGTAATAATGTGATATCAAAGTTAAAATGTTGGTACAAATTTGTGGTACTTAATTTTTTCAATTTTTCTTCATGTAAAGTATTAGAAATAATGCTAATATAATCCAAACCCAACAAATTCAAACGAAGCGCCTGTGGTGCATACCAATGTTTATTTCGATATCCAGGAGCAGAAGTTATTTCAAACTTTTACATATGTAACTCTATAGTCAGCGATCAAAATGTCTTCAAGTGAAGACGTAATTTGTTCGAAGTTAATTTTATTACCTTCCATTAATCTACTTTCTTTTATAAGAATAGAAATAACTTCCAAAAACCTCTCAAATTATGTTCACGAAGCTTAGGAAATTCGAAACGCGCGACTGTTTGATGCTAAATTACTCCTATTTCCTAAAAATTCAACATGACCTTATTCGAAGATCTGTTTTTGGTGGACGTCTTTCATTAAGACAAAAATTGTATCTTCACAACTTAAGTTGTAAGAAGACGCAGAAAAAAATTAATTTTCGAAAAGTCGGGCATATCAACCAACTTAAGATCTGCACAAATCTCATGCGCTCTTTAAGCTATCTAAAGTTCAAATTTAATGAAAAAAATTGTGCCATTTTTTTAAAGAAAATGTCTAAAATATGTAGATGTTTGACACAAAACTTCGAAAAAATAGTAATATTTTCGAAAAATTGAACATGACATTATTTAAAGATCTCTTTTTAATGAACACATTTCAATAAAAAAAAGTCTTCATAATTGTAGTTGTAGGAAGACGGCTTGATGAGTTTTTGCTGTTTTCAAAATCAGAATTTTCAACGAACATGAGACCTGCACTCTTAAACGTCCTGCATGGTATCCAAGGTGAAAATTGAATCAAAATTGTTAATGCCGTTTTTGAGAAAAAAAATGTTTAAAAAATTAAAAACTGCCTATATTTCTCACAAGGTTAGTGAAAATACTCAAATGTTCGAAAAATTTATTTCAAAACCAAGGAACAGGTTTCATTAATGGAAAAAATCTCTATCTTCATAATTGTAGTTGTAGGAAGACGCCGAAAAAAATGTTGAACTTTTGCAATTTTCGAAAAATCATGGTTTTCAACGAATATGAGTTCTGCACCATTCTCTTAAATGGCCTTCACACTATCCAACAACTAAAATTTAATCAAAGACGGAGCCATTTTTTTTAAAATTTGAAAATGTCCCGGGGGCTTCATGTAAAGAACCCCCTAAATTTAAAATATTGATTTCAAACTTAAAGGGACTGATACATCGCCAGATCGATGAAGGAATATCAATTTTGAAGAAAATCGGTTTTGCCGCTAGCGTTGTTCTGACGGACAGACGGACGTTTTGCCGTCAACCGAGTTTTCGTTATGAAGGACCTACAAAACATATATTGTGACTCCACCACGTATTAGAGAATTTTTTTATAAATTTAGCAACGGGATTTATCCAATTTTCGTTACCAGGGCCCTAAAGAGTTTTTCGGCCGAGAATTCGCCGCTTTACCTGCAACATTACATAACTTTCTGTCTACTGCGTAAGCGGCAGAAGGTAAAAGTGTGCTGTAATGTGCGAAAAGGAACATGGAAAATTTATATTCTCAGACCTGGAAAACCGGGAAAAAACTTCAATTCCAAAATGCCAGATCGCTGATCACCCTGTAATGGTTTGCATTGTTAAAACATTTTAAAACAATATGAATAATTATATTTAAAATTTTTTTAGGTTGGCGAACATTTTAATGATTTCACGAATTCCTAAATGCTTTAAAATAAATTCAATTATTGTAGCGTCTTAAAATATAACAAAGATACGTATTTAGTAAACCGAGTTGTTACTTCTAAAAGAAAACTAAGAAACTGAAATGATTGAAGGCGTTGTCATTGTCAACAATAGTATTTATTTCACAAATAGCAGCTTTCGATGGCTTAGCCATCATCATCAGTTTTCTGGTACAAGGAAAATATAAAATTAGAATTAACATAGTGACCTAATTTTAAAAACACATCTTAAGAAATGAAAGGAGAAGAATTGAAGAAAAGAAAAAGAAAGAAAGAAAGGAGGGGACGGAGAGTTAGATCTTTATAATATAAAATAATTTATATACTTTAAAACATCTTAAAAAATGAAAGAAGAAGAATTAAGGAAAGGAAAGAAAAAAGAGGGGAGAGTTATATCTTTATGTAATATAGTAGTTTTTTAAATTGAAGCAAGAAATTGAATGAAAATATAGTACATGTACAATTTTGAGAGAGAAAATACGAAAAAGTAAGTTGAGCCGTTTCTTACCTGCTGTCTGGGAGCCACAAAAACGACTGCGCGGGCTCGGGCGTGCCTCGGAAGCTTAAGAACCGTCCGTGTGGGGTGGAGGAGGAGGGTTAATGGTCTGGGTATGGTGTGCTGTGTTGTGTCACCACCGAAGAGTGTGGTGTGAGGGTGGTGTCAAAAAAGTAATTTTAGCAGAGGGGAGGGGTTATAGTTTATGTTTACATTCAGTAGGTTACTATTGAGATGAATGTGAAGGTTTTCCAATGTTAATCTGGTATGATATTGATTTTACTTCCCCGTCTTTTGCCAGGGTATGTGCGCGCCGGCTAAACTCACGACTTCATCGGGGTCGGCCCTCTGTCGGGTGAAGTTGACGGCTACGCACTTGTCTAGGTTGAGGGCGATTATTTTATTGCTCAGCCATTCGGGAAGCTCGGCGAGGCAATCGTTCAGATATCTCACCGATTTCTTTTTGTCTGCCGACTTCGCGTAGTAAGCAAAGTCATTCGCGAACATTAGGAGCCCGCAATGTCGAATGCCGGTGTTTCTATCAAACTGGTAGCGGTGCGTCGTTGACATACAGGTCGAATAGAGTAGGGGAGAGCACGCTTCCCTGTGGCACGCCTGCCACGGCTCGTCGTAAGGACGATTGTACGCCATTGACGCGAACCTTGAATCGTTTATCTTCCAAGAAGCTAGCGATTAGTCTGACGTAGCAGTCGCTGATTCCACTGTCCGCAAGACACGCGAGCGCCCCCTCGTGCCATACAGAATCGAATGCCGACCGCATGTCTAGAAAAACCACCGGCAAGTTCTGCCGTCTTTCGAGAGAGTGACCGACCTCGGTACATACTTTTGTATTACACGTATTCTTTTGTTTTTTCAAAAATTACACAAATGATTTTTAAATCTCTTTTACGTCATTAATACGCACATTTCCATTGATTTGTATACATTATTGAATTTGTGAGTGGAAGTACTTCAAATGACTTAAAAGATATTTTTTTAAATCTCAATAGATCCTTGTGAAAAAGATCTACAAATGTCGCATTTACAGTAATGTTAAATCGCCATTTTCATAAAAACAGCTTAACATTTTTCAATGAAAATTTCTATTTAGGACGAGGTTTTACTCTTTATTATTCTTGAAGTAATATTTCGGTTGTACTATTAAGCAAATAATTGAGAAAATAAAAGAAATGTACTTTGGGCGACGATAGAAGGCAGTTAGCCAGAGAATAGAGTGCCATTCTGCAGCACGCCTAGTTTATTTACCTGTGGAATTTCTTGTTATCCTTGTAATTTTGTCGCTTCCTAATATAATTTTGGAAATATTTCCCATTTACCACAAGTTTTATAGCGACGAATATTCTTTTGGAGCAACTAACTAGCAAGAAACTAGAGGTACTACGGAATGGCACAGACTTTCTCGTACCAAATGTTTCCTATTTCTTTGGTGTGTTCTGGCTTTAACTTCGTGCTCCATTCTCTAGCCAGCTGCCATCTATCGTCGCCAAAAGTACATTTTTTGACAATTTCTAAAATTTTTGCTTTCCTACTAGATCAACTGAATCATTACTTCAAGAATATTAAAGAAGAGTAAAAATTCGTCCTAAATAGACGTTTTCATTGAAAAATTCATAGTCGTTTTTAAGAAAATTGCGATTAAGAATTACTGCAAATCAGAAATTTAAGCTCTTTTTCGCAGGAATCTATTGAGTTTTCGAAAAAACTGCATTTGAAGTCATTTGAAGGACTTTCACTCACAAATGTAATAATGCATACAAATCGATGGAATAATATGGAAATGTCCATATTAACAGCGTGAGAGATATTTCAAGAAAATTAAATTGGTGTAATTAAAAAAAAAAACATGAATACCCCAAAACGAACTTTACGTCATAACACACAGTGCATTTAGCACTATCTATTGTAAAAATGTGACGAAAAAATTTGGAGCCATTTTTTAGTAAATGGCGTTTGAGGGTTTCTGAAAATGCCGAATTTTGTGCTCATTTTTAGATAAAACTGTTGAATTTTCGATAAACTTTATTTGACATTACTTAAAGCACATGTGCTTATTAATATAATAATGTAAAGAAATTTACTTTAATGTACGTTTTACAGACGTGAGAGACAAGTCAAAAAAATGTATATTTCTTTTTTGAAAAAACAACAAAGAATACAGCAATATGTCGTTTATGTCACGGCATAGGGTTTGTTTGGCACTATTCTTACCAAAAATTTAAAGAAAAAGTATTTGGAGTCGTTTTTGAGAAAATCTTTTTTTTTTTTTTTAAAATTACAAATATTGCACGCACTATTGCACGTAAACTACTAAAATTTCGAAAAAAAAATCGACATGACCTAATTGAAAGAACTATTTATGCACAACAAAGTTTATTTGAAGGAAAAATTCATGTCTTCAATTTTGTAGTTGTAGGAAGACGCCGGAAAACATTCAAACTTTTGCAATTTTCAAACATTCAGAGGTAACCGTGATATACTTACCAATGCCAATTTTTATAAGCGATTTTGCTCTTATCTTACAAGAAATTTAAAGACAAAATTTGGTGTCGTTTTTGAGAAAAAGTACTCCCAAATTTTATAGAATGTCTTTCAAAATTTCAAAGCTACTAGAGCCAGATAGGCAGGAGATTCTTCAATTTGGAGAATATCGTACGAATAGTTTTGGCGCTAGGAGTGTTTACAGACGGACAGACAGACGTTCTGCTTCCAATTGTTTTTTTCTGCATCAAGGACCCACAAAACAGAGATACTGGCTACATTACGTGTTTGAGGAATTTTTCTCTTAATTTAGCAGCTGGTTTTATGCACTTTTTCGGCACTAGAGCCTGTCAATAAATTCTTTTCCGCCGAAAATCCGCCGTTTTTTCGCGCAGCATTACATAACTTTCTCTATACTACGAATATTACTCCGTATATACGTACGTGTACGAGAAAGTATAAAGCGACAATTTCTCATTTTTTATTTAACTGTAATATTTATGTTTTCTTAAAATTGTCGAGCTAACTTGACATCAAGTCAGCAGAATCATTAGAGTGGGATGAGATGTAGAGCGACAATTTTTTTGGGTAACAAATTAGCATAAAAATGCGAGAAGTTCTGAGATTAATTTCAATTTTATTTTGAAAACTTTGTTATACTAACGGTATGTACTACCTTGCTCAATTCTACCACGCATGCTGCTATATCTCATACCTGACGTATGGCAAGAGAGTGAATTAGCTCGCCAGTCTCCAACTCTCTCCCAACGCAACAAAAAAATGGTCCCTGGTTCGATGAAGGAAATCACTTGACATCTAATATTTTACCACGATATCACAATAAACAGTGTTGATTTTGCAAAGTATTACATGGTTATTTCGAAATTTTACTGACGAAATAAATATGTTTCTAATATTCTCTTTAGTTTAAAGTAAGTAGAATAAAAAAAATAATTTTAATTACATTTATATTAACATCATAATTCAAGACTTAATCACATTACTCGCGAAAAAATGTGCATTTTTAAATTTGATTCAGGCCAAGTTCATGGTTTCTGGGTGCCGTGAAGTAGGTTTTTCGCCAATATCTGCAAGAGGAAACGTGGTAAAAATAATCTAGTCTGTGATTAAAGGTGATTAGACGGTGGAGAAATGAACGCGCACCTCCAATTTTAGTACTTTTAATATTTGAGGCAAAATTTTGAAATTTCTAAAAATGTTTTTGCTCTAATTTGTGGAAGCAGCCTGGTAAAAAAATTCTAAGGGGTGAGCAAATGTGGTCAAACAATGGACAAAAGAATGTAAATAATAATTTTAACAATTTCAGTGTGGTTTTATCCTTTTAGCCAAATTTACAAAAAGGGTAGGAAAACTTGTTTTTTCCTATAATTTTTTAACTAAACGTAATATACTTTTTCTAAGTGATGGATATTCGTTTTCCAAAGATGAACTAACGAGGGGGACAGTAAAATCTGGAAATTTCCGTGTGTTTCTTGGTATTTATTTGAATTGATAAAATGGCCGGAAAAATGTATTTTTGTTTGTAACTTTTTGATCCGGACCTGATAAAATTTTTCTGAAGGGTGGGCAAACGTGGTCAAACGATGGACAAATGTATACACATGAAAATTGGAAATTTTAATTTTTTTTCACGCCAACTTCACGGGGGTTCATCAAAAGCCTTTCCGACTACTGCTGGACAAGCGCACTGCCTGAAGGGAATTTCAAAGGTCGGGGGCGAGGTGGCGATAGCTTTGCAGCGCATCGCGCTGGCTTTCTGCTGTCAGTTGGCGCTGCAATACAGGCTATGTTATCTCCTCACACGCGCTTCCGACTACTTTATCGTTTCTCACACTACTTTTTTTAAAAAAAATTATTTCTTCTCGTTCGACATTTCTGTCTCTCGAGGAGTTTGATAATAGTACATATACCTATAACATTTTGGATATGGCCATCCATAGCAAGGAGTATTCATTCCTACTCGTGAACATGATCTACTTTTGAAGGGTGTTCAGGCTTTAAGGTTTTGTCTGAGGTGTCATGTTGGAAGTTAGGGTAGCGCTAGGAAGGTGTAGAAAGTATAAGTTACGGTGGTCTGAGTCTATCCTTAGGGAACTTTGATTTGATACGGGGCCATGAAGCACGACGACCCAGATTAAATATTGTGGAACAGGGTGAAGAATAAAGATTTTTAAAGAAATGGTCGGCTAATTTACTTATGTGTTCGTTTAGTGGCAATATATTGAGCTCGCGATGAATTTGGGAGTTTGGAATAAACCATGGTGCCTTGAGGGTCTTTCTTAGGAACTTATTTTGGAATGCAACTAACTTTTGGAGGTTACTGGGTGCTACGCCACCCCATACTGGACATGCATAGGTTAGGGTGGGTTGAATGATTGATTTGTATAGTAATATTCGGCTTTCGATACTAGTGGCAGATCGAGAGTTAGTTAAGGGAAACATTTTTGATGTTTTGTCCAAGGCTTCATTAGCGGTTGCCTGGATGTGGGGTTTCCACGTTAGTCTTTTGTCAAATAATACTCCTAAGTACTTCACCGGTGAAGAGGTCCACGGAATGAGATTTCCCTTGATGCTAAGTTCGGGGGGATTTTTCGGTCGGCGTAAAGTAAATATTTTTGCTAGGCATTTAGTGTGATTTAGTTTTATTCTCCATTTCTGAGTCCATATAATATAGCTGTTTAGATCGTTTTGAATATTCTCCTTCGCTATTATAATATCGCTATGAGAGGGAATAGTGGAATATCTCAAAACCTTGGATTGGAAGGAAGGGTTTTTTTAAAATTGGTCTATTGAATATCGGTAACACAACCCTGTGGTACTCCTGCGGCAATAGTGTGAGGGTTAGATATCTCTGTGTTGACTTTAACTACGAACGATCTGTTCGTGGGGAAACTTTCCATGATCTTTAGTGACACTACTTTTGAACAGGCGTGATATTCCTTCGCGTATGAGTAGCATTTTGCTGGAAGCATATCCTGGAGAACTTATTAAGAAATGTTGCTGGCGACTAAGTGCACTCACTGAATAGTGTTTGTTTGAAATTGAAGCTATATTCATTTTCATTCAATAAAAATTTACAGACACCAGTAAACGACTTGACAATAAAACATTAAGTCCTATTCTGCATTCCAAAAAGAACTTTAAGGTTACCATAAGTACAGGTGAATAGTTCTTTTACTGTTTCTGAATTTTTTTATTATGTAACGCTCAACTGTTCATTATGGGCATTGCAGTCTTGATCTGTATTAATTTATCATTTTCTAAGAACATTTCGAATGACCATTAGTTGTATTAATTTATGCATAAAATCATGCATTTATTATGTCTTTGTGTTACAGCATTAACTTCAGTGTTACTGATATGTGCTGTTATTGTTTTTCATGATGTTATTTGTTTTATTTAATCTATAAACTGCTTACATGATTAGAAAATATTGTGTGATAAGCCAAGAATCCCGAGTTTAATTTGAATAATAAAATCTGCATCGAGCGTTAGTGATAATGGAATTTTACGCAACCTCCGAAACACGCAACCAATAAACAAAGTGTAGTGATGCATGCTTGTCGTTCGTAATCATGCGCTGTTCAGATGGGAAGACTCCGCTCTGAACACATTACATGCAAAAGGTGCGGAATTGGCATTGAAGGCAGTAGTCTTGTAGAAGGGCACAAGTAATCAGCCTCTTAGAAAATATTGCAGCGTATACACGTCAGCAATTGGTGAGGTGGGGATAATTTTTTAGCATATGCTGGGGTATTATTTAAATTATAGCAAGGTGGGAACTTATGAATAGTTTGATAGCTTGCTATTGGGCTATTATTAGTATTGAATTGTAATTGTAATTTTTACTAAAGTTGTTGGAAATTGGAATTCAAATAGACTCAGTGTTTCGATATTAGGATAGCTCCAGAGAAGGGAGGAATCTTCGATAAGTAGCTGAAGATAGACAGTCTTGCGTAGGTGTTTCATACGAAGCACAGCGGAGGAAGTTGCGAAAAACATTTTTTGAAATATTTCTCAAGTCAATATTTACTGAACGGGCATTTCTTATACATTATCGTATTTGTGAGTATAGTTACCTCAAATAATTTTTTGTAAATAATTCTTCGCCACATGATACAAGGAAATGTGTGTCAGCTGCATTTTCGACGGCCCTTTTGACCTTGAATAACGGCATGTTTTCTTAAGCATTTCCTTTCTCGAGCATCTGACTTGACGCATCGAAGTGGTCTTTGTTTTCCGGTGTCATGATCTTCATGCTCAGTTTGGATCTCCCAGGAGTCTTCAGTCGTTGGTAAATCCACTTCCTAAGTTATGAGTCTCTTTTCAAAGCCTCTTTCCCTTTATGTCAAAAGAATGAAAGGATATATAAATGTCCAACGATACTTAGGATTTGCACAGATATTCTAAAATCATCTCGATTTTGGGCAGATATTCCGTCAATATCCGTGTATTTAGATAAGACAAAAATCATAAATTACCATAATAGTGTCTCTAACGCAATTAAGTTATAGTGTGAATGTCAAATTGTAGAGGTTTCTTTTCAAAGAAGAGAACATTCAAAGAAGAGTTAATACGATAAGTTAATATATCAAATTTTACCAAAAACTCCCTTTTTTAATAATTCAATTACAAAAATGCTAATGTTGGGAAAGGAAGGGGAACAGATTCTAGAGCGCAGGAAAAGGTGCACAGATGCTACTTTATGATCATAACGATTGTTAACTTTTTATACGTTAAGTAAATCAATGAACCAAGGAAGTCAAAAACTCTCTTAAATCACATTTCCCCCTACAAAAATGTATTTATCCTTTAAATCCGATATATCTTTTTAAAGCAGTAGTTTTGAATTTCGTTGCAATATTTGTATTCAGCAACTTCGGAAACAGTACTTTAAATTATTTTTATTTAAATTAGTGATTCCCGACTCATATGTATATTTTTTATACACTTTTGTTTATTTTTAAATGAGTTGATCCGCCATTTTGAATTTTCAAATTTCATTATATTCAAATTCAGCGACCTCAAAAAACCATTGATACCCAGTTTTACGTAAATCCACTGGCATTTGCTATTATGACCACGTTTTAGGCCCGATTCAACCATTCCAGCGACGCCTGGCCCCCCCCCCCCACGCGTCGTCCCGCGCCTTGTACGGTTCGATGACTACTGAAATGCTACGACGTTACAATCTGCACTAAACACAAATGTGATAATTGGACAAAACAGAAAAATATTACAATAAACAAAAATGTCACATTTATTTTAATCATTTCTGTTCGTACACGAATCAGAAGTAACAAAACACTTGTAATACACTTTGAAAAAAGTTCAAAAATGTAATATACAAAGTTGTAACATTTAGTTAAATATATCTTAGCCTTGATAACTGCTTTGCATCTTCGCTGAATTGAATTAAATTGCAAACTTCCGGACTAATATTTTTGCCACTCTTTCTAAACAATTTTCTTTACGTCATTTTTCGACACAATATTGTATTTTCTTGTTCTGACACTCAATGAGGGCCTCATATTCGATTGGATTAAAATCGTCTGATTGTGGAGGAGTATGCAACTGTGTGGGTACGTTCGAAATTAGCCATTACTTGTAAATGTTACTGTATGTTGGCTGTCGTTAACTGTTTGGTCCATTATGCCGTAGATAAAATGTATAGGTTTCCCACACCGTTCGATGACATACCGTCCCAAACCATGATTGATCCGTCTCCTTGTTTTACTGTAGGCAGGGTATTAGCCATGTTATCTGTATTGGCTTTTCTTCATGCTTTAAGGACACCATCAAAACCGAAAAGATTAATTTTTGTTTCGTCACAACAAAGAACAGAATTCCTGGTTTTTATTAACATACTCTTTTGCAAATTTGAGTCTCAGAGCGTGGCTATTCTTACTTAAAAACGGTCTCTTCCTGAGAATTTTTCCATGATCGTTGAGTATCGGTGGGACTCGCTTCTTTATCTGTGGCAATTTTTTTCAAAACGGGCATTCGGTACATTTAATTTAGGCTTTGCCTTGATTTTCCTTACAGAGTCTATTTTCCCTAGCGTCTTAACTTTCCTCTTGGTTCTTCGAAGCAAATTCTTAGCGGAATCGTTAGATTTAAATTTGTTAAAAACATATTGCACCGCTGAATGCGTTTTAGAACTACCAATCGCACTATATTTATTAATGAATTCCCTTTGAGGGTTAGTTTAACGATTACTTCTTTGAAACAAGTACTGAGTTTTTTCTGCTTACCCATATTCTGGGACAGGTATGTCAAGGTCGCGGGGGCTCTTAAGGGGCATTGAGCGCTTTGCACTGGGGAGTAATCCTCCATTAATGTGCTTTATTTAATATGTGTCAAGTCTCGTCACGTCGCAGTCAGTCAGTGCCTTTTATCCCTTCGGCCAGGGGCTCGACGCCGTTAGATCCCGGGGTTCCTGGCCGGTCACCCAACCACGAATCCGCGAGTCTCGAATTCGCTTAACCTTCGCGACTTCACGGAGCGTAGTAAACGAATTCGGCTAGCGCCGATTTACAATACTGTTGTCAATAAATAGATGTAACAAAGGCATAATAATGTTTATGGTGTAATTCAGGTTATGAGTCTGCAGTGACTTACAGATGTCCATTTGTTTATTTAATAATATTGCTATGTAAAACGATTTTTATTATAAGATATTGCATGGCTTGCATTTAAATGAATGTATTCATACCACAGAATTGTGTAAAATGTGACAAATTTGTGTTGTGTGGTGTTTTAATCCATGAACAGAATGAAAGATTCTGATGCTCAATTTTTTAACTCAAAATTGCTGCAAAAATGTCTTCAAGAATTCAAATTTTCTTATCTGCATGGATCAAATGGGGAGCAGATGTATGAATTATTAATTTATCTTTCTTATTATCATTAACTATTTATTAATAAGTCATGAAATGACTTCTAACTTAACTTCGAACTACTTAAACTTCGAATGTGAATAACGACTATTAAATATTTAGGGTGAGCAGCTAATTTTTGTAATGACAACTTTTGAGTCTTTTTAATATTTTTTTTTTAGGTACATCCTATGTTTCGTGGCTACAAACCACACGATACTCAAGAATTTCTACGATGTTTTATGAATCAATTACATGAAGAATTGAAAGAACCTTTTATAGAAAGTTTCCCTGATCGTTATAAAAATATTCAAAATCAAGGTAAGATTTGGGGTGGACTACTTACTCGTATCAGATTATTATAACAATAATTATGAACATGTATAATGGAATGAGTTGAGATTTTTCTGGGCAAAATATAAAGGATATTCCATAAAAAAAATTTAATTATAATTCCTATTAAATTTGTTGTTTGAGAATTCATTTTATGTTCAATATTTCATTTGCAATTTTGTAGGTTTTTGAAAAAATTAAATAATTGCAATAGTACGTTTTTTAACAGTCTCTTACCAATCAGGGGAGGAGTCAACAATAGACTTCAGTGTAGGTTTTTTTTTTCTCCCATTGAATTAATTGAGGTAAGCAGTTACTGTTTGAGGATTGTTACTGATTTAGGTCTGTTATTATTAAAACCTTTCCCAACCCTAAGTGATAATTTTGTGATTCAACTAATATCGGATGTTTACAAAACAATTCAAAATCATCATGTAATTACTTTGTGGAAACACCTTTGCTTTCTTGCAGCCAGGCCTGCCCATTAAGACATTGCAATCTTATTTTAGTATCCGACAACAGATAGTTATGCAATGAAAGCAACAGTATGAATGTTGAACTAGTTCTTCAAAAGAATGGTGTGTTCCCTTGGAAAAGTCAGCAAGTACTGAAAATTTTTAAAATATTAATTCCCTTGCTATATTTCAGAAAATGAAAATATTATAACAAACTTACAGAAAATGATTGTAATATGTGACTACATATATGTAGCACTGGTTCTTAAATGAATAAAAATTTCCTTCAGTTATCTTGCACTTTATTCTGGGCTCTTCTCAGAGTGGTGTTCTCCAGATACTGGAATGGCATTGATAGGAGACTGTTAAAATAGTTAGTTGTTTGACATCAGCATAAAAAGTGTTTTTTTCTCTCATTTTATATGAATTCAAATGAATAGTCTTATGGGAATTGTTAATTTGCAGAAGAGAGCCAACAGTTGGTTCATGGATCTTTTGATGAGGGCTCAGATGATGAAGATAATGTAAATGGTGGACATTCAAGTCCATCACAAGGAGAATATGAAACATGTGATTCTGGAGTTAGTGAAAGGTGTTCTTTGAGTGATGAAGGAGAAAGGGGAAAAGCAGCTAATAAACGAAAGTAAGTTCAAATCATTTTTGTTTTTTGATTGCTTCTTAAGTTTGCTAGTAAGCAATGTATTAAAAGAATCTTAGACAATATTAAGAATGGAGAATGAATACATACTAGATATAAATTATTTAACTATTCATTAGAAGGTTGTAAGAGAAATTGAAGGTGTGTTGCAGAAAGAATGTGAATATACAATTGCATAGGAAGACAATAAGAGGGAAAGACAAACTTGGAAATCCTCTTTTAGGGGACAAAATTTAATGGAAAAATAATGTTCTCAAAGATTTAAGGCAATGAAACAAGTGCAACTGGATTTGACTAGGTCAAGTTAGCACTTAGTGATATTAGTGAGAGAAGTTACAGTTTTATTTAGTCTTTTGATACAAATTGTTGTGAGCAAATAGGACGTTGGTTTCTCTTTGAAGAACAATGATAAGTGCAAGTTTCAAGTTATTTTTATTAGTGTCTGAAGGATGTAGTGCATAAATGCAGGTATTACATAAACTGTAGAATTTTGAAATATCTTTCCCTGTATCAAGGATAATTCTTCATTTTTTTAAAAAGTTTATTTCATATTTGTAACTTCTTTGCAGATTATCTAGGTCACCTCCACAAGAAAGAATGCGTTCAAAATTAACTACGCCCTCTTCTAAGACCCACGGATCATCACCTAGTTCGCCTACTCGCCCTAATCGCAAAAAACAACCAATGAAATACAGAAGTATAATATCTGATGTCTTTGATGGCAAAGTCCTCAGTTCTGTTCAGTGCCTTACTTGTGATCGGGTGAGTGTTATTCACAATTTCACCTCTTATTTTGAGCCTCTAATACAGGGGTGTCCAACTTCTAAGGCCTCTCAAGCCACACCTAAAAGCTTTAATATCCTTGCGGCCCATATTTTCAAATTGTTTTTAAAGTACATCTATACCGAAGAACGAAAATCAGTATTTATTGAAAAAGATATCAGGTGTAACAACAGAAATGGTACATATTGTATACCTATATCTCTTCCCTCTCTCCGCATCCCTGGGGGTAGTGAGATATCTTTCATCCTTCCCAAATCCTTCTTCGTTTGCTACCCCCTGGACAGCAAATGTGGATAAGATGAGCACCCAGTGTAGGTATGTGGTATTGCCACCATATATTCATCAATGGACTGGTAGCGATAGCTCAGTGCATCAACTGATGTCACTGTAGCGCCTCTGACCGGGGAGGTCCTAGGTTCGAGTCCTGACGGCGACAGGATTTTCGACACTAGCTTTTCAGCTAGGTCGAATTCAGTCGCTGTCTGGAGGAGAATTCTAGCGGCCGGCTGCTCTGATCGGTAATTTTCCGTGGTTTCTCCGATCAACACCAGGCGAATGCCGGACCCTACCAAACGGGCCACGGACCGCGCGCGATCTGTCCTTCCTCTTCCTTGTCCTATCCTCTCCCTTACACACACACTTACACTAACATGCTCTACACTGCCACATATTCCGGGAGACCGGTCGGGAGCTTAGAGCTTGTCCCGACTGGGGCGGTGCCTCACTGGTGGGAGAGTGCTGGTTAGGGGGCAACCCCACTAGCCGACGGTAGGTCGGCGCCGGATCTCGCCACTAGCGGGGGAAGGTCACCGCCATCTCCCGAGAAGAAAAACATGCATTACACTAACGGGACTAATGACCGAAGCAGTTGACGCGCCCGGAAAGACGAAAAAATCAATCAATCAGTTCATCAATGGTACAACCTTCCCTTCGAAGATGTAGAACGAATAGTGAGGCCGTGTTAATGATGTAATTTAAGGTCACGAATTGTTTATGGTTCGTTTACCCCTAAGAATTAAATTTCATAGAAATCTCCTTACGATGTCAACCCAAAACACACTGGGCGTGTGAAGAACGTGTTTCATTTCCCCTGACTCATCGAGAGAAACAGCCAGTGGGCGAAGGTGTCGAATTCTCAGACGCTTCATGCCATTCGTCCGTGGCCTTCGTGGCCCCACCCGCCTCGTCTGAACCTTGCGCTTAAGACCACTTGTGGTGTCGCGAATGTCATCCTGCTGATTAATAGTAGTGTTGGAGTGGGTATTATCTCGTAATGGAGTAGCCTCTACGGTTGAGAAAGGGTTTGACTAATGCTGTGAACAACGAATAGGTGGAACAACGAAAAGGTACGTGAAAGAACCAAATTTCATATGTGATTATTTGGCATGTCATGTTTACCGTAACCTCAAAATCATCCAAATCTAAACACGGATTTCATAAAAAGGAATGTGGTGGTATAGTCTAAATTTAAGATCTCGTCGTATGTCACACTTTCAATGATAACAATTGCTAGGAAAATGTCTGAATGTAGGTATAATTATATATTTAGGAAAAACTTTAAATTTCGACCGGCGAGTCCGGTGTCAATATACGACATTCCAACAAAAAATATTTATTGTAAAATTATCGAATATTTATTGTAACCTTCGGGCGTGCTTTTGTCATTGAAGCGACGAGATGTTGTGAAGTAACGAGTGTGCCAAGGTTAACTGTCAAATAGCGGCACGCCCGGGATGCATCGCCTGCTTTCCGCTTTCACTACTTTCCCCCAAACTACCTGCGAAGAGAGTTAGTAGCTGATTCTTGATTTGGAATTCAGATGGCCGTCACTTTTGCCAGGCGCCTGGAGCGCTTGGCCTTCCGGTTTGTGGAGTTCGTTTTCGGCGCTTTGTTTCGCTTGTTGTATCGGGGTCCAGGGGAACAAGTTCCTCCTATAAGTAATTTGCTACTTCTGGACTCGGCGACCACCCTCGCCCACAAGATCAGAACAAAAAAGGTGAGAATTGAACATAATATTTTTTTTATCTTTTTATCTAAAACGAATATGAATTAACATATTTTTTTGGCTTTAATTTGTGTCAAATTGCAAAGTTGTTGTTTTTTGTTTCAACAGAGACAACATAGCTCAACACGAATTTTATTACCCAATCTATTTCTGTTTTGTTTTAGGGGTGTTAAAGTTTACAAAACTGGTTCTAGTAGTATAAAAATATTTTTTTGGGGGCTATTGATTGTTACCCAATCAGTAATGTGACCCACTCTCGTATTATTTTGCCATGAATGTTCTAGAACATTTTGAGAAAAAACATAGATAAATGTTACTATAAGTTTCTTGCTACTTTTTTATTGGTTTTAATGTTTAAAATTATTTTTTCTCCTTTTCATAATTTTATTGTAATTGAACACTTTTTAGCTGTCATGTATATTTTATTTTTGTAAGGAAGTTAATAATGTTTCCTCTTTTATGACAGAATAAATAATAATGCATTATCAATAGAAATGTACTTAAAAATCCTATTGTGCACCCTTTTACTGGAGTTGCCCTATGTTTTGTGTCACAAGCCTCATTCTAATTCTTTCTTCCTTTATATTTGTACATAGGTGACCAGTGTTGAGGTGGTAGAAGCCTTCATTGCACGCATTCGGGAAGTAAATCTTGTTTTAAATACAGTTGTTGATGAAAGATTTGAAGAGGCACGGAAAGAAGCCAAAGCTGCAGATGAACGTATTCGCTCTGGGACTCATACTCCTGAAGAATTAGAACAAAATCTACCTTTCCTAGGAGTGCCTTTCACTACAAAAGACTGTGTGCAAGTAAAAGGTATGTACACAGATATTGATCTAGAGAGAGCATTCATCAATTTATGAAGAAAATATTTTAAAAAATCAATATGTTTGTTATGTGATTTAAATCGTGAGGAGCTTATTTACTGTAGAAATTAATAGAAGTGTGATTAAAAATTAAGATTTTAAAACTTAATTTTCTAGTATTTTTAAAGATCTCAAGCAAAAAGAGTAGTAGTTTTGGATTATCTATAGATATAATGTCAATTTGTTTATCTAAGTTTGACTACAAATTTTGAAGTTATAAAATTGAACATTGTTTTATATAGAGAGATTTTCTTAAAGTTGATTGATGTTTTATCAGATTTTGGTTATCTAATATTTAGATGAAATTACTCTTTAAGAAGGAAAGAAATCCTTGAAATGTGAAGAGAGATGGAAAGACTTGAAATTAATATAATATTTTAAAAAATACGGTTCTAACTAAATTAAGTTTAAATATGATGTTTTTCTTTTTAATGTGTGTGTGTGTTTATTTAATTTAATAATAACTGACTGTCTAAAAATGTTTGAACAAAACGCTATGAAATGGTACTTTCAGTTTCAATATTTAGGCTAATGCCAGAGCAGTACCCTCCCAAACGGGCCATGGACCGCACGCGATCTGTCCTTCCTCTTCCTTGTCCTATCCTCTCCCCTTACACACTCACTTACACTAACATGCACTACACTACCACATATTCGGAGACCGGTCGGGAGTTTAGAGCTTGTCCCAGCTGGGGTGGTGCCCGTTGGTGGGAGAGTCCTGGTTTGGGGAAACCCACTAGCCGACAGTAGGTCGGTGCTGGATCTCGTCATCCAGCGAGGGGAAAATCGCCGCCATCTCCCGAGAGAAAAACATGCACTACACTAACGGACTAATGACCGAAGCAGTTGAAGCGCCCGGAAACACGAAAAAAATCAATCAATCAATCAATTCAATATTTAGTGTCAAAATTGTAGCATTAATGAAATTCCTGTTTTAACAACATTCAGTTGCAGCATAAATCTAGAGATAAAACCGTTTAATAACTTAGGAGGATGTAAATTTAAAGAATCTACTATACATAAAATATTCAAATAGCATTGTTTTTCTCTTTTATACATAATGAAAATCTTTTTGAAAAATATACTTTTGGAGATATAATGATGGAATGAAAGTTAATTTTACTATACACATAAATGGATACTCCATAATTTAGCAGTCTCTTTATTTGTGGCCTTTCTTATATGTACTTCTCAAAAAAACAACAAACACAAAAAAGTTAAAGAAAGGTATGTGAATGTTTTCTTAATTAGAGTAATATTTTTATTGCATTTATTATCTCCCATATTCATTCTTTTCCCTTTCTTTCTTTTCCTTCCAGGATTGAGACATACAGCTGGTTTGTACAAACGGCGAAATCTTATAGCAACAGAGGATGCTGACTGTGTGGCTCAAATGCGAGCAGCTGGTGCCTTTCCTCTTGCAGTAACAAATGTATCTGAATTGTGTATGTGGTGGGAAAGCAACAACACAATATATGGTCGTACTAGGAACCCATACAACACAAATCGCATCGTAGGTGGTTCTTCTGGAGGAGAGGTAAATGTTATTCAGTGATGTGAGTTCTAACATTTTATGGGAGAAATAACATTTGCTACCCATGTTTCTCAATTCACTTGCTGATATCATATGATAATATGTATGACAGCAAATTTTGTCCCTGAGACTTTATGAAAGAGCTAAAAATATCGCATTATTCCCATTTATTAAAACAATGTTCACTGAGATATTTAGAAAAATACAAATGATTAAAAGAATTCATGGATATTCTTTACATGTTGAGGGATGCAGCACATTGCACTTGTCTTTTGTCATGATACCAATCTGTGAACAAGTAATGCCATTGTGAACCATGCTACTACCAACTTAGGTAAAAATACATACATTTGTAATCACATGAAGAGAACCTAACTAAACTAACCTTGTAATAAAATGTTATTTTCTTTAACCTAAAGCAAGCATGAATGAAAAATTAAACAGGGTGTTAATAAAACACTGTTAAAAATTATAAAAACATCTTATTTAGAAAAATCACAAGTCTCAAAATGCAATATTACAATGTTCAACCAGAAACAGGAACGGATCTCTACCCATTCTTTTGCAGTCTTTTCACCTCAATTATTCGACAAGATGGCTGTCCAAATTATTCTGCTGTAAAACATCACTTGAGAGATGGTGACATAAGGGGCTTTCAATAGTGGCATTGGCTTTCAATAGTGTTTGTAGTAGGACCTGTCACTGGGTCTCACTGGGTCCACAAAATTAAGTGAATTATTCACTGGACATGTGTTGGGTGTTTTATAAACATAATGATGTTGGGTTTGACTTTGGTAACCCCTCCATGTATTAGTGATAATATTTGTTTGAGGTTGTACATGTTGTTGAATCATGGGCAACAAAGTATTAGCATCCCTTCTATTTCCAGAGCAAATAAGCAATCTAATTTCCTTGGTTTCACAAGCAATGAAGCCAAGCACCCAGTTACCATCCACTACAGGACCTCTATTATATTTTCACCAGCCAGTTTTCTATGACCGAGTAAGGTCTGCCAATTCTTGGTGCTTGCAAATATCTTCCATCCATAGCATCTGTACAAACATTATGCAGAAATGATAGCCACTCCACAATAATCTTGTCGACAATTTTTGCCTTCATCAGAACACAAGATTACAGTATCTTCGTAGGTATTTTTATATGCTTAGCAATACATCATTCGAAGAGCTTGTCCCCACAGATAATTTAACACTTGCAAAAATTGTACCTCTTGTTGCAGCAATTTTAACCCTTGGATGATTCTTTTGGTGCAGAAAGTCTCCAAATCCTTTTACCCTGTTCCTAATGTATGCACGTATGTCTGTATGTACTTTGGCACAACAGCTTTTTATGAGCTAGGCCTACCACTGGCATCCTGGCTTTGCGGCCATGGGTTAAGGAATACGTGTGGTTAGCACCTAGCAATCCCTACGCTGTATCTCTGGTCTTCTCAACCTGAGAAGTGAGCTTTCTCGTTGTCACACAACAGGTACTGGGACATTGCAAGGAATACGCTCAGTTAATTTTTACCCTGTCCGGGAATTTAACCTGGAGTTGCGCCATGGAAAGCTAGCATGCTAACCTACGAACCACTGAGGTTTCCTCTGTACCCAATAGCAGTTAATAATACCCCACAATCCGGACATGGCATTTGGGTGGGAACGCATCGATGTTCATGGCACCATTGTACACTGGCTGCCTCATTTCCCACAATATTTGATAAACTAATCCAGTTCATGTTGGAATGACAAACAACTCTCAATACTACTAACACATACTTTGATTCCGAATTTTGGCAGAACGAACCGTGGATATGTACATTTGTGAACATTTATGAACATTTGTTATGATGTCAAACCTACAGTGACATATAAAGTACAAAACCCTTTTTTTTTTTTATTCAAAAATAAAATGTAGTTATTACAGTAAAAGTGATAAAACAATAAAATTTAATATAGATTTATTACAAATTATGATAATTTATATTTTAAAGATTGAGCTACAAAAATAGCCATTGATAAATTATGGTTATTTACACGAAATATGTAAATATTATCTTAGCCAGGTGCCTGTAAGTACTTCTAAGATACAGAGAGTTACATAATAAAGTATCAATAGAATTACCTTCCCAAAACTTGATATTTCATTAGATAATTACATATATCATGAATATTGTGAAACCATATCTCTACAACTTCTTGTGCTTAACTCATTTTTGCTTAACTCATGTTGCAGTGTTGCAGCAGTGTATGTTTCTTAACTCCCCCAAAACAGTTTTTTTCTAGAATTCTTCCAGAATATTGTGGAAAGATCCAACTAAAAATAGATCCAATTAATTCATAAAATTTTGGTTTTCCTCCTTCCAATGTTTCAAAATTATTATAAAATAAGGTTTAATTATTGTCAAATTGATGATTTAAGTCAGAATGTTTCTTGTGTAAATGTCAAAAAGAGATATGGTAATACGCAACATTTCACCAATATTCTTGTAGGTACAGTAAAACCATCAGAAACAGTATTTTCCTAGAATTTTTCGATTATTTGGACTGGCAGTGGTGGTTCAGTGCATCAACTGTTGTTACTGCATCGCCTCTGACCGGGAGGTCCTAGATTTGAGTCCTGACGGCAGCAGGATTTTCGACTCTAGCTTTTCAGCTAGGTTGAATTCAGCTGCTGTCTGGAGGAGAATTCTGGCGGTCGGCTGCTCTGATTGGTAGTTTTCTGTGGTTTCTGTGATCCCCCAGGTGAATGCTGGAGCAGTACCCTACCAAATAGGCCGTGGACCGTGCACGATCTTTCCTTTCTCTTTCTTGACCTATCCTTTACACACTCTTACACTAACATGCACTACACTACCACACATGCTGGGAGACCTGTCAGGAACTTAGAACTTGTCCGAGCTGGGGCAGTGCCCTGCTGGTGGGAGATACCTGGTTGCGGAAAACCCCGTTAGCCTACAGTTGGTCGCGCCGGATCTGGCCATTCAGCGAGGGAAGACCACCACCACCTGAGCAAAAACACACATTACACTTACGGGACTAATGACCATAGTAGTTGTCATGCCCAGAATCACTAATCAATCAATCCATTATTTGGTAATACAAATAGTCCGGTCGGCAGGTACTGAAGAAAGGGGATTGCCTAGAAATAGGTCATAAAAACTTTTTGTTTTGGTATGTTGTATGTATCCAGTTGTATAATTAAAACCCCAAGTTTTTGACCTCCCAGACCCTATGTTAAGTCTGAAAAAACGGTATTTTTGTGACTTGTTTTGGTTGTTTCTCTCCAGCTCTTTAAGCAAATTGAGTCTCTTGAACAAAATTTTGAATGATAAATGAAATTCTATTCTCAGTCTCATCAGTTTCTGGGAATTGCCACATGAATGCCCAGAACTATGTTTGCCTAGAGAAGATCATGTCTGCCCAGATTTTCTGCAACAAACAAGTGTATTTTTGCACACATTTTTGTGACATGAAAAAATAGCATTTTTTTAGAAAGCTGTAGCTCTCTTGGCAATTGGTTTTGAAAAAACTGATTTATATTGAAGTTGTAAGAAATTTTTTATCCTCTTTAAAATTGATTGGAATCATTTTTCTACAGGACTTAAGGTTAAAGAACTGTAGATAATAAAACGAAACAATTCAGAAAAAATAAGTTTTTTCGGGCCTCCTGGTGTTACCACAGGGTTTTTGAGGTCGAAAACTTGGGGTTTGAACCAGCGAATGGACACATACAACATACCAAAAGAAAAAGTTTTTATGGTCATTTTCCTGGTAAAATGTGCATAATGACTGGACTAAAATGTCATTTGAGAATTTTATAATCCAAATTGCTAAATATAATATTACACCTAATTGTTGTCTATTTGACCTTACTGTAACTTTTTCTGAAATATATGCTTTCTAGCTTGACTGCATCTCTGGATACTAATTGAAATTTAAGAAAAGAATAAAATTACCATAACTTGACTTATTATCTTTATTATTGAATTATCTTACTTGAATCTCCTGAATCACTAGTGTCACTTGTAAAAGTGATGGATTTATTTTTTTTTTCTTGCTATGACAATCCAAGATGGTAGTTCGATGTTGCCCTTGATGTAGCTTCTCCAATCTCTGTAATCCTATTTCAAGGTCTCCTACATTCTTAAAACATTGAATTTTTATATATTGTTTGTAGGTATGACCAATACAAGATTAATATATGTTAGCAATAATTTTAACTCTAATATTATTTTCATTATTGCTGGTTTCAGGAAAGTATCAATATTCTTGATGTTCATTTCATTTATAACTTCTTGTTGTATCCTGGAGGATGAGAGTCCAACTTCTATTATGACTGGGGCTACAGTTTAGTGAACTACAGTAACTCCAGATTTTTCCCTTTTAGAAAATATAAAGTTATCTATTTTTCCTTTTTCTAGGGTTGCTTGCAAGCTGCAGCGGGTTCTCCAATGGGTATTGGTACTGACATTGGAGGATCTATACGTATGCCAGCATTCTTCAACGGAATCTTTGGACATAAACCTTCAAGAGGTAACAGGCATTTCTTGATTGTTAAATAAAATTTATTGTATTATGAAATTCCGTATGTATATAGAAATACATTCAGGGTAGGAATTGGTAAAATATGTGAAGGGTAGGGTTTTGTTTGTGAGGCAACCTATTTCTCTATTAAAAGCAAAAGTAGCAAAAAATATAACTTGTAAATTATACATCACTTGGTTGAATTTAATGAACCTATTCTTTGAATTTTGTTTTAATAATTTTATATATCATCACCATAAACATTTAGTGTCTTTGTTCTTGTAGGTTTCTTTATGTCCTTTGAATTTCTGTGTTTTTATAACGAAGTTTCATGAAGAAATCGTAAAACTAAATATTTTCCAAAAAAGCAAATGGTATATGTATATACAATTGACTGAACAACAGTAATTTTTCAAAAAGAAGTTTCAAGTAAAACCTCTTCTACAAAGTGTAAGCAGTGGTACAGACATGTCGCATGTCCTAAAAAACTGTAACAAGACAGAATAAGCAGGTCTGAGAAAGTCGTTTGAAGATTTTTTTTGTACATACTGATGCTATATTTACAGGAATTGTCACAAGCTCCATTTAGCAAAATTTTTCACATTATCGTCATGATGTTTATTTAGAATTATAAAACATTAAAAATGGAAGCTGATGGTGTATTTATCTAAAAATTATCTTTTTTGGAAACAACAGTCTTTTAGACATGCCTGTAAAGCTGGCTGACTCACATTTTAGGCTCTTTAACCCAAATTTTAGGCTCTTTTTAAACCGCTGAACAAAACCAAAAATTAAAGTTAGAACAGAACTTTAAATTTTAGGCTAATTATAGGCTCACAAAAGTCACTAATATTATTTATAAATATTAATATTTATTATTGTAAAAAAATATAACAAATTGCAGCTGTCAGATCAGGCAGACTATTCAACATGTAAAAATGTTAGAACTAGCTAGCATAACACAGTTTATTTTTAATATATTATGCATACAATTACTTATTGTTTGTTGCTAAAGCTTTTGAATTAAGTGCTCATCACCTTTAGCAAAAAATGTTGCAACAATACAACCAATTACGCACGTGACATTACATGGCATTCAGTGCCTAATGATTTTTAAACTAGACAGCAAAATACAGTTGCCTTTTAACATACTATGCATATTGTTATGTACTGTTTATTGATGTAGCCCTTAAATTAAATGCTCATCAACATTAGCAAAAAATATTGTAACAATACAACCCAACCGCTCAAGGAGACACTTCCTCACGGTATTCTGCACCTAATAATTTTTAAGCTAGACAGCAGAACGCAATTTCTTTGTAACATATAATTCATATAATTATGTAGAATTTGTTGATATAGCCCTTGAATCTAGTGCTTGTCAACATTGGCAAAAATTGTTGCAACAATACAACCCAAACCGCAGAAGTACACATATCCTAATGGAATTCAATACCTAATCATTTTTAAACTAGATGGAAGAACACAGTTTCCTTTTAACATATAATTCATATAATTACGTGGAATTTGTTGATATAGCCCTTTAGTAAATGCTCATCAACTTAAGCAAAAAATTTTGCCACAATACGAATGTATATAAATATATATGTGTATATTTTCAAGGGCTGTATCAACAAATAGTACATAATCATATATGTAAGAAATTGTGTTCTCCTTACTAGCTTAAAAGTTATTACAATTTGAAAAATCTGCCAGAGATCTTACTTGAGCGGTTGGTTGTGTTGTTGCAAATTTTTTGGAAAGTTGAAGAGCACTTAATTCAAGGTTGTATATAAAAATAGTATATAATCATATGCATAATACGTTAAAGGTAACTGTATTCTGCTGGGTCGTTTAAAAGTTATTACGATTTGCCGCAGAGCGTACTTGAGTGAATGGGGCTGTATTGTTTGGATATTTTTAGCTGAAGTTGACGAGTTCTTAATTCAATGATATATCGAAAAATAGTATGTAATGTTATGTATAGTATGTTAAAAATAAATTGTT
This sequence comes from Teleogryllus oceanicus, assembly GCA_964035755.1. Lineage (NCBI taxonomy): Eukaryota > Metazoa > Arthropoda > Insecta > Orthoptera > Gryllidae > Teleogryllus > Teleogryllus oceanicus. The sequence continues at coordinate 80,579,871 of CAXIVR010000012.1, forward strand.
CTGCTTGTTAGTTTAAAAATTATTACGAATTGAATGGTCTGCTGTGAGTTGAATGGTGTTGCAGATTATTTTAATTTTTGTACAATACTAAATATTAATATTTATTAATAATATTAGTATTTTTGGTGTGCCTATAATTTGTGTATAAATAGTTTTGTTCTAACTTTAATTTTTGATTTTGTGTCAGGTGGCTTTGTTATAAAACTGGCTGAACATTGATTTTTGAGAAAATTACGACAGCCTAAAATTTGGGATTTGGGCATTTAATTAGGCTATAATTAGCCTAAAATTATGAGCTACTTTTTTTTGTGTTCTGTTATAGTGTGTCAGCGAGCTTTATGGACATCTTTTAGAGAATGTGCGATGTGTACATAGAGATTTCTCAGAATAATTGTTTCAAATTACTGGGGCATGTATGGGGTCAAAGATGATCACTTTTGCAAATGAATATGTAATGGAAAATCTTATATGATGAAATTAGTGATATTAAATTTTGCATATCCCACCCCTAATTGATTCACTACACTGGTGTTTGGCAGGTACACTTTCTGACACTGTCAAAAACACTGCACCTGAACTTGCCAAACATCAGTGCATGATAAGTTACCTACCTGTCAGGGGCATTGTGTTGAAAATTGCATTTAACTAATTTTATTATTAGAGACCGGAAAAATATGTAATGAAAACAGTAAGAATATGTAATAAATATGTAAAATTGGATATAATATGTAATATTAAAATTCATTGATTAAAATTAAAACATTTACGTTATACAAAATTACATTTTAAATTTTTTCCTAAACAAATTTTAAAAATAATACAATCGTCTTAAAATGCATGTGGAAAACACAAGTTGATGCACAACATACAACTTTTCCGTCAGTAGTAGAAGCTTCATTATTGTATCCAGTCCTAGTTTTGCAGCAGACAGACGCAAGAATTATTAACATTTATGTTATACAAAATTACATTTTAAATTTTTTTCCTGTGGTAGTTTAAATGGCATAAAAATTGTTAAATTAATAATATTTCTTATGTAGTTGTGCATTTTCATTACAGGTGTAGTATCCAATGCTGGCCAATATCCAATTCCAAATGGGGAACAAAATACATTCTTGGGAACGGGACCAATGACTCGATTTGCAACTGATCTTCTGCCTATATTCCGAGTACTAGCAGGACCTGCGGCTTCTGAGAGACTGGGACTTAAAGGACCCCCTCCAGATTTACGCAAGATCAAAGTTTTCTATGCAGAGGATGATGGTGGTGGCAGACTTATCAGTGCAGTTCAACCTGACCAACGCGCTGCCATTAAAAGAGCTGTTAATCACCTGGAAAAAGCTCTTGGAATTAAAGCGAAAAAAGTAAATTATTTCTAACCTTTTTTAACGTAACGTATTTCGAGTCCCTGGCCATAGGGGTAAAAGGCAATGACTGACTACAGCTGACCTACTTAATGGAGGATTACTCCATGTTTGATGCCAGTAAATGGTTAAGAGAATGTTGTTATGAAAAAATGTAACAAATAAAAAACAAACCTATTATTAGAATTTTATTGATAAAACTATTTCTGATGAGTATAGTAAAATTGGAAAGTCTTAGTATTCATAAAGCAGTTATTATTTTCATAAATGTTTCATTTCTGACTGTGGAATAATTTGCATAATATTGGAGTGTTGCCAAAATTGGAATGGGAATTAGAAAATAAAATTACAAGTTAATTGTGTATTTTATTTTCGTAGTAATAAAACTATTTTTGAGCATATTGAAGAGAAGAAAGAAGCAAGTTTATGAGTATTGGTTTAATCATAGAAGCAATTAAGAACACTTAATTCAGGGCTGCATATGCTTTGGGCATAATCAAAATAACAAATACAGCTATATATTCATAGTAATGTGCACATGTGCAACGTGTAGCCCATTTCTTGAGACCAGGGCTCAGATCATCAACTGATGTCACTGCAGTGATTCTGCCTGGGAGGTCCTGGGGTTTCAGTGCTGACAGTGGCTGGAATTTGGCCACTGGTTAGATGGCTAGTTCGAATTCAGAAGCTGTCTGGAGAAGAATTCTTGTGGCTGACTGGGCTGAGCAGCAGTTTGTTTGATATACATGAGATAATAATGACTGATTACATGCATAATCATTTATTGACATATTTTCATTAATTGAATTACACCCAGTTACCATCAATTAACACCCAGATATCAGCACAACAAAATACTTGTTCTTGATGTCTTGACCTTTGAACAATTTATGCAACACCAAAAATCATGCAGAAATACCTTGGTAAATAAATACGTAACATTTAAACCAAAATATAAAGTACACTACATTATTTATTAACCAGTTATCATTTAGCTTATATTCCCATTCATACTATCAACAGTTTATTCATGGATTTCTTTGTTTACTATCTGTATTATCATTAATATTTTACTGATCAGTTTCAACACTTGACTCTAAGCTCTATTACAAAACTTGGCCTTCCTCTCCTTCATTAAATAAAGTCACAAAAAATTTCCTTGTCAGTTGTGGCTTTAGCTCAGGTTTGATCAATGAAAAATTTCATTCTTTGCATCAATTCACTGCCACGTAGCCTTGCATCCTTAAAGTCATTGTTTGTTCCGATTATGGATTTAATTCTACCATTCCACAAAATCCCATTTGCACGTGACGCAATTTATGTTATATGTTGTCTCGATATTTTATCATTCTCTTGGTGATGTTTGCATTGTTTATTTATTTTTTTTATGCATGAAAACTATTCCTACATCATGCTTGCAGCTCATTTGTTTCCAATCCTTGTTATTTTCCATTTTAAAAATTCAAATTTTTGAAATGTTCTCAACATTTTGAGATGAGGGTTAGAAATGTCTCATCTCTGATATGATATAATGTGGCCAATGTAACCAATTCCATGCAATTAGGTTACACATTTCATATTTGTGACCATTACTTTGAATATTAATCGTGCAATTAATCGTGCTCTTCTTAAATGATGGCTTGGAGAAATGAGGGTAGGGTTGGAGTATTAGTTATGATATCGGCAACTAGATTTTATGAAACAATGCCAATCTCTGGAATATCAGTCATGCCTTCTCATTAAATTCATTTCTAATTTTCTCATTAAAATTTCTCATTAAATTCAGTTCTAATTTTCCCAGTAGATCGAGGTATCTCCTGCAATGGATCTGGATCTGTTTTGGCCATGTCTTTAGATATTATATAGAAAAATATGATCAGGAGTTCTCGATTACAACAATAAATATATTTTCTTACATGACAATGAAGATGTGTTTGGGTGAAGGGGGAAGCAAGGTCATCGTTCAAGAAAAGTTGCATGGGTAATATATAGCTGTGTCAGTTATTTTGAGCCCTGCTTAAAGAAATATATTTCCTGAAACATTGCCTAATGTGTGTTATTAATAACTTCCACATTTCAACCAAACCTGTGAATCTGATACATTACATTCATAGTCATGAAGCATACTAGCTGAATAAATGAAAAGCTGAATAAATCATTTATTTAAAATTTCAGAGATCTGAAGTTAATGAATTAAGAGTATTTGATGTAAAGGTTTAATTAAATTAATTTTCATATTAGATCCTAGTAAGAAACAGGAAGAAAACTAGTTTTTCAAACATCAATATCAGGACCGAAAATCAGACATACCTTTCAGATTATTAAACTTGAATAAACTGTTATCATAATCGTACAAATTTCATTCATCTAAATGGAATCAAAAACCATTAAAACTTTACGTTAAAATTTATATCCTATCATAATAGGTTCATACTTTTTTTTGATCATCCTCAGAGATTATATTATGCATATTATACGTGCACTTTCTCTGAAAATTGTCCAAAAAAGATGATGAACCAAAATATTATAATGGAATATAAATTTTAATATAAAAATGGACTAATGTTATTTGTATGATGAATTATTTTGTTAAATGTTATTTGTATGAAAGTTTTATAATCTGAAAGATGTCTGATATTGTTGTTTGATCACTATAAATACAGACTAAACAACATAAAACTAATTTTTATTTTTCATATTGGTTTTATTGTAGATAAATTTGCCACGACTGAAGAAGGCCTTGCCCATATGGTTTGCAAAGATGCAAATCAAAGATGCTCCAACATTTGCCCAACAACTAGATAACTGTGAGGTAAGAAGTTCACATTAAGATTATTTAAAAACTTTGTGTTAATAGCAGTTGGCATAAATATTTAAGTTAACAGTAAGATTTTGATTTTGTTGTTGGTATTCTTTTCAAAATCCATCTTTTATTTTTAAAAGAAAGGTCAAAGATGTCAGGTTGAAACTTGTTTTTCTAATCACTTCTATTTTGTTTATATTTTATGTTAATTATAAAAGATTAATATTGAAAAACAAAATTATAAGAAAAATATTACAACCTATTATAATTTGAATATTGAGCAAATTAAGAATTCAGCTAATGTTTATGTGAATTTATAAACTTTATTCAGAATACTTTTGTTGTTTTGATTTGACAGTTTATTTAATAATAATGCTCTTCTTTCTCTGCTTGGCATATGTATGAAAGTACTCTAAAATTATGCAAATGTTCAATAAACAACTGTTTTTGAATTAAGTATGTACCACAACAGCATTTTCCTTTTCATATACAATACACTTAAATATGAACTTGGAAAGGATCATTAATTACATCAGTGTTTGAAAAGCACAAGCAGCAGTATTTGTGTGAAGCAATGGTTTTTTGAAAAGACATTTTATTTCTATTTCCACATCTCGTTTAGCTGATTCTTCGTAAAATGGATTATTGTCACTTGATTGAAATGACAGTTCTGTTATCAATAGAGATTCTGACAGTTCTGATTGACATTTCTGCATCTTACAATATAGATATTTATTTATTTATTTCTATTTATGTCAGCAATCACACAATTGCAAATAAATTTAAACAAAATTATCTTATTAAAATCACAACTTGTCAAATATTTGTGACTTAAATGTTGCTGTTTCTTCATTTTATTCTTACATTTATATGTGTTTTGATCGTTTTGAACCCAAAAGAAGAGTTGTCAACTCTTAATTCCCAAGCTGGTTTAGTGGTGAATTAAAGAAAACGATCATTGACAAGAAATTGGTTCATTCTCTTTAAAAGAAATATAATTCTCCTATTTACTACACACAGTTTTATAAATTGAGGACAGATTGTAATTGTATTGCTGTGAGATATTTCACTATTTTTAATCACAACCTAAGAATGTTTATCACGTCTGATCCAAAGAAGTTTTGTTGTTACATTAATTCTAAAAGGGATAGTAGAGGTTTACCAAGTGTGATGTATTGTGATTCTTCTACTTCCAATGATGTCAATTCTATTGTAAAAGTTCTTGCCGATTACTTCTCGTCTTTTTATAATCATAAATCGAACTTGTTGAATTTTAATTGTGAAGACTTTGACATGCAGTGTCTGAGTGATTTTGAAATTCTTGTTTCGAGATAGTTGAGAGATTGTTGAGACTCGTGTTTACGTGTTTCATGATAATACTATGTCCTTTTTGTCAGATGTGAAGAGTAAAATATTTGAATTTTTATAATTTCACCCAAATATCTGTTGGGTAGATGAATGTTATTGTGAATATTTGTTTACTAATAATTTTCTTTCTTTTTACATTTAGATAGTTCTTTAATTCAGAGTTACCTGTGCATACTTTTTGTGTTTTATTTCTAATTTTTGTACATCAATGGACAAATTGTGATAAATCCATAAAAAAACTCCATAAGCTGCTGGCCAGCTAAAAAGCCGAACTAACGGGACAACTTTTGAAAAATGTCACTGTCGGATGAGAACATACATTTATACTCGATTTAAGGTAGTTTCATTTCGTTTTATGTTGGTTTGCTTTACAAGTTTTCAATAAGACTGGTATACCATCCCAGAACATGAAACACTAGAATTAGATGATAAACAACCTCTGCACTTTAATGTAGAATTCCACTTTTTGCATCTGGTGATGTTAAACCAGACACAAGTAACAAATATTGTGCTGTTGTGGTAGATGATGAATCTGCACATTACGAAGTAGAAACAAATGGATTATTTCAAATGACTGCCACCTCAATCAAAAACATGGGTAATTGCATCTTGTAGTGATTGTACTTAATGTATATTGTAACAACATAACAAATAATACTAAATATTATTTGTAACTTTGTTTAAAAACTATTTTGTTTATAAACTCATATTATTGTTAGTTAAAATCTTCATTCATTCAATATTCAAATTACAAAATATGTATGTTCTTTGGCACAACAGCTCTTTATGAGCTAATGCCTACCAGCAGTGTCCCAGCCTTGCGATCATGGGTTGAGGGGTACCTGTGGTTAGCACAGCGATCCCAATACCATATTTCTGTGAAGTGAGCTTTCTCATCATCACACAGCAGCGGATACTGGGACATTGCAATGGAAATTGTACAGTTAATTTTTGCCCCAACCAGGAATTGAAGCTGGGCTTATGCCGTGGAAAGCGAGCATGCTAACCACCAAGAGCTACATTCAAATTACAATAGGATATAATATTATTCTTACAATTTTGTTTTTCATTGTTTACTTTCTAATAAACATAAAATAAAAATGAAATAGAAGAACTATGCAAGCTAATAAAACAAAACCTAATTTTAAGTTATAAGTAAGAAATTATTAAATTACTGTTTATTTATATTAAGCTATCGGATGCACATTATACGATAAAAGTTTGAAATTTTGGGAAACTGTTGAGAGAATTTACAGAGCTACAATTTATATTTAGCCCTTATAATCTGTGTCAGAAACGAGATATTTTTAAAATAAATAAGAAAAAAGGATATTTTTTTTCTTTTTTTTCCATCTTTAGTGTTAATTATGTGTCAAAATCGTGATATAAATGCCTGAAAAAATTCTCATAAGATCTTTACTGTCTTTAGAAAATCACTAGAAAGATTAAAGCCAATATTCATATTCGCAATGTGGTTACAAAAATGTAATCTGAGGTAAACAGATTAAAAACACCTTTTTTATATTTGTGCAAAGTACTCTGGGCATATTGATCCAATTAATATAATCCAATTAATACATATAATATAATCCAATTAAAAGCTTGTTTTTCTGACACTTCAAATATGATTTTGGTCCCTGGGTCACTTTTGACTAGCTTATTCTGCTACTCCCTTTCTTGAGCAATAGAGTTGTAAATCTGTGGAATAATCTTTCTGAACCCACTGTGACAGCATCCTTGATTAATGCATTCAAAAACCTCTACAATCACTTGGAGAATAGAAGTGTTATTATACTTTATAGTAATGACTGAATGAGAAAATGAAAAATGTATTAATAATAATTCAGATTGTATTTGCAAGAACTTGACCAATCATTTGAGGAATTGAAATAGTATTTTGAAGGAAATTGTTACATTGTGCCATTTATATTTAATATTAATTTTTTTTTGTACTCTGTGTTTAGGGTACTGTTAACATTTTCTTAGAGTTAGTCAAATGGGCTCTTTTCATGTCCAAACACACATTTATTGGCCTTTTTACTGCTATTATGGAGAAGAATGGTGTTCAGGCTGGCTCAGAAACTCATACCCTTTTACTTAATGAATGTGTTCGTCTTCGACAAGATTTTCAAGTGAGTATTAGCTTTCTCTTCGTGAAGTGATGAAGATTATTTATAAAATTGTGATTTCTATTACAATTACTATTAACCTGGAAGTTAGCTATCAAAGCATCAAAAACATACAATAGAAATTTCAAGATGTAATCAATTTCTCTGTTAACAGATTAAAATATTTTATTAACTAATTCTTTGTGAATACTTTCAGAATTTAGGGTTTATCTTGTATTTGAAAATAGAGTGTGTTCAGAATAGAATTTGTTTGTTTCAGGATATTTTGGGAGATGATGGCGTTTTTCTCTATCCTACTCATCCTACTGTGGCACCCTTTCACAATGAACCTGCTTTGAAACCTTATAATTTTGCTTACACAGGTATCTTCAATGTTCTTGGATTTCCAGCAACACAATGTCCTCTGGGTTTGGGTTCAGAAGGTTTGCCTTTAGGCCTACAGGTATGAATTTTTGCATAGTTTGAAATTCAAGTTAAAAGTTACTGAATTGTATATTTTAATCATGTAAGCAGAAAGCTTGAGTATATTTTTCAATATCAGATGTTCATCACATAGATATTTTATTAAGATTTATTTGATATTTGGTTATGACACACACTTCTTAAATTAGAAGTTGCAAAATGAAGTCTGTTTGACAAATGAGTTATTTATTAGTGGTGCGACATCACATATTGTTCTTTCTTGTGCTACTACATACTTTCTTGTGTTGGTAAACGTTGTGTAATATATGGAACTTTTATCCCACTGACACTTAACCACCATCACTTAAAATATTCCTAAATAAATGAAGTGTAAGAGGGTAGAAAAAATGTCTTTAATTTTTTTGAAAGTTCTGAAGTTAAAATGAAACTGTCATTCTACCAATGAATTCACTGAATTGTGCTATTACAAAAGTTTAAAGAAAAGAAAGAAATATTTGTAACAATAAATAAATAAATACATAAAATTTTGAGGCAGTCCTGATCATTACCGAATTGTGTATCAGAGATGTTTATTTTTTAAAAAAGCATTACGATGAATTCTGAATTGTGATTCTAACACATAACTCAAAATTACAGAAAAAATACTATGTCCTGGAAAAATCATTTAAAGATTTCATATGGAGGATGGGACTGTATTATCAAAGAAATCTGTAGTGGAAGGTGTGTGGGTGTAGGTCAGGTATAAAAAAATTTGAACTTTTGAGATTTTCAAAATTTCTTTTGTTGAAAATTGAACAGGTGCCATACTAAGTAAATTTAGCACTATTTGAGTAAAAGATTTACAGATTAGCAGATTTATTTTGAGCCATTTTTGAAAAATTGTTACTCAATATTACATGAAAATTTCTCTTGAAACTAGTGTGGTGCTACATGCTTTCTCATATCAGTTTTTTATTTTCTTTGGTCTGGGCTAGCTATTCGGACTTGTCACTTGACAGCTGCCATCTATCACCACCCAAAGTACATTTTTAAAAACATTTTCTCAATTTTTCCAGTTTCCTGATTGTTGAACCGAATTATTACTTTCAGAATTTTAAGAACAGTAAAACCTTGTCCTAAATGGCAATTTTCATTGAAAAATTTGGAACCGTTTTTAAGAAAATGGCGTTCAACATTAGTACGTCCAGCTTCCCAATACCGCCTCAAACGCCCAACGGAGTTGTTTCGACTCTGAGCCTTCAACATTACTTCTTTAAAGGAAATGTTGGAAAAATATTTATCTACGTCACTATAACATTATTGAAAACAATAATTTAGTGTATAATAGAAGTATTATGCCACAACTTAAATATATTTTAAACATTTATTGTCATTTCTGTGCAGCGAATTGGAAGTTCAAGAAATTTGTTGAACGGAATGTGCAATTAAACAGGCAAATGATTATGTTGAAGAGTAATATAGGTACAATAATATTGTAATAATAATGTAATAATAATAATAATAATAATAATAATTAGAAAATGTTATAAACATTTAATTTTAAATAATACTAGTTTCATATGTGATCAAAAAATATATCTCCTTCAAATACACTTCCCGTACTATGTCACAGTATGTCAAATTATTTTGAAATATTTTACATAGGTTTGTTTCACATCTATAGGAATTTGATGTGCGTTAGAGGACGAAGTTCTAAAAGAAATTTAATCCCATGTTTCAAATGGCATTAGTTCTTGTTCAGGTTTTCATTGTATTTACCTCCTTCATTTCTGATCTTACTAGGCATAAACAGTATAAATATTTATAGTTGTACATCTAAAACTGTAATAACTGTACAGACTACAGTTTTGGGGCACATTTTGTAGAATACTACATATGTTCGATCAACACCTTCTTCATATCATTATGCATGGTTCATGGCTACATTTTCCAGGTGTTTCTTCTAGTTGTCTTTCGTAAAAATTTCACAATATTTCCAGTGTATATAATAGCATTGATAAACAGTATTTTAGTGATCATCTCCTAAAAGTCACAATTGTTCGCTGCTTTTGACCAGTTTTCATGCCATAAACTGTGTAAATATATCAAGTTTCGAAGGTAAATGCTGGCATATCAACTCTATTTCTGTGACATATAAAATTGGTAGTTTGTAAAGGTATTGCTTCATTTTAAAGCATAATAATTTTTCATATGAAAGCAGTAAAATTTGCTGTGTTTTTTTCCAAACATCTCTTATTATTTTGAAAATCATGAAATAAGACAGTGTCTAAAAAACTGAAAATTGACCACTCCATTACCATCTGGAGTCCAAAATGCCCTCCTGTGCACAAAACATATATTTTATACTTGACCATTTCTCTTTCTCTGAATTATTTGAAGAAATATTTTCATTCAACCTTTGTGTAATAACAATGCTATTCCTTCATGTGATAATAATTTTCTTTTTGAAACTTGGTGATAAATTTGCTGTCACGAAACAATTCATGAACTTCCATGTGTTGAACACGAGGGCTAGAAAAAAAAACAAAGAAGGAAAGAATGGTTGCATATTTCTTCAAAAAGATATCCAAAATATTAGGGGAGGTGTTATAAAAAATTCAGTGTTGAAACAATTCTTGAACAAATCTTGAACAAATCTGAAAACAAATCAATGAACAAAAGCTTGAGAATGGGACACAAGGATTCGAAATGAGCCTCACAGAGGTTCTAGGTAAATTTGATTATTATTCATCATGAAATATATTTTTTACACATTTCAATTTTTAACATACTGTAAGTAAATGAAAATTGATGAGAAGTCACTAAATCACAAAATTCTATCTTCAAAAGCAAAGAAGTTACAAGGACATAAAGATCGCCTGGAGTTGAAATTATGGCTCTGGGTGTTCTAGTGTTAAGCGTTACTGTAAATGCGAAATTTGGAGCTGCTTTTCAGGGAAAATTTTTGACTTTTCAAAAAAATTTCATTAGAAGTCATTTGAACTACTTCTGATCACATATGCAATAGTGGTTAAAAAATTGCTGGAAATATTAACAGCATGAAAGATATTACAAAAAAATTACATTTGTGTAATTTTTGAAAAAACAAAAGAATATAGCAAAATTAATTATATATCATCTTAAACAGTGCAAGTTGCACTACCCATACAAAAACTGAAGAAAATATTTGGAGCCGTTTTTAGAAAAAATAGCATTTGAGCATTTCTGAAAATGCAGAATTTTGAGCTCTTTTTCGCAGTAAACTTCAGTTTTTGAGAAACTTTATATGACATTATGAGAAGCACATGTACTCTTAAATGCAGTAATGTGAACAAATTGCCGTTAATATGAATATTAACAATGTAAGAGGCTTCTCAAAAAATTACAATTTTGGAATTTTTAAAAAAAAAAAAAAAAAAAGGCGTTTATGTCAATAGAGTATTTAATACCAAAAAGTTAAAAAAAAAATTTTGGAGCTGCCTTTTAGGTTTTGTAATTTTTTTTAACTGCACATATTGTATGCAATATTGTGCGAAAACGACTACAATTTTCAAATAAAAGGAACATGACCTTAATAAAAGAACTAATTGTGGAGAAGAAATTTCATTTCAAGGAATGATCTTAATCTTAACTTTTGTAGTTGGACCTGTGCTATCTTTATAAATGTATTTTACTCTATTCTTTCAAAATATGTAAAGAAATAATTTGGAGTAATTATTGAAAAAATTTTGAAAATGTACCAGGGGATTCATGGAAAGAACCCCCCTAATTTTAAAGAAAGTTTTTCAATATCACAGCGCCTCGAGTCATGCCAGATAGACCAGGGAATATCCATGGAAAAAATCCTACATGTGGTTTAGGCGCAGGTGGTATTCACAGATGGATATATGTTTTGAAAAATAAACAACACTTTCTTCGGTGTCAGGGACTGCAAAACGTGTATTTCCATTGAAATCTCAAAATCAATTTTCCGCAGCATTATATAACTTTCTCTATACTATGTATATTACTCTGTATATACATATGTATATTGGAAAGTAACTACAGTAGTGGTGCTGCAGAATGGCACAGACTTTCGTATATTAGTTTTCCATTTTTTTTGGTCTGTGCTAGCTAGCTATTCATATTTACCACATATGCTTGCCTGCTGACATCTATCGCTGCCCAAAGTACACTTTCCTGAAATATTTATTAAAGGATTTTATTACAAGTGTTTGAAAGTTATTAATCTGTGTCTTAGGATTACCTTTTCATTGTTTTTTGGTAGATATGTGCAACTTGTATAATTATACTCTTTTGAGACTGATTATTTCATATGCTATTTACAGGTGATTGCAAATTTGAATCAAGATCGTTTGACTCTGGCAATGGCATGTGAGCTTGAAAAGGCTTTTGGTGGGTGGGTGCCCCCTGCCATTGCTGTATGAAGCATGTGTGGAATTTAGTTTTTTTTTTTTTTTTTATATATATATTAAAAGTAAGTCCATTTGTATAAAAGTAAGAGGATCATTTTACTTAACGTGAATATATTACGTGAATAATATGTTGGTGATGGATGTTATTATTTTATATTGTTTACAAATGTGACGTTAATAGACTTTTAAATAATGGAAGTGAGGGTAAAGTTTTTGATTGTTCAATCCAGTTTACATTTGATAGAATATACAATGTTTAAAACATAATGTATGTTCTGATCAAAGCCATAATGTTAATGACTTATCAGTTATATATGATTGCAGCTTCTAAAATTCTACAAAAAGTAATACACAAAATGCTGACTACCAACATTTTTTAGAACTTTTCATTAAATCAAATTTTAAAGTTAAGTTTGAGGGTTCTTTTACTAATTGTTTGGGACTGGATGTCTTTGAGAGTTTGGAGTTTGAATGAAAGGCGCAGGTATGAACAATAAAATATTTTCTGAAATATTTTTTTGCAAAAATGAAAACTGAAAATATTTATTCACAAAACATTAAAATGAACCCATCACAAAAATATTGCACAGATTTGTATAGTTATTCAGGAAAATTGGTGTTGTCTGTGCACTCTATTTTTGTATTATTGAGTTTCTGTGTTATGGTTCTGATCAGCCCAACAGTGTTGTTAGAGATGTTTTATGATGTTATGAACTGATATATTATTGGCTATAAGTCCTATTTATTTACTAAATTATATTTTATTCTGTTACATGTGTCTGTTGTATTTTTAGTTTGAATAATGAGCTTTTTGTTGGGACCAATGAAATCTTTTTTTTTTAAAAAGGTTTTTAAAAAAAAATTCCAATTTGTAATTTTAATAAGGAGTTAATCTATTTTTCTATATCCTGTGAGGTCCAAAGAATGATATTGCTTCTTTTCAGCGATATTTTAATTATATTTGTTTTTATGTTGTAGATGAATTTTTTATACTGAACATCTTATTTACTAATATAGAGAGATAAGTATATTAAAATTTAATTATGACTTTTGTATTTTCTTTTTCTCAAAAGCACTTTGATTTCAAAATTGTTATAGAAATAATTGTGAAACAAAAATATAATATTTTATGTAGTTCAGTGTTTTATAAACAATTTTTTGTGTAAATTCTGTTAAAATTTACATATTTATTTTTCTGTGCTTAATACAAATGAAAATGTCAATATTTTGTAATGTGAAAAAGTTATGTATGTTCCTAATCTGCGTAAATGTGCAAATGTTAATGTGTATAAATGGTCTTGTGACATTTAGCATCTGTGAATAATCATGTTCTTTCAAATATTTTTATATGTGGGTAAAGGTCGCATTTCCTGCAAAAAAAGAAAAAAAAGTTTTGCAGTAAATTGTGTGAATAAAACTACCTATTTATTGAAAATTTGTTATATTTTTATTAATAGTTTTTTATAATTATGCTAAGACTTACCTTTTGACTTGATAAATTAAATTATGTAGATGTAAATTTCCATCTACATTAGCTTCAAGGACTAACAAGTCCTAGGATTGAGTCTTTAAATGGGTTGGACACAATTGCTAGGTTGTGAATTTTTAACGCTGGCTGCTGTGGCCAGTTGGTTTCCTCCAATTAATTCCAGGAGAATGTTCAAGTAGAACCTCGAATTACAACACCCAGGTGATCCTTTTCCCCACTTCCTAACTCTTGTCTCACATCTGAGGGCCAGGTAAATGATGAATTGATGTGATTCATTATCCATGACCTTAAAAGATTGGCAGTACAGTGAGTATTCTTATTTCAGACCAGAGTTCAAACTGGGCTACAGTGCCATCGGAGTGAGAAACTTCTTTAATACATTAGGTTTATTCTCAACTTTTCCCATTAATCAAACAGCTTAGCTCAAAAAGCATCTCTCAAAACAAAGTAGTACATTTATTTTACTAGGATTATACATCCATGTGTAAATAACTTCTTAACTTTCCCTTAATGAACCAATGAACTGTGAACCTTTCCACTGCCTTCAGTGAGTTCATTCTTTCTTGTTAAATGTTATTGCATTATTGCTCAGAAAATAACAATAATGCCTCTGTTTCTCGCAGAGATATGAAACATATACAAAAGAATAACAAGAAGGTAATGTAAAGACATTTTGTAAAATTGATTATTGGATTGGGTTCTGTGAAATTGAAATTGTCTAGTTGTCTAAATATGTTAAAAGAAAAATATAATTTAATCGGTGTTTTTAAATTTTTTTTTAATTTTAATTAAAATTCCAAAAAACTGGAAAAAAGGAGGAAACCCAGGATTAGTTTCTGATCCTCACACAGAACAGTACTATCAGCTAGGAAATGCGTAAACGCTTTATGACAACTAACAGACACTGAGGACATCATAGGCTTCAAAACTTAGTGGTCAACCTATTTTAAGAAGACAACTAAGTCTCTTACTCGTCATGGCAGATCTCATTGTGAGCATGATGTGACTTTCCAAGTAAAGTAGCTAACATATCACAGAGAATATTTTGGTTACCTCATGGCAAGTGAGTACATATATTGATGGGTGAATCAAGTACTCATTCATATTGGCAAAAGGGAAGGCATGTCCAGATTTACTTTTTAAGAAAATTTATGGCTCAGCTTTTCTCCCAATCAACAGAATGAAAATAACAGATGTTAAAAAAATAGCGTACTTTGATTTTTTTAACGTAGCCCTTGATGTAAATCAGCTGTTGATGTGTTATCCAGTCTGGAGCTTAAACATCACCACAGTGACATCACATAATGTTGTTCAAGCTCCTGATTGGATGACACTAACAATTGATTTTCGTCAAGTGCCACGTTAAAAAAATCAAAGTATAAAATACATCCCACGAGAATATCTCCTGTTTCTACCAGAAAGTTTTGACATAGCCACATACTCAAGTGGATATCGATGATGAGTAGTAGATACTGATATTAATTTAGTAAGAATGATTTTCATGTCCCTATAGTACTATATGTTAATGGATATCATTACATATTTATTCTATGAAATTATTGTTGCACAAGATCAAAAATAACTAAAAAAATGTTAAAAAAAATTTTTCATAATTGTTTTTATAAAGGAAATAAGTCCAACGTTTCTATACATCACAGAAATGCAAATTTGAAGTTACAGAGTAGCCCAAATTTGAAGTTACTAAGTTTTGCTTGTTTTTCTCAAAACACTGGAACAAGGATTTATTTCCCATTTCAAAACACCAATTCAATTGTATTGTGTTTAAAATATGAGACTGAACAAAAGTGGAATAAAGAGGAAGTGGAAATTTTACATGTATTTGGTGTTCAAAAATATAATTAATGATTGTTATTATTTAATATTATGTTTAATTGCATCAAATGAATTTTACAAAACTCAATCAATATTGCCCTATAATTTGCCAAAGAATGGTGGAGGGTATACTTTTATGCTGGGTAGAACATGTATTCATACTCGATTTAGGGTAGTTTCATTTTGATTTGTGTTGGCAAAAGCTGCTGCCAATCTTCATGCAATTACACTATGTTATGTTACTGTAGTAGTGACATTTACAACTGACTACTGTAGATTCCGCCAACATTAAAACCCGTTCATGTGAAGTGTGCTGCGCCAATTTGCTATTTTTGCTCGCGATTTGCCTTTAGCGGTTTGCTATTTTTTGTAAATCTGCATTTAATAGTTTCGTGCTAGGCATTTTTGATTTTTATTTATTATTTTCCAATTTTTTTCATTGGTAATCATAGTGAATTTAGTTGTAATAGTTTTAGTAATAAAAGTTACCATGTTCCCATTTACCAATTTTATTAGTCATTATTTATTTTCCTGAATACTATTTATAAATAATTAGAAAACAATGGTTAGCCCAACTACAACTGCTCCTGTACTTGGTATTTTGCCGTTAAGGATAATGCACTTTCAGTTTCTTTCAAAAGTGGATTGTAAATTTATTTTGTGGATTGTGGAAGGAATCAGTGGAAGAAGGAGTCCATATCACGCACACTTGTTTGATAATAGGAGTGGCAAAAGTATTACAGGTAACATTTTCTAAATCTTATGTTTCCAAACTGACAAGAGTAATTTTTCTTAATTAAAATAATCATGAGTGTAGTTGTTGATTATCTTTAACTAATAATTATCATTAGTCATGTATTAATAGTAATAAATCTAATTTTCTTTTTTCAAGTTATTGTGTGTGATGTTTGTTGAAACAATGATTAACAAACACAAAATACAAGAAGCCTTGACTACACCCAAACAGAACTGCAAGAGACAATTTCCTCTGAATGGAGGTGACAGTGAAATAACTTTTGTTCATTAGGGCAAGCCTAATTTGAAGAGGGACCAGGATTAACATGGTGCTATGAACAGTGAGAATTTTGAAAGGCAAGTGCATTATTAATTTTCATTGTAGTCAAAGTAATAAACTCATTCTCAAATCAATATTTATATTGTTTTTGCAAATTTCCAAAGATCGATCCAAGCTCAGTTAATTCCTGGCATTATAAATTAGGGGCCTTGCCTAATCATAATTGACAATGCTTCATTTGTAGGAGATGGAAGAAAACATTTCAAGATAGTAAAAAACGATTCAAAGTAACCATTAAAGATTGAAGGTTTAATTTGAAATATAAACTAGTTTAACAATAAATTTTCTATAGAGGTGGTTACAACAAGGCATTATGCCACCAAATAATGCCACTGTTGTTCTCTTGAAGCAATTATGCATGTTTAAGTAGTCAATTAAAAACGTTTGCTCTCATATACAATTTGCATTTTCAAAATGTTGAATGAAGAAACTATGTTTGAGATGGATTGTTTTCTTTTTTCTAAACATGTTGTTGACAAATCTTTAGAAGATACGGTCATCAAGTATTTTGCCATCTTCCTTACCACTTTTTTTCAATGCCATAAAACAAGTATGGTCTGAGACAAAATGTTATAGTTTCAAGGTCAGGCAGTGGCATTGAAAGAATTAAACAGGTTTGGGAAGAAGCATTATATCAAGTGGGCCTAACGTTCCTAAAAGAATATTTAACTTATGAATAGCAACATTTCCATCTTCTTGATATTGATACAAGGCCTTAATTACAGTTACAGAGACATTAACAAATATAATAATAGTTTTTAAAATTAACTGCTGTAAATTAAAATATTACTATTATTATCATTCTTCTTCTTCTCCTCCTTCTCCTTCTCCTTCTCCTTCTCCTTCTCCTTCTCCTTCTCCTTCTCCTTCTCCTTCTCCTTCTCCTTCTTCTCCTTCTCCTTCTTCTTCTTCTTCTTCTTCTTCTTCTTCTTCTTCTTCTTCTTTCGTTTGGGTCATCTAGGGACCACGCACCAATTTCATTGCTTCTTCCTTTGTCCTTCTTTCTTCTTCCTCCAGTACTCTTTCATCTTCTCGCTGTGCTCTTTCATCTTCTCACTTTTCTCTCCTCGGACCATTTTGATCCTGTCTTCTTTTCCTTCCTGCCCTAGAATCCTACCATTTCTAACACTTTCTTCTTAAAAATCTCTCTTTCTGCTGCTTCTCTTTCACTTATATTGTTTCTTTCTAAATCTTTTCTAACTTCTTTAATCCAGACTATTGTCAACTTCTTGTTCCAAAGGTAGTTAAAAATCTGCTTAGTTAATCTGTTGTCGTCCATTCTATATAACTGTCCAAAAAATAGCAGTCACCTCTTCCGTAATGTTTTGGTTATGTTCTCTATAGTATGATAAATTTCTTCATTACTTCTTAATTTCCATACCTCTGTGTTTCTTATTGGACCTAAAATTTTGCCAATAATTCTTCTTTCTAGGACTTCAACTTTATGTAATTTGGAGTTCAGTACTAAGCATTCACTTGCAAAAAGACATTCTGGTTTTACTACTGTTTTGTAGTGATGTATTTTCATGTTTTTAGATAGAGACTTTTTGTTGTAAATGTTTCTGGTTATGCCATATGCTCTCTCCATTTTGTGTATCCTTTCTTCTACAGCAAATTTTTCTAGTCCATTTTCTTGAATTATTTCTCCCAAATATTTGGTTTATTTACTCTCTTTACCTGTCCAATAACTGTTAATGAAATTTCAGGAGCATTTTTTATATTTGTCATAAATTTTGTTTTTTCTACGGAAATTCGTAAAACTACATTATTGGCTATTCCTTCTAGGAGATTGATTTGTATTTCTGCATGTCTTACATTTTTGGAAAGAATGGCAAAGTTTCCAAAACTTAACTTTCGACTTGGTATCTGTGAGCGTTTCACGGATAAGGTTTGCTAGCTTAGATTTAATGCCAAATCCTCAGATTACTTTGTCTAATGTTTCCCGGTCAATTGAATCAAAGGCCTTTTTAAAATCTATAAATGTTACAACTTTGTCTTTAGAGTTAGTAAGTCTGTGCTGGATTATGGACTTTAGGTTGAAAATCTGTTGTGAGCACAATCTGCCCTTTCTAAATCCACTCTGATATTCTCCCAAATGGTTATCAAGCATTGCTTCCACCTTGTTTAGTACTATTGTTGAAAATATTTCGTAACCTACTGGCAACAGAGATTTACCTCTATAATTATTTACATCTTGCTTGTCACCTTTCTTATGCAAAGGATGGATAAGAGCCACTTTCCAGTCTTCTGGAATCTTTTCAGTCTCCCAGATTACCTCAAACATGAGCTGAAGGTAATGAATTATTAAACCGTTAAATAAAATGGAGACATTTGCATTAATTTTGTCATCACTGGACTGTTAGAAACAATTAGGTCACATAAAAATTACCATATATATAAATTTAATTAAGTTAAATAATTGTGGTATTTATTATTAGAAATGTTTATTTAATAAGATATTTATTTACCATTAGAAATTGATAATACTACCATCTCAAAAGCATTATTAACTTAGAAATTTGACCACATAACTTTTAAGGTTGTATTTTTCATTTGCACTTGACACTTCTTAACATCTCTTTTGCTCACACTTATTGATAATGGTTACTCTTAATTAACTTAATAATTGTTCACAGAGTTAATAGTTCATTTATAGATAAACATATTTTTTATTTCTAACAAGAAACGAAACATACTCAGACAGACAGACGATACGAGACAGACAGACTGTTCAGTGAACAGTCTCTCAATTGCGTGAGGAGTGTGGATGACCAGAAACAAATCAAAAGTGAGAGAGTTGATCGGAGTAATAGTTTCATAAGTTGCAATTCTGACAGGAAATTGTTTATACTGCCATATTGCGAATCTAGTGTGGCCTAATACACGGCCTGGACTATATGACTGCATTTTTTAAATTCTCTTAGTGTTAACGTTGTTGAGGTTAATGGCTAGAGTAGTGTAAAAGAAGTGATTAAAGCAGTAATCATGGAGAACTGAAAATATCAATTCTCAGTAAAAGTAGGATCAGATTTAGAAACAACCTAAACTTTCAGTATATGATGACCAGATATATAAGTTTCAAAAATCTATGAAATGCTATGCATTTATGCAGTAAAAATTTAGAAAATATGCCCTATAAAATTTAAAAACAACCCATCATAACTTCATTTCTCATAATTTTTATGCACAATTCAACAATTTTGAAGAGAAATATTAGTTATTTTCCACAAAATTACAATTTGCATTAGAATAATGTTTAAACACAATTCTGAGAACCCCTCAGCAGCCACTTTCATTACATGAAAAAGGAAAGTTCATTTCTTTTCTGCATCCTGTTTTATTCACATTTGTAGGGGAATCAGTTATTCAGGTGGACAAAGCATGGAATGATCGTGCTTTTCCTATTACGTATGCATATCATTCACGTTCAGAAAATTGATATTAACCTTAATGTACCATGTATATAGAAGCATATATTACAGAATTAAAAAGTAAATTTATTAAAATAAATACAGGAAATAAAAATAAGTAATAATGTACAATTTCAAGCAACATATGCAGAATAATTAGCAATTTGCAGAAATATGATGCTTATTAAGAAAACAGCCAAAATATCAAGATATTCTTCATACAATCATGTTTAAATAATTGGAAATTGAGTGTTTAATGCTTACCAAGTGAACATCTTTTGACATCAGGGTAAAAATATGCATTTGCTTGGAAATCGGATCTTTAGGGACAACAATAATTTTTATCATTTTTTTGTGTAATAAACTACATTATTATACCATAAATACATTATTTATTTACACACACAAAAACCCATGTCAAACATTTCTTAGGTAAATGTGGAAAAAAAATTGACACTCTTTCTGGAACACTTTCTGTATTATGTATAAAAAAGAAAGTAATAATGATTATTTAATATTGAAAGAAGGATACTTAAAAATATTTTTAATTACAAACATATGTTTATGTTTCTTTATTTCACAAAAAATACATAATTCATACAAGCATAAATTCTGATATATGTATATGATGTCTAACAACTATTTACAATTATGGCATTTTGTGTTGAATGTAACATTCAAACATGCTTCACAAAAGGGGATGTGTACTACATATACCAAAGAAGTACAAATTTTTCTCTCTTGTCAGTACATTCACTCCCCAAAATGCTGGTGTAACTAATTTTATTACAATATATGTGGGGGAGACTCATGATTAAATTACTTCCAATTTTCAATAACCATACATACAAATATATGATTTCCGAATGTGTAAACTGCAAGTAACAATACATTTCTGATTCCTTCTTTTCTAGAGTTGATTACAATAAGTCTCATGGATTCTGTTACAAACAGGATCCTTAACTGTATACTTATATAAAAACTAATTGAATAATGATATATCCTTGACAGGAATTCATACAAAATTTAACAAGATACCGAACATTTTAAAATAAGCAATTTGGTCCTTTTATTAGTGTGCAAGTCATTCAAATGCTGTGAAGTTTCCTCTCCTATTTTCACAGTTATAAGTACTGTTTTGCATTGAGAAATTCATTGTGATTTATGGAATATAGGTACTATATATGTTCAAAACATGTTAATTTTATGATTCAATGTTCAATGTACATGTACATACAGATTATATTGGAAGCCATGACACTGTGGAGGGACTTGTTTAACATAGCAATGGAAGAAGACTGGATGGCCACTAACATTACAAATATATTACAATTATATTAATTGAGCCCATGACTTACCATACTTCATCAAACACAGTAAGAGATTTACGAATATTTTCATCCTGAAAAGAAGTACATGAATGAAGATAAACATAGTATTGTAATAAAAAAGAATAGGTAGAATTTTTGACAAGATGTATGTACTTACAGTTGTACAATAGTTGATAAATTCGTCCACTGTTATTACCCCATCATGATTTAAGTCTAATTTCTGTTGAAAGATAATGTTAATAATAAAATACATGGCAATAAGTATCTAAAAAAAAGTATGCAAAATAGAATTTACCTTAAAAATTTTCTCTACATGCAACTGAGGTGACTGTTGACTATCATGAGATGTGCCCATTAAATTGTAAATTGCAGATATAACATCAAGCATTTCTTGCCTTGTTATACAGCCATCATGGTTTACATCATAAAGTCTGGAAAAAAAATGTATTGTAAGTTATATTGGAAAATTGTGCATATACATAGGGTCATCCAAAGGGGAAGGACTCATGGGCTTTCAACCTTTGCCCCTCATTCCCCACAGTTGATGAAACATATTCACCAATAAAGTTTTGACAATTTTTTTATATCTCCTTACTACTTACATTGTATAAAGTAGATATTGTAATGCTGCAGCAAAAAAAAGTGATTTTTTGACAAAATCTGGTGATGAGGGGTCCCGATAATGATAAAGTGCATAATTCTTGTGAAATAAATTACTTCCTCTAACATGTATAATAATCAGAATCTATGTTTTGGGGGTTATTGACACCAAAAAATTAGTTTACATCAAAACGACTGTCTGACGATCGTTCAGACTACCTGTTCAGACAATTTTCTCCAAAATTATTATTCCTCAACAGATCTGGGCAAACTCCAGGCTCTGCGAATTTGAAATGGATATTTTGATTTTTGGAGGTATTTTACATGAAATCTTCAGGCTTAAAAATTGAACATTTTCTCAAAAACGTATCCAAGTTTTTGGATTAAATTATTTTCAGTAATGGAGCAATAGAGCACAAATAGAGCAAATGAGAACTGTATCATTTTTAAAGTGTTTAGCTATAAAAATGGTTCACTTCTCATTTTTGTTGTACTTGAAAACTGTCAAAGTTCAATTTTTTCGCCCCCTTCCTACAACCACATTGAAGATAAAAAAATTGTTATGTAATCAGTTCTTCAAACTTAGATCTTTAAATAATACCAAGACCTTTTTTTAAATAGTATTTTATTATTGAGTGATTTCTAGTGAAACTGTGACAAAACTTTGAAAATTACAAATGTTCAGTTTTTTCAAACTCTTTACTTTCTCGTCACACGTACTTACGTAGTAAAGATTACCGAATAAAACATGGTAATGCTGAGGAAAAAAATAGGCGTAAAAGTGATACATTTTGTTCCTACATGTAACCTACATGTACCTCTAAGTAAATTACTTCGTCTAACCCGATGTGTGGTCAAAATCCACGTTTTGGGGGTCCTTGATACAGAAAAATGGCGCTGTTTATTTTCGGCAAACTGTTTTCGCAAAGTGAAAAAAATAAACATTGCAAAGGTACAATACAGATCATGGAGATGTTTTTACTAAGTGAAATCGGTTCTAAAACTAGAGGCGCTAAAACAGCACGGACTTTCTCGCCCGTATTTTCATGCAAAATAGGGCGAAAATAATTCAAATTTTCGAAAAATTGTACATGACATATTACATGACTTATTTTAAAACCCATCTTTAAGGAGCATATTTCATTAAGGGAAAAATTTCTTATCTTAAATATTTAGTGCATGCAAGTATGCGTGCAGTGCAATATGTAGTGGATGTTTTTTTTTCACGGGAGATGGCGGTGATCTTCCCCGCTGGATGGCGAGATCCGGCGCCGACCTACGTCGGCTCCCACTAACCCGGACTCCCACGGGTTTCCACTAACCAGGACTCTCCACCAGCGGGCACCGCCCAGCCAGGACAAGCTCTGTCTCCCAGAATATGTGGTAGTGTAGTGCATGTTAGTGTAAGTGTGTGTGTAAGGGGAGAGGATAGGACAAGGAAGAGGAAGGACAGATCGCGCGCGGTCCGTGGCCCGTTTGTTAGGGTACTGCTCCGGCATTCGCCTGGTATTGATCGGAGAAACCACGGAAAACTACCGATCAGAGCAGCCGGCCGCTAGAATTCTTCTCCAGACAGCGACTGAATTCGACCTAGCTGAAAAGCTAGTGTCGAAAAACCTGCCGCCGTGAAGACTCGAACCTAGGACCTCCCGGTTAGAAGCGCTGCTGTGACATCAGTTGATGCACTGAGCTACCGCTACCGGTCATGTATGTCTATGGATATCCTAATGTTGACTAATGTTAATTTATACATATTTTTGAGTGTTTTCTGTAAATTGTTATTTTAAAGCTAAACCCACACAATGAGCCTTGTTGGAATTAAAATCTTTCGTTAAGGCTCGTCAGAACTTTGAAAATGGAAAATACTTTGTACGTTTACCAGCCGCCACAAAAAAGTACGGAAAAATAGGGGACACCATAAAAGAGTAACCTGGCTTAATGTTTTTTTATATGTATCTGTGACTCATTTAATAACTTTCACGGGAAAACTGTCGATATTAGATACTGACATTCTTTTAAATTTATAATAGAATAATTAAGTGTTAACTCAAAAACATTTGACAACAAATTTAAAACATTCAGTTGCGCACAGGAGGTAGAATAGAGCGACAAAATTATTTAGCAGATCATTTTGAAGAATACAAATTGGAAAATCCAAATATAATTCAAAAGCAGGCATCGCATTTTCTCAACAAAATTAAAAACTTACGTGAAAGCCCATCGTAGGCGTTCTTGTACTGAACCTTTGACAACCATTGACAATCCAAGCATAAAGTTGCCGAAGGTAATGGTTCCATTCTGCTCTTTATCCAAGGCAGAAAAGACGTAATGAGCATACTGACTTGAATCTGTAACAAAAAACATTGAAACACATTCATAACTTAAACGATCTGAGGAATATTTGGTTCTGCACATGTAAATAATAATAATAATAATAATAATAATAATAATAATAATAATAACAACAACTACTTCTCCACCTACAGAGAGTAGACGACCTTCCAGTTGGCGGTGGAGCTTGAGTACCCCCGTGTGCCTGAGAGCTGTATCGGCGGTAGCCTAGCTACTGTTAGGGCCTCCCTTGCTGAACAGGTCGAAGATGAGGGGTCAGACGGAGTGCTCCAGAGAAGAGCCCCAAATGCATCGCGAAGAACAAAAGGATGGATGAAGGCGGCGGAAGAGGAAGGACCTCGAACTCAACCGCAGCGGGCGGCTGCCGACAGCGTCTGTCTGGTCGTGTTAGGGGCGGCTGCTTTCATAGCGGGAAGTTGATAGGAAAGGGTTAGGAACCTTTGCACTCCCTGTTATCGGCCCGCGGAGCGCACACGAGAGTAAAGTTAGTTGGCGCAGCAGACCCATGATTTAGAGTGGAGGCCCGAACCTTGCATTGGACAGCGATTGATTGATTGATTTTATCGTGTTTCCGGGCGCGTCAACGGCTTCGGTCATTAGTCCCGTTAGTGTAGTGCATGTTTTTTCTCTGTAGATGGCGGTGATCTTCCCGCTGGTTGGCGAGATCAGGCGCCGACCTACCGTCGGCTAGTGGGATTTCCCTAACCAGGACTCTCCACCAGCGGGGCACCGCTCCAGCCGGGACAAGCTCTGAACTCCTGACCGGTCTCCCGGAATATGTGATAGTGTAGTGCATGTTAGTGTGTGAGGGAGAGGATAGGACAAGGAAGGGGAAGGACAGATTGCGCGCGGTCCGTAGCCCGTTTGGTAGGGTACTGCTC
The DNA here is from genome assembly GCA_964035755.1 of Teleogryllus oceanicus. Taxonomy (NCBI): domain Eukaryota; kingdom Metazoa; phylum Arthropoda; class Insecta; order Orthoptera; family Gryllidae; genus Teleogryllus; species Teleogryllus oceanicus. Next base: position 80,605,323 of record CAXIVR010000012.1, read on the forward strand.
CGGCATTCGCCTGGTGTTGATCGGAGAAACCACGGAAAACTACCGATGAGAGCAGCCGGCCGCTAGAATTCTCCTCCAGACAGCGACTAGTTCGACCTACTAAAAGCTAGTGTCGAAAATCCTGGCGGAGTGGGAACCTAGGACCTCCCGGTCAGAGGCGCTGCAGTGACATCAGTTGATGCACTGAGCTACCGCTCCCGGTATTAGACAGCGAAGGAGGCTGCCTTCAGCAGTCAGTGAAAACCCCTAATGCCAACTGGCGATCGGAAGGACCGTGGTTGGTCCTGCGGGGGATGTCCCGAGGCCACAGTGGGTCGCGTTAACGGTTAACAGGAAATAGCCCATGAGTTAAGTGTGATCTGTGAACGTGAAATTGCTTCCCGCGAAACTTACGGCGGACTTAAAATTAATGAGCACAATGGACAGGTTAAGAAATGTAATGAATCTCCACGTGCCTTGTTCTACCAACGTCCCATACCTGCTCAGAAATCAAGCAAATATCACTTTGTCGACGTCTGGCCATCTCGTGGTTGAGTCCCAGGGACCCAGAGCCGGCAGAAGCTTGAAGCCATCGTCAGAGATGAACCCGGGATGAATTAAAGGAAGTTATGTAGTGCTTTTACTACGCAAAAGCGAAAAATGAGGACTTCCCAGTCAGAGGCACTGCAGTGACATCAGTTGATCCATGAGCCACCTCTCCCGGTGCAATTTTTCGTGGATATTGGATTGTGGGAGACGATGCGCTTTGAGAAATACGTTTTGAAGTTTGTTCTTGTTTCTAATAAGTGAGGGGTTAGCTGAGTAATGGAAATTATTGATATGTATTGAGATATACCAAAATTTTCCTCTCTCTCTACATCTATATCTGCTAAAGATCTTAGCGTCCGGCTTGCTGGGTCAATGGGTCACGATATAATATAATCCTTATTACCTCTATAATGGATTACAGGATCCGCCGACTATACAGCGCAGCTGGGAATCTGAAATAGAATGTTTCTATTCCTAGTTCATTTCTGTTCGGATTGACTAAATGAAAGATCACTTTCTTTTCTAAAGAACAAAATTGAACAAAGTTTATTTTTGCCTTTTAGCAAACAATTTAGAGAATTTACAATTTTTTAGGCCTTTGATCAAGATGTCTTTCAATTTACAATTTATACCGCGGTTAACTTATCTTTTCTTCGTTGATGTCCTCGTAGACTTCTCAGTCGAAATATCTTCGATCTTGCCGTAGTCCAAAGTTCCAATTTATACTTCACATTTTGCTTCCACATGAAAATATCTACGATCAGTTCAGAAGTGTGTTTCAGAGCAGAATGAAATCTTTCTGCATGATTCATCCCTCGAAGACTTCGTATTAAAACTACCTTCATTTTTTCATAACATTTGACCGTCCTTCACCCAGCCAATCCATACGTTCGTTATATTTTGGTGTAGCTGACCTTTTTATCGTCTTTTGAACTTCTTCGCCCAATCCCAAATTTTCTACTTTCGGCATCCAGAAAACTCTTAATGCATTTAGAAAACAAAACTACATTGTTTATTCACGGTCGTTGCTAAGCTCTAGCTCTCGTGATATTTCGTAATGCATGTTCCACCATATTGTCTACAAATAAATGTTTGTTTATTTTAACGTGACATATCGGTATGTCACAGCTTCCCCTCTCCAAGCGTCATTTGGTTTGCTACAACCTAGCTAAATGACAAGACTAAATTGAACACTTTCTTCTTGCTTCTTCACACTAAACGACATTAACACTTTACACTTTGCACTGCACTAGGTCTTGTTTCTTGCTACCTTAACACTATTTACATTTTCCTTTCGGAATGTGCCAACAATAACCATTTCATCAGGTATTCTAGTAACGTATCTGCCTAATATTTGCTTCCCATTAACTTCATTGAATACACATAAAATTAAATTAAACTCCCTACACAAACTGACAAAATACACATAATAACAAACAATACCAAAGGAAAACTATTACACCTAATATTTACAACTATTTACAAATCTCTGTTATGACCAGTATATTCAATCATGCGTGTCGTCCCTCATATACGGCTTCATATTCCTGTAGTTATATGTTCCCATTTGCCGTCCATTTTCATCATTCAAAATCGCGGCATTCTTGCTTAATACTTTACAAATTCGGTACGGTCCTTTATACAACAGGAAAAATTTATAAAGTAGCTCTTATCCACTGACGACACTTGAGGTCCTCTAATTAACACTTCATCACCCTCCTTATACTCGCCTCGAAAGCATTGTTTGTTTTAGCTTTTTTTGGCTGCTGCCTCCCTCAAATTGTCATAAATTATTCGCGTATATCTCACATCATCTGGGTGTAGTCCAATTTGCCAGTACGACGCAGTAAAATCCAGTCCCGTGAATATCCGAGCTCCTTTTACCTTCCATATCATTTCATCTAATTTCGGCGGTTTTTCATGACGAGCGATGGTCTTGCTATTGAGTTTCCTAGCATCAACACAAAATCTGATCTTATTGTCTTTCTTACGAACTATCACTGTTGGGCTTACATACGGTGTCATCGATTTTTTTATTATACCATCCTCAAGCATCGTGTTTATTTGTTTACGTACTTCGCTTTTATATACATGGGGATCGGATATTGTTTCAGATTAAAGGTTCCTCATCCATCAATTCAATTTTAAATTGATATCCTTTACCGGGTCCTTGAACTTCCAAAAATATCTCTATATTCATTGACTAACATTTCAATAGCTTCACTAGCATCTATTCCGTTTTCGTCGACCGCGCCCTCTGCTGCCTGTGGATCTGGTCCTGGTCTCTTCAATTTGTTCCGCAATATCGCAAATACACATATCTTCGCCCTCCTGGTCTTTGATCCCCAAACAATGTTGTTGCCCTTTGTCACCTCGTAACAATACCTCCTGTTACCTATGTCGACCTTGGCGTCATCATTTTAGCCATCAATCCCAAAATAATTGGACGAATCAAATTCTTCACTACAATTGCGAAACTGAATTATGATCCTTGAACTTCCACTTCCACCAAATTTGCCGACTTCTCGTTTCGATGCGCCTTCCATTAGCTGTCCGAATATCCAAACTCCTGGTGGTAGCTCATCAATTTTATTTCCTTTTCTTTAACTGCTCATACAATTTTCCGACACTGCACAAACATTAGCACCTGTGTCAATTAAAATGTCTACAGGTATATTCGAAATATCCTTCAAAATTAAACACGTGCTATTCTCCGCCCGTTCGTCCGTATCTTCCTTAATAAATCTTCCGCCGATACTTCAATGCTATTCAACTCCTTAAGAACCATCACGCCTCATTATCATCATGAAATTTTAGGTGGCTTGGTATTACAAGCGCCGATGCATGCATTAGTATATTTCCTGTGAACGCATCATGAATTCATTTTCTAACTGTTCGATCTTGTCCTAATGTCCGACGTATATTTCCAGATTCAGATTCTTGCACCATTTTAATGTTTCTAAGTCCCTCCTGTATTCGTTTTTCTGATTTACAATCCGAATTAACTAATTTAGATTCTATGTTTTCAGTTGTTTCGCCATGTTGAAGCGACATTGCATTTAAATTATCTACACGCGACTCGACGATTGTCAACTTTTCGCATTGTTGGTTATGTAAATGTCCTAATGTCACAATGTTTTCCTGTAAATTATTAACTTGGGAATTATTTTTGTCGCCAGATTCTTTTAATTCCCTCTGCATTTGTCGACTTGATTATTAAAAGACTCAATTTTGCGTTCATTTCTGCTAACATCTTAAGAATTAAATTACTAGGGTCCATATTTCCTAACGGTGCAGCCATTATTTCCTTTTCTTGTGGTTCAATTTCAATAATTTCACGCGAAATTTCTCCTCAGAGGTTAGTATTAGCAGACGCCATATCATCTACATTAACATTCTCCATACGCAATTTTTTGCTCCTAGTATCCATTTTGAATTTTAATACAAATTAAAATTTTCTGTTAAATTATTTTAAAATCACACCAATGAAATGGTCTTGGCCCTTTCTTACATTAACAATTAATTTCAAATGTCAATCCATAAATTTCAGATTCCTTTGGATCACTATATTATAATTTATAAGACTAATTTTATCCGTGTACGTTATAAATTATAACAAATTATGCATCACGTTGAGGCGCCATTTTGAGATATACCAAAATTTTCCTCTCTCTCTACATCTATATCTGCTAAAGATCTTAGCGTCCGGCTTGCTGGGTCAATGGGTCACGATATAATATAATCCTTATTACTCTATAATGGATTACAGGATCCGCTGACTATACAGCGCAGCTGGGAATCTGAAATAGAATGTTTCTATTCCTAGTTCATTACTGTTTGGATTGACTAAATGAAAGATCACTTTCTTTTCTAAAGAACAAAATTGAACAAAGTTTATTTTGCCTTTTAGCAAACAATTTAGAGAATTTACAATTTTTTAGGCCTTTGATCAAGATGTCTTTCAATTTACAATTTATACGCGTTAACTTATCTTTCTTCGTTGATGTCCTCGTAGACTTCTCAGTCGAAATATCTTGATCTTGCCGTAGTCCAAAGTTCCAATTTATACTTCAATATTGCTTCACATGAAAATATCTACGATCAGTTCAGAAGCGTGTTTCCGAGCAGAATGAAATCTTTCTGCATGATTCATCCCTCGAAGACTTCGTATTAAAACTACCTTCATTTTTTTCATAACATTTGACCGTCCTTCTCTCACCCAGCCAATCCATACGTTCGTTATATTTTGTGTAGCTGACCTTTGATCGTCTTTTGAACTTCTTCGCCCAATCCCAAATTTTCTACTTTCGGCATCCAGAAAACTCTTAATGCATTTAGAAAACAAAACTACATTGTTTATTCACGGTCGTTGCATCTCGTGATATTTCGTAATGCATGTTCCACCATATTGTCTACAAATAAATGTTTGTTTATTTTAACGTGACATATCGGTATGTCGCAGTATGGAAGAGATTGGGAAAGAAGGGAATTCTGAATTATCAGGAATTTGGGGATTTTATTTTGGTGTAGGAGGAAATATTTTCTTCTGTTTGATGCGTTTATTAACATCTTTGAAGTTTTGACATTCTTTGTAATTGGTTAGATGATTAATGCGCACCTAGCAGGCACCGGCTTTTCCTTTTCGCAGAGATGTGTGAAGTGCTTGCCTCCGCAATTGACACCCGGAAGTGGCATTACACTACGACCTTGTACGAACCTACTTTTGACACCGATGGTATTATACTGGCGTTCTTTTCTTCCATGGTGGCTCCAATTTTACAATAGCATTTTATAAATAAATACATTTTGCATAAATTAATTTTGTATATTTATTTGCTGTTGGGATGTGGTTGTAGGCTAATGAACAACAAGAGGTGGTTTCTTCGTTACTCTGTGACGAATGCCTACTGAGTACAGAGTTTGGGCTTTCAAGTCACGTTTTGTGACTTGTGTCAATTGTTGGATGCAATAATAGCAACATAGCACGAAAAGCTCTTTCTTGTTTAGATTGAAATATATAGTATTCAATTGTTTTATCAAATAATTCGGTGATTTCGGGGTAAGAATCAATCCCACTAGGTAAAACTTTGATTTTTTCCCTATACATTTTACACGTGTATTTTTCTTCTTGCATGTTTTGGCGCATCACTGTGATACATTTAGGTCCAGAAGTGATATTTGGTACAAATATTGGCGGTATTGTTATGTTTTCACCTTGCCTATCTATTTACTCTGCTTCGTTCATTAATGTAGTAAATCTATCGGATAACTGGATTATTTTGAGGTGGAATCACTGCATTGTCATTACTGATACATCAATGTCTCTTTCGAGTTTGTCATTCGTCAATACTTACAGTTGGTGTATGATTATGGTGTTCTGTTCAGGTGTTGACTCGTGGTTGTAGGTTACCACAGAAGATGACTCCTGGCCTGGGGACACAAGGTTACGCATCTCAGACCATTGCTGCGAGACTGGAAGGTTCTGTTGGGTTTGGGGGTATTGACTGACAACCTCCATTGCATCACGTGGGGTGGAGCCGAGGACTCTATGCCTGTTGACTGTTGGGGTATGGCTGTACCTCTTCTCCCGCAGCATTGCGTTCTAGAGGCTAGCGGCTGTACACAGACTGACAGCACATGACGCCGTGATTACGAGCTAGGTTACTATTAGTTCACTTTGTAGATAAGGAATTATGATAAGTGAATAGTTAAATAACACTGATCTCACTGCCATTGTGAATTACACTGCCATTGGCGTCGCCGCACAATTGACGCAGTTGTGATCACCATGTGCACTCTGCGCACAGCGGAGCTCCGGGAACAACCTTCACTTCCACCGCTTATTCAGAACTTAGTTTCGAAATGTGACATTTTTGTGACTTCTATAACATTATTGGAGTTTTATCTCCTCTAGGTACCCCCACTACTCATCATGGGGGGTCTGAAACGAAAGGAAATGCAAATTAATTTCACAAGTCTGTCTTTGTAATTGCTAGTAAATGCTTATTAGAATGTTTAACCCCGCACAGTAACGAGCCTGTGAAAAGAAAACGCCGTAGAGCAGGAATGATTGATCAATTGATTCATTAATGACTCTGGGCGCGTCCACTGCTAAGGTATCTCGTACGTGTAGGGTACGATTTTATCGCGGGGAGGGGGAGAGATCCCCCTAACCAGGACTTTCCCACCAGCGGGGCACCAGCCCAGCCGGGACAAGCTCTAAGCTCCCGACCGGCCTCCCGGAATACGTAGTAGAGTAGTGCATGTTAGTGTACGTGTGTGTATGTAAAGGGAGAGGATGGGACAAGGAAGAGAAAGGAAAGATCGCGCGCGGTCAGTGGCCCGTTTGTTACGTACTGTTCCGGTTTTCACCTGGTGGTCAGAGAACCCATGGAAAACTATCAATCATAGCAGCCGGCCGCTTGAATTCTCCTCCAGACAGCGAATGAATTCGACAGCAATGTAGCTATTGTCGAAAATCCTGCCACCTTTGGGACTCCAAGCCTTGGACCTCCCGGTCAGAGGCAACGCTGTATTACTAGGTCGAATTCAGCTTTGTGAAGGAGAATTCTAGCCCTGGCCGCTCTGATCGGCAGTTTCCAGTAGTTTCTTCTACGAGGCGAATGCCGGAGCAGAATCCTAAACAAATGGGCCATGGACCGCTGGGAGTATTTCTATTCTCTCTCTTGTTCTTATTTACACACACACATATACATGCACTACATTACTACACATGTGAGGAACTTGCAGCGGGTGGAGCGGTGACCCGCTGGTGGGATGTACATGGACGGGGAAAACTCCGCTAGCCGATGTGTAGGTTGGCGCTGGATCTCACCCTCCTGATGAGGAAGAACACCGCCACCTTCCGTGATGAAACACGAGGAGAACACTCGTAAAGAACATGTAGTTATTACTAGGTTAAAAACGTAACACAGAAAATGGTCTCGTGTACATATGATTGGTATTACACGCGCACGTTTTCTTGAGCCCCGGAATACCTACATTCCTTTCCCAACATTAGTTGAATTAAGAATAAATGATAACAACCAACATTGTGGACTAAATCTGATAACCAGAAATGATCGGTTCCATATAATAGAAACTATTTTGCATGGATTTGATTGATTTTTTCGTGTTTCCGGGCACGTCAACTGTTTCGGTCATTACTCCCGTGAGTGTAGTGCATGTTTTCTCCCTCTCGGGAGATGGCGGTGATCTTCCCCCGCCGGATGGCGAGATCCAGCGCCGACCTACCGTCGGCTAGCGGGGTTTCCTCCTAATTAGGACTCTCCCACCAGCGGGGCACCGCCCCAGTCGGGACAAGCTCTAAGCTCCCGACCGGAATATGTGGTATTGTAGTGCATGTTAGTGTAAGTGTGTGTGTAAGAGGAGAGGATAGGACAAGGAAGAGGAAGGATAGATCGCGCGCGGTCCGTGGCTCGTTTGGTAGGGTACTGCTCCGGCATTCGCCTGGTATTGATCGGAGAAACCACGGAAAACTACCGATCAGAGCAGCCGGCCACTGGAATTCTCCTCCAGACAGCGACTGAATTCGACCTAGTTGAAAAGCTAGTGTCGAAAATCCTGCCGCCGTCAGGACTCGAACCTAGGACCTCCCGGTCAGAGGCGCTGCAATGACATCAGTTAATGCACTGATCTACCGCTACCGGTTATTTTGCATGGAAAAACGAACTACAAATTTGATATAAAATTCCTTTCCAAAGCTTCGCTTAGGTTAAGAGCCAAATAGGTAATTGGTTTGTCAGATTATCACCCGTTTATTATATTAGAAAGAAACTAGAGTAATTTCGAGAGAGTGTTGGAATGTAATGATGGAAATATATATGTATTTGCTTTCCCTGAAAAAAAATGTTACATAAATTATTCGTTTTTAAATTACCTATCACTCTAGAATTTTAAAGCAATTTTCCCATTTATACAATCGTTCTAAATCTCTTAAGGGCTGGTTCTCTAAGAGATACGTAGAACCACGCGTGGTTTCTGGCAGGAGTCTCTGCCTTATTAGGGATTTAATGGACTCTATCATCATCATCATCATCATCATCATCATCATCATATGATCGTTTTGGTTTGTTTCGTTGACAACAAAATCCCGATGATCATGAAATTATTCTGAATATTCCACTCGTGAAATTAAAACCAATAGTGTTTAACTAGACATATAAAATGCGCCAATCAGAGTGGTGTATCAATGAATTTATCGCTTTTCCTGTCCCACTTTTCTTACCGCCCCTCCCTACTGGCCAATGAGCTGCGACTCATCTATCGTAGGACGCGGTATGTATCTTTCGCTGTGTTGATGTGCAATAAACAGCGTATATACTGAGATATACCAAAATTTTCCTCTCTCTCTCCATCTATATCTGCTAAAGATCTTAGCGTCCGGCTTGCTGGGTCAATGGGTCACGATATATTATAATCCTATTACCTCTATAATGGATTATAGGATCCGCCGACTATACAGCGCAGCTGGGAATCTGAAATAGAATGATTCTATTCCTAGTTCATTTCTGTTCGGATTGACTAAATGAAAAAACACTTTCTTTTTTATAGAACAAAATTTAACAAAGTTTATTTTACTTTTTTTATCAAACAATTTAATGAATTTAAGTTAGGCCTTTGATCATGATCTCTTTCAATTTACAATTTTACACCGCGGTTAACTTATCTTTCTTCGTTGATGTCCTCGTAGACTTCTCAGTCGAAATATCTTGCGATCTTGCCGTAGTCCAAAGTTCCAACGAAATCCTCTTCTGCCCTATCCAAGCTGGTCTCAAACTATCAAAATTACCAGTCCCGATTACGTCCTATGACATAGTCCCGAACTTGATTACCACTCCCGACAAAGTTCCAATTTATACTTCAATATTGCTTCCACATGAAAATATCTACGAACAGTTCAGAAGCGCGTTTCAGAGCAGAATGAAATCTTCCTGCATGATTCATCCCTCGAAGACTTGTATTAAACTCCTTCATTTTTTCAAAACATTTGACCGTCCTTCTCTCACCCAGCCAATCCATACGTTCGTTATATTTTGGTGTAGCTGACATTTTGATCGTGTTAACTTCTTCCCAATCCCAAATTTTCTACTTTCGGCATCCAGAAAACTCTTAATGCATTTAGAAAACAAAACTACATTGTTTATTCACGGTCGTTGCTAAGCTCTAGCTCGTGATATTTCGTAATGCATGTTCCACCATATTGTCTACAAATAAATGTTAATTTATTTTAACGTGACATATCGGTATGTCGCAATACTTTGACCTAACCTCTTCGATCATTTTCAATATTTGGCGCATTTTGGAACTCTGTTGGACGTAAAATCATTCGTGCAATAGTTCTATTACATACCACTCGTACTTTAGAAATTTTCATAAGTAATACCACAAGAGCTTTGGAAATTATTGATAAATCCCCGACTCGCGTAGCGAGTAGTTAATTTCATTATTTAATGATTATGTTAATGAATTAGTTGCGCTTTTATACGCACACGTTTTCTTGAGCCCTATCCCCCCCTTTACCAACATTAACTGCATTAAGAATGAATTATAGCAACCAGCATTGTGGACTAAATATGATAACCAGAAATGTTCATTCCCATGTAATAGAAACTATTTTGCATCGCAAAACGAACTTCAAATTTGATATAAAATTCCTTTTGTGAAAATAACCAAACTCCCCACTCCTCGCGCAACGAGCGAAGCGAGGGCTCAAGACTACGTGCGCGGGTAATAGTAAACCTCTCAAATTTGATCACTGTAATGTTCCAATATATGTTCGGAATATCTTAATTCAGTGCCTATTATACAAGAACGCTAGGAAAAAGTATCAATTAGAATACGGTCATGAAAAAATTTTAGACATTAAGAATTATCAAAGGAGAATTATACATTTTTCCAAAGAAATATACAACTACGAATACATAATTTGTGAAACTGAAGTGCAGGAAATAGAAAAATGTCATCTCTAGTAAGGTGTAACTTCTTTTATTAAATTATGTACTATTTTTCCCTTTTTTATAATATTGAATTTCTGTATTATTATGTATCTTTGTATGGTTGTTGTATTCATTTTATTTACATACTGAGCATTATTTTATTTACTGATGATTGTTGTATAGTCGCTAATAACCTCAAATTGCGCTCGTAAACTGTTTCCCCCTTCCACCAGCGGGGCACCACCCCAGCCGGGACCAGCTCTAAGCTCCCAATATATGTGATAGTGTAGTGCATGTTAGTGTAAGTGTGTGTAATGGGAGAGGATAGGATAAGGAAGAGTAATCAAAGATCGCCCGCGGACCGTTTGTTAGGATACTGCTCCGGCATTCGCCTGGTGTTGATCGGAGCAACCACGGAAAACTACCAATCAGAGCAGCCAACCGGTGAATTCAGTCTCGTCCAGACAGCGACTGAATGCGACCTACCTGAGAAGCTAGTGTTGAAAATCCTGCCGCCGTCAGGACTCAAACCTAGGACCTCACGGTCAGAGACGCTGCAGTGACATCAGTTGATGCATTGAGCTACCGTTCCCGGTATGTATATAATGTATAGTCTATATCAGACAATATCAGATATCCGATATGTCAAAATAAAATAGATTCTCCATTACGATTGATTAAAATTCTGTAAAATATCCAAGCACTGGGATTTCCGATTTCAATACCTTTGTTTAACCTTAAAATAATAACTTCATTACCGTTTACATATTTTCATTAATCATTTTTTAAGATTCTTCTCCAGATTTCGTGGTTCTCTACACTTGATTCTGCATTGTCCACACACTCAAAATTATATCTTTGAATTATGCCCTGTCAATTATTTATTTGTGTCCTCTTTGTCATCATCTGTGAGTTTTACTATTTCCTAAATTCTCTATATCCAAAGTGGAGAGCTCATTAAAACCGAATTACCTACTATTTATTTGCATTGTATTGTGAATTAGGACCTGTAACTTTGGTTCACTATAATGTTAACTAACTGCTTTCCTACAACCGAATTATTACTTACCATTTGAAGCACTTCCACTCGCAATTTTAATAATGCATACAAATAGGTGAAAATGTCCATATTAACGGATTGAAAGGTGTTTAAAAAAGTATATTTGTGTAATTTTTGAAAAAATAAATGAATATATCAAAATGAACTTTACGTCATATTAAACAGCGCACATAGCAGTATCTATTAAAAAAATTGAAGAAAAATTTTGGAGCCATTTTTGAGAAAATGGCGTTTGAGTGTTTCTGAAAATGCAGAAGTTTGAGCTCATTTGTACTGAAAACGGTAGTTTTCTAGAAACTTTATTTGACATTATTGAAAACGCATTCACTCATAAATATAATAATGTGAAGAAATTGCCTTTAATGCAAATATTCCAACAGCAGGATAGAGCAATATGGCGTTTATGTCATGGTGTAGGGTTTATTTGGCACTAACAATACCAAAAATTTTAAAAACAAACTTGGAGCTGTTTATGAGAAATTGTATACTTTTTCGGTTTCAGGGGACCCCAAAATGTATTTTTCCGTTGAAATCGCGAAATCCCCGATTTTCCACAGCATTACATAATTTTCTCTTTACTACGTATATTACATCCGTATATATACACGTGCGTATACGAGAAAGTAAAAATCACATGTATTACACAAGAAATAGAATAAATTTTATAGTGTAAAACGGAAGTAATTTTATTTACATCCCTACCACGTGTGCCATCCTCGTTCGATCCCTCCCCTTCGCTTCCCGCTCGCTCAGCCAACTTTTCTGGCTCAGCCAACCTAGGCCCCTTCCCGCCGTCCGTCCCCGACTCGACTCAGCAGGAGCCACGGCCGCGCCTCGGACCGGGAGGTCCTAGGTTCGAGCCCAGGCGGCGGCAGGATTTTGGACACTAGCTTTTCAGCTGGTCGCTTTCTGGAGGAAAACTCTAGGTTCCGTTTGCTCTGATTGGTAGTTTTCCGTAGTTTCTCCGATAAACACCAGGCCAATGCCGAGCAACAAACGGGCCAGGGACCGCGCGCGTTCTTTCGTTCCTCTTCCTTGATCTCTCCTCTCTCCTTACACACACACACACACACACACACACACACACACACACTTACACTAACATGTTCTACACTACCACATATTCCGGGAGACCGGTCGGGAGCTTAGAGCTTGTCCCGGCTGGGGCGGTGCCCGCTGTGGGAGAGTCCTGGTTAGAGGAAACCCGCTAGCCGCTAGCTGACGGTAGGTCGGCGCCACTTAATGACCTAAGCTGTTGACGCGCCCGCAATCGCTAAGCAACCAACCCGCGCGGCCGCGCCCCGACCTCTCACTTCGTCCTCTGCGCTGCCTTCAGCACCGCTTACGCGGCCCCTTCTTCACCTGCAATCCGCAATGCTTCAATGGACTGCGGATTGCATTTCCATCTTTTAATGGCGTGTTTGCAGAAAACCATTTGATGGACCTTTCAACCAGTGATGTGCATCTACGCGTAAAATACCATAATCTACATCTACAACATACTCTGCGTAGACAAAGGTAATCTATGTAGGCGAAGGAAATATATATGTGGCATGGATGAATCCTTGTGGGTCATGCTTCCCCAGATAATGAAAAGTTGTACACGAGTCCTTCAAAACAAGAGAACAGTTACCGTCTTCATGAGATTTCGTAAAAAATCTTCCCTACCCCTTAAAAACTTTGTGTGCTTGTTTTCAGTATCGTGTCTGCCACGAAAACAATAAATCAACTAACAGGAATAAAACGTTCTTGAAAGGCCATGCAATTTTCTACTAAATCCTTTCTGATTCATTGTAAGAGCGCCATTAGGATTTAATTAATTTTAGGAAAATATTGTTACTGGAAGTTTGCAGGGAGTAAGTACTACCTATGCATCTGTTTACAGTTGCTCGTTGCAACGATAGTGGTAAAGCAGTGATGGTAGCAAATGCAGAGTAGGGTGTGGAGTGAAGCCGAATAAGACAGGGGGAGACTGGAAGAATTGGAGGTCGGCAGGGTGAGGAGGCAGGTGCAACTAAGCAAAAGAGACGAACCAGAATGGGTTTGGAAAGTATTGTGCAGTGTTTGGAAAGTGTAGGCAAATGAGGAATTACTCTATAGACATAATACATTAATTTCCTGGCAAATAGAAGTCTGATAAATACCCCTCCGCCGCAACGTAGGATGCAACAGCTATTGCAACAGCTAGTGCTGTTCTATTTCAGGTTCGGAGGAAGCCAAAGTCTGGACGGAGAAGACTCCACGCCAGGAAATAAATCAATAGTTTAGAAAAAGTTCGGTCGATTAGCATGCACTCGTCTTCTCACGGCAGGTTTTCCCCCTTCAGGGTTTTTTCCTCAGCCGCATCTTACGGTCTCTTTTCCGCGACTTTGTTGCGATGGAGAGACCATTTGGGGTCAATGCCAGAATTTCAAGGTTAGAACACGGTAGGATGTAGATCCTCTAATGGCTTAAAGGCCTTCGGTCGAGGCACGTAGTTAACAAGTAATGCAATTATATATTACCTATTAAATAAAATAATATTTTTGTTGAAATCTCGAAATCGATTTTCCGCAGCATTACATAACTTTCTTTATATTACAGATATTACTACGTATATACATACCATATGAGAAAGTAAAGTGGCGAGGAAATCCACTAAAGTGAATAAAACTTTCGAAATCCATAAAATTTCAACAAAATGTCAATAGCGCACTAAATTATGAGCAATTGAATTTATAATATCACTCTATTTCTTAAGCCTGTCCTATTTGAGCTTTCTCTTTCCTAGGCTTTCTCTTTCTTAAGCCTGTCCTATTTGAGGCAATTCTACCCCTAATTTTAATAAACATCAAATTGTAGAAAATAAATTCATTCGTAAAATATTAAAGGCACAATGGTCCATTTAAAATAAACAAATATACAAAGATCTTAAAATTAATTCTTTAAATATTTTTTCTTCATCTTGCAGAAAACTTTTATAACAACTCTCTATTTCACCTAATTTAAAATTTTATTAAAACAAAATTATTTTCCAAATTCTCGAATTCATTCTCATTTTCCTAAGGACATTTTTCATCTTCCTTTATTTATAATATTTTTACTTTATCGCCTTACGAACTTACGCCTTACGAAAAAGTTACATAATCCTACCCGGAAACGCGCATTTCGGCAGAAAAACTCTTTTTGCCGGGCCCTGGTAAAAAAAGTGAATAAAGCCTGTTACTAAATTAAAAACAACAACTCTAATTCGTGGTGTGCAAAATACATGTTTTGTTTGTTCATAATACGAAAATCGAAAAACGTCCGTGTGTCCATCTGTGGTCAACGCTAGCGCCTAAACCGATCTGCCAGTTTTTTTAAAAGGGATATTCCTCACTTGATCTGAATGATCTCGTGAATTTGGTAATTCAGACGTATATTTCACTTTTTGAAGGTACTTTACATGACGTCACAAAAATATTTTCAAACTTTCGGAAATCGGCACCAAATTATTTGTGAAACTTTGTCTTCAGATAGCGTAAAGAACGCCAAAGAGAATGGTGATAGTCTCATGTTCGCTGAAATCACAGATTTTTGAAAATTGAAGAAGCGTAATTGTTTGCGCTTCTTCCACAACTATAATATTGAAAATAGAATTATTTTCTTAATAAAATCTGATGCTTAAAGACGAATCTTTAAATAAGTTCCGTTCAATTTTCAAAAACATGAGTAGTTTCCATGTAATTTTGCAGAAATATAGGCAATTTTTCTCAAAACTGCAAATTTTGTCTTTAAATTTGCTTATCATATTTAATAAGGGACAGTTTTACTGTGGTGCTTCTCCATTTTCCCATTTTTTCAGCTATCGCTCCGTTTTTGAAATTGCTAACATTTGAAAACTACACTAACATTTGAAAACTACAGAATTGAGGTAGCGATTTTTGCTTAAACAAAGTCGGTTGTACAAACTCAGCCCTTTAAAAGGTCATGTAGAATTTTGGCAAAACTGAGCTCATTTCGCTTAATATGTGTGAAATTACGCAATTTCTATTTTTTCAAAACTGCTCCAAATTTTTCTTTACATTTTCACCGCATTGTACGTCGTATGTAATAAGGGACGATAAAAATATATGGTGCTAGTCTCATTTTCGGCTATTGGTCTGTTTTTTTCGAAAATGCCAAAATTTACCATTAACATTTTAAAAGTATAAAATAAGAGATAGCGATTTTTACTTAAAAAAGTTTGTCCAGGTCTTTAATAATGATCAGCTACAAATTTTTGAAAAAAAAAAACTGATTTCGCTTAATTCGTGTCTGCAATGAATTCAATTTCTCAAAATATTATTTTCTCAAAACCCACACCAAATATTTTCATTAAAGTTTCTCCTTGTATGTAACAGTGAACGATAAATAAATAAACTAGTGGTGCTATAGGATGGACAAGACATTCTCGCAGTAGTTAGTTTTCTAATCTGTTTAGTCTAGTCTAGCTTCGAGTACGCCTTATTCTCTTCACGGTTGCCTTTTCTAGCCCAGAAAGATATTTTTTCACATTTTCTCAACTTATTGGCTTCCTAATGCTAGAATGATGTCTTGACTGATTCATGTAGAAGTACATTTCCCATTTTGAACCGGAATGGTCGAGCTAGTTAAGGCGCGAACGCATTGAGCGCTTCAGTCGAAAGGAACCTGGTTCGAATCCCACCTAGGGATTTTCATTTGAAAAATGTGTTGTTGCAGGAAACTATTGAGAGTTCTAGAAAATTTATTGAAAATCATTTGAAGTACTTCTACTCCCAAATAAAATCTATATAGACAAATACACCGAACGATTCTGTATATATTGTTTCAATTTGCAAGTTTTAAACATTTTTCAAATCTGTTATTCGATTTTTAAAACGTATGTAACGTCAAATCAATTGTATTTCTGCGCATCTTTATGAACTGGTGTAAGTAAATCATCAAAGCCGGCGGCGCTAGCCGAATGCGTTTTACGCTCCGTGAAGTCACGAAGTTAAGCGCATTCGAGACTCGCGGAGTTCGTGGTTGGTGACCGGCCAGGAACCCGGGATCTAACGTCGTCGAGCCCCTGGCCGAAGGGATAAAAGGCACTGACTGACTGCGACGTGACGAGACTGGACTAATATTAAAAATAATGCCCATTAATGGAGGATTACCCAAGGGCAAAGCGCTCAACACCCTTAAGGGCTTGAGACGCGTTGCGTCAAGATGGACGCAACAAATTAAAAAAGAAAATTAAATACTTTGTAAACCATGTTACACTGGGATGGCTGAGAGGGTTAATTGGTATGTACGGACATAGCTCTGCGGAGGGAATGTTCGGTGGTTGGAGCCCTAGACACACTTTTTTTGTCCCAATTCTCTGTTGTCGCATAAGATAATTGAGAATTGCAGAAACTTTATTGAAAACCATTTAAAGCAATTCTAATTGCAAGTACAATTAATCAGGATAAATAAATTGGAAGTGTATGTTATTTTCGAATTGTTTAACTTTTAAACAATTTTTCACATCTCTTCAAATCTTGTTGGATTTGTAAAACGTATGTACCATCAAATCAATTGTTGTCTTTCTGCGCTTATGGCTATTATAGAAGTTCCAATATTCTGTGTAACCCGGGTAGCGGAAGTGGTTAAATGTCGGCTATGGACTCAGCGTTTCAGAGGGAAGGAGCGCTGGTTCGAGCGTGGATCCGGGATATTTATTTGTTACTATACTCTGTTGCCGTAGAACCCTAGATCCCAGAAATCCCAGAAGCATTTTTGAAAATCATATTCTACTCACATATACAAACAATTAAGATACACAATAAACTGGAAGTGTATGTGTGCGATTTTTCTATCTTGCACTTTTAAACAAATTTTCAACTCTGTTGTTCGATTTGTAAAACGTATGTCACATCAAATTATCAAATCAAAAATTGTTGTCTTTTTGTGCATCTGTATGAACCTATTTAAGTAAACAAATCAATCTATCAACATGAAGTTTAAATTCAATATATACACTACGTATGGGACCGACTTATGTATCCTTAACGGCTGACCAGGAGGGCTGGCTCAGGTATCAACTAAGTTATAGTGCCCCTGACCGAGAGTTGCTAGGTTCGAGTCATGACGATGGCAGTATTTTCGATACTAGCCGGATAGCTTGGTCGAGTCCTGTCGTTGGGTGGGAAAGAATTCTACTGGCTGGTTGCTTTGATAGGTAGCTTTCCGTGGTTTCTCTGATCAACATCAGGCAAATGGTCGGTCAGGTACCCTATCAGACAGACCTCGTGCGATCTTTCTTCCCATTCTTTATCTTATTCCACCCTTTACTTACACACACTTACATGAACCACAAAACCACACATGCCGGGAGGTCGATCGGGATATTAGAGTTAGTCCCGGCTGGGGGATACCCCCGTGGTGGGAGGAACCTGGTAGGAGACGGTAAGTCGCTGACGGTTTTAGCCATCTGGTCGGGAAGATCACCCCTATCTCCCGAGAAAAACATGTACTACACTTACGGGGACACCTGATCTTAGGCATTGGCGCGCCCGAAATCAGTATCAATCAATCAACGTATCAAGCTAACAACTGCCAGTCCGTTTGGGGACAACTGTAGCTCTTAACTGTTCAGCCGCATTTAATTTTTCATGTCTCTGCCCGAGTTCGATTCATATGGCTCTTGTGTAGCGTAGTGCTATGAGTGCCGACAAGTTAAATATGAGGATCTGAAATCGGGTCTCGGAGCGGGAAAAAATTGTTGGTTTATGAGTTGTATAATATTGCGTAGCATGTAGAAACAAAACACTAGTTTCCCTTTCAGTTCACTTCTCCTTAAATTTTATGTTATTTATTCACAAAGCTTTGTATAATAAATTTCTTTAAACTACGGGTAATGTTATTTACCTTTTGATTAAACATTGGCATAATTATTATAAATAAAAATCCCTGAAAAAATGTTTGAGACTGGAAATGTAGTAAATAAATATGTAAAGAAATTGAATCGGCCAGAATTGAATTAATGAGAATTATTTGTAGTCGTTTGTCGGGAGTGTACAATAGAATTGTCTGTGGTTGAACGCCAACCGTGGCGGAAGCGGGCGAGCAACCGCGACAAGGAGAGGGGGAAGGGGATCAGGACAGGGTGAGGACGGAAGAGGTGGGTGACCCAGGGTGTAGCAAGGGTGCGGAGAAGGGTGTGGGTCAGAATATATTACACAATGATATCACTCATTTTCCTGTGTCCTAGATGATTGTGATTGATGAAACATTGGATACTTCAACTAGTTGTAAATAAAATTAAAGAAAAATTATAAGGCTTATAGTAGTGAGACGAAAGTGTCAAGAAAGAATAATTAACCTTCATAAATTGATATTCTCGTATTAGAGAAATCTTTAATTTAATGTAGAAAAGAGCTTTGAATCTATGAAACATACTACGGTCTTGAATCGTTTATCAAAATTCAGACATCGTAGTAATTATACGTCGTACGACGTTGAGTGAAGCAGCATGCAAGCAAGGCGTTGAGCACCTCACCTCCGAGCGGAAGAATTTCTGGTAGATGTTCTTGAAGGTGGCCCGGTGATGGCGCCCGAGGGCACCCTGTTGAAGGCCCGGTACAGCAGCGGATCTCCCGCGGGAGAACTTGTGGCGCGGCTGATGGCGTCGAGGCGGTCGGGCGGTGGCGCGGGGGGCGCACTCGTCGTCCTCTGCCTCCACCTCTGCAACACGCCACGCCGCTCGCTCAGGCACTCCCCCACCAGCGGAGAGGGTGGGACAAGGAAGAGGAAGGAAAGATCGCGCGCGGTCCGTGGCCCGTTTGTTATGGTACCGCTCCGGCAATCGTCTGGAGTTGATCGGAGAAACCGCGAAAACTACCGATCAGAGAAGCCGGGCGCTAAAATTTTCCCCTCCAGACGGCGACTGAATTCGACCTAGCTGAAAGCTAGTGTCGAAACCCCAGCCGGCTATCTCGACATGTGTGCTAGTGTACAGTAATGTGTGTGTGTGTGTGTGTGTGTGTGTAATGTTAAAGAAGAGCAGAGGAAGGTAAGATCCGCGCGGTACGTTCATTCCTCATTTAATCTTCATTTCTGCAATGGTTAAAATGCAGCCTATGTTATGCATTTTAAGAACTGGTCAAGTCATTCCGTTTCTACATTTCTAGTTTCTAGTTTCTGAGTTTTCAAAATATTAAACTGTGAACTGTGAGGGGCGAATTTAGAATTTATTATTAAATGTTAGCTTTACATCAGCAAACATCCCATCGTAAGGGTATGAGAGGTATTCCTTCTCGTACATAAAATTTTGAATATAGAAATTTAGAAATATATGCACTAGCCAAATATATGCCATTCAGAATTATATGCGAGTTAGAATGCAATAATTTAGAATTGCGTAATAATTTTGATTAGAAGTGTGAGCAATTGAACGTTAGAAATGACAAATTATCATAGATAATATCACGAGCATTTGAAATTTATCTGAGAATTTCCATACTTGAGTGGTAGAACTATTATAATAGAACTATTCCAGGGAAAGAAATTACTTTCAATTACCTTTTATATGTTGCTAGTTCTACCATGGCCATTCGATGATTCCACGGGGACAGGAAAGGAGATTGGTCATTTCTATCGAAGATTCAGAGTTGTTTTTTTAATAATGTCCTTGATAGATTAAAGTTGCATTTAATAGAACAAAATGTCGTCGAAAGCACATCATTGGCTTACTACACTAGTTCCAGAACCTAATGGATACTGTGAATGGAAGGAAAAATTCCATAAACGTTATTGGAAGGAAAATCATAAATTGAATTAAAATGCAGATTAATGGTAGAGCGTGTAGAAGATTGGGAAACCGAATCAGGGGTAACGTCGCGACGGAAATCGCGGTATTCAAGGCTTGCAAAGATAATGAGGACGTTAATGATACTTATGACAATTATAATTTGGCAATTATATACTAATATTGAAAATTTATAATGAAACTCCATACCAAATACATCGGAATATATTGTGGAACGGCTTAGAAGATTTGACCAGACAGGAATAAAATACAATCGCATAGGAAACGATGAGATGCGAAATGGTAAAATCGAAAATGATGAGCAATTGAAAACGTGGTACAATGGGGAATTATTTGATACAGATTCAGCTAAATAACTTATTTTAGGACATTGGAAATGACAATACAAAGGGTAGAACAATCTAAAAAGAGTGACATGGTACATATTGGACAAGACGAAAATAAACGTAAATATTAAACACAAGTTTCAGAACTCTTGAGTGTTCGAGGTTCAGACAGTAAACTCTGAACATTACATACTCGTAATATAAATTAAACAGTCATGATTTGGAAGATGACTGATTTTAAAATATAAAATTACACTTGTATTGTACGAGCGGCAGTCCCCGAACTTTTTGAATTCACCTTTTACTTTTAGGGGTAGGAAATTCATTTTGTTTATTTAATAGTTTTAGTAGTATCACGAGTGTTTAATATTTAGATTAGAGACGATAGTTTTCAATCTTAACATCAAGATACAAATTCCCGATGGACTTCAATATTCTCCGTTGGGAAATCTCTTCGACAGTGTAGCAGTCTACAACTCCTTCACGAATTGCATGCCCCACGGAAAATATAGGAAGAATAAATTTAACAAGTCTTTGCAAAGAGAATATCAGATAGAGATTTAAAAATACCTTAGTAATGAAAGAAATTAAATATTTCATGACAACAGAAAAAATAGCACAAAAGCAACATTTATATTGAAAAAAAAAGATGAAAAAACAAATATAACGTCCGACGGGCTCGGCCTAGCGGGAGGGTGTCCGCGGTGGGCGAACGAGGCGAGCGCGAAGTACAGACTTCGACGGTTGAAAGGGGGATCGATCAGTCTGGATGACCGTCGCGGTGTAAGCATCGTCCTTGGCGCCCGAGCTAGGCGGCAGGTAGTTTCTTTTTCAGGTAGCCACCGTTATAACTTTCGTCAACGATCGTCTGACGCTGTAGAAGCCGAAAGATAAGTATATTTGCTGTACTTTACCATTCAGTGAAATTATATTGCATCTTTCTTCTTGAGTTTCATTTGTATTCTTACTTATCTTACTTTACTTGATCTGACATCCATCTCTGTCTTTTTAGTTTTCTACCTCGACCACTCTCCACGAAACTTCTCTCCTGTGTCTTTTTCTGATCTGTCTTTCTGTTACTTCTCTTAAGATGACGAAGAGCAACAAGAACGCATCTAGTGCCACATTGATCTTGAAACCAAAATTACGGAGCAAGTGAATGAGGCACGGGATAAGGCAGTAACTTCGCCTACTTTCTTACGCTCTTGGCATCTGTACTAACTGAACTGGTAGCTAAGCAATTGGAAGACTCAATGAATTTCAATGCAATCTTGTGGCAGGTTTAGAGAAAAACTGGCTGAACGACCGTGAGATTTCAAATCTCAAATTCAGTTAGAAGAAAAGACAGACCAGCTCGAGATGTACCACGCAAACTGCTTGGGATATTCGGTGTGAAAGAAAATGATAATGAAGACACCGACAGCTGGTCATCAAGAAGTCGCCAAAAAGATAAGTGTTACACAACCTGCAAGATATTGATGGGAGCCATCGGATAGGTCGTCAAGTAGCCGGAAAACAGGCCAATTATTGTTAAATTTATTAGTTATAGGAAAGGAGGAAATGTTTGCTCGAAACGGCTGCTGAAGATTCTGGTATCACGATTCGTGAGGATCTCACGAAATCGCGCCTGGTTCTGCTACAAGCTGCCATCGACCGCTTTGGCCTCAAGAACGTGGACAGAAGACGGCACCATCGTCATCAAACGTGGTAATAGTCGTGCCCGGGTGCAAACCAGGGACCAGCAGCGCGGAGGCAGTTCAAGCTAGCGTAGGAGCGCCCCACCATCCACCTCCCACTCCACACCCCTCTTTCACAACCACTTTGGATATTTCCGAGAATTCTCCTTCCTCCGTCTTCTGCGAACGCCTTCAAACCTCAGTTAATGCTACCTACTTTTTCCTCATCCTGTAAATCCTTACCTGTGGGTGACCGGCACCTTCTCCGACGGTACAAGTGTCTGATGCTAGAAATAAGCCTAATCTCGCTCTTTCTGTCTGCACGTTGCACACTTAAATGCTCAGTCCTGCCCTGCCATTTGATGAAGTAACGGAAATAATATCTAAACACCGTTTCATGCGCTTCTTAAGCGAAACCTGGTTAAAAAATTTCTTCCATTCCGCGCTAGTAGAAATTTCCCAGGGTACCGCTTGATAAGAGCTGATCGAAAGCCAGTGTCGCCGCACATGGTGGAGGTGTCGGTATATACATTCGCGACGATCTTAGACATAAACTTCTCTTCAACAAATACGGATTGCCAACAAGTGAATATCTTTTATCGAAGTCGGACTTTAGGAAAAAATGTCTCTTGGCTGTCATATATTTACCTCCTAAGTCAGGCAGATAGATATTTTGGGACGAAACTTGCATCTGTGATCCATTCTATGAACATATTATTGTAATGGTGACTTAATCATAACTTATTAAAAGCCTCCTTCTGCAGAGCAGTTTACGCGCTTTTTCGACAGCATGTTCTCGAAATTTTACTCTAGCACCACACCACTCAAAGAGACGGAAACTTGGATCGATCACTAATAGTGTCTAATAAAAACAAAGTTCAAAATCACGGTCAATTTCCAGTTCCGGATTTCAAACACGATCTAATTTATCTGTTTACAATCTGAAATGTCCTAAATACACACGCACTTAATCAAATACCCGATTTTTCAAAATTCGATAAACAAGCATTTAATGTAGATGGATTGACACTTCCATGGCACCTTGTCCACGAAGAAGAATCTGAAGCTAAAGTGGCGATTTTCAGTAACTAATAATACAACTCTATGACCGGCACGCGCCTTAAAAATATCAGGGTAACTCGTCCTCCTGCACCATGGTTAACTGATGAAATTCGGAATTTAATGAAAGAACAGATGAGTGCATGCTATTTTCCGGAATACTAAATGCGAACTCATTAAAAACAGTACAAAATGTCAGAAATTTAGTTACGCAGAAATGCCGCAATGCTAAATAAATATTACCACACCACCTTTGGCAGAGTCCGACTAGAAAACGATTTGAAAAATTTGAAAATCTGGGAATAGCCTCCTCAAATTGAAATGAATATTCCCTAGAATTCTAAATCATAATTGTAAGTAACGTTCCTTCATTTGACTGTAATTGAAGAGTCAATCCTCGCGCTTCTCCAAAACTCAGAAACAAAATTCAACGACGAATTTTTCTTTCATCCGTGGAACATGAGGGTATAATAAAATAGTTCAAAGTCTCAAATCAATGCTTTGTACGATGATATAATGCCAAACTGCTAAAAAATAGCCTAGATGTGACCTATCCAATCATTACCGAAATAGTAAATTTCTCTAATGAGCGGACAATATCCTTATCTTGGAAAAGTGCGCTCGTGCATCCTATTCCCAAGACAGCATCAACCAGAAACCCTATTGAATACCGCCCAATTAGCATCCTCCGACTATTTCTAAAGTACTGAAAAGTCGTCCAAGCAAAATGAACTGTATCTCAAAACCAAAACTTTAAACGATCAGCAATCAGGTTTCCGTCTGGTAGGAATACTGGTACTGCGCTACTGAATGTTATTGAAGATGCGGAACAGCTATGATCACAGTAATATAACTATGTTAATTCTTCTGATTTCAGCAAAGCGTTCGACTCAGTAGATCAGACATCTACTCAAAACTTAAAAAACGGATTTGACAGTACGCGTACATGGTTTTTTAACTATTTAACTCAGAACCCAAAGAGTGGTGTCCGGGAGTCGCAGCTCAAGGGCCTAAAACTTAACCCCGGAGTTGCCCAAGGCACTGTATTAGGACCACTAGTATTCTTAATGATGTAAACGACGTGGAAATGCACTTAAATATTGCAGTCATCAAATGTACGCGATGATCTCAGATATATCTAGTGGCCACCCGTCTGAACTCTTTTCACTGCGCAAATTAACGAAGATTTGATAACCTAAACAAATGGGCAGCGTCATTAGCCTACAATTAAACCGCAAATAAATCACAGTGCATGATTATCAGTTCAAAAAACACTGTGAATAAAATATCATCTTCTACCCTGCCTAAAATTTATATAAATGACCGTTCTACCTGGTGTTCCGAAGTCAAGAATCTAGGAGTGTTTGACAACACCTCAGCTGGAACTCGCAAGTAGATTCAACATGCCGTAAAGTTTTGCCGCAATGCATTCTGAAACGCCTCGAACGCTTTACCAATTGTACGTGAGACCTCATTAAATCACTTATTATGCCACATTTTGACTATTGCGACTTTCTTCTGACAAACATGACATCTAAATTACAACGTAAACTTCAAGTAGCACAGAACGCATGCGTACGGTTTATTTTGATCTAAGAAATACGACCATGTATCGCACTTTTGACTTACTTGCATGCCATCTAGACAAAAGACGGTTACTCACTCTCACTCTTCTCTATAAAATTTTACACGGTTCTCATGTAACACGTCTATAAGTAATTTCAATCCTCTGAAATTAAACTGAGTCTAGTTCAGCTCTGCTCTGTGTACCACGTCACAGCACGACTTTTCAGTAAATCTTTCACCATTACAGCTATCCGAGCCTGGAATAAACTACCAGCGAGTCAAAACATTCGAATACTTCCGTAAATCAAAAACGAATTAAATACTTGGTAAGTATAACGACATATAGAATGGATTAATGTCTTTTTCATCCTCCAGACTTTTCCCACTACCAAGTACCGGTCACGCCCCAAACGCCTGCACTTTCCCCACTCTTAAATTCAAATTCCACCCATACCTCACTATTCTATTCTCATTTTCACTCCTCTCACTCCATCTAAATTATTAACAACCCATATTTTCTGTATCCAATAAACTGTTCAAATAAATATTTAAAGAGATTAGCCTGCCCAAATAAATGCTAAAATACTTACAGCTATTTTGTACTGTCATCATTGTCATATCTACAATATATAGGTCTTTAATAATTGAGTTAATGTTTATATCTATTGTACTTTTACATTGTTTCTAATACTGTATATTATATTATAAATTACTGGTACTATTAACTTGGAGCCACAGCTTCTCTGCTGTTACAAATGTTGTTTTTTATTAAAGTGCTAATGTATACCAAACGTAACATTTCGGTACAGCTTGGGTAAATTTTACTTTTCCTACTCTCCTCCTTTTCTCACTATTTCTTCCTTCCTTTTCCTTCACAGTCTTCCCATTTATGTCATTACGACCTTTCCCTAAACGCCTCATCTCTTCACCTTCACTACTATCCATACCATATTCTTCTATATTAATGTTCGGCCATAAGCCGCCATCCTGATTGAGGTTTTCTGGGTTTATCAATTGCTTAAGCGTACGCCGGGATGGCCTTGCTTTGTACTCCCCGTCATAAATGTACAGTTTGTCCCCTTAGTCTCCTCTCCCTTTTTTCTTCTCGTTCCTATTTTCTACTTCATTTCATTTTCATTTCATTTCCCTTCCCTTATTTTTCTCTCTTCCACTTCTATATCATAATGCTTGTTCGCCTAAGCCCATCCTGATTGAGGTTTTCTGGGTTTATCAATCGCTTAAGGCGATGCCGATGGTCCCTAGTTTGCAATCCCAGACGTAAATGGCAGATTCTCCTCTTATATGTTACTACTCATAAATGTAAACTCAGTGGTTAGGCGGAAGAGCAGGCCCTATGGCCTGAGCCTCGCCATTAATAAAGACATTATTATATATTATGTAATTATTATTTTTATTATTATCGTGGAACGACGGCAGTCGGGAGGAAGAGTTGCGAGGAGGAGTCGGTGGAAGAGGTAACGGACGGTAGTGCGGAAAAGCTAATGATGGCGGCGATGAAATATAGTTGAGAGGAACCGATGACATCGGGCAGAAATCGAAACGTGGACAATGAGAAACAGTGAGAACTATTAATTGATCTCGAGTTAAGTGATATCCAGTAAAGATTAAGCGGCGTGAGGCGAGGAAAAGTGATGAGTGTATAGACACGTGTGCGACGAAGGCAGCGTGAGTGTAACGAACATAGCGATACAGCATCGGCGGGCTTAACAAACGAATTTGGAAGAATTGGAAACAAGGACGGTTGCGGATCTGGCGGCGAGTGGACATCGCCGTGCCCGGCGAAGCTCGACTACTGCGTGGATTTGCATCGGCAGCGGGACAAGCGCCGTGGCCACGTGGCGGCGAGACGGCCCCGGCTCGTCACATCGCGCCGGCGCATTCGGAGTTGGTGAGCTCGAAGGAATTCAGACGCAGCAAAACCAGTAAGACTGTTACTAGAAGAAACTCATTATTAGGCGGTAAAAGAATCCGTGATTTGGAAAGGGTAGACGATTGTGAGAGGATATTAGCTGAGGAATTTGCCATGTAATAATAAATAATCTAATTTGATGTGAAGAATAGAAAGGGTGTTTGGAAGAGTGACATTGTCTGTAAATAGTTTAAGTATTGAAATAACGGGGTGATTGTAAATCAATGCATGCAAAGGGAGCTCCCAATTACAGTATGAAGTGTAAAGTTAAAGCAGAAAGAAAGTGTTCATTATCAATATTTACGTAGTTAGTAAGAAAATTGTTCATGTTTATCAGTATCATGAGAAAGTTATCATGCTAACCATTATTTTGTTTACCTTCTACACATCCAATGGAACGATGTTTTTGTAATATCTATTATCTTTCCTGGGAATAAATCATTCTGCGTTTTTACATTAAAAGTAATTGTTTCATTGTTGGTGCATGCACTCAGAGCCCATTCCAAGAAAGAATACCTGATCCCTTTTACAAATTTACTGTAGAACAGGACCGAATCGCCGGTCCGTCACAATATATATATATATATATATATATATATATATATATATATACATCACACACACACACACTTCTGGATTCTACTCCTGTTACGAACTCTTGGTTTTCATTTTGAGTTAGATAAGATTAAAGGTTCTATAAATCTTTACTTTAAAACCTTAGTTTGAACAATTTCACTTTTTCACTGCGAGCGGCTAAAATTGCGCCGCGAGGCTTCATTGTTAACGACCCGCATTTCCTCCGCACTGCTGGGTTTGATTTCTTTATTCACTGTTAGGCTACATTGAACATATTTGTAGAGACATGAAATGGATTCGGTCGGTTGGTTGGTTGTTAGTGATTCCGGGCGAGTCAACAGCTTAGGTCATTAGTCCCGTATGTGATTGCATGTTTTCTCGGAGATGGCGGTGGTCTTCCCGCTGGATGGCAGATCCGGCGCCGACTTACCGTCGGCTGTGGTCTCCCTAACCAGGACTCTCCCACCAGCGGAGCACCGCCCCAGCCGGACAAGCTCTAAGCTCCGACTGGTCTCCGGAATATGTGATAGTGTGGTGCATGTTAGTGTAAGTGTAAGTGTGTGTAAGGGAGAGGATAGGACAAGGAAGAGAAGGACAGATCGCATGGTCCGTGTCCCGTTTTGTAGGGTACTGCTTCGGCATTAGCATGGTGTTGATCGGAGAAACCACGGAAAACTACCGATCAGAGCAGCTGGCCGCTACAATTGTCCTCCAGACAGCGACTGAATTCGATGTAGCTGAAAAGCTAGTGTCGAAAATCTTGCCGCCGTCAGGACTCGAACCTAGATCCTCTCGGCCAGAGGCGCCTGCAGTGACAGCAGTTGACTAATGCTCCCGGCAAATGGTTTCGGAAGTTACTAGGCATTAAAGAACACTATATGGCATGTGGAAGCTCATGAGGTATTTTTCTCCTCTACGCTTCGGTGCGTGCAACAGTAGCACCGCGTTGTCGCCGGCCGGCCGGCCCCGCGCGCCGCCCGGGCTCAAGGCGCTGAAGGAGGCACACACACTCACTCACGCGTTCGGAAAAGCCACCCTTTCCTTTTTTGAGGTTTCATCGGTATTTCAAAACCCCAATTATTGAGTCGTATTAACATTTCCACGAGCAAGGGTCGCGTCTCCTGAAAAATCAACCCGTTACGTCGGCCCGGACTCGACGGTCCGCCAAGTCAACGCCGCTTGGCTTTCAGAGGGCGCTCAAGTGCACTGAATTGTTTGTGAAGCTGAATTCTTAAGCATATTTTCTTTATCTAAGGTCCACAACTCCTCAAAACAAAATATAATTCTCACATTTAGTGAAAAAATTGTTTTACTTCTAGCTCTAGACGAAATAATTGTAGGGTATTAAAAATGGATTTAGCAGAATTAAATGCGAAGCAGTAGGTATTTAGAAAGCTGTGGAGTTGCGTTGAGTGGGTGCCCAAATGGATACATGGCAAAAGTTCATTGCTTTGCAAACGATCAAAATAATTTCCAACTCATATGTGTGTCCTGCCAGTTTTAATAATGTTCGTGATATCTGAGATAAATATCTGTATAAGTATGAAGTAGTTTTAATGCGAGAATTTTGAAAATTAATTGCTAATCAAAATATTGCTACTCAGCTACTACACAAACTCTCATAAATTAATTTTGTGAGTGGTTGTCAAGGGAAGAAGACAGTTATGAAAAATTTTGAGAGAGTAAGAATTTACGATTTATTTCACCGATAGAGAATTACTTCAGTAAGGAAAAAGAAGACAAAATATTTAAATCCTTGGACCCTTGGGATGATAATATTTTATCAGAACAACTTTTATTGGATTTAAATAATTTTATTTAAAATGATATCCACTTAAAAAATAAAATTCGACTATATCTTTTGTTTTTTGAGAGGATATTAACATATATAAATATTTCCTTTTTGTTATATTTAGCAGAATGAAGCTGTATTATCAATAGTATCGAATGTAATCGGGTTCCTTTGTCGCCGCAGGTATGAGGTTCTTAATAGTACATCAACGTGTACTGTAATGATGAGTGATATACACGAGGGTGATATTACGATAAGAGCGAGGAAAGAACGAGTATCGTAAACTTCACACGAGTGTATTAATACCCATTACGGTACTTTTCTACGACTTATAGTAACTTTTATACGTTAAACTTTTACATTAAATCGTTTCTGGGCAGTTCACATGCAGGATTCAGCCAAGGCTACCTAACGGGCCCGTACCTATCCTACCTGCCGCAGATGGATTTGGTTTACCAGTCCGATAGAAAAGTTGCTGCAATATTTCCGAGGTCACCGTTTTTGCTTTTCTCTTATTTCTGGAGGGACCAATTCATCCTCTGATTCACTAGACATTTCAAACTAAATAATTGACCGGTTTTAACGGAAAAACACATGCCAGCACATAACAGAAAATAACTTGCATTCTGATCTTTAACGTCAGTAAAATATCCCCTCTAGAACTACCACATCGCTAGTCAAAAGGGATCGAAGTGAAATTACGATCCAATTAATTTTTAATAACCTACACAACATTGATAATAAAAGAAATTAAAACAGACAAAAATATAATATTAAATGCAATTTTAATATACACATTCGAACAAACATTTACTAGAACGCTTTTCAATGACTAATGAAATGTCGATACTTGCTTTGTAAACTTCTCTGTGATTGGTCAAGAACCTGTATCATATGAAACCTGTATCGTAATGAGTACCATTATGCAACTGGTTGCAGCCATCAAATGACAGAATTACACAATGGGAAATGAAAAAAATAAATTAAGTTAGTAATTGATTCATTAATTTACAAATTAACTAGAGGTGTTGCAGAATGGCACAGACTTTCTCGTAGCAAATTTTTCTAATATCCTTGGTGGGGACTGGCTTTATGGTCTTGCTTCATTATATGAACGAAATATATTAAGAATATTAAAGAAGCATAAAACCTGGTCCAAAATTGAAATTTTCATTGAAAATTTTCAAGCTTTTTTTTAAGAATATGGCGGTTAAACATGACTGTAAATGCTAAATTGGAAGCTCTTTTTTACAGGAATCAATTGAGTTTTCGAAAAACTTCATTTAAAGTCATATGAAGCACTTCCACTCAAACATGTAATAATGTATACATTTGTATATACATTTGTATACATTATTACATGTTTGAGTTGAAGTGCTTCATATGACTTTAAATGAAGTTTTTCGAAAAATCAATCGATTTCGATGGAAATGTGCATATTAACGGCGTGAGAGATATTTCAAAATCATTACATTTTTTTTAATTTTCGAAAGAACCAAAACAATACATCAAAATGAACATTACCTCAAATTAAAGAATCCAATTAGCACTACACATTGGAAAAATTTGAAGAGACAGTTCGGAGCCATTTTTGAGAAAATAGCGTTTGAGCGTTCCTGAAAATGCAGAATTTAGAGCTCATTTTTACAGAAAACTGTTGAGTTTTCGAGACACTATTTGACATTATTTAAACCACATGTACTTATAAATCTAATAATGTGGAGAAATTGTCTCGAATGTAAATATTATCGACGTGAGAGACAAGTCAAGCAGTTACATTTTTGTGATTTGTGAAAAAAACAAAAGAATACAGCAATGTGACGTTTATGTAATCGAATAGGATGCATTTGGTAGTACCCCATCCAAAAATTTTAAGAAAGAACTGGGAGCCTTTTTTGAAAAAAAAAGCAAAATTCTCCGCTTTTTCGCTCAGCATTACATAACTTTTTCTATACTATGTATATTACTCCGTATATACGTACGAATACGAGAAAGTAAAAATTAACGATTTTATCAATTTTAAATTATTGAAAACATGTGAAAAGTTGATCGATTATATAAGGTTAATCGATTAATTGAACGTTAATCGATGAACTTAATGTAATAAAAATAATCATATATTAGATATTAATCGATTATTCTTTAATAATACATCTCTAGAGTCATAATACAAGTTTTGCAGGCCCTTGATAACAAAAAATGGATTGACGGCAAAACGTCTGTGGTCAAAGCTAGCGCCAAAATCGTTCAACCGGTTTTACTCCAAAAGTGATATTCTACGATTGATTTAAATGAATTCACAGACCTCTGAGTTTGAAACGGATATTGTGATTTTGGGGTTACTTTACATGAAGCCTCAGCATTTTAAAATTATTCTAAAAAAATGGTATCAAATTATTTTTAAAAACTTTGTACTCTGATACCATAAAGGACGCAATTTTCGTTGAAACCCTGAAATTGTGGAAATTGCAAAAAAGTCCAAATTATTTTCGATATCTTCCTGTATCTGGAATATTGAAGATAGAGATTTTTTATAATGAAATCTGTTATCGAAAGACAATCTTGAAATAAGGTCATAATTTTTCGAAAATATGAGTAGTTTTTGTTTAATTTTACATGAAATATGCGCAATTTTTAAACAAATATTTTCTCAAAAACGGCTCCAAATTGCTAAGATTTCTCCTTGTGTGTATCACAGGACGGTAAAAAAGCGGTGCTGGTTTCATTTACGGCAAACACTCTCTACGTCCAAAAGTTTTAAAATTTATCATTTGAAAATTACGAAATTGAAGAAATATATATTTTCGTTAAAATCTCTTGAAAAAATCTTTTCTTTACAAATATTATGTACAATTTTTTACGAGTAGTTTTCCTGTAGTTTGTTCTTGACATTAGTGTAATTTATACGCAACCGCTACACTTTTCGCTTTAATTTTCTTCCAGTGATAGAACAAGGAACGATTAAAAGAATGACGTAGGTCTCATTTTTATTGAACTCTCTGGATTTTTGAAAATTGAAAAATAAAAAAACATGAGCTGTTGTAAGAAGTATTTGCTGTTGTAGCACCACCAGTTATCTCTTTTCCCCTGCTACCTTCGTTTTTCGACGATAATCAGGATCAAATGAAGCTTTACTTCATTGACCCGCATCTGTCACTCCGTGTGGTTGATTGACGAGACCTTAGGGATCCAGTTTCGGCCCCTCGTACTTCCAGACTCTCCAAAAACAGAGTAAATGGGTGGACGGGATGAAGGCTAAACTAAGTTTAAGTTTGTAAACAGAGTTGATGGAAGATTTTGTTAATTAATATAGAATCTCGGGGTTCGAAATTCAACAAGAAAAGGTAACAAAACCCTTGAAACATATTTATGATGTGTGAATAATAATAATAATAATAATAATAATAATAATAATAATAATAATAATAATAATAATATTTATTGAGTCACAAATACAATTTCAATCGTGTATGACGAGTCAGATATGGCAGAGTGAAGTTACATTTACTGTCCAGAAATCAAAACAATGGGGACCATCTCAGCATTTGCTCAAAGGATCAAGGGAAACTGGACAAAAAACCCTGATCAAGTTGGTCATTGTTCTTACAATACTCAATAATAATAGTAATAATAACAATTCTAATAATAGTAATATCAATTATAATAGTACCAATACTAATAATAAAATACTATTCATTCAGAAATTATTTAACGATATTAATGATGCCTAGTGCATTTAGCAAATTCAGGATGAAGGAAATAGAATTTTGGTTTGGCATTCTCCTTCTACATCAGTCCAACTGCAATTTAACACAGGCAGGATGGGATATGCCAGTTCTTTTTTCTTTGCTTCAACTTGAACAGTCAACATGAGAATCAATGGGATTAGAATTTTTATTTTTGTGTTTTAAGGAGGTAGTGATGTGATTTGTGTATTCCTTCACACTGTAGAACATGTTGTTAAGCAGGAAAGCTTTCAATTTACTTTTAAATCTATGTATTGTATTAATATCTTTAATATCATGGCTCAATTTGTTGTAAAGTGTAATGCCCTCTATTGCAGTACTTTTTTGATAAAGTGTAGTTTCAGATTGGGGTTATAGTTCTGTACATCAGAATTTAGAGTGAAAGTGTCTTTGTTTTCCACGAGAATCTTCTTTGTGAAGACAACTATTTCAAATATGTACATGCACGGTAGTGGAGAATCCTTAATTTTTGAACAAGGGTTTGCAAGACTCCAGCTTATGAGTGCTGGTCATTGTTCAGTATTCTTTTTGGATAATAAATGTACGAGTGCTTTCAGGGGCATTTCCCCAAAATATTAATCCATATTTCAAGTGTGAGTGCACATTTGCATAATACATTGTCCTAAGAGTCTCAATGTTGGAGCTTGACCTGAGGGTGTATAGGGCATAACAAGATTTGGTGAGCTTATTAAGATTTGAAATGTGAGCATTCCATTTTAGGTTTTCTTGGATTGTTAGACCAAGGAAGGTAGTTTCCTTTTTTAAATTTTATTTATGAGAAATGCTTTTTTTTTTTTTAAAATTTTTTTTTGCTTTTATGATTTTATGGAGTACTAAATGTAAATTACTGACGATTCTTTTCTACGCATAAAACTTGCACCACGCCAAGTAATACACAAATCATTGTGAAAATAATATCCTTAACAGAGAACATAATATACACATAATCACAAAATAACCTTAGCAAAAAGTGCAATGTGAAGGAGGTACCAATGTCGGAAAGAATATTTTGAGAAAAAATTAATTAATTTTGAGTACTTTTATACATACCTTCTGCCTTCAAGACTTTTGACGTAGAAAACCCATGAGAAATATTTGAAAGAAATTGGGAATTTTGAAACTAAATCAGAACGTCTCAGTAGAAAAATGAAACGCTCAGGAATATTGCAATGAAATAATTTATTTAAAACTTTAATAAGAGGCATCAGTATATTAAACTTTTCTTAAACGAAGGGATGACTTAGTCAATGAATGTTGGAGTGAACGGATGACTATTAAATATGATTATAAAATGATCCTTTCCATTTTTATGTTAATTTTGAATTAATCACAAAAAGATAAGTTATTTCCTGTGAAGTAGCAAAACGTATCCAAAGTAGAAAAAAATCAATATCACGGGCAACAACTGTCAAAGCGTATGATTGATAGCTGTAATTTTATTGAGTCAATGAAAACTGAACGAGGGAAGCTTTGCAGATCTGATGTTGGCAGGAAATGTATCTACTTGACCTGATTCCTTGATTTTGCCCCGAGGAAAGTCTGTATGATGGGTGAAACGCTGGTATCTGCGCGGCGTCCCCTAGTCGGCAGCTAAGTAGATACTGACGTCGGCCGCAGAAGCCTACGATTTCAAATGTACTCTGTAGTGAAATATATCTGTTCTTTTGAGTCAGGTCGTAAATTTAAAACGGTTCGATATATTTATGAGGGCACTTATATGTTTAACACTTTATTTCATGTTGTATATTAAATAATTTTAATTTGTCAAAGTAAACTTTTATTTCAAAGAAACTAATGTTTAAGTGGGTCATGTCCCGTATACAGAAAAGAAGGGTCGTCAGTTGCATTCATTAATTAGACAATAAAATTTATGCAGTGGTCTGTTTAGAACTGGCCTTGATTATTTTGAGTGGACGTGGCGGTGTTCCCCACTGGAAAGTGATCTTCGGTGGCGGTTCACACGTCGCTTCCGGGATTTCCCCCTGTAGGTATTTCCGCCATCGGGGTGCAGCCCCAACCAGGACGAGCTCTAACTTCTGACCTTTATGGTAGAGTTGTGCATTTAAGTGCAACAGTGTGTATGTAAGGGATTTGAAATGGATGAGGAGAAAGATTGCGCGCGTGAAGAAGGAAAGATCGGGCGGGGTCCGTGGCCCGTTTGTTAGGGTACTACTCTGGCATTCGCCTGGCAATGCTCAGAAAATCCACGCCCAACCATCAGCGTAGCCGGCCGCTAGAATTCTCCTGCAGACAATGGCTGAATTAGATATCTTGCTAGCGTCAACAATTCGTCGGGGCTCGAATTCTAGACCCTCAACAGTGTTCAACAGTGTTGTCCTGAGCCATAGCAAGCGGTATGTTGAAGTTAAATGTTAAGTAGTGGAGATCCGGATAAACACGCAGTGTTAAATAACAGCGCATTAAAACAAATCGGCCTACGATATCGTATTCGCAAGGAGAAGAACAGTGGGCTGTGTGCCCCACTTCGTTTTCAGTCCGCAAATGACGTGAGGGTCATTTGGGCTTCCGAGGCAACATCGCCTTCCCGCTGGGCCGCCCAACGGAGGCATCGCTCTCCGCCGCGAGGCTGCGGGGGCGGCATCCGCGGAGAAAAATGAAAACTCTTCCTTTCAAGAGGGACATAAAGGATAGGCGGTAGCCGCCGCCACCTCGCAAAGTGCTGAGTTCCCGCGTCACTCGTTCTCGCCCGCGCCGGAGGATTCTGTGCCGATAAATGCACCTACTTAGCAGCGCTACCCCGCACGGGCGCCGGGCTTTCGGCAGCTCCTCACATTGTCGACGGCACAAAGGAGGCATTGTGTCTCGTCGCCTGTCACTTCACCGCCTCTCCCCTCCCCCTCTTCACCCCTCTCACCGCATCGTCGCCTTCTTCTCTGCAAGGGTTTAGCGGGATCAATTTCGGACAGAAAATGGCGCGGCCCTTTACGAGCATTGTGGTTAACGGAGAGTTTATGTTATTTCACGAGCGTGGCCCCGGCGCACGGAGACGGCGGCTTTGGCGTGAATGAGTTTACGATTGGCGAGGACGCAGATAGCGCCCGACCTCTTCGTGCTGAGTACTGCTCTGTGGCTCGTTGCTGGAAATGTTGCTGCTTACAGAACTGGAGCGTAGTTTTAATACGGCATTTTTATGACTTGTTCCCTCGTAAACGCAAAAGAAATAAATTTCCTCGACTCAGCGCGAAAACATTAAATACGAGTTGAGCATAAGATATGCACTGTTGTGTGTGAGTTTAACCTTCTGAAATATTTTGACATTTCAAAAATTATTATTACAAAACAGAGGAAGAGAAAACAATTCAGATGAAGGTAAACATCATAAACATTCTGTATATTGAAACACTTATTCGGATCTTCAAACATTAGGAGCATTCAATAATGGCAAGGAGACATACGGCAGTGAATTACACACTGAAGAACTTAATGCACAGTGCTTAAGAAATTACTTGTAATTTAGGTATTGTTTCTTTCTCTTTTCGTCTTGCAACGTAGGTTTTATGATCATTGCGTATGGTGTCTTAAAAAAACAATGAAATACCTATTTATTCGCTAAACCTTAACAACGCTGAAACAATAAATAAAATTCTTCAAAGAGTATCTCAAATACTTTGGAAAATGAAATTTCACTTTCAAAAAACCTCAGAGCTGTACACAGATGACGATTATCAAAGAACATTTTAGTCGCATTGGTGGCTTGAATGGCGAACCAAGAAATTTAATTTGTTGATGGAGATGAGCAAACAAAAATAACTGTGTACCAGAGACGAAATAAAAGAATCAAAAGACGGTAAGTGGAAGTACAGGGAAAACAAATCTATTTAAAAAGACGTAGGAAGCTTAAAGATTTTGATCAAGGAAGACAATTGTAATTTTGTTCTATAAAATAAAAATTCTATTAAAACAGTCACTTTCTCCATTATTTGTCACTCTTTTGAATAACTAGAATAAAGAACTGTTAGGTTTTGCTGAAAAAATGGATGTCCAGATTTTGATGTAAATGGTCTTTTTGTCTTTCATAATATTGAAAAAAGATTATTAAATGCTAGTCTATCGGTCTATCCACCCGTTTCTGTGAAAAACACTAGTGCTATACTTGACTATGCTGAATTTTCTCCCAAATGATTATTCACCATTCTCGCCGAAATGAAGGCCTACGAATTTGGAGCTTATTTTCTTTGAATGAATCTCCAGCAAGATATTTTAAATTTTATCAAAAATTACTCCTATTTT
Organism: Teleogryllus oceanicus; assembly: GCA_964035755.1. Classification (NCBI taxonomy): domain Eukaryota; kingdom Metazoa; phylum Arthropoda; class Insecta; order Orthoptera; family Gryllidae; genus Teleogryllus; species Teleogryllus oceanicus. The sequence goes on from CAXIVR010000012.1 coordinate 80,642,565, forward strand.
CTTTAATTTTTGTTCGTATAGCGGACGGTGGGCTTGTAAATATGACAAGTTTACATTTTCATTAAAACCTCTGACATTCAATATTGAAGCTGGAGATTTCTTATTGAATGCAAAATATTATCTAATATTAAATCTATAAATCATATTGGGTAGTGTTTTCAAAATATTAATATTTTTTCGTTATTATGAATTAAATAGTGTTAATTTTTCACGAGCACGGAAAGAAGATTTTCTCAAAAACCATTCCAAATGCTTTTTAGAAACCTTTTCAAAGCATTAGTCACAATGCACTGAATACTGTGGCACAAGCGCTCACATTTTTTAAATAAAGTTTTTGAAAGAAATAGGCAATGCATTCATTTACAGAACAAGATTCATTTTGATACAAAATGGTTTAAAAAATACACATATGTAATTGTTACCGAACGTCTTGCGTGTTATTATTTTATACTTACAAGTTATTTGAGAACCCTAGTATTTCAAACAACATCATACAAACGTTTTTGAAGTCTCAAAAGCATTCCAGAGTAAGTGAGCTAAAACTGGCATCTTTCTAGAAATGCTGAAATTATATCTTTTCAAAACAAGCTCAAACGCCCCCTCGAAAATGTTCACATGCTAAGATTTTCTGTTCTTGTATGATAATTAAGACTAGTCTTAATTAAAATATTAAGAGACCAACAACGGAAAAGAATGTGAAAAACCTATATTTTGATAAAATACATTACCTAAAATATATTTTAGTTATTATAAGAAAGAAAACCAAATCATCATGTTAATTGAAAAGATGTCTAAATATTATATTGTATTACACATTGTGAAGTATTAGTTTACTTTGAGAATTTGTTCATTGATGAGTGTACAGATGAACTTATTAAAGCTAAAGAAACTTCTGATCGTTTTGTTAAAGCGACAAATCCTGTTGAACGTAATTCAGTTAAATAGATTTAGCACATATTGATACAACAATAATGTCCATTTTAATGGCATTTAGAAGATATTAAATAATAGACATTATGAGCTCCTTAAGGCAGTTTTGTCTAGAGTAACTCACACAACATAGCTAAAATATGAGAACCATATAGTAAGTAATTTAATAATAATTATTTTATGTAACGGGAGCGAATAATATGAGAAAGTCTGTACTAAGTGGCAGTACAATTAATTTTCAGATGCATCAATGAACCAGATAACATGCGAATAATACTAAACAGAACTGTCTTCTAAGAATTTGCGCTTTAAAAGTGAATGCAGCCATATTTTAGGTTACCACCTAATGTAAAGTCGTTTAAAGTTTGAAATGTTTTTTAGAAATAGAAAAACTTGTCTGATCATAAAAAAAATCATTGAAATGTAAAACTGGCATTGTAATTTACTTAGCATTTGTTTCATTAGATATACTTTGTGTTGTCTTGGAATATTTCATTGTTACCCAGTATTGTGTGCGTGGTAATGTGTGTTTGGTTGATAGTTGCTTATTCGTGACCAGCAAAGAATGTGAAACTACAAGCACTGTTGAGGACGATAAACCTAATGTTCTCTTCCTGGTAAACAAGCAATCCTGGTAAACAAGCAAGCCACCGGTTGCGGTAGCTCAGTGCATGAACTGATGTCACTGCAGCGACTCTAACCGGGAGGTCCTAGGTTCGAGTCCTGACGGCGCCAGGATTTTCGACACTAGCTTTTCAGCTAGGTCGAATTCAGCTGCTGTCTGGAGGAGAATTCTAGCGGCCGGCTGCTCTGATCGGTAGTTTTCCGTGGTTTCTCCGACCAACACCAGGCGAATGCCGGAGCAGCCTACCGAACGGGCCACGGACCGCGCGCGATCTGTGCTTCCTCTTCCTTGTCCTATCCTTTCCCCTTACACACACACTTTTACTCTAACATGCACTACACTACAACATATTCCGGGAGGCCGGTCGGAAGCTTAGAGCTTGTCCCGGCTGGGGCGGTGCCCCGCTGGTGGGAGAGTCCTGGTTAGGGGGAAACCCCACTAGCCGACGGTAGGTCGGCGCTGGATCTCGCCATCCAGCGGGGGAAGATCACCGCCATCTCCCGAGAACAAACAAGCACTACACTAACGGGACTAATGACCAAAGCAGTTGACGCGCCCGGAAACACGAAAAAATCAATCAATCAATCAAACAAGCAATCCAGTCTCTCTTTTGGGACTATGTCTGTTTCAGTGGGCCAGTGTGACGGGCGGGAGCCGCGGCAGCCGCTGGTCAATGATCTTTGAGCGACCGTGGGCCGCGGGCCGCGGGCCGCGCTTGGTGCCTTGAGGGAGCGAATTTTGGCGTGGGAGGCCGGGGAGGCTTTTGTCCTTCCGCTGCCGTCACCAAACTCGCCCCCCCCCACTGCTTGCGCTCCTCTGGCGCCATGAAGTTGGCCCCGACGGCTTCGGTTCCCTCCGCTCCACTCCCTCCCGCCGTTCATGCCATCGCCCCATCGCCTTTGTCGTCAACACTGGCGGATCACAACCCTCTCCACTGGGGCGCTCGCTTTCACTGTCTCTGAGGCTGTTTCCTTCCCATGGCCTGCACCCTGTTCACCGCTGATCTCGTTTTGGCCCTCTTTTACCTGACCCTCTTTCCCCATTCCAGTGCCTCTAACCGGGAGGATCTAAGCTCGAGCCCCGACGGTAACAGTATTTTTGACACTATCTAGATAGCTCGATCGAACCTACCCGCTGTCTGGAGGAGAATTCTAGCAGTCGGATGCTCTGATCGGTAGTTTTCCATGGTTTCTCGTACCACTACCAGGCGTATGCCAAAGTAGTACTCTAACAATTGGACCACGGACCGCGTGCAAATTTTTCCTTCCTATCCCTTCACTTACATTCACTTACAAGGGCTTCACTAGCATACATGTCGGGATATTAGAGCTTGCCCCGCTGGATGTACAAATTACGACTTTTAGATCGTCGCTGCATCTCAACATCGAGCGGGAACAGAACAACGCCCCCTTTCGTGACCAAGCATACACTATACACAAGGGACTACTGTCCACAGCGGTTGAAGAGCCAGAAATAATCAATCCGTCAATGCACCGCGTTCGTCTTCGCCCCCTTTGCCTTCCCCTTCGCCGGCCTCGCCCCCTCGCCTCTCGCGCCGTCGTCCGCCGCCGCCTGCCCTGACTCCGCCGTGTCCGCCGCTTTGCAAGTCAAATCCCGCAGCGCCCACTCGTGAGCGGCGCTGCGGTGGGCGGCGCCCCGACAGGGCGGCGGGGCTGCTGCCAGACGGGGCAGAGCTATGCGAGCGCGCCGAGGGAGGGTGATGAACTGTTGGCGTTGCGGTGCGGGGCACTGGGGATGGATCACGTCGTCTGCGGCCGGGGAGGCCTCCTTCCAGGCCTTTGCGGCAGATGCGCCCAAGGGGGGCGGGGCGGCAAAGGGCGGGGGTCGTCGACGCCGAGGTCGTGCTGCGTCGGCGCTCCCGCGTGAAGGGGCGGGGGGCGGGGCGGGGGAAGTCTGAGGACGGAGGTGCTGACTGGTCGAGGGATAAAAGACTTGCGGAGGGGAGGACTAACGTTCTGGCACAGTGCTCTAGAAACACCAAGGTGCAATTCTCGATATCGGACACGTGCCAAAGTACTTTAAGAACGATGCGTGAGGAGGAGGATTCGTTTATCGCATCTTTTATGGAACTCCGCGTTCTTTGTTACATTATTCTCAGTTCTCTGCGTCAGTATTCGTGTGATTCTATTTGAATAAGAATAAGAGACTTCGCTGCAGTGGATTAGAACAGATTAAGTTAATTATGTAAAAAAGGGAACCGATAATGAATATATTGATTATGAGGGTCCTCAATATTACACTTTTATTTGCAGACGTTAGACGATTTTATACTATTATTGTGTCTTCAGCTGAATCTAATGAATGTCTCTAATAGATTCACTCGTCCTTAATTCAACGTAATTTACCAACAATGTGAATCGGTTTCGTATATTTGTGAATTATGAACTGACTAGTGAAGAAAAAAATATTGTATTGATTGTTGATTGTTGATTTTGAGTGAACATTTACTTTTTGTAAATAAAAAATTACTATGCTATGTGCAATTAATTGGTGAAGATTTTAGGATGTGTAGTACGTCAAACACTGGGCGTTTTCGACAGTTAAGACGCATTATGTGTTACACCACACAAAAATTGATTTTCGGTATTGTATCTCTTTTAAATGGCTGCCATAATCAGAAGTCCGCCTACCTGAACGAACCCCGTTAAATATTTATAGCGTATAGACCGGATACAACCTGACGTTCAAGGTTATACTACCACAAAACCGGAACGAGTTTGCCATTCAAGGTTCTCTGAACCGCAGTCTCATAAAAATGTCCAGGCTTCTTTACATGTACACAGAGCTTATCCTAAAGATGGCGACGGCGCAGAGGGAGAATGTGAAAGGAACCTGGCATCTCGGTTAAAGCAAGCAGAGTGACAGACCGTAAACTTTTCCTTGGTTATCCTCAGGAACCAAAGCCTGTCAAATATTCTACCTGGTTCCAAAGCAGAGAGCTTTCAAGAAATACCAAGAGCGTGACCTCTGACCTTTAATGTAAATTGCTTTTCACCCAGCGCTGCGACGGGAACCTATATCTCTTTCGCCGATGATCTCATTTGGAGTCACAGCATGAATGCGCCTGGCCCGACGACAACAATAGGGTGAGCAGACATCCAGAAACATAAAGGCTAAGTAATTTAAGTGTTAGGTGCCATTGCAAAAGTCATGCAGAGTATCGAGCAAGAGGCAACATTCTCTTAGTAATTTTGGGTTATATTACTAGTTTTTACAATCTTCCTTTTGTCAAGATAATCAAGCAAAATAATATTATTTTCGTTTCTCCTTTATTTACCCAAATATTTCACTCGATTATCTCCGTATCTTATTTCTACACATTTTAAAATTAAGTTGGAAGTTTTAATATTATATCTGTTGTTTATAAACGTTTTCAAAATAAGAGGCACGAAGTGTGAAAGGATAAATGAAATTACACAATAAATATGATTGATTTAGTTTGTTCCTGATTACTTCATTTGGTGTTTAGTCTTTTCTGGTGCCGCCTGGTGCAACCGATCAAAGAAATGTCATTTTTGAGGCTTCTAACTGTTTCAGATCGTTATTTACGAGCGCCCAGGATTTCGTTCCATATAGAAAAATGTGTGTGTAGCGTCATAGCATGTTGTTCATCGGAGACGTGTGGCTGGAGAGGGGAGGGGTTGGTCCAGGCGCCTTGTCGCCTTGGGAGGGTGTAGGCCGGCGGGGGCGTGTCTTGGAACATCTGGGGGTCAGCTAGCGCAAAATGATGTGTGAGGACAGCTCGACCTGCAGCTGGCGGTGGGCCTCATTTTGCATCACATCCCAAAACTCAGTCATAGGTGACACGGTCCGTGGGTCTTCAGCGTGGGAGGTCTGTCACGTGATTCTTCGGATAGGGGCGAGTGGAGGAAATAGCTTGATTCGAGTTTGAGACGAGGCTTTTTTGTTACCGTGAGGAGGTTTTCGCAGACTTGCGAGGTGTGGCGTTTTGCCACGGACGCAGGCCAGGAGCGGCGATAAGGTTTAACACCCTGGGGTACTCTGTCAGGCTGTGGCGGCTTGCCTCAGAAATTGTAGTGCTGTGGAGTAGTAGTTCCAGAGGAGTGTACATATTGTATAGAAATTGTTAATAAACCTGTACATAATTATTTCGTTTCTGGATTTCACTCCCATCACGACGACGTTGGTTGGTTGGTTAGTGATTCCGAGCGGGTCAACAGCTTTGGTCATTAGCCTCGTAAGTGTAGGGCACGTTTTTCTTCGGGAGATGGCGGTGATCTTCCCGCGCTGGATGGCGAGATTCGGCGCCGACCTACCGTCGGCTAGCGGGGTTTCCCCGTAACCAGGACTCTCCCACAAGCGGGGCACCGCTCCAGCCGGGACAAGCTCTAAGCTCCCGACCGGTCTCCCGGAATACGTGGTAGTGTAGTGCATGTTGGTGTGTGTGTGTGTGTGTGTGTAAGGGGAGAGGATAGGACAAGGAAGAGGAAGGAATGATCGCGCGCGGTCCGTGGCCCGTTTGGTAGGGTACTGCTCCGGTATTCAGCTGGTGTTGTTTAGAGAAACCACGGAAAACTACCGATCAGAGCAGCCGGCCGCTAGAATTCTCCTCCAGACAGCGACTGAATTCGACCTAGCTGAAAAGCTAGTGTCGAATATCCTGCCGCCGTCGAACCTAGGACCTCTCGGTCAGAGGTGCTGCTGTGACATGAGTTTATGCACTGCAAAATACTCACACTCCAAAAATAAAAATACACTAGTGGTGCTACTTCAGCACATATTTTCTCGTGTTATTGGAAGCAGATACGTAATTGAAATATTGCATTTTCTGTGCTACTAACACTTCAGCTATTACTTGAAAACGTCCATTAAATAAAGAAGCAAGCACTGTTGTCAGCACAGCGTTGCCAAAATATGAGCATTCGCTTGGCAAATAATATCAATTCTTGGCAAAAACACTAATCCCTATCTGTATTCTGATTTTAACTTGTTTATCGGTTAGTCATATTACATCATACACAGTTGATAAATAAATCTAATACTAATAAACTAATTAAATTCCTGGTTTCTGCAATTTCCAATATTAAGTTAATTTATTACCGTCTTTTTGACACGACCTCAAGTGAAGCGTAGGAAAATAAAACTTTAAGGTTGCATGTTCGTTAGATCGACATCGGAACGTGAAGTATCCCCCCAAAATGGTTTAAATTAAAGTAAAATCTCTGTTCTTCAAGACGGCAAGAAACCATATGGCCCTTACCTACCTATTTATTTATTACCGGCCCATTATTAGTTTTAAACGAAAACTCCATTTATTTGTGTTGGACATATTTTTGATATGATTTTATATTTGAGAATGTTTATATATATATATATATATATATATATATATAGTTACAATACATTACAATAGTTATTGTTCAAAAATTTGTATGACTGCCAATTACTAATTCACTGCAATTGATAATTACAATATAAAAAAATTTCATAAAATTTTGGGTTTTTTTTTAAAGGTAGTATTTAGCACATCCTTTAGCACATTAAGAAATATATTGTTTATATTATTTAAAATATTGTTCTGAAGAACTGAAATTTTTAATTTACAGTATTTTGTCCAACCCTGGAAATGAGTTTTACAAAACATGATGAGTGAGATGTGTAAATTTGGAGAGAAATTGTAGTATAAATGACATTACAAACCTATTGCTAAAGGCGAGAAAGTAGGCGCTGTTTAGCATAATTTTTTCTGAACTATTTTATTTAACGCTCTTTTATGATGAAAATATCATGCAATGTTTTTATATGTAGTCGCTAATAACCACAATGTCTCAAAATAAATTTAAAAAAATCCTTTGTCGTTTCCTTGCATGAAAATGAAATTTGGCGCATGAAAACTCAGAGGAAATATGTTCTTACTCTTTAAAATGGAATTGTTCCATCGTGTCAGATTTTTATTCGCTCCATAAAAGTGGCGCAGAAATAACACCGTTTGTTTTCTTTTGAAGAGCGATGAAGCGTCATTTTGATACTGTTGCTGATATCCTGCGGTTGCGGTGACAAAGGCGAGTGACCAAGAGCTCCCAGCCCCCTCGCTTAACGCGCCGGCGCGGAACGTCGCTCGCGCTTCAGTCTGCTGCCCTTAGTTGGAATTCCACAAAGTGGGCACTTGGAATTTTTTTACGCTTCGGAACGTTGCCACAACTTGTCTGATTCTCTAGTTCAAATTTATAAAACTGTAGTTTCCTAATAGCCGGAGATGGATTAATCTGAGGCGATAAACGATCGACCAGGAATACCAGAATACTTGAAAAAAAACCTCACTTGGCGTCCCCTCTGTATGAATAATACATTGCATACAAAGTGAAGAGCCCCAAAGCTCAGTTCTTTTTTAGTGCTGAATTTGCATTTGTGGTGGAATGAAGTTACGAGTATAAATTCGTAGTATAATACTTAAGAAGATGAATTTATGGAAGCCAAAAAAATTAAATTGTGATTCCGCTCAATATACTGATACTGATTCTGAAATCTTATTGCAATTCAATTCTTCCGTTAGGAAAATTTTTCTGTACATGCTGAATTTTGAATACCGGAAGCTTGGTTACCAGGGACTTATACGGTTCTAGTGGTTGATAACTATAGAATTTGCAAGGGAATTGCATGTACTTTTTTCATAATATTCAGAGCATACGTTTAAAAACAATTCATAAAGAATTGTGAGTTGTCTATTAATAAAAATAAAATTGTTTTAAAATTACATACTGATTGATTTAAACTTAATGCAAAAGTTACTAGTGCTGGCCATATTGTAAATATGTGCCTATGTATATTAACACTTACTACTTCCTATGAGCTGCAATCATGAAAAGGAAAACAGATATTTAGATATTCAAACAAAAGAGCCTCGAAAACGCTTATTCATAACACGACTTGGCATTTTCGTGACAGGTCCAAAATGTTTCACTGCACACAGCCAACACGTAATGCTAATTTAAGCTGTGACTTGCCAGCGTTTGCAAGCCCACCCGCTGTCGGTCGCAAAAGGGACTGTCAAGGGACTGCAAGCTGATCACTTTTCGCATGAAATGAGATGTCACCAGAACGTCACATTGGACACAAGAACACATGGAAGCAATGAAGTCATAAGCATAGAAAATCCATTACCCTGAAATCATGAATCGGGTTTCTCTCATACGCCAACGCAACACATTTTCCTCGTTCCCTATTCCCCTCTCCCTTTCTTTCTTCACTCTTTTTCTATTTTTGACCTTTCAATAGAATGAGGAATAACAAACAAATCGCAAATTTACCTCGGTTCAAATGATTTTTCCTTTCCATTATTGGGTATAATCTTCTGAGAATACCACGGATATTATTAATGATATTCTGATGGTCTATAAAGACATCATAATAAATAATGAAGTGATGCAGAACTTTGACAGTGCAAATCCACACTACCGACTAAACCATAACAGGGATTTTTTTCAAAAAATGGATATTCTATCGAATTTCCATTATTATCAATTAATCACCCTTATTTATTGTGTTTAACCCACAGGCACTGCAATGCCATTTTGGCGATCGTCGGTCCTAGGAATAAACTAGTTTTGAAATTAGCTTCAGAAGTCAAATGCTTTTTTGTGAGTTGCAGGAGCTCAAAAAATGGAACCTCCATACTTGTATAGTTTTAACTGATATTATGCGAGAATTATATTTTTAATTTTGCAATGAAATAGAAACACATTCATTTTGAAATATTAAAAAGCAGATGTTTATATGAAATGACATTGCTAATTAGCAATTATCAAATTTCTGAGACTCTCGAAATCGCTATAGTGGAAAAGCATTTCAGTTCCAATATAATTATTATGTGTGCATGTATGTGCTTATGGACTCGACAACTTCATAAGAAGTACTATTTTTCATAGAAGTACTACAACTTCATAGAAGTACTCGTTTTATTTATTAATTTACTGGCGAAATATTGTTGGAAAGTTTATTTATGTATTCATTCTACATGGCCATTTGAATGGTGTTAGTGTTTTTAATTCTCAAAAATGTAATGTTCAAGTTTTAAGTATGTAAACTTTATACAGAATAAAAATATTATTCACTTGGCTTCAAAGGCATGGAAATGCGTGAAATTTCAATGAAATTACTTGACCAACGTTAGTTGTAATATGATAAAGTTGGGTCGATAGTGAAATTGGGACGGGGGGACCTGTTTAAAAGGTAGTGAGAAAGTTTGTAATGGGTATTGCGAGCCACAGTCGTGTGCGGTACAAGCCGTAAGGCCAGCACCCGACCTGAGACGTCTTGGGGGGGTGGCGAACACAATTCACCAGATGGTCGACTAGCTCAGTATAGACGTCCCAGTGTGGACACAATAAATAAAAAAATAGGGGGAGCAGGGTCGTGAAGATCGTTTATGGATTGGATGCAAAATTACAAATAACTCGGTGAGAATCACTTTTCACTAAATTCAGAATATATTCTAAAAATATTTGCTGCTATGACAAATACATACAATGGCACACAGAAAAAATATCAAATACAGAATACTCTTGACTGAAATAAAAAACACACACACTAATAACTCAATACACAATTTCCTACTTTCATCTACAACCCAATTGTTTAACAAACACACTTTCAGAAATTCGAAATGTAAAATCAATGTACTTTTACTTTTCTTATCTTTTAAGCGTGGTAAATCTGTTACCCTCCCTTTTTCTTTCTACGTGATAGATACAGAATGAGCTTTCTTATTAAACTGAATCACTCCTATCCCTACAAAACATTTTATTTGGAACGACCTTACTGTGTTCTGGCCAGTTACTCTTCCTTTTCACCGAGCTGCTTCGGCCTTGAAACGTCGTGTCCTCGGGTTGCGAACGCCGTTGCTCCTCAGAAATCGCCTTCTTCTTCTCGTTCAAGTTTTATATGTTTGAATACTCTCATATGAATTTTACTTTATTTTCGATTACAGTTAATGACCAACTGGATATTCAGAGTGAAAATGAATCCAGAGATCACCCCTTTTTATATGAGCACCAACTTCAAGAGAGTATTTAAATATACGAAAAGCATGTGAAGAAAAAAAAAAAAACTGGAAAGAGAAATGAATGCAAGCTATTAATTACTGCCATCTATTCAAAATTTCTCTCCCTAATTCTTCCATTATAAATTCATAACATTTCTTATTACCTTTCTTCTAAGATTATGTTTAAATCAATTTATAACAGAATAATTACCTCTTCTGGTCTTCTAGAAGAGTTTTCCTCAAAAAGTTGCAAATCTGAAGTCCGCTGCAATGTCACTTCCTGGCGTACCGTTTTCCATACGTCCGCCCAGTTCAGCTGCTACCTTCAGAAAGAACTTTTTCTTTCATCCGACCTCCGGTCTCGCCCTTGGTCTAAGGTGGCGGTCTCTCTTGTTTTAAATTCTAATTATCATTCCAAATATCCATCCGCGTTGGCGCGCGTTCAAAATATTCTTTTCCCTCGCTTTCTTAGGGCGGTATGTGACACGTTTTCGGAATCTAAGAAAACGGGCGGTCACATAACCCCTTCTTTCGAAAAAAAAGATTTTATGGAATTTGATTTCATATGCCGTAAAATCTTTTCACTAAAATTTATGCTCTTCTTTTTTTCTTGATTCTAGAACGTCGAGCAATCTTGTTCTCTTCCCTCTTGTACTCTTACTCCTTTTCTTCTTCCTCATCTTCCTTCTTTTTCCTCCTTCTTTCTCCTCTTGTTTTCTATTTTCCTTTTAACATGATTCTTGTCGGTTACTTTATCTGTTTGTTTCATCATTTTGCCACTTATTTCTGCAACGGAAGAAATATTTCAATGTGCATGGCGAAATTAGGAATAAATCTGGCGTAATAATTGACGCAACCTAACAAACTTTTAAGTTGTTTCGTGTTTTTGCGGTGCAATTTTATCTATCTCTCGCATCTTTTCCATATTCATTTTGACTCCGTTAACTGTCACATCATAACCCAGGAACTTAACTTGTTTAGTGCAGAAATTACTTTTCTCCAAATTCAGTTGTAAATTATTTTCAATCAGACGTTTCAACAAAATATCTAGCTTAGTCATGTGTTCTTCAAATGTCTTAGAATACACAAGCACGTCATCAATATAGATAAAAACATCGCTGGACATCTCTCTGCCAATGATATTATCTAGACATTGTACAAGAGCAGATGCACTGTTCTTGAGTCCAAATGGCATTCTTTTGAAGACATACGAAATTCCCGGTGAATAAATCCTGTATATTGTCTACATTCAGGTGCTATCGCTATTTGCCAATACGATGCAGTGAAGTCGGTTGAACTCAACCACTTGATGCCGGATAATTGATTAGTTAAATCCTCTACACGCAACGGTCTGTCTCTGTACGGTAAGGTAACTTGATTCAATCGCCTTGCATCTAAACACAACCTTATCTTCCCATTACTCTTTTCTACGAGCACTATCGGATTTAGATAAGAGGTTTTGGACTTCATGATGATATTATCTTTGACCATGGTAGCAATGAGCTTATCCACCTCTTCCTTATGTTTTTCTGGAATGACATATTGGTAACCCGTGAATGGTGCACCTCTTCCTTATGTTTTTCTGGAATGACATATTGGTAACCCGTGAATGGTGTTCTGATATGCATTTAGATTATCGTTGCACAGTTCATCATCAAATGAGATTAATTCGATTGATAATATCGCCACCTCTTCTTCACTAGATTGTTCTATTTGGTTTGCGGCGGGATGGCGTGTCGAAACAAACCTTTCTAATTTTCCGACTCATGTCCGCGAGATGTACTTGGTCCTGTATTTCTGGGTTGGAAAACTCCTCTATCAATAGAATTTTTTCTATTTCTATCCCTAGACGAGGTCCTGTCTTGTCTAGCATAAGTTTGTTTTTCTTGGTAATGTTTCGGTTTGTAAGTTTCTCCTGTTTCTGGTTTGCTTACATTATGTTGTTGCTGTCTGCTATCTTGACCATTTACCGGACCATTAGCATTTGCCCTTGCTTTCTGTAACCTTTCATTATACACGAAAGTGGCATCATACAATCCTAGTTGCGTTATTAATTTTTCAGTGGACATTGGTAAGAGATTCTTAAGCAAATTTTGCGTCGAGGAAGGAAAATGACGTATTAATAAACAGACAATTTCTTCATCCGGTATCGTCGAGTACATAATTTGAAACAAGCTAATTTCTCCGTTGCATATTCCTGCATGGACATCGTACCCTTCTTCCACGTACCATACATTACGTTAACTTTAAAATTGATTTGAGTTTCGTTATTCCAATATCTCAAATAAAATTTTTCTTTGAGTTCGGCCATAGTTTTGGGAAACTCTCCTAAACTATCTGCCCAGATTCGTGCATTACCCTGCAACATCTGATAAACGATTCGAGTTTTCTACTGTCCGGAACACAATTTAAAGAAAAGAAATTATCTACTTCTTTCATAAACACATGGATTTTCATCTCCCACTGCACTGAAATTAGGAGTACACGGCAATGAAACATACGTGGGCTGAACACTTCCTCCACTCGGTGGTAAATTTTCTAATTGATTTTTCAGTTCTACTACTTCATTCTTATATGCATTAATTTGATGTTGTAGAACGCCATCCTGTTCAGAAAGAGCCTTTATTCCACTATCTAATTTATTAGCTTGAACCTGAACTTGTTCAGTAACTAATTTCTGGAACTTTTCTACTCCTTGTTCTACCTCAATCTGCCTGTCGGATACGGCGGTTATAAGATCCGATTGTGTTTCGATCCTAGTTTCAAATTCTTTCGTTACTTGATCAACCTTTTCTTCTAATTCAAGTCCCAGCTCCGTGAATTTTTCTCTAAGTTCTCGTGTTCCTGTGCTAATTCTTGTGAACCTCGCTCTTAAATTCGACCTTCCACCGCTCCGCTAATTCAGAAAACTGTGCTTTTAAATTTTCTTCTAACTTCCTATTATTTCTTCTAATTTCGTGTCGAATTCCATGAATTTTGTTTCCAATGCATTTATTGCCGAGTTATTTTCCTCTAATTTGGTTTCCAAAGTAGCCTTGTTCTCCTCTAGTTTAGTTTCCAAAGTAACTTTGTTCTCCTCTAGTTTAGTTTCCAAAGTAACTTTGTTCTCCTCTAGTTTAGTTTCCAAAGTAACTTTGTTCTCCTCTAGTTTAGTTTCCAAAGTAACCCTAATTTTTTATGGTTTCTCTGTTTTTCATCCTGCATGACTAACCTCACATCTAATTGTTGCATAAATTGACCTATTAACCGTTGCATCATTGAATTAGCCCTCTCGAGGTTTCGTTCTTCCTCATCCTGATCTCGTGTTGGCGTTGGCTGTGATTCTGTCGGCGACGTCTCACTAGTTTCTCCTGCCGCTCCTAGTTCTACTCCTGTCGTTTCCTCCACGATCATCGTACCTGGTGCTTGTCCCCCAGTTTCCCTATCGCTATCTGATTCCTCAGAAGTTCCTTCCACGGTAGGTAAATTCCTAGCCACGTTATACTTATCTGCCATTTTGAATCTATTAACTGCCTAGAATCAATCAATTCTTTTCCCAGACACCATACACCTCTCACAAAATATTTTACACAGAAATACCAGACACAATTTGAAACTGATAAAACTCTCATATAATAAATATCCTTTTCGAAAAAAAAACACTCCTGAAATAACACACTTTACTCAACACACTTGTACTCTGCAACCTGGTCAGAAATTTTAGTGAACTGTGATTCAATTGTACTAGTAATTTTAGTTACCCAAATTTTGGTCTCATTTATACCCAAATCGAGTTTGTCGTAAATGCATCCAATAATCGAGCCCCACGTTGGGCGCCAATTGCGAGCCACAGTCGTGTGCGGTACAAGCCGTAAGGCCAGCACCCGACCTGAGACGTCTTGGGGGGGTGGCGAACACAATTCACCAGATGGTCGACTAGCTCAGTATAGACGTCCCAGTGTGGACACAATAAATAAAAAAATAGGAGCAGGGTCGTGAAGATCGTTTATGGATTGGATGCAAAATTACAAATAACTCGGTGAGAATCACTTTTCACTAAATTCAGAATATATTCTAAAAATATTTGCTGCTATGACAAATACATACAATGGCACACAGAAAAAAATCAAATACAGAATACTCTTGACTGAAAAAAAACACACACCTAATAACTCAATACACAATTTCCTACTTTCATCTACAACCCAATTGTTTAACAAACACACTTTCAGAAATTCGAAAGAATCGTTAAAATATTACTTTACAAAAATGTGAAAGAAATACACATTGAAAATCAAAAATTAATACTTTTCCTTAACATTACTTTTTACAACAAAAGGAAACTCTTTCTCTCTCTAAAATCCAGAGAATTACTATTATTATAATTATACTTACACAAACTCTTAATCACTATATTACAATATTTGATCTTGAAATCCTTTTGAAAGAAAAGATTGATTCTGTTCTCACGTATTAGAAGTCGGAAACAAATGTACTTTTACTTTTCTTATCTTTTAAGCGTGGTAAATCTGTTACCCTCCTTTTTCTTTCTACGTGATAGATACAGAATGAGCTTTCTTATTAAACTGAATCACTCCTATCCCTACAAAACATTTTATTTGGAACGACCTTACTGTGTTCTCGGCCGCGTAGAGCAGTCCGCTGGGCTTCCTTCTACCCTTTTCACCGAGCTGCTTCGGCCTTGAAACGTCGTGTCCTCGGGTTGCGAACGCCGTTGCTCCTCAGAAATCGCCTTCTTCTTCTCGTTCAAGTTTTATATGTTTGAATACTCTCATATGAATTTTACTTATTTTCGATTACAGTTAATGACCAACTGGATATTCAGAGTGAAATGAATCCAGAGATCACCCTTTTATATGAGCACCAACTTCAAGAGAGTATTTAAATATACGAAAAGCATGTAGAGAGAAAAAAACTGGAAAGAGAAATGAATGCAAGCTATTAATTACTGCCATCTATTCAAAATTTCTCTCCTAATTCTTCCATTATAAATTCATAACATTTCTTATTACCTTTCTTCTAAGATTATGTTTAAATCAATTTATAACAGAATAATTACCTCTTCTGGTCTTCTAGAAGAGTTTTCCTCAAAAGTTGCAAATCTGAAGTCCGCTGCAATGTCACTTCCTGGCGTACCGTTTTCCATACGTCCGCCCAGTTCAGCTGCTACCTTCAGAAAGAACTTTTCTTTCATCCGACCTCCGGTCTCGCCCTTGGTCTAAGGTGGCGGTCTCTCTTGTTTTAAATTCTAATTATCATTCCAAATATCCATCCGCGTTGGCGCCGTTCAAAATATTCTTTTCCCTCGCTTTCTTAGGGCGGTATGTGACACGTTTTCGGAATCTAAGAAAACGGGCGGTCACATATGATCCATTAAATGTTTTTGTGAGCACTTAAAACGAAGATAAATAAGGTGAGATGTAAGTTGACATTAATAAAAAAAGTTTTCTCTTTTAATATACATTCCGTTTGCCTTAATAATCAACACATAATAATTGTTCCTCCTCTTTCACAAGACACAAGGAAAGGGCGAGAAAGTGACAATGATAATTACAGCAAAGGAAGTTCTTATAAGAATGTAAAACACTCTGATTCGAATTTTTAATTCTGCAAAGATATTTTAGGAAGTAAGTAAAAAAAAAAATTTCACCAGAAAATGCGTTGTCGTGTATCAAGAAGATACATCACCATAGAATTACATTCTCTCTGTGTATCTTTAAAGTAGTGAATTAATATTCTCACGGAAGAACTAATCCAGCTTTTGTGACAGACTCCACGCCACTATAATAGATAATGCGCTTTTGCGCTTTCGAAACTGTATTTTTGCATTAAGTAGTTTTTTCAAAGGCGAAACATACTCAGTAATCCAGCTTTCCTTTACGTCGAATCGTTTCCTTCACGTCGAAATGCACGCTGGCTAATTACAATAGTTAGGAGAGTCTCCTGTTCCGTTGTCAGCATGCCATAGCGTGCCATCTTAATTTTGGGTGGCCGACTTCTCTTTAGCCACGAGGTTATTAAGTGATATATTTGTTCTGAGATGCGGTTACTACTCATTCTCTATAGATAATGAAACCATAGGGTTCTATATTCTTGTACTTAATTTATTTATAGGAGTACTACTAGTTCTCCTCAGATTATCTCCCTTTTTATTTTGTCCAATATAGTGCACCCTTTGACTGTCGAATTGACGCTCAGACGTCTGAATTCTAATAATGTTTTCCTTTTTTATGGTACACGTCTCGCATCTGTAAAGAAGTATGGAGATAGCCATAGTTTAATAACATTTAAATTGTATTTCCTTTCTTGTGCTCTTTACTGATAAAGAGATACCTGATTATTTTATTATTGAACTACAGATGTTTTGGAATTTTTGTTTTTTTTATTAAGATATCTTTATTGTAATATTCAGAGCATAGAAATATAAAATGGCTAACTTGTTTTTTTTTTTTTTTTTTCTTCTAATTGTAATATTCAGAGCATAGAAATATAAAATGGCAACTTTGATTGATTAGTGATTCCGCACATCAACTTGTAAGGTCGTTAGTCACTTAAGTGTAGTGCGTGTTTTTGATCTTCGCCCGATAGACGGCGAGATCCGGAGCCGACTTTCCTGTCGGCTAACGGTTCTTTTTCAACCAGGTACCTTCCTCCCGGGGGGCACCGCCTCAGTCGAGATAAGCTCTGTGGTGGCAGCGGAGATTTTGTGGTATTCCATGATAAAATCTGGGATGAATGAGGTATCAAACCACAATAAAGACTAAATAATTTTACTTCACATAAAATTAGGCCATACACGTGTTTCAGGAGCGTTCTCCCATCATCAGTGGCTCCAGTTAACACAGATTAAACACTTATAAAACCATTTCGAAATTGTCCTCATATGACGCCAACTTGTGCATCGTACGATGTACGAGGGCAGATGAGGGGGCAGAGTCGCCCTCGTACATCGTACGATGCACAAGATGGCGTCATATGAGGACAATTTCGAAATGGTTTTATAAGTGTTTAATCTGTGTTAATTGGGTAAGTTCCTTGTTGAAATAATTTTATTTAGTAAATTTGCGCTTCATTGTAGATATTGTTTTCATACGATTTTGTTTATGTCATTTTATAGAGCCACTGATGATGGGAGAACGCTCCTGAAACACGTGTATGGCCTAATTTTATGTGAAGTAAAATTATTTAGTCTTTATTGTGGTTTGATACCTCATTCATCCCAGATTTTATCGAGATAAGCTCTTCAGCTTCCAAATGGTCGCCCGACATACGCGGTATACAGATCTAGAATACGTGATTTTAGTAGTTCGGAGGGCAGCACCGTCGCCTCTGAGTGGCAAACGGCAGGCTGCTACAAGCCGAGAGCTTATGGATAAAACACGACCTATGTCGATTTTTTTTAAAACATCGGGTCATTCTTTGTCGGAGGTTTTCCTCTACATATAATGGTTAAAAACGTTTTTGTCTTGTTTAGGTACACTTTCTCGCAGTGAAATGTTCTTTTTTCACTAAAATAAAGTTACATTTTCACGATAACCAAATTCTGTCAAATAGTGGATTGGGGCAAAAGGGGCCAAGAAAGGCAGAGCAGGCGTTTTTAGATATCCTACTGTTCCTAAAAGTCAGGAATGTAAAATGATGGCACCATCAGAACAAAGAGGACAAAAGTAGATTTCTACTTTGAACCAAGAACAGTTAGATGGTTATTCCAAGTCAATAGTAGGTTACAGGTTCCGCCCATGTTTGTAATTTGCCATTCACACTTCTAAACATTTTCATGCTATTCTCAGATGTTTTGCGTAAAAACGTATGTAGAGTTTCCACAATTTTGCATTAATATAAATAACCCACTAAAGGACATAGCTATCAACAAATAAGTTATCATTTATTTGCATTGTCTGAATGTGTTGTACAAACACAGCATTATAATATGTATCAGCCACTAAAAGTTTTTGGATCTTCAAGACTGTGTTAAATCCAAGCCATCTTCCTAAAGACTGTATTTGTGTAAAAGCAACACAAATATTACGTGGTACGTCACCAAATTAACTGTTTTCTTCTGGGGATCATGTCGTTTCCCAATTGTATTGAAGAAATGGAATCAAATATTCATTAAGACTTGCTAAGCAAAAAATATTGAAAATGGAACGTGTGTTAACATTAAAATCATTGGAGATAACAAGTAATATTTTAAGCGCGTGACTTGAAGATTGAAATTCCACCATCAAAATTTGAATTCAGCACAGGAAACTGCACACAGTTTTTAAAAATTAGATAAAAAGCGCAATGTTTATTTATATTTTAAATAAGCATGTTTACATTGCATGTTTACAATTAATATATTGAACAATTAATAGTTACATGATATAAGATTCTGGTTAACTTGGTGTTGAAATTTCTTCACTCCGTGAAAAATTTCTAACATTTTTGAGACTGTTTACGATCATTCTGGATTTTTTCCAAACGATTATTAAAATTTAATGTAGGTAATATTTATCTCAATTGATGTAATTAATATTTCTCTAAATTTTAATAATTAATACAATTTTATAAAATAAATATTTTAAACTCTTTGCAGCTTATAAAAATTTACGGAAGGAGTCACTTCTACACAAACAGCATAGGAGGTCGAAATTCTTTGGATTCTTTCATAATCGATGAAAGGGCACGTGAACCAAATGTTACACATCTCATTCTATTAATAAACGGCACCTTAGAATCATGCAGACATCTTAGCTAAGGTCATGATTATATTTACTTTGAACGATTTTCAAAATAAAAAGAGTGTCTTGATGTATGTCTGATAGGACAGTGCTTCTTTGAATTAAATTTATGAACGAGATGCCCATTCAGAACCGAAAACAAACCGAAAGAATACAAATACCATTGTAAAGAACGAATGTGATATGAAACACAAACCTCGGCAACCCCATAATACAGCCATTATCTTAGTTATTCTGTAGGAATCGCATTATGCGCACAGCAGAGCGCACAGCCCAGCATTTTCCCACCGAACGTAGTGACGTCATTCTGGACATCTCTATACTCCAATTAAAAGAGCTCACGAGTTCAAGGTCACGAGCTGGCAGGAGAGGAGGACACAGTCATCCAATCGCGATCATCGTTACGACTTAAAGTTTTGGTACTAAGACTTCCAATTGGATGGCAGTGGCCCCCCTTTTTTCAGTTCATGACCGTGAAGGGACCTCTCCTTTAATTGAAGTGTAGTGTAGTGCGTGCGAGTGTAAATGTGTGTAAGTAAGGGGAGAGGATATGACAAGGAAGAAGGAAAGATTTTACGCGGTCCGAGGCCCGTTTGTTAGAGTACAGCTCCGGTATCCGCCTGGTGTTGATCCGTCTTCTGTGGTTGATACGTGGAAACCATGGAATAATAGAGATCAGAGCAGCCGGCCGCCAGAATTCTTCTCCAGACAGCGGTTGAAATCGATCTATGTAGCTAGTACCAAACATTCTGCCACCGTCGGGACCCTAGGACCTCCTGGTCAGAGGGACTGCAGTGACTTTAATTGAAGCCGGGAGACACCAAAGCCGCCCATATGCTATTTAGTTTCTATAGTGCCCTCTGCTACTGCTTCTCTCATGCATAAATGTTATGCGTATTTTAAAAAGAATACTTCACTGTTCTATGGAATGTATGTAGGAAATTATGGGATGTTATACAGCGGTGTAGAGGAAAACATGAGAGCTTTAAAAGGAGTAGCGATATTTGTATATAAGAAATGGGAACCTCAAATTGGAGAATATGAATATGTGAACGATAGAATTCTTGCAATCAGAGTAAAACATTATCGCGGTCACCTGATCATCATAGGCGCCTATGCTCCAGTGGAAGGACGGTCGAAAGAACTGGAAGAGGAAACTGTCAGTTTTTATTCATCGCTCCAAAAAACCATAGAGAAATAGAATAAAAAATGCGAAGTACTCATTATGGGTGATACGAATGCTAGAGTGGGAAACAAAGAGGTCCACGGATCTATAGGAACATTTGGAGAAGAAACAATAAGCAAGAATGGAATGAAACTTCGAGAATTCGCAACTTTAACAATTTAAAAGTAACAAACACCTTTTTCCGCAAGAAACTAATTCACAAGTTAACTTAGGCCAATGGAAACTGCGGATAATTAATAGATTATGTAATTGCTAACCAGAGAATATCAAAACAAATAATATGTGTTGAAAGGTTATCACGTCTACTCAGACCATTACCTAGTAGTATCTCGCATCAAGATGTATCCAAGATGGCGAAAAGCAAAGAAAAACTCTTCAAATGATGATGCAAAGAGAGCTTACAAAGTGCACGTTCTAGAAGATGAAAGCACAAGGGAATTGTACCAACGTAGACTGAAGAAACACTTACATCTAAATCCTTTAAGTAACAATGTGGAAGGAAATATGGGATAATTTGAATATGTCTCTGACTAAGGCTGCTAAGGAAACCCTAGGGATGAAAAAGAAATTAAAAAGTAAGAGAAGGTTAAAAACCTGGTCGACAGAAATAAAAGAATTAGTCAAAACAAAGAAAAAAATTATAATAAATATGTAAACAACCCAACACACGTTAATAAACAAGAGGACCACATCGCAAGAAATGAAGCAAAAAATGCAACAAAGAAAGCCCACAACATTTTGGGAAATATTTATTGCAAATATTGAACATGATGTAGTACATGGAAGACAGTCTTTGGCATACAAAGTTATGAAGTCCTTAAATAGATCTATAAAGGAGGATGTAAATGTCAAAAGCATAGAAATAGACAAGTGGGCAGAACACTACCGATCTCTGTGGTACGATGATAAAGAAAACGCTGCTGTTAACCACAGAGCAAAATATCCAGAAGTTGACATCACATGAGAGGAACTGACAATCGCTTTAAAAGGATTAAAAATAGGAAAGCGCCTGGACCAAACGGAATCAACAGCAAATTACTAAAGTATGGAGGTCAGACATTGCATAAACACCTCTTAAAGCTGTTTAATGTTGTCTGGAGGAAGCTCGAGATTCCTCAAGAATGGTTCCAGGCGAAAGTAGTGTCCCTGTACAAGAAAGGTGATAGAACTAACACCCAGAATTATCGAGGAATAAGTCTACTAGACACTACCTACAAAGTATACGCTAGAATTCTGAATAAACGACTGAAGGCAATAGCCGAAGCACTTCTCTCAGAAGCGCAAACGGGATTCAGAAATGGCCGTTCATCTACAGATGCAATATTTACCTTAAAGCAATTGATAGAAGAGCGAAGAGAACATAACAAAGAAACGCATCTTGCTTTTATAGATCTTGGAAAGGCTTTTGACAATGTTCGACGCATTCTTCTATGGGAAATATTAGAACGGAGAGGTTATTCAAGACACCTTATCGAAGCTATAAAGAGTGTATACAGAGAAACTTCGATCATCTTAGGAAACTGTAAACCTAATATAATTACCCCTACAAATAAAGGGGTAAGGCAAGGCTGTTCAATATCACCAACACTTTTTAACATATATCTGGACGACATATATAGAATATGGAAAAATGAAGTCGATAGAGGTGTACAATTAAAAGGCTCTTTCTACATCAATTCAATGTTATACGCTGATGACAAAGTTGTGATACAAGAGACTGTGATATAAAACAAGCTCCAAATGTCCATTTTTATCTTAAAGAAAACACTTTTATCTTAAAGAACATGGATTTCAAATGTTCGCTCGAAAATCAAAAGTCATGGCACTCCGAGGCAAATATCCAGTAAGATATAAAATAACAATAGGAAACCACAATTTAGAACAAGTTAGCAACTTCAAGTACTTAGGCTGTGGTATATCCTGTAATATAGATCATGACGTGGAAGAAAAACTAGTAAAATTCCGAAATGTTTGTGGAACGATACATAAGCATCTAAGAAACAGAACAAGAAAGGAGACACGGCTTACGTTTTACAAGACAATTGCAGTCCCCACACTCATGTATGCCAGCAAAACATGGGAGAACACGAAAAAGATCAAAAATAAAACACAAACGGCGGAAATAAAATTTCTCCGAAATACACTAGGGTGTTCGCTACTCGACAAGAAACGGAATTCTGAAACAAGACGTTTTAAAAGTCAAAGAATTACATGAAATCTGATGTGTCCAAATTCAACACGCTCAAACTTCAATCAACAATTTATTGATAGAGAAAACAGGTACAGAGCTATAGTGCCGTATATCCAGGAGAAAATACAAAGAAACTTAGCCGAGTTGTCGTAATCAGTAGAAACACCAAAATATCGCCGAGTCACCAATTCTCCGTAGTGGGAAAGTCCGTGGTCGCAGCACTGTTCGTCGTAATCACAATATTCCAGGTTCTATCACTTGTCGCCCCACACCTCGCAGTTACTCGGCCGCTCGCTCTCTGCCTTTCCCCGGGCCACGGCCGGCTTATATTCGCTCCGGGCCGCAAGGTCCGCAGGCTGGCAGGCGTAGCCGGGGGCGGAGGTTGTGACTCGCCCCGCTCGCTCAGGCGTGGCGGCCGCACATCTTTTAAGGCCTGCGCTTGCCGCTGGCCGCTGCCGCCAGGGGCGGTAACGCCCTACTGTGGCGGCACCTTCGAAACTGTGCGGCCGGTCACGACAAAATCATTCTTGAAAATAAGTTAAAATGGTACAATAATGTATCGAGAATGCCAACGAATCGACTTCCATTCATAGCTATGAACTATAGAACAGAAGGAAGAAGGGACATTGGCAGATCGAGAAAAAAGTGCGAGAACAGGTCACCTGACCTAAACCCTGTCGGGAAGAAGAAGAAGACTGTTGTATTGACTTAATGCGAACTGTGAAACGAAACCATTCTCAACAGCCGGCGTCCCTTAAAGATTTATCAATTCGCTGTCCGTTGAGTACAATCACAACCAAGAGTTGTAGCCCAAGAAACGTATGAGTACGTCAAACATGATGTTCCACTCTAAAAATATTACTTACATGATTATTTCTTATAAAAAGGGGTGTTACAAAAGTATTGAACGATTGATACATGCAACAGAATTGCGGACAGTCACATAAGTTCACCATTGGATCCATATACCTTGTTGCAATTTGACAATTACGTCGGTTTGGCAATTATATCGCTGCCAGGACACAGGACATAATTTCTTGATTTTGTTCATATTATTGCTACCGCTACTATCATCCATTTCGCAAACAGTTGAACACATTTATGTCAAATCATAATAGTTTCAAGCGCCAGTCCCAAAAAATCAGCAATTGATAATTCTTGTAGCATATTCTTTATTGTTATGAACACGTCACCTGCACGTCTATATATTTTTTGCGTAAATCTTTGCCAGACATTATTTATTTTTCAGTCCTTATATGTTTCACGATTCTTTGAACCTAACCGTTCAAATTAGTTTACTGGTTTATTCAAAGTTTGAACAGTTTCAACACCTCACATGCATATCAGTTTTATTTTTCTCCACTTTTTACCGTTTTTTAGGTGGTCGATTTACTTTTGGAACTACAAATATACCCATTTTCTACTTCTTAAATATTAGTTTACAATCCATATTCATTGGTTTAATTCTGCGATATGTTAAGGAAGTAAATGACATGCATATCAGTTTTATTTTTCTCCACTTTTTAACGTTTTTCAACACCATTGTAGTACTTATCACACGAAAAGATATTTATTATGAAATACCACCCTTATTACATTTACTAGGGAATTATAATAACTACAAATTGTTTGCAAGAATTTTGCTGTCATACTTATTTTGTGAAAATTGCTACACTGATAAATAAACATTTAACAAAATTAATCTTAGTTTTCTTACATTTCTTGATCTTATTACAAAATTAAAGAAAATAATAGTACGAAACTAGAGGTGCTACAGAATGGTAAAAACTTTCTCGTAGGATTTTTTCTAATGTCCTTGATGTGGACTGGTTTTAAGGTTTTGCTCTATTCTCTGACCAGCTGACATCTATCGTGACCGAAAGTACATTTTCTTCAAATTTTTCAACTTTCGGTTTCTTAATAGTACAACCGAGATATGACTTCCGGAATATTAAAGAAGATTAAAACCTCGTCCTAAATAGAAATTTTCATTGAAAATTTTAAAGCTGTTTTTAACAAAATGGCGATTAAGCATTACTGTAAATGCGAATTTAAAGATTGAAATGTGCATATTGACGGCGTGAGAGACATAAAAAAATACATTTGTGTAATTTTTGAAAAAACAAAGCAGTACACCTAAATAAAACTTACGTCATATTGAAACAGTGTAATTAGCACTATCCATAGGAAAAAATAGAAAAATGATTTGGAACCATTTTTGAGAAAATGGCATTTGAGCGTTTCTGAAATTGCAGAATTTTGTGCACACTTTTACAGAAAACGGTTGAGTTTTCTAGAAACTTTATTTGACGTTATTTAAAGTACGTGCATTTATAAATATAAAAATGTGAAGAAATCGCCTTTAATGTAAATTTTACCAACGTGGGAGACAAGTAAAAAATACATATTTGTAATTTTTGAAAAAACAAAATAGAGCAATATGGCGTTTATGTAATCGTACAGAGTTTGTTTGGCACTAACCATACCAAAAATTTAAAAACAAATGGGGCCGTTTTTGAGAAAACTTTGATAATATCCTGGGGGCTTCATGTAAAGTACCCGCTACCCAACGAGTCAGCTACGGCTCGGTAGGTTTAGCGACCTCGGCAATAATACATCTTGTTCCGCAAGCGTTGACATGAATGGGACCAGCATTGTGACTTAAGGGGCAGCGGATATAGGCAATCCGTTACACTCACCTGTATCACAGCAAAAGCATTGCCTAACAAGCGCCTTACGGGAAACTCAAGGCCCAAATTCCTCTTTATGGAATTGGGGTACGCATATTTTCTATTAAAAAGAGATTAAATGTCCTTTTTGGGACAATGTTTAATTTCATTAGTTGTTATACATTTTCTCCAATGATATACATAATAATATCACATCTTTACACTACGTTGCCCATGTTTTGATGTTTGTTTCCATTTAGAATAGTTATGAAAAGTCGACAATATTTTATAATTATCCCCCTCCCTTTTTTGATTCAATATTCATATTATATTATTTTATCACGTTTTTATTAAATTGTTTTTCTTAATACGTGTGATATTGCTAAGCAAATTAAAATAACATAATAAAATAATAAAATAAATTTAGATGGCTGAAATATTTTTCATTTTGTAGTTCACGGGCTAAGAAAACTCCCTTAAAGAACGTGGCTATTCTTAAAACAGGGTTTTAAAGGCTTAAGACGCGTTGTTTCCAAGATATGCAAGATGAATGAGCGTAAAACCGTGTGTTAGTTTGCCTGTGCGCCTGTTCATTAAACAAAATCTATAAAATCCTACATGTTTCGTGTAAACTCGCTTTTACGCACCCCTGCGGGAGCGATTACGTAACCTGGACGACTGATCTAAGTTACAGTGCACGCCAACTTCTATGGCCACAGGTCCAGTTAATGAAGTAAATGTTTTTTCCCGGGAGGTGGCGGTCTCCCAACATGTGAGTAGTAAAACCTATGAAAGAGTAGGAAGTGCGTGCGTATAAGGGGAGAGGAAGGAAAGAGCACGCACCGTCCGTGGCCCGTTTGTTAGGGTACTGCTCCGGCATTCGCCTGATGTTAACTGGGGAAACCACCGAAAACCACCGATCAGAGCAGTTGACCGCTAAAATTGTCTTCCAGAAAGAGGTTAAATTCCACCTAGCTATCTAGCTTGTGTTAAAATCTAGGACCTTCGTCAGTGGCACTGACCGGGAGCGGTAGCTCAGTGCATCAACTGATGTCACTGCAGCGCCTCTGGCCGGGGGGGTCCTAGGTTCGAGTCCTGACGGCGGCAGGATTTTCGACACTAGCTTTTCAGCTAGGTCGAATTCAGTGCGTCTGGAGGAGAATTCTAGCGGCGGCTGCTCTGATCGGTTGTTTTCCGTGATTTCTTAAACCAGGCGAAGCCGGAGCAGTACCCTACCAAACGGGCCACGGACCGCGGGCGATCTGTCTTCCCATTCCTTGTCGAATCCTCTCCCCTTACACACACACTTACACTAACATGCACTACACTACCACATATTCCGGGAGACCGGTCAGGAGTTCAGAGCTTGTCCCGGCTGGAGCGGTGCCCCGCTGGTGGGAGAGTCTTGTTAGGGGGAAACCCCACTAGCCGACGGTAGGTCGGCGCCGGATCTCGCCATCCAGCGGGGGAGAGCCACCGCCATCTCCCAACAAAAAACATGCACTACACTAACGGGACTAATGACCAGAGCAGTTGAGGCGCCTGGAAACATGAAAAAATCAATCAATCAATCAATCAATCAGGGGAACTGACTGACTGAACCCTGAACAACCTCAGTCGGTCGAATGCAGAAAAACGAGAGCAGAGGAAGCGAGGGTGAGGAAAGGAGAGGACGAAAACGAGATCAGCGGTGAACGGGATGCAGACGCATTGGCCGTCGAAGACAAAAGCAGAGCTGTGGTGCGACGAGCGGCAACAATGGTAAAGACGGCGAATGCGAGAGGGTTGGCGGGGAAATGGAGAACATTGACTGGGATGGCGAAGAAGCGAAGGCAAGAACACTCACAAAAGTTAGAGCAGCTGTGTTAGTGAGGACGGCAAGGTCGGGGGAGGCCTGTTACAGACACGAACTCGAGGATCTATCAGTCAGAGTACCTCAAGAGTCGGCGATAATGCTAGCTCTGAACTAATCACAGACCTACCAGTAGCAAATGCACAGGATTTTGGGACGGTATTTTGTATCATTTAAAATTGCCATCTTTCCTTATCAGATTGGATATAGAAAAGATGACGACAAACGTAACTCTTGAATGACTTAACAACAGAATAACTAAAAATGAAAAAAATTACCAATAAATTAATTAAAACATTGCACATATCACATTATAATGCAGGTGACAAATTAATTATATAAATGCACCTTCAGGCCATAGCAATCATTTCCCCTCAAAGTATTCAGGTTTGATAATTTTAGATAATTTTTATATTATTTTATTCCAATTAGAATTATATTATAACCACCTCTAGCTTTTAAGTGAATTGTATGTTTAAACTGCATAAAATTGCATATGTAATTGCCACAATGAATTTTTAATTATGTCACCTTAGGCATGATTGTCCCTACGAAAATGAAAAATGCTAATATGAAGGGAATATGTTGTAAAAGCAAACAATAGGTACTTATGAATAGTGAACAAAACAATAATTCGACAATCCCAATAATTATTTGATTTATCAACGACACAACAAATGTACGCTGCACAAATGCATTGCTTATGTCATGACCTCTTGCCATTCAAATTGTCTCTAGTTTTTTGTATGTACGAGATAAGAAATTTTTAGGTATGGTATGGAATTACGACTCACGATTTTGATTATTTGTAGGATTATTGATTGCATCTTGCTACTTTCGACTCCATGCCACTATCGCATGGATGAAATTAAAGGCCTTCTCTTAGGCAGGACTCGAACTCGAAAAGTGACTTCCGCGTACCTGCCTACATTACGTTGATGAGCTTATTCATCAACTTATTCAATTAACCATTAACACACTTTTTTACGTTCTGTTTTTAAGTTTTTAAGGAACCATTAACAACTGTCTTAAGTTCAATTATACTGGAACCATCACAATTTAATAGCGAAATCCATTTTGACAAGAAAATTGCAAAATCATGTTTTCGAACACTCTCGAGTTTATGGAAAAGCATTATTCACAACGAAATCAGTTTGCCCTTGCAAGTGATAATCCAATAAGGTTGTTGTATATGGGTGGACTGGAGCTTGAGAAATGATTAATGGACGGCGTAACATAACTCTTATTGATTTATACGGAATATCCATGAGCAATGAGGTAGTTATATCGCGAAGTGAACCACTCATTGTCGCTCACTCCATTTGCGCTGTCTCTACTCTGATCAATGTGCATTTCGCGCATTATGGGTCTCTTTTCGTCAAGATACGCACCGAATGCTGTTGTCACTATTGGATGACTAATGGATGCAATATGTCCTCACAAAGAGTTTTCCCGTTAAGATTCTATTTTTCGAGTTTAGCAAGGCCCTTTGTCAAAAGTAAGCATTCGCGCTAGTATTGAAAACGTTAGAATATGTCACAACATTGGAAAGACGTGCTACGAATAATTCATAGTACATGCAAAGAAATGCTCGATTAATGGTTTTGATTTGTGATTAACCAATTTGTTGAGATAAGCAAAAGACTCGAATTTCTCACACTGTAGTGCGTAGAAATAACTTCGAGCTCACATCAAGCTATGAAGCAAACGCAATCGACTAGTGCTTGAATCGACTAGCATAAGAGCGATGTCTCAACAATGAGGAGCGGACCGGCGCGTTCAAGATTCATTCTCTAGAGAAGTGTGGAGTGCGGAGTGAAGTGATAAATTCGACGAGCAGCTCTCGAAATACAAGATTCCGACGGCAATTCTACCTGATAGATGTTGAAGGTAAAAGTAGTAGTCCTTTAGAGAATACCATATGTTGTAGAGATATTTTCAATGACACATCCGAACAAAAAGTATTTTAAATGTAAAATTTTGTGCGTTCATAAATGAAGCAGTTAGTATTGTTAATCAATTCTATTGTTTTTTCTCATCTCGCGAAATTTGACAGATGACAGAATGTCCAAGAATAACTTAATTTATTACGAGTTTTCTTATTGGTACAATGAAACCCAAAATTATTATAAAATGACAGTAAAATATTAATGGGTTATCAACTTTCAAGTTGTAGTTGATTTGTAGAGGGATTTGTGGAGGGAATAAAATCGTAATACTACGGAATTGAATGTTAGAAACAGTTCTTCATAAGGGTGAGTTTCAAAATTTTGGAAAGAGTTTCAAAGTGAATTAAGACTTTGTTTTGATGGTATATCATTTCTAATTTTTCATAAGGGGGGAGGGAATAGCTTTATCATTAGCCCAATTTTGGAAATCGTAATTTTGAGACGTTGAGAGTAACCGAAATATTCTTTTGTATCTGTCTTCAGCTCAATATTATTGGCACAATATTTTTTATTTTTGAGAAAATGGTCCGCATGAAAATAGCACTGCTGACATGATTGCTCAGAGTAAAATACTTATAACATTGGGCACAAGTGAGTAAAGTATCATTTACATCACCTGTATTAGTAATTTATTTATATGACAGATCAAATGACGAAATGATGAATTTTCGTTAGTAAAACATTAATTTAACATTATTAAGTTATATTATAATCCTTTAACCGTACCAATGAAGTAAAGCAAACTATTCCAATGCAAGGCAAAATCTCTCCTTAACGTGTCCTTTGCAGAACTGTAAAGAAACGAACTCATTAAGACAGCAAGAGACACGATCGCGTTGCGATACCGCGTTCTTCCTCCCAAGCGACTCTGCATAAAAGCGACAGCTCAGGACGCTTCGCACCTCCTGCAGCAGAGCTAGTCGCGGGCGGAGCGGAGCAGCGCCGAGCAGGGTAGGGCAGAGCCGGGCAGCGCCGGGCGCAGCGCAAAGCACGGCAAAAGGCAGCGACAAGGGCAGGGGGCGGGGCGGGAGCTTGTTAGGCGGTCGTTAGCGGAGGGAGACGGCGCGTGTTGTTGCAGCCACGCCCTGCACCGGCCCCGCCCCGCCCCGCCCGGCCCCGCCCCGCCCGGCCCCGCCCCGCCCGCCCCGCCCCGCCCCGCCCCGCCCACCCCGGTGCCGCCCTCCGGGAGAATGACGCGCCATCGCACGGCGCGACCTACTTCACACTTCAGCAGCCCTTGCGCGCGCAAATCGCATGTGGGAGCGGGCGGAATACAGCGGACTCATGAAAAGTTGGTCTTCGTCGACTGTTTGGTGAAAAAATGATGCCTTTAATACAGGCCATATTCATTTTACAAAAAACAAAAAACAAAAAAAAGGAAAAAAATGTAAAAACTGTGTGGCGTTTATGCGGCGATGGAAGCGAGTAAGGGCTACATTTAAAGTTATGAAGAAAAATGAGGTACCATTCCTCAATTTAATGTTCACAAAAAACTACGATAGAAATCATGACAAAAAAGCGCGATCGACATGCTTTTAATTGCCAAACTCCTGTCTTATCATTATTCAATTTTCGTTATTTGGAGCAATTAATAACTGAATTATTTGTTAAAATCAGGAAACTGTTGAATACTACATCACAGTTTTGGGCAGTTTCCAATTAAAACAAAAAATATTAATAATGTAATATTTAAATGTAACTTCATTTTCTGTGCACGTCTTCTAGAATTCAGTGGGAAATACAATTATTCAAATTATCGTTTCCATGTTGTCGGGGGAAAAAAGTTTTTTTATCAAATTTATTGCTTATTTATCCTTGAAAATATATTTTATTGCATGGGAGTTTTTGTTTTTTTTCTCCCTTTCAAAATTGAAAATTTATTGCTTATTTATCCTTGAAAATATATTTTATTGCATGGGAGTTTTTGTTTTTTTTCCCTTTCAAAATTCAAAATTTATGTTTTTTTAATTTTTTTAAAAAAAAAAAAATGAAAGATGCTCCACCGCCCAGTGTGACCCACTTCGCACTTCAGAGCCCCGCGCGGGCTGCGTGGCTGTGGGTGGAACGCAGTGCGTTCATAAAGCGTTGTTTGTCGACTGTTTGATGAAAAAATGAAAATTTTAATAGAGACCATGCTAATTTTACAAAAATCAATGAAAATAGAGTCATATTTATGACTCTATTTTAATGAATATAGTCAGCGGCGGCGATGATGTACAGCGGCGGCGATGATGTAGCGGTTAGCGTATCGGACTGCTATACCCAAGTTTGCGGGTTCAAACCCGATCGAAGCCGTGGATTTTAAGGGCGAAAAAAACCTTCGTACGCCTTCCTTCGGAGGGGAAGTAAAGCCGGCTGTCCCATGTTAGTAGATTTACTGCATGTAAAAGATCCTCAAGCCTAAATGATGCTTCTGAGCTAAATCCAAAATAGCTTGTTTATTCGCCCAAAAAATACCTTCTTTCTCCCATGATTGGTGTAACGAAATTTGCGTGGTCAGACGGAAGAGCAGGCCTCATGGCCTGAATTTCGCCACGTAAAATAAGGCCAATTCAATTCAATATTTACATAGAAAGGGGTTATACATTTAACAGGAATTTAATGCAGGATAAACTTATGAAACAAAACGATGCCCTATTCTCGTTTAGGATCAACAAAAACGCGGATGGAGATGATGGAAAATCTGATTAAGATGCCGTCAGTTGTCACAATTGTGTTGTAACTTAATTGGTCTTCGTTATTCTTAGTAATTTTTGGTAAGGAACGACATTTTTTGTAATAAAAATGCAAAATATGAACTTGCAAACGTATTTATTTTTTCCAAAATACGTCAGATAAATAGAAAAAAACATAAAATAAAAAATTCAGCGTATCATTTTCAATTACTCTCTACGAGGATTTTCTGAGCGCAGAACGTTGCCGAGAAAATGGAATCGGAGCGACTGAAAGAAAGTTATACATCTACAGAAGTAATTGCACACTAACACACACCCCAAGTATTGGTCACCACACAAAAGCATTTTATTCGAAATATAAAATGTGTTTGTAGTACAAACGATATTGCTTTTGAGAACCCGGTACTTGAGTAAATAGTAGTACCTTGTAGCCAGTGATGGATTCCGAAGGGGTGGGGCTAAAAGGGAGCCTACCCTTCTACGTTCACTCCAAATCCCATGCATTATTTTTTCTCGACATTTTGAATTTTCAGATAGACATCGTACCATGCCCTCCAACCCAAGCTTTCAACCGTTACCCTCTCTACTTTTTTCTCTCTCATCTCGTTAAGATCTCACAAACCATTACGTCATTTGGCGTTGCTTGATTGAATTCCCCCCTATATATATATATATATGTATATATATATATGTATATATATATATATATATATATATATATATATATATATATATATATATATATATGGATACTTTCCTGTATTCGATATATATATATATATATATATATATATATATATATATATATATATATATATATATATATAAACTCGATTATCACCACCGATTACCTTTAAATTAATGTGCATTTTTTAAATTGTTTGATCGCATCTACGGGTCATTTTAGGCAAATTTGCTCTCCTTTCCTATTCTTTTCGTTGTTTACAAATGATTTTTGGATTTTATGCGTCTATTTCTAATGCAGACAGATAAGTCTCCCGCGGAGTGAATGACGCGACCTACTTCACACATCACCAACACCGCGTTCGCAAATTGCGGCTTGTGGCCGTGAACAAAATGCAATTTATTCATTAAAAGTTAATTCGTTAACTTTTTAGTTGAACAGTGTGGCCTTTAATAAGCGATTTATTTCATAAATATCAGTGAAATCACTGTAGTGAGTGAGAGGGCGCAGAGATAGTGAGAGAATATTGATTTCCGACGGGTCAAGATATTAGGTCATTATTCCCGGAAGTGTAGTTGATGTTCATGTGGAGATGCGCCAACCTACATGTAGGCATCGCGCGGGAGAGGAAAATATGGCGCGCTCTTCTTGGCTACTTTGATAGAATACTGCTCCGATGTTCATCTGGTATTAATAGAATAAACCACAGAAAATTATCGATAAGAGCATCGATCTATAATTATCCCCCAGGCATTGATTGCATTCGATTCAGCTACGTAGCTCGTGTCGAAAATCCGCCACCCAGGCCCTCCCGGTCAATGTCGCTGCAGGCGCAATGGAGTGGCCACGGGACCACAGGAGCTGGTTCAAGGGTGAAGTAGATCTTTTTACTTACTTTTTACTTGAGTGACATCAATAGACTTTCCCTGTATTCGATATATGGATATATGAATTCGATATATGGATGAATGAAAAGCTGAATGAAGAACCTGATCGGGGTGTTGCTAATCCCATTGGAGCGTAGACGTACCAATAATTGTTGTTTGGAACAAAACTTTATGCTCATTCTAGTTATGTAAGGAGTAAACTATCATTTTACATTTACACCGTTTATTAACATATTAAAAAACTACATGACCAACTAGACAAAATAATGACTATTGGAATATTCAATAAAATTTGTTGCATTTTAAACAAAAATGGCATTTACGTTCCAAATTCCACTAATTGGCAATATAAACACATGAAATTTTATGTAAACAAAGATTTATAATTTGTCATATTAAATTAGTCTGTTAAAATAGGGTTGTGTGACTGAAATTCTGCACTTAATGAGAGAGAGGAGTGCAAGGAACTGTGCAGATATTTTCCATCACATTCTGTTTTATTAGTTTGTTTATGAGTGATTTTATGCATTATAAATTTCATAATTGAATTATATCTTCCTTTCTGTTACATAAATTTGAAAAAAATATTTATAGAACATATTTGAAAGGAATTAAAAACACAAACATTTTAATTCATTAGTATTTATACCTTTATCAAACACTTTTTTTGTTAAGGAAGAGAGATATTTATGTTCGCTATTCTAGAGGGGCTTGAATGGGAATCAATACCGGATTAATCTTGATCAAAGGGAGCGATAAATTTATTTGTCTAATTTATATAACTAGACACTTTCGAAGAGAGAGTAACAGAAGTTGGGGTATGTATCTGTTTGTTTTATTCAGTTTCATTTTACAGAAATGTGTCAAAGGAAAAGCAAATGGTTCACATGAATCACGTTTGATCTGACTTACAAAGGATCTAACAATGTAAACAATTCATGCAGTTTTTGTAAGATGGTGACTTCGAAAGAATAAAAATTTACATTTAACATTAGGTACTACAACTCTTTAAACGTATTATTAACTACTTATAGACGGTTGAAGTAACCGCCAAATAGACAAATAATTTCAAACATTTTGAGATAGACGATGATGAGTGGTAAAACGTTTTTTATCACACAGTGTGATCTCCAAATGACACAGAAAACAAAGTTTTCCTAAGAGTTTTTATTTTAAAAAAATTAAAAAGATCAGTATTTGGCTCGAACAGTGGAAGCAAATACTCGTTCTAGTTCTGCCCATTTTCTTTTTTTACTCGTCTTTCTAATGCTAGAATATTCTCGTGGCATCCTACAGTGTATTAACCCTCCGTGCACCACGTGGGGTCTAACAGACCCCAGCAAAATAAAAATCGCTGTAACTCTTTGAATATTCGCGCGGCGGCACTGACGCTTTGTGTAGCTGGAGGTGCGGTGTTGCCAAACCCCTTACCTATTGCAATTTAGTGGTCGCCTGACCAGCGAAGAGTATAGACGCTTGTTAGTGAGTCAGGGTCCCGCAGACCCCACGTGGTGCAGGACGTTTTTTGTTTCTTATTATGTATAAATTTAAATTTGTTGTTTCTTTTAATTTTTATTATGTATAAATTTAAATTAAACAATGTAAATTGCTTCTAATTACTTTCTCTAAATATAGGCTAAGCCATAAAAAAGTGCACTTCAAGTTTGTAAAAAATACTTCAATTTTTTTCCTTTGTATTTAAGTAGTAAAATGATGATTTAATTTGACAAGTTTGTTTCATTTTATCTAAAAGTAATCAAAAGTATTATCCGTACATAATATAAACAAATAATTAAATATTACGCAATCTGTATTCCGATAATGAGTGGGGTCCAGGAAACCCCACATGGTGCAGAACGTAACTTTTATCCACGTGGTTTACGGAGGGTTAAACGCAGTCGCGCACAAAACAAATAGGACCCTGGTCCTGCAGAGTGAGTCGGACTGCGGAGCGCCGAGGGGGAGGTCTTTGTGCCACGTGGTCTCTTTGCGCGCCACTCGGCTTCTGTAGCAGTGGGAGCAGCGGGCGAAACCGGGCAGGAAAACGCGGGGGCACCCGCGACCGGACGAACTTTGACATCGCTTTCGGGAGCCTTCACACGGAGCGCGGAATGCAATTAAAGATATACGATTCGACCGCGTTCTTTGTGGGACTGGAGACGCCGCGCAGTGCACTGTTGGAAGGGGTTAGCCACAGAGCACGGACGCCGGAGTCCGCTCGCTTCTCACCCTGTTATTTCTCCCTGCACTGAATGTCACATCCCGCTACTGTCCGTCAAAGGGAAAATGACTTAGAACATTCGGGTTAAAACCAACGCCTCAAAGCTCTTTTGAACGAGGTAAAGCTCTACAAAATTACAGGACAGAGAACCATTTGCACAAAGTAAATAAAACATCAAAACTAGCGGCTCAGTCTACTTGTAGATTTGATAACAATGAATACGTATTTATAAAATAAAGGATGTAGAAAGGATACCAGAAAGAGAAAAATAAGAAATACTTTATTTTATTTTAAATAAATGTTATGGTTTATTTCATCTGAAATCAATTTACATTTCTTATTGTTTACGTAATCTCCCTATTATTTTTAGTAATTTTCTGTT
The DNA here is from genome assembly GCA_964035755.1 of Teleogryllus oceanicus. Classification (NCBI taxonomy): domain Eukaryota; kingdom Metazoa; phylum Arthropoda; class Insecta; order Orthoptera; family Gryllidae; genus Teleogryllus; species Teleogryllus oceanicus. Next base: position 80,678,562 of record CAXIVR010000012.1, read on the forward strand.
TTGAAAAACTAATAATTACGCATCTCAATTCCAAATATTTATTTTTTTATCAGTATCCCTAAGCAAGTCTAGATGAAACTTCTGAGCTAAACTGAATATTTTATAAACTAGGACAAACGCCTGCGGTTTATTTTCTTACAAAACTAAACATATAAGTGGGTAATTTACATGTTTTAAATTTCTAGATGTTCTACAAATTGTCTTGAATTTTAAGTTGAATTGTGATACATGTACAATGTTCGCAACAATCGAAACACATTACACGTTTCTCGAGAAGTGGGAACAAAAGCCGGAAGAGGAAGGAAGAACAATCGCAGTAACATTCTTTGCCGACAGGCTGCCCCTGACCTTATTCTTTCGTGACTGGGTGCTGTAGGAGGTCGACAATCGAGGAGCTAGTGCCAGGGCCGACACCTTCCGGGTACACGACCTTGCACTTTCGCGCTGCCCTTTAACTCCTCGTTTCGTCGTAAGCCTATTTATTTTTAAAAGGAGCCTTCTTGACATGGCTCTCACAGCCTATTGCTTAAGGCATGAATTTTCTAGTAAATGCTTCATCCTCTGTGGAATATGGTGCTAGTTCAGCACGTTAGACATAGGAAACTAAATGAAAAAGAATTATCCAAAAACAACGAACTATTCCTTTTCCAATTACAAACTAAAATATATACTTTGGATCAGATTTTTACACACGCATTTTGATAAGTAGTCGATAGAAAATATCTTGTAAGTTATTTCGATATTTTTTTGTTTCTGTTGTTTGACTTAATTAGCTATCAGTACGAATTTCAATAAAGTGTCTGGGGATATTATGGCCAACCGATAGATCTACTTTTCACTGTGAACGTACTTTGCACTGAAACGTCTAAACCGCGTAAGTCCAGAGCTACATGTTTGCGAGTTTTAGGAAACCCAGGAACCACACTGTGCATTCGCCTTAAAACTCGTTCGTCCAAAGAAACATGTAAATCGGGTTTAACCCTGGCACACCCTGGAATTTAGCATACTGCTTGGCAATATGGGATTCGGAACGTTGTTTAACATACAAGCGATGATCTAAACAAATATGTTATGAACCAAGCTACTAATAAAGTGGGATTTTCATGCAATACCTTATATTGTCGATATTAATTTAATTTTTGTCTAGTTAACTAAATACTCTTATGCTCACGATTATCTCTATGTTAATAGCATGCGTGCGATAAAAACTCCATCGTGTATTTAAAACTACAACTACCAATCAGAATTCAGAAAATAATCAAAACCGTTTAATTAATAACAAAGAAGTAAACAAGGTATTTCCATTCGGCCATGAAGCATGGACGAAAGTCTACTATATCACATATTACATACCTGAATCAACTATATATAAACAATGAATGAATATAAAAATTTAAAAAAAATTAAATTTTAAAATATGGTCTTAGCATTACAAATGTACAAATTGCAAACGTCAATAGTTTACCTGTTCTAAAACGTACGCCAGCAAAACTGTATCAGAACTCAGACTTTTTTACTTTCCAATATTTATACACGATGTGAAAAACACATTGCTTATCTGTGGTTAATTTTTAAATTAACTTTATGACAGTACTCTCTCCTTCGCGTAATTAAATTATTATTTTGATTTTAAATTATGGAAGCCCTGAAAAGGTTTTCTTATATTTTTAAGAAAATTTTCATTTTTATTGTCCGAATGATGATTGTTTTTATTTTATTCTAGGAAATATAGGGGATACAGAGTGCTAAGCAGTCAAAACACTCAGCTTCTGAGACAGGTATCTCTCGTCGAATAGTGCGATAACTTGCTCTTTTGTGGCTTGGCGAATCATAACGACGAAATGATTAGTGAGTGTTTCAAGCCGTGAGCGAAAATATTGATTTTTCTTTTCCTTACAAATGGTAATGTTGCATAGACCCTTATCGCATTTTAGCCTGCTGTGAAATCGAAGTGAGAATGGAGTCGAAAGTACTTCCCAGGCAATTTCAAGACGGCAGTAGGCTGAGACTTATGAGATAATCCCTCTCGATAATCTCTCTCAACAAAGAGATGAGTTTATTCAACTCTTCTGAACTAAAAGAATGTACCATGCACGAAGGTAATGTTAATATGATCATATAATCTATAAAGAGAATCAGTCATATTTTACGTTAATTTTTCCTAGAAATCGTTTTACCAACACGAATTACATAATCGTCAATTATGTACGAATTGCTTTAGAAATCAAATATTCGCCTCAGTGGCGAAAGAATGAGCATTCTAGCCGGCCCGGTGGCCGAGATCGCTAAGGCAGTAGTGTCGTAGTGATCTCTGACCGAAGGTCGCGGTTCGAGTCCCGCCTCGGGCATGGTTGTAATTGTGTTCGTCCTTTCACCCCTTATCATCAATCACCATATCGTTCATCCACATAGTTACCATACCGTTAACAGCAATAGTGGTCGCTAATGACCTTAGATGTTGAAGCGACCTTAAATAAACCAATTAAAAAAAGAGCGTTCTAATTTCGCAAACGAAAAGCGCAATGACGGTCATTTTCAACAGGACTCCGCAGCCGCACACCCTATCCGCAGTAATCTAGATTGAAATTTTTGTAAGATTTCCATGTTTGAATGACTTGCAGTACCACATAATTGCAGTACCATATATCCAAATTGACATTAACTGCACTTTCTATAGTAAAATCTTACTTTTGATTGTCAGAGCTGTTTTTCATCCTAGTGGCCAGTATACTTTTACTTTCTCGTATACGAAGTGTAGAGATAGTTATGTAATGCTGCGCGAAAAAAACGCTGATTTTCTACACAAAAAAAGTATTGCCAGGCCCTGACAACAAAAAACTGGATAAATCCAGTTGCCAAGTTAAGAAAAAAATGCTCTAACACGTGGTGTAGCCATAATCCCTGTTTTGTTTGTGGGTCCTTGATGCCGAAAAACCACTTGAAAGCAAAACGCCCATCCGTCCGCCTGACCACCTCTCCGTCTGTCCGTTCGTGTGTGAACACTACTAGCGCCTAAACCGTGCGTAGGTTTTTTGTTTTCAAATTGAAGACACTTCTGCCCATCTGTGTCTAGTTGATGCTTTGAGATTTTGAAAACATTCTTTAAAATTTGGGGGGACTTTACATGAACCCCTGGACATTTTCAAACTTTTTTCGAAAACAGCTAAAATCTTTTTCTTTAAATTTCTTGTAAGGATAGAGTAAAATACACTTATAAAAGTGGCATATGTCCTATTTTCACAGTTAACTCTGAATTGTTGAAAAATTTAAATGTTTGAATTATTTCTGGCGTCTTGCTGCAACTAGAAAATTATAGATAGAGATTTTTCCTTCAAATGAAATTTTTTTGCTCATAATCAGTTTATTTAATAAGGTCATGTAATTTTTTTAAATAATGGCTAAGCAAGAAAGTTCAATAGAATATGAATAAAAGTAAAGTTTCCAATCACACGATCACAAAGGATATCGCGATGATGTTGGAGCTATTTGAGTCTATACGAAATGTGGAAAATGAAAGGTAGAATGGTATATGATTGTGTTTGGGAAGTATATTATAAGTTCACACAGGAATGGAATCCAGGAATATGAAAAAATGTGTGCATACGACGAAGAATCTTAATCTAATGTTACTAGCCACCATGCTAGTTTTTAACCTTTTTTCGCATAGCCTACTAGAAGATTTTTAACGGATAAAAAGAGCAGTAGTTACAAATTTACTATTTTATTTCATTAATTTACAATATTCTAAACCTCCCATGCGAGTTAAGTTTCAAATATTAAAACGATTCTTTGTATATGTAAATTTAATTATTGGAAAAAAGGTGTGAACATAATTAAATAAAGGAGTGGAGCCTCTATTATAATTTTCTCAAGATAATTTCTTTCAACGAATTTCGAAATTTGTTTTTTCTTTATCATGTAGATATTTGTATTAACGCTATTTTCAATAGTCATATTCGTTTCTTCAGTTTTTTTACTATCAATCGTGAAGTCTTTTTGAGGTTCAACTTAAAAGATCGATACTAGGAAACCGGTTGAACCGGCTAGGTTTCTAGGACCGATTGCACATTTTTCATGTTACCCATTACTATATTTTAGAAAAATTATATTAAAATATTATGTTTTATAATAAAATTACACAGATTGTAAATTGTTTTGTTAAATAATTTGTTTTAATTGAAAATTTATAGGGAGCGTGGCAATGAAAAATAAAATACGGTCGAATTAGACAACTTTTCACTATACACACAGAAATACATTCTAATGTGTTAAATGTTCTTATTTCTCCCTTCTCCCCGAAAATACTTTTCAGATTATCGTAGTTCGGATTTGCGGGGCTCTACTCTATATGTGTGCGCTAATCAAAATATTCTAAACAGATGCATCACGGCGTCAGAGATAGTATTTATAAAATAAAAGATCTCACCCTATTTAAAAATATAACTCACACTTATTTTTGGACTTTCAGAGAATAAAACAAATATTTTACTTAAATTACTGAATGAAAACTTGAGTTACGACAAGTACCTCGAAGAAGTCATCACGACGTGAGCAAACGAGAGAAGAAACATCTCGTCGTTTCGTCGGTACTTAATGACAGTTCCCCTGCAACACAATTGGTCCGTTTTTGACGCGCAGAGGGAGTTGCGTCCTTTGGGAGCGAGACAGTTGGGTAAAGACACCGTAAATAAATGACGAAGAGGGAAGTTGTCTTATGTGCGTGGTTCAGAGCGGCAGAGCTCCAAGGCCGAATTCGGCTCTAAACCACTCAATTTATCCTTGTAGTTCACGGCGCTACAAGCTACAAGAAGATTTATTTCATCTGTATCGTAGAAAACAATCGTAAGATAATATTTCCAATCTTTTCAGTCCTTATTTTTTCTAAGCTCATGTAAAGTGGTAGTTAAACGTTTATAAATAGCGATGCTCACTGAGATGGTCGTTGTTTCAAGAATATGAATTTCGAGCGTTTGTTAGTTGGCGCTTAGATATGTCAAGGAGCAAAGAGTGGAAAGAGTTTTTGCGTTGTTTGCATATATGAAAGAAAGATGATCAGTTACGACTGTGTCATGTTATCTTCGAAACAAAATGTGCTAGGGCCGGCGCGGTGGCCGAAATTGCTAAGGCAGTAGTGTCGTAGTGATCTCGGACCGAAGGGTCGCGGGCTCGAGTCCCGCCTCGGGCATGGTTGTATTTGTGTTCGTCCTTTCACCCTTATCATCAATCACCATATCGTTTCATCCACATAGTTACCATATCGTTAACAGCAATAGTGGTCGCTAATGACCTTAGATGTTGAAGGACCTTAAATAAACCAATTAAAAAATGTGCTAGGATCTACCTTACTTATATTCGTCAACCGTCACATCGTGTACTAAGAAATCGAAACCCACAATCAATCTACTTCGTTTTCATTGGGTAGCCGTTGATTTCAACATATTTTCATACTTTAGATACACAATTTAAAGAAAGCGTGATAATGACGTCCAAGTTTACTATAAGCGATAAGGTCAATGAAGTTTTTACCAGCCGTCAATGTACTAAATGGGAACTTTGTGTTTATTTTCCCATAGAAGAAAGTTATGATGGTATTTTAATCGCCCGAAAAACCGACATCCTCGTTCCAGCTGCTCTTTTTCCTTCTGAAACGTTACTTCCAAATCACTGATCAGAAATTGTGGACTGAATCCTGGTGGAGGTTGTTGGAGTTTTGGTCCCTAGATAATTAGTTTCTTGGAATGATGCTCTGCTAGCGCAATTCCAGAGATAAAGATTCTTTTCCTCTGCTCCTCCGCGGTTACAGTTGGACTAAGCTGCACTCAGCGAAGTCTACGTAGCTCAATCCCTTGAGAACCCCTTCTCTCTTACGACGTAACACTCTTTATCTGAAATGACCAATAAAACACCTCACAACTGTGACGACACTTAATGGCGTCAACCAAACTACTTTTATAGAACGGGATCGAAATAAGAAATCAAACTATGCTTAACCGATTTATTTCAGAGGAAACTTTAGTGCACAGGATATTCGCGCAATTTCTTTAAAAGGAAGGGTAGGAATCACATTCTGAAGTTAGATTGTCCCTTGAATAAATAGTATCACGTCTCTCTGATGAAATGTGTTTTTTCTGTGACATAATGTTTTTAATATCTTATGATTATTATAAGTTTCCTGAAAAATTATTTCTGTCCACGTAGTCTCCCTAGCTCGAGACTGATATAATGCATAAAGAATGCATGTTACATTCCAAAAAACAAAAATTAATTTAAATACAATGTTTCATGAAATGTGTCTCAATGTTTGGATGTTCTGGTCGCAATTTTTATCAGGATATTCAGTAATTGTTGTCGCTTTTGAAATGAAAATTATTGTACGAACGAGAGTTAATACAACATGTGAGATGTAGTTGTGTGGGAATAAATAATTCAATTTCATTAACCACAAATAAACATTTCATGTAGTTCATTTATCTCTACGTACGTACGTGCAAGATTCACACCGATAACCAAATTTATTTTCAAATTATCAGTGAACAATTTTATTTTTGCTCCGGAAAATCTATTCAACGTTCCTTTCACGCTCGTTTTCATTGAGCGTATTGCGATGAGTCGCATCGCGCGACAGACCCCTCAGTCACGCCAATTTGCTCCCCGGCGCAGGCGCCCCTCCCGTGCATTTCGTCACGCCCTCCGCCCTTCACACAGGACCTCTGCCCTCCGCGAGCCCTCCCACCACCCCGCCTCATTCTTTGTTCCCGCCGATCTTGATATTGAGTACCGCAACAGTCACATTAGGGAAGTCGGTGGCGTTTCGCCTGTTAATCCCTAAGGGCGCATCATAAAATAATCAGCAGACAGCTGATAGCGGACACTGCCTCGCTTTCTCCGAGATCGTCACGTGCCCATCGTCACACAAAGCAGCCAATTAAAACACAGCAAGGTAGATTGCTAAGGGAAGGGATTGCCTAGAGCCAATTGGCGTAAAGAATTAGTGAAACGTTTCAGAAGCCTGGTGACCCAACGAATCAGAGGCAAAGTATCACGCACGTGACAGAGCACAGAAATTTCCAAATGGGGTGGGAAGAAGAAAGCGAGGGAGCAACAGAGGATTTAGGAAAACACTTGTTAGGGAGACTTGAGCAGGGGACGTGAGAGAAAACACTCGAGCTAGGAACGCGAGAGAGGAGACTTGAGCTAATGACTTGTGAGAGAAGGACTTTATAAGACGAACCTTAGGCAACTTATGACGGAGTCAACTATCTACTGGCGTGTCACTGACCAGTACCTATCGACCTCAGCAATCCGTTTAATTATTATATATCATTCACTCAATCGGAATTAATTCCGGGTGGTGGATCGACGCCCTAAAAACAATTGAAAGGGTGAGCGAACGCGGACGAGGTGGCGTGTGGCGGCCTCGTCTCGCACAACGCCATCGAGTTCATGGCTTCGAGCTTGGTCGCGGCCGGCTGCTGACTTCCCGGGCATGCGAGGGCAGCACGAGATCCATTCCTGATATGTAACAAGGCCACTTGATTCAATTTGAACCACACCTCCGGAATCGACAGGTAATGGCCCGTGGGCGTGCAATCCCACTGAAGTGAGGTAACACGATCATTGCCATCTTTATTTCTGTGTAATTGCCCATCTAAATTTAAGTTAAACAACAGTTTTGCACTGGGGGTGTTTAAGAAAATAGTAATTTCAAGTTGTACTTCAGAACTTTCTATTTGCCAATACACGTGTTCCCGCCCCTTAAGACGGGTTACACATTATAAAATTGCATCTCAATGTATAATTAAAATAGCGAGGAGACGCAATGCATTCCTTCGACCCAGAGCCCCCAAACCCTGAGGTTCTCAATACTCGAGCAGGATGGCAGGTAAGATGCACGCTTGGCGCCAACTAAACAAATTTAGCATCTGTGCCCTGTCATTCACCAATTACCGGTGCACTCCGTGTGTGACTGTAAATCCCTCTCTGTAGTGGCTACTCAACGGGTCATTACAGTATGTACAAAAATTGATTTGCCAGTCCATTTTTGAACAATTCATTGAAATTGTTCCCAAATTTTTGAAAATATCATATAATATATTTAACATAAACTAGTAAATACATGGTTTAGTTACATTATATTCTTAATGAATCTGTTTTTTTAACGAAAGAAACAATAATTCAAAATATCGAATAGATTATAATCGCACAACAATTTTCTAGTTTATGACTCTTTAAATATTGTATATGAACTTTATTTTTCCAAATTCTGAATTAAAAAAAGAAACAATTACAGAATTGGATAGGCTTTCTCGTACTAATTACTTTTTTCTTTAGCTTCGACTATCTTTTTGGTTTTGCCTATCCTCTTCTCAGCTACCATCTATTGACACTTAGAAGAATTTTTTCACATTTTCTTATTTGTTCGGTCTCCTAATGAGAGAATCGAAATATGACTAATAATTCTATAGAACAGTAAAAAATGGTGCTACATGCAAATTTTCATTAAACATTTCGGAGCCATTTCATCGTCTGAGCGTTTCTGGAAAATGCGCAAATTTGTTGGACGAACGAGCAGACGGACGGACGGACGGACGAAGAGACGTCGGAGAGACGAACGGGCGTTTTGCTGTAAATCATTTTCGACATCAACGAACTATTATAACTCGTGGATTTTGAATACAGAACGTGTTAGAAGTAGTAATTTTCTTCATATTTGGGCTAAGAGTATTCACAATGTCGCTATAAAGGCCCAAAATACGAATTTTTCTATGAAAAAATCACTGCAGCTTTACATAGCTTTCTGAATGCTGCGTATATTACGGAGTTTATGTACCCTCGAACGATAGAGCAATCGACAGCAGTATCGGTATAAATGAGGACCGAGCTCAAGAAAGCAGTTTTGCGCGTTTAGGTCGAAATGTATAAGTCACAATGGAAGGTCGTAATGGAAGGCGCGTTTAGGTCGTAATGGAAGAAGTTCCAAATTTTTGCAACAGAGAGTGCTGATACAGTGAAACTGCCATATATTCTGTGCTGTTCTTGCAACTTCATTTAGGGCTTTTGTAAATTTTCAGTACTTGTATTGTGACATACCGATATGTCACGTTAAAATAAACTAACATTTATTTGTAGACAATATGGTGGAACATGCATTACGAAATATCACGAGAGCTAGAGCTTAGCAACGACCGTGAATAAACAAGGTAGTTTTTGTTTTTCTAAATGCATTAAGAGATGGCTTGGTGCCGAAAGTAGAAAATTTGGGATTGGGCGAAGAAGTTTAGACGATCAAAAGGTCAGCTACACCAAAATATAACAAACGTATGGATTGGCTGGGTGAGAGAAGGACGGTCAAATGTTATGAAAAAATGAAGGTAGTTTAATACGAAGTCTTCGAGGGATGAATCATGCAGGAAGATTTCATTCTGCTCGGAAACGCGCTTCTGAACTGATCGTAGGTTCGTGAGAGGGAACGAGTACAATCTAGATAGAATTGGGTTATCAGTGAAATTTTAAGGACAGTGAATGATATTGCAGATATTTTCATGTGGAAGCAATATTGATGTATAAATTGGAACTTTGTCGGGAGTGGTAATCGAGTTCGGGACTATGTCATAGGACGTAATCGGGACTGATAATTTTGATAGTTTGAGACCAGCTTGGATAGGGGCAGAAGAGGATTTCGTGGAACTTTGGACTACGGCAAGCTCGCAAGATATTTCGACTGAGAAGTCTACGAGGGACATCAACGAAGAAAAGATAAGTTAACCGCGGTATAAATTGTAAATTGAAAGATATCTTGATCAAAGGCCTAAAATTGTAAATTCACTAAATTGTTTGCTAAAAGCGTAAAAATAAACTTTGTTGAATTTTGTTCTTTAGAAAAGAAAGTGATCTTTCATTTAGTCAATCCAAACAGAAATGAACTAGGAATAGAATCATTCTATTTCAGATTCCCAGCTGCGCTGTATAGTCGGCGGATCCTATAATCCATTATAGAGGTAATAAGGATTATAATATATCGTGACCCATTGACCCAGCAAGCCGGACGCTAAGATCTTTAGCAGATATAAATGTAGAGAGGGAAATTTTTTTACTAGTTCTTACATATTTACAAAACCTTGTATAAAATACGTAAAACAAAAATAAAGTACATACGTGGGTTTAAATATGATATGTATTGTACAACAAAAGGAACAAGAGGAGAATGAATGTGCAAAATACAAATCTTTTTCTTCGCTCATTCATTTTGTTAACCAAGGTATTCACTATTTCAGTAATATTTTAAAATTACGTATTGAGACATATCCAGAAATCTCAATTTAATTATGGATTACAATACTATGAAATAGTTACTCAGTTCGAAGTATTCACAATTATTCACAGTATTCAATTATTTATGTGAACATTGTAAGTTGTTTAACATCTGACATAAGGCTGATTTTTATTAATAGACACTCCGTAGAGAAACCATAATGTTTTCAGCATTACCTTCTCCTTACTGGATGGGAAGTCGACCCACGTAAATGTGAAGTGCATAGGAGTCGGACATCAGTAAATCACTAAATACAGAATTGTAAACAGATTTAAGATTGGTTTGCACAAAGTCGAGCACATTGTAATAACAATTTCCAAAGATTTTGATGTTTCAAATCGCCTATGATTGACACGCACAAACTACGAATGTTAAGATTCACACGATGTAGTTTGACAAGACCCACTTTCATTTAATACTGGATTCAAAATCCCATTGACACCATTGTACTCATGGTAGCCTTCAAAATTACAACGTATTAGTTTTCTAGGATTAAGAAACCTAAATTTAATAACCGTATGGAAGTAAAATTGCAGAAGCCCTGTTCAGTATTTAGATTTAACGATAAATTAATACTAGAGAGGTGATTCCCAGATCATGGGTTTTGTTAAAGTCAAGTAAGACAAACTTTTGGTAAATTTGTAAGCAAGTGAAGAAATACAATGCAATTAACTATTCTAACATAATTGCTTCCTATGAATACCGATTTATCTTATTTGACTTACTAAAATGAAATAAATCTTTTATTCTTCTTTAATGACATTTATTCTTCTCCGGTAGTAATTCACCTTGACCTAACCAATGAATTCCCTATGCACTTTAGACATTCACTGATACTTTGCCAATTTCTTGTGAACCATATATCAATGAATTACAATGGACGATGATTTGAATGAACTGAAATTGAAAACTGAGGCTAGCAGTAGCACTAATGTAGCACTAATTCAACTTAAATCAGATCAGTTGACAAACACGAAATGACAGTGTGGTAATAGCACCAAGGAGTTAGCAACTCCCTCGGGTGTCATAGTCGGGAACAAATTCCATATAAAATGGGCGACAAACTTTTTTTGTGGTTTTTAAAAATCTTTTGAAATATGTTTGCCATTATTAAGAAAAGAGAAAAGCTAACTGCCAAGGATGATTCTATAATTATTTCAAATATTTTTAAGGAAGTGTGAATTGTTCCAAGAATATGTCTACAATACTGAATAACCTTTAGTCAAAAATTTGTTTCAAACATCAATTTCATTGTTCCCTATTTTTAGTTTAAGTTCTATAAGTACATTGGGAATTCCCTTCTAATTTTTTTTCAAGGAATAAACACGTTTCGTTAACAACTTTCCATCTTAATATGGAAAAGGAATGATGGAGATGAGGATGGAATTCAACATGCGGGAATTCACGCACGGTTACGCTAGTCCATAATTCGTAAAGAGCTCAAAATCATTTAGAGATAAATATGTAAGTAACTATACTGGGTACGGACCTGAAAGAAGGCCTCTCATCAAAATAAGAAAATGAATGAGAAAATGACCAGGGAGTAGAGTTTTGAGGGAGTTATATCATACTTTAAATCTGTGATAGATCAAATTCAAAGGAAATCTACGCAAGTATTTAAAATGTAAGATTACGTGTATATTTTCGTGATGATAAAAACACACCATAAAGAAATAAAAAAGTGATTTTAAAGAATGTAGTAAGGTTTGTAACAAAGTTTAATTATAGAAGAACAATTGAGGAAAGATTCCATTACACCGCTGATAAAACGACAAGGAGTATCCTCAAAACTTGGGGCCAGAAGGGGATGAAATTTTCAATGTATTGAATTGAGGGGTTCCCCGTCGTTCCAGTCCAACGACCTCCGTGCGACCAATACAAACAGCTCCGGCGCACGCGTGCACCGACTAGACAACGGGGTCAGCGGTTAATCGCGCTGCGAATGGGGAACCGGAGAGGGAAGCGGGCAGGGAGAGGGGAGTGAGGGAATGGGTATTGGTGAGGGGAGGGGAAGGGGAGGAGATGGGAGAGGGGAAGGGGAGGGGAGGAGGGAGGGGAGGATGGGAGGGAGGCGGGGAGGGAGGAGGGGGGAGGATGGGGAGATGGGAGGGGATGGGAGGATGGGGAGGAGGATGGGGAGGAGGAGGATGAGGGAGGGGAGGAGGAGGGGAGGGGAGGAGGGAGGAGGGAGGAGGAGAGGAGGGGAGGAGAGGAGGGGATGAGAGGAAGGGAGGGAGGCTGGGGATGAGGGGAAGAGAGGAAGGAGGGATGGGAAGATGGGAGGAGGGAGGGAAGAGGGGAGGGGAGGGGGAGGAGAGGAGGGGGAGGGGCAGGTGCGTGAGGTGCCGGCGGCCACCTGCGCTGCGCTGCAGGCCAGTGGCGCCGCGCCGCCCCCGGCCCTCCACGCGCGCGCCCGCCACCCACAACGCGCTCCACTCCATGGAAATTTCATTTTTATTGCAATCCACGCGAAGGCGCAGAAACAAAACCGGCAAAGATTCCACCCTCCGTTGGCGCGTCAGCACCTCTGGCAGAGACGCCCTAGTGTTCACGAGCAGATGGCGGGGGAGGTTTGAAACTATCCCAGTAATACACGCTTCCGGGAGTGCAGCAATTACGATTTCCATTGAAATATATGAAATTTTGGAAATTGATAAATGTGCAAAGATATTTTCCAAACTGTTCTACACCTCAAATTTTAAAGCCACAGATTTTCCCAAAGCAATTTATCCCTCAGTTCTAGATCTGTAGATGTAGTAATACACTTTAGAAAATATGAGTAGTTGTTAAGTAATGGCATTAAGAGGGGAAAAAATTGGGGTATGCCACGCATTCTCACAGGTTTAATTTTAAATCTGTTTGATTGAGGACTGAGTGGTGATTCCCTATCTCCACAATTTTATGTTGATGAAAACTTACAACGATTTGCGTGGACAGTTCTTTACAAATGATACAAAACCTTTATCTTTACTTAGCGTGTTATGTGTATCTGGAATGAGTAGTCAATGGCAGTCTCCTATTAATACCCAGAAGCGTTTATCTTCCTGCATTCGTGAACTTTTGTGGTGGACAAACACGGTTCGCAAATGCAGGGTTTTCAACTGAATTAAAAATCTTCGTTCCCTTTTTGTGGAATTTGCGCGAAACCATCCGGGTTTGAAGCACGTTTTGTGAGAGTTTTCTCGTTTTTCCTCTTATTTCCCTGTACATTCAATACCCGTCTCATTATTAATATAAGAATCTGTCAAATCATTCATCATGGATAATAGATGCCTTGATTCTGAAATGAGAATAATAAAAAAAGAGTAGTTTGAACTCCTGATGCTATTCTGCTTCTGACATTGTTTTACTACACAACTTCCTTTACTTAGATGAACCAGTAGATACTTGATTATGATTCTAACGTTCATAGATGACGAAACAAAACTAGTGGTGCTACAACAGCATTCCTCCCATTATTTATGAATTTATAACTATCGAAAATTCAAAGTTCAACGAAAAGGAGTTCAACGAAAAGTCTCTTTTTCTATTCGTGGAAAAAATTGTAAACATTTGGAGCAGATTTGAGAAAATGTTCTTTTTTATACCTCGCATTTATTTCAAGCAAAAAATACGTGAAAACTACTTGTATATTCAAATGACATGACCTTTTTAAAGAGCGGAATTTTTACAACAGACTTTGTGTAAGGCAAACATTTCTATCTTCAATTCTCTGATTTTGAAATGTCAACATTTCTAAATTTTCGAAAATACGGAGTATTCGCCGAAAACCGGACCGGCGCCGTATTTTTTGTCGTCCTTTAATACTTATGAGGAAAAAACTGCGATATCCGAGGACAAACTTTAATATCCGAGGACAAACTTTAATAAAAATTGTGAACATAATTTTGAGGTTTCATGTGAAGTACCCCCAAAAATCAATAACTCCATTTGAAAATCAGAGATCATTGAGGTCGATTGGAGATTATCAGTTTTGGAGAAAATAGGCTGAACGGTTTAACTTTGATCACAGGCGGACGGACGGTTGGGTGGACAGAAGGACGGAGACGGGCGGACAGACAGACGGACGGATAGACAGACGGGCGGACAGACGGACGGATAGACAGACGGGCAGACGGATGATGAATGTAGAGAGGGACGGGGGACGGGATATATATGGATGGAAAATGTATAGGAATAAGATTTATCCTCATTTTTTCTTACGAGAAACCGACAATAGGAGTTTTTTGCCAAAAATTCGCCTTTTGGCGCACGATTACAATACTTTGTCTTCTTGCAAAGTAAGTGCGAGAAAGTAAAAAAGGTTGGAATATACTCGAAAAAGTTGGAAATATGAAGTATTAGAGAACTTTTGATTGGGAGTTGTGAAGAAAACGTTTTCTGTGAGTGACTAAACGTAGACCCAGTTTGAGTGGCACTGAGAGTTTCGTAGCTTTAAGTGAAATTGGCACGAATGCCCTCGAATAATGCATGGTTCATTGAAGATCTATTGCATATAACGCACAATTCTTTTGGTATTTATTAACCAAACATCAACGCTAATTATGGTACTTGAAAAATATATAACTAGATAATTTTTTTAAATATGAAACATGAATAGGAATTCATGTAAAATTTGATCACGGAGCATATTTTACATGAACTCAAAATATAACATACAAGAAAAAAAGCTGAATTTACTGAAAATAGTTTATGTTAGTCGCGTTGTCTTACATTTCGTGTTCTACGATATATTGAACTGTTATATCCTAGCGAAGAGTTTTCTGAGAAATTTCATTCTTTAACGCTACCATTGCTTTTGACTTATTAGAATGCGCAATTCTATCTTTCCGAAATAAGCAGGAAAATACATAGTACGGTTGAAAGAGTTCAGAAAAAGTTGCACGTGCAACTAGTCTAATTAACTTTTTACTTCTCTTACATTCACTTGCAGTCAAAAAGGTTCATTCTAGTTTTAATTAACGATAGAAGCCTAATTTTACAATTCCACACAGTTTCCTCATTATGACATCCAATTCAGATTACGTAGTTGCTGGTATGAGAATATGCCATTCGCAGGTATGAGAATATTCATTATACCTAGATTACAGATGTTCGGTTAGTTAGTTAGGTACAAAGAAACTGCAAGTAGAAACAAGGGCCTTTTTTAGGTGCAGCAAAGAACCGGAATACGTGAATAACGAACGCACTCGTGCGCGTTCACATGCACCTGCATCCAGACACTAACGCAACCCGCTCGTGCGCTTGTACAAAACACACATACATACTCTTGAATGTATTCGCTCTCGTGTGCGATTGTAAGAACGCAAACGCACCCGTTTTTTCTCACGCCCAATTTACACGTTTTCCCTCAGACACATGCATATACACTATATACTCGCGCGCATATTCACATACATATGTAAACACGTCGTGTGTGTGTGAGCTCAAAGAGAAAGCATCGCTCTCACATGCATCCGATTTCACGCTCCCTCGCGTTCGTCCGCATACGCACGTAGATTCTCAGTCGCACAAACGCGCAATTACATCCCACAGAGAAAAGCGGATAATCTTGCGCATGCGCCTTTCCGCCGCCGAGGCACACGCGCTCGCGCACGAGGCAATGGCGCGCCCTTGGAGGCTTATAGAGATCCCCGCCCGCGGCGGCTGCCACGCGGCGGCCCACTGCCCCGCCCCCGCCCTGCCCCTGCCCGCCCCGCCCCGCCCGCCCCGACCCGCCCTGCCCCGCCCGCCCCGCCCCGACCGCCCGCCCTCCCAGCCCGCCGCCCCCGCCCGCCCCGCCCGCCCCGCCCCGCCCCGCCCCGCCCTGCCCCGCCCGCCCCGCCCCGCCCGCCCGCCCCGCCCGCCTCCGCCGTGGCCCTGATCCCGTCTGCCGCGCCTTCCGGCGTCGCGCTGCGGGAGCATGGACCTGCTGCGCGTCGCCGCCGGGGGCCGCCCGACCCTCGTTGCCGCACCGCGCCCCGCCCACGCGGCCGGGAGCGGTAGCTCAGCGCATCAACTGATGTCACTGCAGCGCCTCCGACCGGAAGGTCCTAAGTTACACTCCTATGACGGCCCCTACACTCCTACACTCCTATGACGATTTTCTACACTAGCTTATTCAGCTACGTCGAATTCAGTCGCTGTACGGAAGAGAATTCTAGCGGCTGGATGCTCTGATCGGTCGTTTTCCGTGGTTTCTCCGATCAACACCAGGCGAATGCCAGAGCAGTACCTTAACAAACGGGCCACGGACCGCGCGCGATCTTTCATTCCTCTTCCTTGTTCCATCCTCTCCCCTTACACATTTACACTAATATGCACTACACTACCACATATTCCGGGAGACCGGTCGGGACCTTAGAGCTTGCTCCGCTGGGGCGGTGGCCCGCTGGTGGGAGAGTCCTGGTTAGTGGAAACCCCATTAGCCTACGGTAGGTCGGCGCCGGATCTCGCCATCCAGCGGGGAAATATCACCGCCATCTCCCGAGAAAAATGCACTACATTCAGGGGACTAATGACCAAAGCAGTTGACGCGCCCGGAAACATGAAAAATCAATCAATCAAGCGACCGCCCCGACACTGTCGTGGCTATCGATTCTGAGTCTCCTCGCTTCTCGTCCGCGGCGCCTCGCTCCCTACACCATCCCGCTTTCACCGGCTCCACTTCCGGTCGTTACCCCACGTCTCTCGCTCTGCCACGCCCACTCCTCCCCAGCGTCCACGCGTCCCTCGCCGGCCGCCGCATCTGATTGCGTGAACTCCACTTCTGCGACTTCCCGCTTCACGTCCGGTCCCCGCGGAGCCTTTCCGCGCCCGGCCGCCGCTCGCGTCTGCAGTTCTGTGAAGCCCCCTCTCCCAGACCCCACCCCACGTCTCCCCGCACCCGTCGCCTCCTCGCTTCGGCCAGCTGCCATTAACCGCCCCGCATCCCCCTCCGCCACGCCCACTCGTCCCCTCGCGCGCCTCGGCACTCGCGTGGCCTTGGCTTACACTCGGTCCCCGCTTCTCGCAACAGCCCACGCCCCCTTTTCTACAACTTCCGCCCCGCGCCGCTCTGGCTCCGCTTCTCAGCAACCCCCCGCGCCGACTCGTCTGTCTCACGTCTTCGACAGCTCGCGCTACTCCTTACCCCGCATCCGCTTCCATCAGGTTACTTTGGCTTCCCATGCTTCCCCTCCACCCTCTCATCCCTTCCCCTGCCGCCACTCTCCTTTCCCCCCCTTTCCCAAACGAAGCCTTCGGTGGTACCCGCCGATGCTAGGCTTTGTCTCCGTGCCTTCTCTCTCCCTTTTTCGGACGCCATCATCAGGTTCTGACTTGTCTCCTCTTTAAGCACTTCACCAGAGCCCGCTCTACGCGCGTCCCTCGGCCACTTTTCACCCCCCGCTGACACACCCCCGCCGTCCGCTGGGATCTTATCTAACCCCGCGCACGCTACAGCTTTCATCGCGCTCTGATTTCGCCGCGAGTAGGTGTCCGTTTCCGCGCATGCACACGGATTCGCACCCTTCTCCGCTTCTGCTCCTCGCCCTTCGCCCATGCCCGCACCACCATCGCGCCCGCCCCGCGCCCGCCACCGCGCCGATACCCACGCACAACCACCGCCCCCACGTCACTCCCGCTCCCTCATCCACTCGGCTCTCCACTCCCTGCGGCCTCTCGTCTCAGCGCGAAGAATCCATCCTCTCTCGCGCCAGTGCCCGCCCGCCGACGCACCCACCTGCCCATCCGCCCGCCTGCCCGTCAGCCCCCATTCCGCCCGCTTGCCCATCAATTCGCCCGCCCGTCCATCCGCCCGCCCGCCTACGCACCCACCTGCCCATCCGCCCGCCCGCCCGCCTACGCACCCACCTGCCCACCCGCCCGCCCGCCCGCCTACGCACCCACCTGCCCATCCGCCCGCCCGCCCGCCTACGCACCCACCTGCCCATCCGCCCGCCCGCCCGCCTACGCACCCACCTGCCCATCCGCCCGCCCGCCCGCCCACGCACCCCCCTGCCCCTCCGCCCGCCCGCCCGTCCACGCACCCACCTGCCCCTCCGCCCGCCCGCCCGCCTACGCACCCATCTGCCCATCCGCCCGCCCGCCCGCCTACGCACCCACCTGCCCATCCGGCCGCCCGCCCGCCACGCACCCACCTGCCCATCCGCCCGCCCGCCTCGCACCCACCTGCCCATCCGCCCGCCCGCCCGTCAGCCCATCCGCCACTCGCCCATCACGCCCGCCCGTCAATCCGCCCGCCCGCCTACGCACCCACCTGCCCATCCGCCCGCCCGCCCGCCACGCACCCACCTGCCCATCCGCCCGCCCGCCCGCCACGCACCACTGCCCATCCGCCCGCCCGCCCGCCTACGCACCCATCTGCCCACCGCCCGCCCGCCCGCCTACGCGCCCACCTGCCCATCCGCCCGCCCGCCCGTCTACGCACCCCCCTGCCCATCCGCCCGCCCGCCCGTCAGCCCCCATTCCGCCCGCTTGCCCATCAATCTCGCCCGCCCGTCAATCCGCCCGCCCGCCTACGCACCCACCTGCCCATCCGCCCGCCCGCCCGCTTACGCACCCATCTGCCCACCGCCCGCCCGCCCGCTACGCACCCACCTGCCCGTCCGCCCGCCCGCCCGCCTACGCACCCACCTGCCTATCCGCCCGCCCGCCCGTCAACGCACCCACCTGCCCATCCGCCCGCCCGCCCGCCTACGCACCCACCTGCCCATCGCCGCCCGCCCGCCTACGCACCCACCTGCCCATCCGCCCGCCCGCCCGTCAGCCCCATTCCGCCCACTCGCCCATCAATCCGCCCGCCCGTCAATCCGCCCGCCCGCCTACGCACCCACCTGCCCATCCGCCCGCCCGCCCGCCTCGCACCACCGCCCATCCGCCCGCCCGCCCGCCTACGCACCCACCTGCCCATCCGCCCGCCCGCCCGCCTACGCACCCACCTGCCCATCCGCCCGCCCGCCCGCCTACGCACCCACCTGCCCATCCGCCCGCCCGCCCGTCTACGCACCCACCTGCCCATCCGCCCGCCTGCCCGTCAGCCCCCATTCCGCCCGCTTGCCCATCAATTCGCCCGCCCGTCAATCCGCCCGCCCGCCTACGCACCCACCTGCCCATCCGCCCGCCCGCCCGCTACGCACCCATCTGCCCACCGCCCGCCCGCCCGCTACGCACCCACCTGCCCATCCGCCCGCCCGCCCGCCTACGCACCCACCTGCCCATCCGCCCGCCCGCCCGCTCTACGCACCCACCTGCCCATCCGCCCGCCCGCCCGCCTACGCACCCATCTGCCCATCCGCCCGCCCGCCCGTCACGCACCCATGCCCATCCGCCCGCCCGCCCGCCTCACGCACCCACCTGCCCATCCGCCCGCCCGCCCGCCTACGCACCCATCCTGCCCATCCGCCCGCCCGCCCGCCCGTCAGCCCCCATTCCGCCCGCTCGCCCATGAATTCGCCCGCCAATTCTGCCGCCCGCCAATCCGCCCGCCGGCCATCCGCCTGCCAGTCCGCCCTCTCGCCAGTCCGCCCGCCCGCCCACGCACCCGCCTGCCCATCCCCCCGTCAGCCCCCATTCCCCCGCTCGCCCATGAATTCGCCCCCCCCCCCTGCCGCCCCGCGGTGATCGGGCGAGGCGGCGCGCGGGTTTTTGCAGGCGCTGTCAGCGGGAATGGCTCCATCCTTTTTATCACGCGCGCTGGGATGAGCGCAGTAATGAGATTGCTGGGTGTGGTGTGAACTGTGTTACCTGGTGAGCCATGTGCATTTGCACACAGCGCTACGATAGAAATGGATGTTTCCCATCAATTACATGTCGGATTCGGGCAACAGAGGAACAGAGCAGCATCCGTTCTCTGTTGACAATTAATGACATGTCGAACAAAAAGTATCGTCAGTTAAATGAGCTCTACAGTTGGTAGAAATATACGAAAATATTATGAATACAAATATATTCTCGAAAGAGTTACTACAAAATGTGTCGGTTTTAGCCTTCTGAATAAAAAAAACTGCACCTCTTTCTGTTATTATCACTTTAACATGAAGAAATGCATACCCATATCCACAACAAAAATATAATCCCACTAACTCATTACATATCTATTCAGTATAGTTCGGAGGACTGGCAATAAACGATTTCTGTTAAGAAATTGTTAGTAAAATTAAAAAAATGCTTATAGCCAAGATAGTTGAAATATTTTCAAACATTATAAGCCATCTGCTTTGATTGTTTTAATATTTAATGTTCTCTCACTATATCAAATACATCCAACTGTTTTTTTAACTTTTGTTCAGAAATATTGAAATTTTATAATTACAAACAACACTGTCTTTGGCGTATGTTTTGTACGACTACTAAAATCTTGAGAACTATTTAGTGGACTTCAATGGGTTTAACTTCGTTTATAAAGTTAGCCATTCTTTAGAATGTTTAGTGTTTAACACTGAATTTTTTTACCATACTAATATTGGGGTCCCCTTGTCAATTTGGAGTTGAATGTACGAGTGTATGTTAGTACGGAATTTCAAATCCAACTTCTTGGAACAAGTGCTAGGGAATCAAAGACAACTTTAGAGAGGAGTACTACACTGGCAGAAGTAGAAGAATAGGAAAAATATAAAGTCGTTAATGGAGCCAAGTGTGACAAGAAAAGAGAGGAACTATTTGTAGAATTCTTCTCATGTACTGGAATAAATTGCGCTAAAGGGGGAGGAATTAGAGTGATGTTGGAAATATCCCCAAAGATGACTGATAATTTCTGAAAAGAACAAGGATTGAAATGAAACGATCGACCTGTATTACGTAATCGAGTTAGACAAAATATTTTGTGCTTATTTTATTCCAGAATAAAGCTGTTAAGAAATGTTAAGAAATTAATGAACTGTGTGAATGGTATAGTAAATTATTAACTTTTTTAAATTGAAAAATAAAAAAATTTTAAATTAAATTTCGTTAACACATACGTTGTAGGTTTTGCTGCAATAATTAATATGAACATATTGAATCATTTTATATTTTTTCCGCTCCGTTCGTCAATACGGACAATGCTATTAAATAATTAAATATATTGAAATTAAATGGTCACAATATTGAATAAAGAACAAGTGAACATCAGTAAAAAAATCAATTTATATTCCATAAATACATTTAACGATGTATGTCCAAATATGGGCAATTCGCTGGTTAAGGTTTTCATTATTCAAAATGAATAAACAAAATCCGATGTAGGAACATCCTTGAAGCAGACTGTGAACTTAAACGGATGAAGTGCACATTAGTCAACAGATGGGGTCAAGTTAGGTGAAGTACTTACTTTACTGTGAAGTGGAATATAAGGTAGCATGTGATACGACAGCTGTGGGAAGATTTTAAAACTAGTAAGAGACAAGGTGTATTGAAACAATGGCGCAATTTATAACAAATTCAGCCCCAGTTGGCGCGCCATTTCAAACAAACTCAGTCCCTCGTTGGCGCGCCATTTGAAACAAACTGTCTGATTTATTTTTTTAATTTAATATTTCCTCTGCCCTTCTAATATTAATTCAACGTAACCCGTTCCAAATTTATAAAAGAATATGGGCGCCAGGAAAAGATTACGTTAATTCAATTATTAAAATTAATCTTCAACTGCTATGTCCATTAAATTAATATCCGGCTAACTGGGTCGATGGGTCTTATAAGAAATATTCGCTATTGCCTACTAGTAGCCAATTATTCGACCTGCCATCTGTACAGACTGGCCGAGGAATCTGAAAAGCAAATATACATTTCTAGCTACTCATTTGCTGCAATTGGCCAAATGAAAATCATCTTTTCTATTCACAGAAACTTGTAAGTTTATTCAATGTTCCTTGTTAACAATACGAAACGTTTGGTCATGACCAGTCTCAAAGCTTATATTGCAGTACCCGTCTTCGCATGCTCTTGAACGATGTCGCCGCATTTTCAATCTTCCCCGGTATCGATGGCTCCAGGTCCAAATACCATCTTCTTTTCTTCCGTTCTGGTACAAGTGTATTCAAGTCACTGATCCTCACCGCCTCATAAGTTGATAAGACTTAATTAATTTTCCTTTTAAAAGTTCCCAGTTCTTTCTACGCGTATACTTAAAATATTAAAGATTAGCAAACTATTATCTGCATCAAATATTCCCAGTCCTGTTGCCGACAAATTCACCTGAGTTCACAATTCTAGCCGCGGCACTAGAAATATTTCCAAGATCCAATTTCCGCACCTTCCATCAATGTTCTATGTCCGACAATCATACGCTTCAAAGTAAATGTTCACAATTCCCAAACTCCCAACGTCAATTATCTACACACGATCCGCATAGAACCACGGCATAAGTCAGAATGCATCCATATTCCCTTCTTTCAGCCCTGCAAAACTCGGTCCGTCTTCCTACTGTTTCTTGTCACAAAAAATGCCATGCCTAGCCAATCCCTCAATCACAAATTCAATTAGCCGCGCCCCAGACTGTCATTGCTTTCTCGGCCAATCCCCAAACAGTTTACTTTGTCAACTAGCCGCGCCCCGTGGTTCAAAGCAATGAAGTTTGTTGACCTTGACGACAACTCGTCTACCGTTGCTATGCCGCCATATTTACAAATGTCTATCGTTACAATTCACCCTGTTTGCAATAAATGTGACGCAATACAAGGTCCCACATATTGGTATGTCACAGTATAGTTTCATTCCACTCTCTCTGTCGCAAATGTCACTTTTCACGATACCATCTAGTCTAACCTCACAGTGTACCTCAGCTGACATTTTGCTTTGCATATTCGGCGACATGATGACCACATAATTTTCAATGCATGCCAACAAACTTCTCGCAACCCACATTCGGACACGTCTTAATTTTGCCGAAATCATCCGTTCATCGTTACTCATACAGGTTTATCCCCATTGTCTGACGATTTAACCCTGCTCTCCTTATTTTAGTTATATTTAGCATAGTAGATGTGAAGCAATCAGTAATGGTGATTCGGGCGAAGCGGAAAAATTGAGATGGAACGTGAGGTCGCTCAACCTTAATATTTGTTAGAGCAGCAAGATATGTTTGGGGCCAACACCCTCTCCGCCACTACACGCTCGCTGTTCCCTGCTCTTTGAAAGCGTGGTTCGCACCGGAGCATGCTCAGTCATTTCGCGATGAACTCAAATGGGAAATTGCCAATGTCTGCAATTTGCATCATCGACTGAGCTAAATACATGGTATCTCGGTTTCGGAGATAATGGGGTCGGAGTTCTGGTCCCATGACCTGACATTCTGAGCGGTCAAACCTGTGCATTGATTGGAAACTGAGTTGCAAAGGGAGGATCTGTGGTACAGATGCTGAAACTGCAACCTCAATGCACTGCGCCTAAACTACACTTTCTCTTTTAAGTATTTCTACTACAATTCGGAAAATATTCTCTCTGGGTCGGAAAAATATTTGAGCTTATGAAAAAGTGAAATATCCAAAAATTATTGTCCTATATACAAAACTTTAAAATAACATTAGACCTCACAGTAAATGTACTAAAAGAAATAAAGTAATATCAATTTATTCCTTCGAAAAATGTATAATTCTTTGGACACAAGTTTTAGATCATAGTTCTGTTTGATGATCTAGATGTGTTAAGAAAACAGTGAACCACAATTAGGGTTTAGCAATTTTTTCTCAAATGAGTGTTTAAGACAATTCTTGGCAAGGGAATCTATGTAAATTACAAGATGCTCTTTATCGCGAGAAATTCTTTATCGGTTGGAGCAGAGAGGAATCTTCTGCAGGCTCGACCTCAATATTTTATGAACCATAAATCTATGGAGGGCTCATCCAATATAATTTTTACGGGCATTAAGGGCGAGTCAATCGTTCATTATTACGTCAAGATGTAGATTGGGTCATACACATTTGAGTGAATAAATTTATAA
The DNA here is from genome assembly GCA_964035755.1 of Teleogryllus oceanicus. Classification (NCBI taxonomy): domain Eukaryota; kingdom Metazoa; phylum Arthropoda; class Insecta; order Orthoptera; family Gryllidae; genus Teleogryllus; species Teleogryllus oceanicus. The sequence continues at coordinate 80,702,771 of CAXIVR010000012.1, forward strand.
GATATATAATTAAAAGTGACATTATGGGGGGAAACACAAGGGAAATTAGTCACGAGATTCATACTTAAAATCAAAACTAAAAAACTCCAAATTTTGAATGTGATAATGAATAAATGTTTGTAAACTATTTCCTACATGTGCAGCCCATTTGAATTATTATGAATAAATTCTAGTGCTTGTTTCTAAATAATTATGTTTTGGAAAACACATTTTTGTTTAGTGCCTGTCAACACACATCAGCGCCAAAAATTCAGTACTTTTTTCCTATTCTTATTTGATTTGTTTCATTTTTACAACTTTAATTTTTTTCTGACGTTACTTATTATTCTACGCACAGCCCTGCACGGTTCAGCGCGTAGCCACTAGCGTATCACCAGGTTGAGGGTCGATGGTGGAGAAGAGCGGAGAATGTCATGAATATCAATTTTCTGCTCCGGCGAATTTATGGATCAGAGGAGTAATCTTAAATTGCTTACTTCGTTTACATGTCTGGTCAAAGCCGCCACTCTCAACCAAAATCCACAATAATTACTCAGATTCATCATGACTAAATAAAAAAATATGTGCTCCGGCTACTGTAATCTAAACGGGCGAACATTTGTGAAAAAACTCTGACCTCGCTTCCCTTTATGATTATTTGTCATGGCATGTATTACAGACAAGAGGATTTATTTTTATTTCATTTCCCTAGGTTCCGCCTTGACGGGAGGACGCTAATGACAGAGAAGCAGATCGCCGCCTACCCGCGGGGTCTCCCCGCCCCGCCCCGCCTCACCTTTCTCCCCCATGCCCATCCCCGCTCCGCCCCACAACACCCATCCCTCCCCGCCCCACCCCGCTCCGCCCTGCCAAGACCTCCAACGCCCCTTTTTCCCCGCCCTGCTACGCCCCAAATCCCGCCACGCCCCCACAGGCTTCCACGCTCCCACCCCGACACACCCTACCCGCCACGCCCCTCACCCCGCCACGCCCTACCCCGCCACACCTCATCCCACACCCCATCTCACCACGCCCCCACCCCGTCACGCCCTCCACCCCGCCACGCCCCACCCCGCCAACCCCTCCACGACCCCCAACCTCGCCACGACCCCACCCCGCCACGACCCCACCCCCACAACCCCGATCCCCCACAACCCCCACCCCGCCCCGCCCACCAACCACCCATCCTTGTCCACCTCGCCTGTGCAAGGGCGCAGCAGGGTGAGGGAGTGAAGAGGCGCTCGTGCTCGCATCGATTAACAGCACAAAGCGCCTCCGGTGCTCGCGCGCTCTGCTCACGCTAGATCAACACGCGGCGCCGCGCAACGGACCGCGCCCCGAAAGAAGGGCGGAGGCGGTGTCGAGATTTTTCATTCGATTGACAGTGAGTATCGATTCAGAGACAACCACATACTCGTCAGTTGAGTAAGTTGAGCGCGCGTTATATCCAGAGGGGTGGCGGTGTTCTTCTTTCAATGGACCTGGCGCCGATCTACAAGAATGATCGTGGGTGGTTCATGGCCGATTTGCGGGAGTGCTGCTTCGGCATTCGCCTGGTATTGATCGAAGAAACCACAGAATACTACCGATTAGAACAGCTGGGCGCAAGTATTCTCATCCAGAGAGCGGCTGAATGCCAACCAGCTCTACAGCTAATGTGGACAACTCGCCACCGCCGAGATTCGAACTCTGGGACCTCCCCATTCAACGATGCAGATTGCTCAGCGGATTTGTTTGAGGTGTCATGGTTCTTCAACTCCAATGGACCCTCTTGCCAGGGATTGGGAAGTTAAGAGAACGGAAATGTAAGACAGCGCGCGATCTGTACCCCGATGTATTCTGTGCTGCGCCGGCATAAACGTGGAAAACGTTGGACATCTTTTTTCATAGTAGTAGGCATTGACGCTTGTGTTAGCATAAAAAAATGACGCTGCTTTATTCCCTAATCGTTCTTCCCTGTTGCTTGCTTGAAGCACCAGAAAAAGAGACGAATATTGGACTTTTATATTGAGAATATTCAAGTGAAAATTTTACATCAGTGGATCTTTCGACAAAACTGTAATTTATTTCATTAATTTAAATTTAAGTAACATTAATTTTTGGAAATTTATTTTATTGTGATTTAATAAATTTAAAACGACACCATATTCGAAGCCGTCAGTGGGAGTAATCCGAAGTTCCATTGGAAGAACTTCGATCGACCACCGACGAAATGCTCGATTTTGAGAACTTCTCCCTTCCAACACGCACCTAGAGTTGGACTCAAAAATCAAATATTCAAGATATACACGTGACTCAGAATAAATTTTAGTTTCTAAGATTAGTAGAAGGGTCGGAAATCATAATTTTTTGCCAGTGAACATATAGTGAGAAATTATTTACCAAGGAATTACACATGTGACATTTCCTCTAATTTTTAGACAACTCCTTGTGCACGAATATTCGGCAGATACACGAAATTTCGGTGTTTGCCGGAAGCTTAGAGGTTGTAATTGCTGGCGCGGTGCCCCTATGGTGGGAGATACCTAGTTCAAGGAAATCCCCACTAATCGACAACATGTAGTTCGTCGCTCACCGCCAGATCTCACCTTCCAACGAGGGAAGATCACTGCCAACTCACTAGGAAATCATGCACTAAGCTTGCGGAACTAGTGATGGGTTGGTTGGTTGTTAGTGATTTCGGACGGGTCAACAGCTTAGGTCATTAGTCCCGTAAATGTAGTGCGTGTTTTTCCTCGGGAGGTGGCTGTGATCTCCCCCCCTTGGATGGCGAGATACTGCGCCAACCTACCATCGGCTAGCGGGGATTCCCCTAACCAGGATTCTCCCACCAGCGGGCACTCCCGGGATTCTCCCGACCGGTCTCTAGGCGTGTGTGGTAGTGAAGTGCATGTTAGTGTGTGTATGGGGAGAGGAAAGAACAAGGAAGAGGTAGAAAATATCGCGTAGTCCGTTAGGGTACTGCTCCAGCATTCGCCTCGTGTTGATAAAAAAAACGCGGTAAACTACCGATTGGAGCAGCGGGCCGCTAGAATTCTCTTCCAGACAGCGACTGAATTCAACCTTGCTGTGAAGCTAGAGTCAAAAATCCTGCCACCGTCGGGACTCGAACTTCGAATCTCACAGTCAGAGGGACTGCAGTGACATCAGTGGGCTGTAGGAATAAATAGTTGGCGCGCCAGAAACCACGTGAAATCTCCCTAATAGAACGTGACCTGGCAAACAGCAGTGCATGTGTGGTTGCCTACCAAACGGGCAAAGGTCGTATGTATACAGTATGTCACAGAAGGAAACGTCGAAACTTCAAAAATAAACTCGTAGGACAATTTTAAGCATATTTTGTCTAATAAACACCATGGATGTTCTAAATGGCTGAGCCGCAATAAGCACTCAAAAGTGGGTTAGAAAATATGTTTTCTAGACAAAAATTGCGTTGTAGAAACATATAAACACTCCAGATATATGAAAATTGCTAATTATTAACAAAATAAATGAATATATTTGATCAGAAGGAAAACTTAATCCAGAAATAAAAATGCACCCAATTTACACAGTTCGACTCCTTTTTTATTTCTCGGTTAATTTGTTTTATTTAACTAATATATTCGTTTATTTTGTTAATAATACACAATTTTCATTTTTCTGAAGTGTTTATATGCTTGTACATGAATATTGTTTCTTAGAAACCATGTGTTCAAATCTACTTTTGAGTGCTTATTGCGATTCATCCATTTCCAATATCCATGTAATTTATTAGACAAAATATGCTTAAAATTGTCTTAAGAGCTTACGTGTTTTCAAAATTTCGACGTTTCCTCTCCGGATTTACACTATTATATAAATTTTACATTATTATATAAATTATATATAATCATTTGGAAAAAGTTCATATTTAACTTCCTGTATCAAGCCCTAGAAGTATTTATTCTGTGACAAACTGTAGATATCCACCAGGTACTATCCCCAAAATTGAATTCAATTCACGAATTGTAAAACAATACCATTTTCATAACGATCGTTAAACTCAACATATTTCACATACTTTCTTTTACTTTTGTAATTTTAAAGACGTATTTAAATCTCAAAGAATAAACTTGTTAGTGGTTGAAAACAGATTTGCAGGAATTAATAAAAGAAAACGTTAAAAAATTTTTTAAAAAATAATGTAAAAATTAAAAAAAAATTGATGGTAATTGTGGCGTTTAATTGTGTATCTCTTTTCATTCAACTTTACTTCCTAGACGATACGAATGTACCTGCGTCCACATATCTATAAGGACACCCAACTTCCGAAGAGCTGAAGGCGGCATGTAGGTGAGTAACAGCAAATATAACAAATAACGCGAGTATTAAAGATGGTCTCTTATCTGTAAATGAGAACAAACGTTTTGGAAAGAAATAACTTGCCTAATGATTTAGAAGATAGTGTTGTTAATAATTAGCAACAGAGTGGAACTGTTCAAATCCCGCTGTTCCATTCTAAGAAAAAGTTGAAAAAATAAGACGATATATTATAATACGTCGCTCGTATAATACCATGCTCGACGTTTTTTGCTGCGCATGAAATATTTTCTTTTAACACGGCAGACGACGTACGAGAAGACAGCGAGGAATCGTGCACTTTTAAGGGAGCAGCTTTGAAGGTTTACAACGTGTTGGTATGAGAGGGTAGCGCCCCCTTCGCCGAATCTAGCAACGGACTGGCACATCTGGGCGCAGATGTTTGGACAACGCAGCGCCGCTCGGAAGGACTCCCCCCTCGCGGCCACATCCGACTTTCAGTTGAAAATCAAAATTTGTACGAAGCAAGCTACCATTGAACAATCGCTTCTCCACCCGCATTTCCTACGCCAATCGTAGGAGACGTACCGGTAGCGGTAGCTCAGTGCATCAACTGATGTCACTGCAGCGCCTCTGACCGGAAGGTCCTAGGTTCCCACCCCACGGCGGCAGGATTTTCGACACTTAGCTTTTCATCTAGGTCGAGTTCAGTCGCTGTCTGGCAGGATAATTCTAGCGGTCGCCTGCTCTGATCGTTAGTTTTCCGTGGTTTCTCCGATCAACACCAGCTGAATGCCGGAGCAGTACCCTACTAAACGGGCCTCTGACCGCGCGCGATCTGTCCATCCTCTTCCTTGTCCTATCCTGTCCTCTTACACACACTTACACTAACATACACTACACTGGTACATATTCGGGAGATCGGTCGGGAGCTTAGAGCTTGTCCGCCTGGGGCGGTGCCCGCGGGTGGGAGAGTCCTGGTGATGGGAAACCCCAATAGCCGACGGTAGGTCGGCGCCGGATCTCGCCATCGAGTGGGGAAGATCACCGCCATCTTCCGAGAAAAAGAACATGCACTACACTAACGGGACTAATGACCGAAGCAGTTGAAAATAAAAATCAATCAATCGTAGGACGTACGTGGCGCCTCGCGGGAACACGGGAGCCCCGAGCCGGGAGACGAAGAAACCTCTCTAAGGAAATTTCCGGCGAGGAGCGTGTGAAGTTGGGGAGGGGCTCCATCGCAGGAGCGGGGACTGACGCAGGGCCAGTGGGTGCCGCAGCCGCTGCCGTCGGCGTCGCCCGCGACCCCGCTTCCGAGCACGCCAGCCGCAGCCGCCCGGCACGGGAATCCGACCGCTTCCCGGCGCATCGCCGTTGAACCGGACTCTCCGCCACGGGTGACCAAGTAAGTGGTAAATAAGCACGAACTGAGTGCAGTTAGGAGACCGGCCGGACTCGACAACCGATCGGGAGGCGCGATTGTTATTAACCGTGCGTGAGGTACGTTATCACCGCGATCACCACCGGAAACGGAAGGAGCGAAGAACGCCAGGACCAAAGGCAAGGGATCAGCCGGCCAGAGTCCCCTCTAGAGGGAAGCCCTCGGCTGCCGCCGCCGGCGCCACGGCGCCCATCGCCTACCTGTGCACCTGCCACGCCCTTGGTCAGCAGTTGCCGCTCGGTGACGTCACTCGCACCCGACAAAAACGCCATTGAAGCCATTTTGTAATTTGAATGAAGGTAGTTTTTAAGCGCGCCTACTATTTATTCCTGCGAAAATGTATAATTGTTTGGACACAAGTTTTAGATCATAGTTCTGTTTGATGATTTGGATGTGTTATGGATGTTTATCTGGATGTTATCTGGATGTTTGATGATTTGGATGTGATTCGGTCGCTATGAGTTGACCACTATCTCTTATCTCTTCTTTGTAATCTAATTTTAGAGTGAGAGTAAGTTCGTGTTTCATTATACACTGGCTGAAAAAGTATTGCAACACTCCGATTTGCATTGTACAATTTATTCCTCCGTACAGATTCGGCACATACAGACAATATTACACTTGATCACACAGGTAGAACCATGTGAGACTCGCACGTCTAGCAACAGAGAGAACCATGGACTGAAAACGCTGCATCAATACCGCATGTACCAGCCGCGGGCAATACGACAAACCCTGATGCGGGCTGGCATCCCATCGTACAAGTGGCGAATAGTGTCCTGCGGTGCACTGCTCGCGCCGCCTGCCCCGCCTCACGCAGAGCAGGCAGAGTTGTTGGGAGTCGCAGCACGGATGAGGCGTTGGCGCATCATGTCCCACATGCTCGATCGGGACAAATCCGGCAAGCGTGCCGGCCAGGGCAGTTGACGAACATCGCAGAGAGCGTGTTGAGTAGCGCGGCAGTGTGCATAAAGGCAAGTTTTCTTATTTGTCACGAGTGCAATTGTACCCCTTTATCCACGTATGATGTTTAATATTTTTTCGTTTTAATTTAGAAATAATTTAAATTTTGAGAAATTCAAGCACATCTTTACCATTCGTGGCATACATTTGATAACGTCGGATTCCTTCCGAAAAGATCTATTTCAGTGGTCCTTGCATTGTGTACTTATAATAACCATAGTGAGTTAGAAGATGAAGAAATGTTTCCCAATGGAAGATTTTGATTTATGATTAAATATTAGCATTAACCATACTTGGCATAGTAACATTGCTTACCCGAAAATTAAGTGTAAGAGAGAATACAACATATGTAATAATTGAGAAGTAAAAAAGACATATATAAACAAGTTACATCTGACTCAGTTTTGCGTGTGTACTTTTTAGAATGGGTAAACACATCTGAAGATTATATTTTTACATTTGTAATACGCTAAGACCAAACGTTTTACATGTAAAACATTTAGTTTATTCATATTAAATAGTTTATGTTCCATTAGTCATCGGGAGCGATGACTCAGTACATCAACAAATGTCACTGCTGTGTCTCTGACCGGAGGTCCTAGGTTCGACTCCCGACACTAGGTCGAATTGTCGCTGTCTGGAAGAGAATCCTAGCGGCCGGCTGCTCTGATCGGTAGTTTTACGTGGTTTCTCCGATTAACACCAGGCGAATGCCGGAGTAGTACCTAACATATGGGCCACGAAACCCGCGATATTTCCTTCCTCTTCCTTGTCCTCTCCCTTACACACACACACTTACACTAACATGCATTTCTGGGGCGATGCCCCGCTGTTGGGAGATGCCTAGTTTGGGAAAACCCGCTAGTCGACGGCAGGTCGGCGCCGGATCACGCCATTCAATGGGGGAGATCACCGCCACCTCCCGATGAAGACATGTACGAAACTTACGGGACTAATGACTTTAGTAGTTGACGCTCCGAAATCACTAATCAATCAATCAATCAAATCCATTAGTCAGCTAGTCCATTAGTCAAACTAATGATTACTTCACCAATTTTGTCATTCATTGTTCATTTTGTGGCGAGAAACCAAACACGGAAGTTTTTCTAGCCTTCCAAACCTAGCAGGAATCTGTGTTTACGGAAAATATTAATTTACTTCCACAATCTTCAGCTTAACTGTAAGTCTTTTTGTTTTCACAATCAAACCATTGGACTTATCAATTTTAATGCACGCCACTGTACGTATTTGTTTGTATGTACTTGTGTGTATCTGCTACAGTACCAAAGTCCTTCTTGTTTTTCCTTTAAAATAACTTCAAACGATCTTTCTAACCTAGCCTTTTCATTATATCTTAAATTTCTTGTGGAACCATTGCTTGACACTTCCTTTTCCTGTTTTCAAATACCCCGAAGTCCCGGTCTCAGGGTAAATAACTGTGCCCGTTGTCAAGAAATTAACTTGTATGACATCATAGATGCCTTTTGCAATAAAAATAAAACATCACAGTGAGTATCATACGGTTTTTATTTTGGCCTGCACAGTTATCACATCATATTTTAATTTGTTTTTAGGTTTAAGATCTGCACACCATAATGGTTCCTTTATTATTCTCCACAGACTCTGCTCATGGAGTTGTATCTTGCACCTTCTGTTGATCAATGCGTCAACTACATAGGCAGTTACTTGGAACTTCTATCTGTTACCATTGAATAGGCAGAAGGACGTACACCCTTTGCTATGAAAAAAGGGAAAATTTAACTTTTTGGCACTGATACCGCTCTCCCCGTCCTCTCTACAATTAACAAATTTGATCATTTTTCTGAATTCTGACTTGTAATTGTGGAGGTTTAATTGGACTCGTGTGATTGAAAAAGCGATAATCAACGATTTTTCATGAAGTGTTAATTAGCAATTTTTTTTAACTAAACGAAAAATGTATTAATTGTATTCGTAGGGTAAATGGAAACGTGTTCGTGAAAGTGACACTATTCCACCCTTATAAGGAAAGGATGTGCTGGTTGTTAATAGAAATATTTGAAAAGGGAGTCGAAGAAGAAAATATATTCATTTGATATTGTTGGTAACATTTCCCAAAAAGTATTAATAATTGCGTTACTTTTCCTTAAAGATACAAATACATACATATGGGAAAATATCTTCTTCCACGTTGCTTGGGGCAAAAACATCGATCAGACGAAAATCGAGAGTGAAAACATTTGAAAATTTCTTTCCCAACATTAGAGAGATATAATCGTCAATATTATCGTGTAGTGAATTTAGTATTTATCAACGATTAATAAGAATATTCACAAAAATACTAAATGCAATATGCGAATACAAAGAAGTTTCTCAGAAGAAAGTCGCCACCATCGCGCAACAAACTTGTTACTCGTGAAAATTCATTTACAGATTTCTCCAGATAGTACTACAAATTTGTGACTAGTATTTCATTCCATATCGTATCTGAAGACTGAATTTGCCATCACGGACAGAGTTAGGCGCTTGCTTAGTGCAGTTTCGCCCCGTGTTGGCGCGGGCAGCGCGCCCAGGCGGCGAGTGAAAGAAAGAGCCTCGCGCCGTGTGCAACGCTTGTGCCGTCCGCGCAGGCGCTCTATGCCCGCTGGGCGGATTGGGCGCGCGTGCTCGATTTGGCGGCGCGGTTACAGCTGGTGGCGAAATCAATGGACAGGCGGGGATGATCCCTGATATCTGAGGGAGTACCTTCAATGGAGCAGGTGGAATGGAGCCGCAAATTCCTTCTCCAATTCAAAGTCCATTGGAGGAGGAATTAAATAGGAGTGTATCCCATTCTAAACTTCCAAGAATCCGAATCGTAATTCCCTGAATGTCTCGAAACGCGAACCTTTGAATTACTTCATTTACCCGGTGTTCTAAATATGAAAAAAATATCTTTAAGTGGAAAAGAAAATGTTCTTTAACTTCAAGTACTTTAACGAAAACTATCCCGCTCGCGACCATCCCACTAGCATTATCACCGATAGAACTACATTCTTTTATCCCATAATGGTCATTCCCTCAATAGTGACCAATTAATGAGAATTTGTTTTTATATTATATAACAATGTTTAATTGGTCTTTTTCAGTTAATAAGTTGCAAATATCTATTTACTTCCATACAAAATAAGTGTACTTTTAAAAGGCAGAAAATCTGTGCAAGCAAAGCAGAAGCGTATCGCGGAAAGGAAGGTGGAAAATCCATGAGAAACCAAGTGTGCAATGACATTGTGACATAAAATATATAAACCCCTAAATTGAAATTAACCTAATTAGATTTTCTCTCTTAAAAATCCGATTTAAATGTGTTATGAAAGAAAAATGAAGCGATGGGTATTTGGGTGTTAAAATGGACTCTACGTTCAATAAAAGGGTATATTCAACTTAAGTAAAGTCGGAAAAATACGTGTGAGTAGCGTAACTTAAGTACCTTCTGCAGTTTTTGATTGATTGATTGATTGATTTTTTCGTGTTTCCGGGCACGTGAACTGCTTTGGTCATTACTCGCGTTAGTGTAGTGCATGCTTTTTCTCTCGGGAGATGGCGGCGATCTTCCCCCGCTGGATGGCGAGATCCGGCGCCGACCTACCGTCGGCTAGTGGGGTGTCCCCCTAACCAGGACTCTCCCACCAACGGGGCACCGCCCCAGTCGGGACAAGCTCCCGACCGGTATCCCGGAATATGTGGTAGTGTAGTGCATGTTAGTATAAGCGTGTGTGTAAAGGGAGAGGATAGGACAAGGAAGAGGAAGCAAAGATCGCGCGCGGTCCGTGGCCCGTTTGGTAGCGTGCTGCTCCGGCATTCGCCTGGTGTTGATCGGAGAAACCACGGAAAACTACGGATCAGAGCAGGCGGCCGCTAGAATTGTCCTCCAGACAGCGACTGAATTCGACCTAGCTGAAAAGCTAGTGTCGAAAAGCCTGCCGCCATCGGGACTTGAACCTGGGACTTGCCGGTCAGAGGCGCTGCAGTGTCATCAGTTGATGCACTGAACTACAGCTCCTGGTCTGCAGTTTTTGAACGGTTGAACTTATTGCACTGCTGTTTCACAGAAGTGCATGAGGGAATGGGGCTAGTTAGTACACATATTCATTTCCATTTTATCACTTGTATTTTATGGAATATTGAGGTAACCTCCTTTCTCTTAAATGGAATTATAAATATTTTTATGACGAGCGTAAAAAGACAAATAGAATGATTTACATGTTATAATATGTTAAGTAAGAATTTGTTTATTCATTTTAATATTTTCGACTCGTTTTAACAGATATTGTAACTTCCCGAGGGAGCGGCGTGACTTGGAATGGTGAACTGTTGCAGTCAAAGTATCTATTAAATACGGGTCGCAATAAAATCAAAATTACACAAAAAATGTTTTTTCTAAGATATGACAATATGTATATCATTGGATTCGTATTTGTACGCTCGTCATGATAGACTAAAAATATGAATAGTTCTATTTGAAAACAACAAAGTTACCTTAATATCTCGTAAAATACAAGTGATAAAATGGAAACGAATACATAAATCAATTAGCTCCATTCCCTCATGCACTTCCGTGAAAACTGCATTCCAGTAACTTTAACAGTTCAAAAAGTACAGGAGGTGCTTAAATTACGTGACTCACCTGTATATACAAATTTACTTAAGGCAATTATATTGTCATTTCGAATGCATTCGGTATGGGATACATTACATGGCCTATATTTCTAGATGTTCAATTTATTTGTGAAATTATCCTTGCATCTTGTGAAATTATCCTCTTATCTTTCCAGTATGATAAACTGGAAATAATGCGGGCAGCTCGAGAAAGTATGTGCTGCTCTACTAGTTTATTATTAGAATGGAATAATTTGTATAGAAACAATTTACAGCTCTCGTTAGAATTACAATACAATATGCTAATTTCTACGGAATTGATCTATAATTGCTTTAGAATATGACTTTCTATCTCGATTCGGTTTTATTTCGGTCCTTGAAGTTGGATGAAGGCGTTTTGAGATTATTTCTTGCGTCGAACGAGACAAGGGGATGTGCCTCCCCTAAATCAAACAACTCTGAATTCTTTTCATGTTGCGCAGAATAGTTGCCTCTTGAATCAACACCGACGCCGTGACGCATCGCTGAGGCTCCTTTGTCACCTTCGCTGCCATTGGTGCTAGCGCTTCCTCTGCCACTTCACTTCCCACTAGCGGTCCTCTTTTGTCACCACCGGCCTCCATTGTCACCGTTCCGTCGTAAGGAACGGTTATTGATGTTGCTCCGTCACTTTGAGAATCCGTTCCAGTCACTTGGTTTGACTGGAGTCGGGAGGGAAAGAAACAGGGGTTGATTACGCCGCGGTAGTTTTTACAACATCCAACAGTGTATATGAACACCACGTCAGTGCGCACGAAGGATGATTAGAAGGTATCATAAAATGCCTATACAAACTTCAAATATCGCTTTCATTAACGTAAAGAATTGTTATTTAACAAAGCAGAAACAGATAGCATTACGCTGTGTTGTCGGAGTGTTGACAAATGAGACCCACGAAAGGCAATTCCAACCTTCACCAGCATTGCCATCGTCACTTTACAGCATTGATTGGAAATGAAGTGAATAGGCAGCGGATTTCTATGACGTTGCATATTTTGTCCGTTGTTCAAGGGATAGCTTAGTGAAATATCTTGACATTTGGTTAGAATTGGGTACTATGTAGATTAATATGTTAGTGGTTATTTGTCCGATTTTTCCTGTTGGTCAAAATTCGGGTAATTATAGGGGCATAGTTTACATATTTCGTTAAAATAGAGACTTGTCTCTGAAACGTTTCAACTTTTCATACGATGTATTTACTTGTGCGCGTTCATCAATTACAAAGAGCTTGTCACAGTTTGCGTTTGTTTCTTTTCTTAGATGATAAAATACTTGTGAATATGTAAGAAATTTCTTGATATATTTTTTTAAAACCAGGCAGAAGAAATGCAACAAGGCATACAATGTGCTTCACTAAGGTGAATAGTTACTTTAATTACTTCTCGCGCGAAGTAAGATAGATTATATTCGGTTTGCACAAAAATATATCTTTTCATTCCAAGCAAGATTATGAATTTTATCAAGAAAGATTAATGCAGGAAATTAATTATTGTTAATTTAACTTGCATTTTAAAGTGCATATTTGAGAATTTTTATGTCATAAATGTACACTGGAAGTTTGCGCACATTTTACTGGTACTTGCACCCATGAAACAAAAAATCCTCATTTGATACTCATCGACAAGATCTTGCAGTGAAAAAATTCCTGAAGATCTAAAAGACGTTCTTCATGATTGTATTAAAATTATCAATTTTAACAAATAAAAGCCATTAAATTAAAGAATTTTCAATATTTTGTGTGAAAGTACGGGAAGTTTGCATAGAACACTTCTGTTGGATACAGACGTCCGTTGGTTATCCCATGGAAAAGTGTTGAATTATTTTACGAAATTTAGCAAATTTAACGTCGAAATAATAAGTTTCGTATCAGAAAATCCACCTCAATTAGTTAAACAATTAAGTGATACTATTTGTATTCAGAAAATGGTATATCTAGCAGATATTTTTATCAATTTTAATGAGCTCAACACATCTCTCCGAAAAACAAATCCAATATTTTCAAGGTTCAAAGTAAAATCGACGATACTCTTAAAATTAAAATTTTGAGTAGATTTAGTTTTGAAAGGAAAAACTGAATGCTTTCCTGATTTGCACAATATTTTAGTAAAAGTAACACTAATTCGATAAACACGTAAAACATATTTTTGACAACATTTATCGAATCTACAAAATTTATTTGTTGAATATTTTCCTGTTCAAAAAGAAAAAAATATCTTGGATTCAAAATCCTTGTCAAGTCTGACATTGCCGAACGCCCAGTAAGTAATGAGAACAACAAATTGATATATCGATCGACACTCAATTGAAAGTAAAATTGTATCGAATTGATAATATTCATTATAAGATTTACTATAGAAATGAATATCCTGAAATTGACTAAAGAGCTGTGATTCATCTAATGTCATTTATACCTATCTCACTATGCGGAAAATCTTTCTCTTTGTGAGTAGCGACAAAAATAAAATACAGAAAAAGATTGGATGCTGTAGATGACTGTAAGTTGAATATTTATTATTCACGCCGTAAAAATGATATGCGACCGGCGATAAAAAAACAAGTACAGGCAAGTCATGAAAAACATTTTCTTTTATGTTAATTTGTTATAATTTAAAATATTTTTCATTTCGTTAATTATTCATAAAATGTATTTTAGAAAATAAATAAAATTAAAGATGATTCGCTACCTCTCTATTCATTGTCCTTTTAAAATGTTTGTATTGGACTTAAATAAAGACGCAAGAATAATTTTGTGAATTTTAATTGGAAAAAATGTTGATAAACTATTTTATCTGCAACTTAACATTCCTTCAAGAAAATTATGAGATGGAAGGATTCCTAAAAGTGTAAAAGGTTTAAGATCCCTAGTTTAGAAGTTGCGGTAGTAGATAAGTTTATTGCTTCTGATAAAGAATGGCAGTTAAAAATGGTATTAAGGCTGGAAATCAACAGATTTTAAAAGTTGGCGGTCTAATGAAACATAGGGAATAGAATAGATCAGAGTAAAAAAAAATTTTTAATTTAATTCCTTAACTTCAATTTTGAAGTAATTAAAGGCAAAAACATAAATGTTAATTTTATATGAACAGGACATTTCCAGAGTAAAAAAATGTTGTTTATCATTAGTATGGAATCCTGAAGACTGAATTATTGGTTGTAAATATTTTAAATGGTTTATCGTAGATGATTTTATATATTGATTTGTTTTGTTTTAACGATATGTCTCTCTCACAAAACTATTAAAATGTAGGAGGAATTCTGCAACGTAGAGGGTTTTTGTTGTATATCTCCAGCTAGAAACGGGGTATCAAGTTAGAAAAACCTGCATAAACAAGTAGAATGCTTGAACTTGGTCATTGAGACTAGATCCAGGGCTCTCGGTTCCACCGGTAGTGGGTTTTATGCAATGGTGTGCATATTTCCTTAGGTGTTAGGAACATAACTTATGAGTGTTTGGAGAAGTCAATACGTCTTGTGAACCTAAAATTCAGAAGTGTTGTGTTTAATTTGTTATTCTTGTTGTTGAGAACGTCTTCGACTTTTCATGAGAAGAAGCGATCGGCGGGAAGTCGAAAACGTACTCAGACCCGGACGATTGAGACTACAAAAGTGAGTGGTTCACGCACTACATCACGATCTCCTCAAATGTAATTCGATAGTAGGTAACGAAGAAATTGTTTGAAAGTCTAGTCTCAAGCCATTCAAATCTCACTAGCATATTGTTGACTACAAGTTACAGATTTCTGATTTACCCCACAAAGAGGAGTGACATTAAACCAAGAATGGATATTGGCAATGCGCGGTAATGTATAGGAATAATCAAACCACAATAGTAAAAAATAAATAGTATATATTAATTTTTTTCCCAGAAGTACCTTTCGGGAACAATATTTTCCCATCCTCAGTGGGTCTCTGACAAAGGGAAAATTTAATGATTAACGTACATAGAAACAGTGGTGTAAAGAATAAAATAGACAAAAGAAGTGAATGAATAATACAAAAATAGATTTTGAAAAATAATAAACAACATAAAATAACATACTGCCCAAGCAACGTGGATAACACCTAAACATTTACAATGAAACTGGATATGATCCAGCGTAGTCCAGATCTGTAGCTAAACTCTTTAGCAACTTGAAAACTGAGGATGGGAAAATATTGTTCCCGAAAGGTACTTCTGGACAAAAAATAATATATACTATTAATTTTTTTGTATTGTGATTTGATTATTCCTATACCTATAACATGGATTGCCACAAGATATCGGCTATTTAGCGCGGTAATGTATTGCGTAGAATTTCAATCCCCTCGTAGATAGTACAGATGGCAATGTCTCGATGGGTGCGAATGAAAGATAGTGTTGTTGAGAACTCCCGTGCCGCACGTGGACAATATGCATAGAAACCGTCAAATTTTCATGTGTTAACATCCCTAAAAACATTAAGAATATCATATTTCCCGATTGGAGCCGAAGGGACTCAGTTACGTGCAGTTGAATTGATCATTAGAGTAAAGAAAAAAAAAGAAGGCAGCCAACACAAAGGGATCTGAGGACTACTTATAAATTTCATCTCAGTTTGGATGCTAGTGAAGAAAAAAGTGAGAATGATGATTCTTTGTCAAATGATATCACAATATTTTATAGTCCACTATTAATTTTATTTCTTTGTACCTTACTGCTTACGACTGATATTTTCATATTAATGTTTCATATTTTCATAAGCCATAACATAAACACGAAACAATAGAACGTTTCTTACGAAATTTTGTAAAATGAGGCCTCTTCATCGAAAAAGTAATTTAGAGAATATCAACATCCAATTCCGAGAATATCGAACTTCCCATTCCAGCATATTGGAAACGCTGCTGTATTTGCTTTAGGACGTTTCATGTTTCTGGAAACGTTACCGTTCGCAGAACCAACAAGCGAGCTCATTGCAACAGCAGCCCCATCGCGCCTCCAGGGAGCGTACAACTCGCTAAGCCCAGCCGGCTAACTCGCGGGACACGCGGTGCAGCGGTGCGCGCCCAGTGGGGCGCGAGGGCGAACTATTGACTCGAAAGCGTTCGGCGTGTGCCGCCGCCGCCGGCAGCAGCAGGCCGGCTGGCGGATCCAAGATGGGATGGGATGCTCTCCCCCTCAAGCCAACAGTTTCTTGCTTTGAAATTTTACTCAATTTCATGAAAATAATTGCCACCAGTGGATTTCGTCGTATCCAAACCAGAATTCTAATTATCAATAGACTCATCTTTTCACTTCAAACCAACAATAAAAACACAGCCATATTCTTCTGCAGGGCTGACCAGGTTGTGTTAACTAGATGCAGAATAGGTTACACTCAAGCTCACACATGCCCATCTGATCACAGGAAAAACAGCTGTTATGTGTAATGTGTGTAATGTTTCTATGTATGTTAATCACTCATTTATGTGCCCCAGGTTTGAGACTGACCGGACGAGACATGGTGTTGAGAACTCAAGAGGTCTCAAGTGTACTGAAGAACAGAGAACAATCTAAACGGTTTCTCAAGTTTTTGAAGACCATAAAATTGTACGGGGATATATAAGACAAGTGTATAAACTTTAATAATGTGATGTGAATGTTCCTATAAATGTCATAACTTCCCATGTACAAAAATATTAATGTGATTGTGTAGTTGTCGCTAATAACCTTTGCAGTTGATGCGATATAAAATAAAATAAAATAAAAACAATAAAATATTGTATAATCCAGAATCGCTCGCCTCTAGCAGGGAGGATCACACCTGCAACTTGCAGTGTCCTGGCGAATCTGGACGATCTGACGCGACGCTGAAATATATAGAGGAACCATTTATAATGTATTTCGAATTAAGTTTATGATATTCATGAGTTTCTGCGGTCTTAAGTCGAAGATCATGTACCGCAGCATCAGAGAAGTTGTACTCTTATTAACAAAATGAATTAGCAATTACAAAATCGAAATCGTAATTATAAAATTAATGAGTAATTACAAAATTGAGTTAACTTTTTCTTAATTTTTTGTTTTACATTTGTCGACAAGCTGAATTACATACAAATGTAGAGAAAATTGTAGTGTTTTCAAATTGCCGGGATTAGTGTAGCACGTGGAAAGAAAAAGTGCTTACTCAATGCTGTTATATTTTCACATTAACATAATTTATATTAATGTTCGTTCTAAAATAGTTTTTACTTTCTCGTATACTTATATATATACGAAGTATAGAGAAAGTTACGTAATGCTTCGGAAAACGGAAATACACCTTTTGGGGTCCCCTGATACTGAACAATTGTTTTTTTTTCAAAACGTCCATTCGTCCGTCAATCAATCCGTCTGTCTGTGAACACCACTAGCGCCTAAACCATACGGATATCCAAAATGAATATTGCCCGGTCGATCTGGCTTGACAGGAGGCGCTGCGATTTTGAAAATCTTTCTTTAAAATTTGGGGTACTTTACATGAAGCCCACGGATATTTTCAAAATTTTCTCAAAAATGGCTCCAAATTTTTTCTTTAAATTTATTATAAGAATAGAGTAAACTACACTTGTAAAGATTAAACAAGTCCGAATCTCACGATTATCGCTAAATTTTCGAAATTTTCAAAAAATTGAATATTTTGGCATCTTCCTACACTAAAAAACTTAAGTTAGAGAGTTTTCCTTCAAATGAAATGTATCCACAATTAGTTCTTTCATTAATGCCATGTACGTTTATTTCAAACTTTAGGTACATTTCGCTCAATATTGTATTTAAAAAAGTTACAAAAACAAGATTTTCTCAAAAAAGGCTCCAAATTATTTCTTTAAAATGTTTTAAGTATAGTACTAATTACACTCATAAGATGACATAAATGCTATATTTTTCTGTTTTTCCAAAAATTACAAAATTAAATTTTTTGTCTTCCTTATTTTTTTAAGGCAATTTCTTTTTTTTTTTTAAAAAATATAACTTTTCGAAAAATTGTTTTCTGATATAATGAGCCCAAAATTCCGCATTTTCAGACATTTTCTCAAAAATGTCTTCACATTTTTTCTTCAAACTCATTCAACGGCTAGTGCTAATTGTACTGCTTAAAATGACAAAAGATTCATTTTGGGATTTTTTGTTTTTTCAAAAATTACACAAATGTATTTCATTTGAAATATCTCTCACGCCGTTAAAATGCACATTTCCAGCGATTTGAAAACAATTCTGCATTTGCGAATTAAAGGGTCCCAAATGGCATTAAATGAAGTTTTTTGAAAATAAACATTTTTTGTGATAAAGAGCTTCAAATTGCGCATTTACAGTAACATTTACACCATTTTCTTTTCTTATAACGTCGGGTAATTTCTGCAATGAAAATTGCCATCTATGACGAGGTTTTACTCTTAAACCGTAAAGCTAGTCCACACCAAGGAAATTATAAAATTTTACTATGGGAGAGTCTGTGCCATTCTGTAGCATCACTAGTTGATTTGAGTTGAGATTGTAAATATATATATATATATATATATATATATATATATATATATATATATATCGTGATATCACAGATGTGTGTAAGAGATGATTTATGTTGCTATAGTGAGGCACTCTTGTTGTACTATAATAAACAAAAACGTGTTTAAACCTTTTCTATATCCTTAATTAAGATTTTTAATTAACATTGTATGTCGCAAAATTACACGTTCAGTAATTTAAAAATTATAATAATTACATAAATGTTGCTTTTAGGGCCGTATTACTTGGGTTGCGGGAGATGCTGTGCATCTCAGAGCCATAATTACCCAAGAATTGATTAAAATATTGAAATAGAAGGGACAAAAGTTGGATTTTGTTTCAAAAAAGGACTATGAAATTACATTTATAGCACGGCGAGATATTGGACACATACGACGAGTTCTGAAATAATAAACCAATAATTCAAAACTTCTTTTCAAATTCTTCAAAGTGACACTGTCTAGACCATGGAGTGGTGTGAAGTTGATTAAAAAACCCATTTCCCGTTCACGAAAATATGTGAATGGGTATGTTGTATCACTTCCTATTTCAATTTCTTCCTTATATTTCATTTTCATTAAACTTTCCCAGAGAAAATGTCACAAAGATTCAACGCAACGCTATCGCAAAATATTTTTTGAAGAATCAAACGTAAATATTACATACTCATATAGCAAACATTTGAAAATAGTATTGGCAACATGTCTGAAAAGTCATTTAGTGCAACATGTCTGAAAAGTCATTTAGTTATGTTTTCATTATATTTTTTTCCTTTTGTAACCACCAAATTCGTTTTAGTTGGTTGATTAGTGATTCCGGGCGCGTCAACAGCTTAGGTCATTCGTCCCGAAAGTGTAGTGCATGTTTATTTTCCTCGGGAGATGGCGGTGATCTTCCCCGCTGGATGGCGAGATCCGGCGCCGACATACTGTCGGCTAGCGGGGTTTCCCCCCTAATCAGGACTCTCCCACCAGCGGGCACCGCCCAGTCGGACAAGCTCCGACCGGTATCCCGGAATATGTGGTAGTGTAGTGCATGTTAGTGTAAGAGGGAGAGGACAGGACAAGGAAGAGGAAGGAAAGATCGCGCCGTTTGTTAGGTACTGCTCCGGCATTCGCCTGGTGTTGATCGGAGAAACCAAGGAAAACTACCGATCAGTGCAGCCGGCCGCTAGAATTCTACTCCACACAGCGACTGAATTCGCTGAAGAGCTAGTGTCGAAAATCCTGCCGCCTAGGACCTCCCGGTCAGAGGCGCAGCCGTGACATCAGTTGATGCACTGAGCTACCACTCCTGGATTCAAAATCGAACTGCCTCTTTCCAGTATTGGCAAATTCAAATTCAGGGCCAAGTCCAGTCGCAGTGGCCTCCGCGAGTTGCTCGTGGCACACTGTGCGCGCTCCCGGGGCGACGCACTGAAGCAGCCCGCGCGCGCAGCCCTCGGCGCAGCGCACACACGAGCTGCCGTCGCCCGCCGGCGCGGCGGGGAGGCGCACGCCGAGCACGGCGGGGACGAGTGGCGACGGAGCTAGCGGAACGTCATGATGGACAAGTTTCGCAGAAAATTAGTGCTAATATCGTGGGGAAAATGGTAACGCAGGAATGGGATGAAAGAATATCACACGTTATATCGGAGAGACGCGATAATGAGTGGGACAAGATAGACCGTGAGGTAGTTGGTGAGGGCGGAGGAAATGGTGTGGAGGCATAACAGGAGGGGAATTTCGATGGTGATTGCAATGGTTCAGAAACGCGAGATAGGCAATAAGTTAATTGGGGTGACGGCGTAGAGAAATGACGGCATGGAGAAATGACGGCATTGGAGAAATGACGGCTGGAGAAATGACCATGGAGAAATGACGGCATGAGAGAAATGACGGCGAGGAAGAATTGAGGTAATAGCAGGAAGTGAAGGCTTGGAAAGCATAAAAGAATGATGGCGGGGAGGACAGTGAGGGAATATTGACGGACCGTGAGGCGAGGGCGGGGAGAGCATGGGGAGTGGAGCGGCGGCGGCGCTGGCTCAAGGCTGATGACAGGTGAGCGTTGGCGGGTGGGGAGCAGCACCGTCGTCGCCGAGCGGCGAGCGCTAAGCCACGCGTGCGCACGACCCGCGCCGCAGGGAAACTCGGGCTCGGAAGGTAAACGTTCCGGCAGCGCTGTGTACTCTGCCGCAAGTCGTGCGGTGCCTAGGCTAGAGTTGAGCTCCATGCTGCCCGACTCAATTTACTCATTTGCAGACGGTACGCGGAATAACAAAATAAGGAGAGTATTAATTACAGTGTAAAGGGTCCTAACTGAACTTACACAGCACCAGACAACTTTAGAATTGTGTCAAATGTCTTAAAGTTTACAAATAAATGGCCCATTGTATTTATTTTCAGAAAGTCACACAGTCTCAAAACTTAAAATGCTTTGAACTATTATTGCCTTATCAGTGACTATATTGATGATAGATCGAGTTTTACAGACCTTGTGAATTTTCATCTCATGAGTAATGTGAGGAAAGTGAAATTCCCGCTAAGAAATGCTGATTGGATTTCTGAGCGAGGATACAATAATGATTTATGACATTTTCCCCGTTTTGATGGCTTAATTGAAGTATATTTTCCCCACTATTTGTACTTATTATTATTATTATTATTATTATTATTATTATTATTATTATTATTTTATTATTATTATTGTTAATATTATTATACAAATTTCCCTAAAAACAATACATGTACTCATACATTTTGTTGATTTTAATGTACTCGAATTATATCAATACTTTCTATCAACTGCCACGTTGTAAAACTTAATCCTTTTCATATTTTCCTCTCATCTATTTATAAAACAAATTTTGAAATTGATCTTACTGCCACACTTATGATATTGACGTTTTAATATAATTAAAGTGCTTTTAATTGAATTTGAGTACGCGTTTGACACTTCCCATTTATTTATATTAAATAATTACATTTGTGATTAGAATTGATTCAAATTGTTTTCAATACAGTTTCTGGAATTATAACTAGTTGTCAGCAGAATTTTCATCAACAGAAAATTGTGACAAATAATAATCTCGGAACGAGGCTCGAACCACCGAACCTTCCCTCTGAAGAGCTGAGTCCGTATCCGCAAATAAACCACCTCGATCACCCGGGGGATTGACAAGGGATTTAAACTTCTAATATAGTAATAAGAGCATGACTGTTTCAGTTCTAGCATTAAACAGCAACAAAATTGGAAGATAGGTGAAAAAATGTCCTTTGGGCGGCAAAAGATGGCAGCTGGGAAAGGAATAAGGTATAACTCAAAAGATAGTCGAGACTAAACAGTTAAGAAAACTAACAAGCGCGAGAAAGTCTGTGCCATTCTACGGTACCACTAGCTTTTTCTAAATGTGCAGGATTTATCCACATACACGTTAGCCCGGCAATAAGAGTTTTTCTGGGTAAAATTCGCCGTTTACCGGTGCACGATTACATAAATTGCTCGTAAGGCGCGAAGGTACATAATTACATAATTGCGCGAAGGACTTTGTAAGGCGAAGAGGTAAAAAGTCCACAAAAGTATTATTTTTGTAAATATATTCAGATTTATGGTGTTAAATCACAGCCAATAGTATCCTAATTCGATATTGATCGAGTGCATTAAGAGGTTATCGCGCTGTAACTCAACGCAAAAACGTTTGTATGCCACAAGAACTTTATTGGTTGATCTTTATAGGAAATTTTACTCTGAATTAAAAGAATGAAAGCCGTTTGCGTCTATCTCTTAGGGGTTTTTTTGTGACTTCAGTAAGTATTTATAGTCGTTGCATTCACTCTAAAGTAATTGTATATGTTCAACATACCTAAAAAGGGTTAATTGACAATAGCTTTGCGTATTTTGCCTCCGGAAAGTCCCTTTTCAGAGTCAAGCAGTAATCTGCCAACGTACACTCCTTGGAATCATTTTCTCATGATTGCAATATCCTGATGGAGATGCTTTCTGAATTCTTGGCTTATAGCCACCAGATTTACGGGAAAGAAATCGAAGTGAGAGTGATGGAAGTGAATCTTAAGACACACATGGCTGCCAAAATATTCATATGCTTTAAGTAACTGCTTTACTTCCGCATTTGTATTAGTCTTCCCTTTAGTATCCTACAGTTGTGAGATATTTTGTGGCCTAAAGTGTTCAGCCAAATTCTTCAAGGAAATCCATGTACATTTTTCTAAATCATTTAACCTTCCTGCAAAATTGGCATCATTTCTAGTTCTTATTGGTGGGCTAACGAATTCCCACTTTACTTTTTGCATCACTAATTTTCGGAGACTTCTCTTTCAAATAAAAAAGCCTCTTCCATTTCTGTTCATGGCTCTCGCGAAATTCTTCATCAAACTTAATTTGATATGAAGACACGGAAAAAATATCTTTTCCATAAATTAAAATAACATTCATAACACTTTTCACATCTGGTGTGAAATATTTACGTCAAGGAGACATTTTTTTAAGTGGCTTTTACGATTCTTACTGTCCCATTCACAAAAACATCTTGTGTATCCATTCTGTAAAACAAAAAGGAGAGCTATCACCTTAAGATCTCCACGTATGTTTCAGGCAAAGTTTTCATGCGGAATCTTCTCTACGATTATCTTCATATTTTCATAGATTTCTTTCATATTAATAGCATGGGTAAGTGGATCTTATGGAAATTTATTGCCTTTGCGAAGGAGGGCTTTGAAGCTAATTTTTGATGAATCAATAAACAAGCGCCATTTTTCTGGATTATGAGCGTGTTCTAGAGTGTATAGCACAGGTGAAATATTATACCAGTACACTACATCATTTTCTTGCGAAAACACCCTTAAATATCTCTCGACGATTTCCGAAAGAGCAAATCCTAGTTTTGGGATGAAGAAGTTTCCACCCTTTTATTCATGTCCCAAACCTTTGCCTTTTTCTTTCGCAAACAGATTACGCGCTACATCATTCAGACATCCTTGTGTTAATAAATGAGGCTTATTAGAAACTTCAAAATTTAGATCGTGCTGATCATCCTGATCTGTACTCTCATTCTTTTGTTCTTGAATTTTAAATTGCATCAACAGGTTCTGAGTAAGATGGTATTAGGAAATCTTCACTGTGGGGATCTGCTGTAGCCATTGACCAGGAAAGTTTCTCTACGCATTTCCTTTTCCTTTTCGAGTCTGTTGCTGTCGCTGATGAGGGCGGTTCAGTGAGAGAGGGGGGTGAATACTCTCAGCTTCGTGACAGACTAATGGTGTGAATCTGCGTGAAAGTAGCGGTTCGTATCGGTGAGATGCGGTTCACGGAATGGCTGAGGGTTCCGTCGGGGCGTCCAGAGACCAAGTAGAGCCTCGACGTACGAGATGACGCACCAACACCCAACGCCGCAAACGAGACATTCAGCCCACCTCGAAAGACAACAGGTGACTTCCCTACATCCAAGTTATCACGGACGAATCGGCAGGCTGCTTCGTAGAGCCAACATCTGCACGGTGTTTTTCGCCCACAACAAGATCGGGAGGAGTCTGGTCCAGGTGGAACACCGCCTTGATACACGTCATAACGCGTGGGTGTATGTAATTCCATGCAATTGCGGTCCATCAGCCAAACGGGTCGCTGTACAGATGAGAGCATGAGGGAACACAAGCGCCGTGAGAGGCTACAGAATACCCTCAAATCAGCCTTAGATCTATACGCCGTCGAAACCGGTCACCTCATTGAATGTGGCGACGCGTCATTAAAGAGGTTCTGGAAATATCAAAGAGGCACATTATAATAGAAGTGATGGTCTTCGTTTCAGCACTACGTGGAAACGAACTTTCACGACCCACCAATATGGTGCTACTTCCAGGGGACAGACCCCACGGTCGCCCAATGACGGTTCCTCTTCGCGGCTGCTGACAGGCTGTTGCTTCTTTGCCTCTCAGGCGGGTCCGTAACATCAACTTTCCTCTTTTTCATATTAATCCTCTTTCTGTTGCCACTCTTTTCATGCAGCGCACTTGCTCCCCTCTCCGCTATAACACTGTTATTCCTCCACCAATCCCGTATAACTCCTTGCCCACTTCCTATTAGTCGCTACCTTGACGAATCTCGCTCACCCTTTTCGTCCGTACAGAGCTGCATTGCTAGCCATTTGGCAGAAGTACTCTATGAGGAAGGCCACACAATGTTGGCCGAAACGTCAGCTTCCACGATAGACACGCGGCTCGCTCAGGATAGTCTAGATAGCAAAGTCCGGCCGCGGAAACCTACGCAATCTCTATAATATTCATTCATCCTGAACACATATTTAAATACGTTTCTGGAAATAAAATTGAAAATTTTCTGTTTACTGAGATGCCTACATGAATGTTTCAGTAGACTATTTTAGAGTATTCTGCTATCCACTTTAATTTAAAAAATTAATGACGTGAACATCGTGTAATAAAATGAATATATTGAAAGTGTTTTGTAGAGGGACACATGTGACAGACGATTGGTGTTGATTACGTTTATTTGCACTCGCTAATCTTTGCATTTATAAACAGTTTCCGAACTCGACAAACTCACTACTTTCGATTCGCCAGCTACCACCTTATGATGCATGGTTAACCTTACGTCATTTATAACCTCACACTCTTACGCTTTCTCGTGCTAATGACGACGCGTCGAATACTTTCGACAGATCGACTACAACTCACAAAACAAAACGGCAAAGACCATCTAGAATCGTATGGTAGTTGTCTTCAAAACGATGTAGTAAATAAATGACGTTGGACAAGCGTTCATTGTTTTGATTTAAAGAAATCATTTAAAAAAATTGTGTTTTCACTACAAAGCAGTTAGTATTAGCTAATTAGTGACATATCTACGGCTCAGGACCTTTCATTTAAAGCAAAACTCACAAAATTTAGTTGAGTAGAAAGTTCAAATGTGCCACTGAAAATGTCTTAACGAAAATATTTGAATGAAAGCCGTTAGTTTTTTAATATGTCCATTGCAAAGTTGCCAATATTACTAATGTATTTAAGTTCCACACAAATCAATGGTCAAAGTGGAATGATATTGAAATGGAATTAGTCCGTATCTATTATTTCAAAAATCACTACATTTTAGTCAAAGTTTCAGTTAGTATACCTAAAAAACCTACAAGAAAAAAATGCCTCAGTATCACAATAGTCACTGATAGAGTAAAGTTCATGAATGCTAAAAGTTGTGTAAATACAACAAAAATCCGCACTAAACCGTGTAACGAATACAAACTTCACCGAGAAAACCTCTCAGAAACGTTTTCAATGTTTTTCGGAAATGAAGGTTAGCCGGGGTCTGCATTTTTCACGTCTTTTCGCGAACAGCCCTCTCTAGGAGGAAAAGCAAGCGGGGCTGCTGTGAGCGAAGTTCATCTCTCTTGCGAACGATTTACTGTGACCACCTGTTGCCGTCGCGCGCAGACATATTCCTCATCTTCTATTGTGGGGGAGCAGCGGCCTGTTCGCCCGCCCGCGAGTGTACACACACACACACGGCAGTGCTTCCATCTCCGCAGGCAATCTCGCAGGAGCCGCTCTTCGCCCCCGCCCCCGCCCCCGCCCCCGCTTCAACCGCACCCCGTCTCCCGCGCACGAGCCTTCCAATTTCGGAAGGCGGTGGCTTCGATGGAGGCGCTGGGGGTGGGCGTGACGACGGTAGACATCGTGACAATGCTGACGACGGACTGGTGGTGGTCATGATGATAGTGCTTGTGGCGGTGGTGATGGCGCTCAAGATAGCGTACGTCGCAGAGGCAATGATGTGATGACAGTACTTTTTACAGTGGTGATGAATGATGGATTGATTGTTTTTTTCGTGTTTCCGGGCGCGTCAACTGCTTTGGTCATTAGTCCCGTTAGTGTAGTGCATGTTTTTGCTAGGAAGATGGCGGTGATTTTGCCCTCGTTGGCTGGCGAGATCCGGCGCCGACCTACCGTCGGCTAGTGGGGTTTCCCCCGGGAGCGGTAGCTCAGTGCATCCACCGGTTGTCACTGCAGCGCCTGTGACCGGGAGGTCCTAGGTTCGAGTCCTGACGGTGGCAGGATTTTCGACACTATATTTTCAGCTAGGTCGAATTCAGTCACTGTCTGGAGGAGAATTCTAGCGGTCGGCAGCTCTGATGGGTAGTTTTCCGTGGTTTCTCCGATGAACACCAGGCGAATGCCGGAGCAGTACCCTACCAAACGGGCCACGGACCGCGCGCGATCTGTCCCTTCTCTTTCTTGTCCTATCCTCTCCCCTTACACACACACTTACACTAACATGCACTACACTACCACATATTCCGGGAGACCGGTCGGGAGTTTAGAGCTTGTCCCGGCTGGGGCGGTGCCCCGCTGGTGGTGATGAAGGTGAGAGAGTGGTGACAGTGGCAGTGGCGATTACGGTGTGGTAGGCAAGGCTGATTGTGACCTGGCGATGACGATGTAATGGTTGTGATAGGGTTTGGGTAGGGCGATGGGGGTGGTGGTATGGGATGATGGTGGTCGGCCCTGAGCAATGGTGGTGGTGGTAGTGGGGGTGGTGGCGCGATGGCGATGCGAAGATGGCGATGGTAGAGAAGTGGCGTTGGGGAAAATTTCTCAAATGTCTTCAAAACTGATTCAGAAGGCATCTCACGGAATAACTAAAAAAGTACATTTTGTTGCGCCTGTTCTTTTGGCAATAGTGTAATTAAAAATAAATGTTTGTGACGTAATTATCCTACTCCCATCTTCTCCCTTTTACAAAATATTTTCTTTCCCTGTGGAAAAGGAGAAGAACAAAGGAATATTTATACTTCTGTGTTATCCTGTATGAATATTAACTTTTCGAGAGAAACCGTAGAGAATTCTCAATCCAAGTCTATTTATTTTCGCAAATAGCTGGCGGCAAACGTTGCAAAGTATTGTGAACAGAAGCTAAATATGTCTTCAAATCTCACTAGTTGCTCAATATTGGCATACTGGAGCTCGAGGAAACAAAATGTAAATAATGCCTCTCTACCAGTGTTATTTTCTTTGTTTACTTCGATTTCTACAGAATCCATTTTCATGTTTGAAGTAGCTAAAATACTAAACAACTTTTTTGTGTGTTCTCTGAAATGAGTTATTGAAGCATTATTGATCGATAAAGTCTATTGATTAGTTACGAAACAGTAGTGAAAAGGTTCAAACAGTACATCACTAAATTGATTAAAATTTCGAACATAACTTTTAAATCACAATTAAAAGCCGTTTGAACAAAATTATGAAGCTAAAATCACAGAATCTATCATTAGTACATATATCAATTTTGTTTCACATATGGTAATGAATATTATTTATGGTATCGTTGACCCTATGTTCATAATAATAGAGAATGAGATAATTTTCTATTTGGAAGGCAATCTAGTTTACCACAACCCAAATTTTGACAAAAAATCATTTCATAAACACCAAAAGATAGCAAAATATTTCATCTGGAATGAAAGCATAATTTAAAAAAATGGAAATATGGCGTAAAATTGTGCATCGGAAATATTGTTACCGGTGTCGTTACGATGGGGAGTCTTCGTGGATGAGGAAGTAGCCCTTTCTCGTTCATTGAAATCATTAATCTTTCCGTATTAAAAGCGTCGTAATTAATGTTTCTCCCCCGAGCTCCGCAAGTATCTTCCCTCTGGTGCGGCGCCGTGCCAGGGAGCACCTGAGCGCCGAGATCGCGGAGGGAGGCGCCGCCCGCCAGAGGGCTTAACGAAGTCGGCGACGGGGCGGTGTGCGGGGGTGGGTGGGGATGGGGGGGCTTGGAAGCGGGTGGGGGTGCGGGATCGCAGGGGCTGTGTGCTGGGGAGAGGGGTTGGCGGTCCTGCAGGGGCGCCGCGTGGGGTGGCTCAGCGACGCACGGCGTGGCTGGGGTGCGGCGCGGCGTGGGGGTGGGGCACCGAAGTGGCGGGGGGGGTGGCGCGGGATGGGGTGGGGTGGCTATCGATTGGAGGGTCGCAATCAGCCGGGAAGACAATGCGAGCGGCGAGTGGCGCCGGCGCCTAATCGAGTTAGGAGCGCGTAACGCGATTACCGCCGCTCCGCCTCCCCCCGTCCCCGCCCCCGCCCCTCGGCCGCGCCGAGCGCCGACCAGGAGTCGTCGCTCCCACTCATAAACAACTGGCTGTCGCTAAAAGCAGTGGCGTCAAACAAACGCCAAGCGGTCCCCGCCACGCTGTGTCGCCACTTCGTCTGCTCTAGAATGCAACGCGGAGTTCTCTTTCGGAAACAGCATTTGCATAACATTTGCATCAATAAGGAAATTATTTCACAGGTGTATTTTACATGAAATGTTTTAGTTTGATGGATGTTCATTTTACTGCTTGATTTCTGGCACCTGCAACGATTTAGAATTTTCCTGAAATTATGTTTAATTGGTGATATCATAAAAATTAAAGTTGACTATTATATTTAATCTATGTATCTAATGCATTATGTTTTGCAATCAAATATTCCAGTACAATCGTTGATTGTTTTTCCTATCAAAAACTTAAAATTTGAAAAGTTTGAGAAAACTAAAAATACTTCACTTTGATGTCATTTGTAAGTACTAATATGTCCTTTTCATTTCGTCCCCTGAAATAAATACTGGCATATTTGGTGATAGAGCATACCACACTGGTTATTTTAGTGCCACCATATCTTTTAAAGAAAATAAGATAAGGCTGTAATTTTCACTGTATTCAACCAAAATTAGAGGCGAGAGGTTGAGAGAGTATGCTATTTTTTTATTCTAGAGGTTTCAGTATTGCCATGGTTTTTTGTTAAGAACTGTACATCATTTCAACGTATTTAAAACTAAATGATTATGAAATCACCACAGCAAGATTCTTAATAATTTTTTATTCGTGAATGTCCAAATGCGGAAGAGAAATTCAGCGTCTACGTGGCTGTCCGGCGGCCACGGTTTATATCTTGACAAGATTGTAGTACGTGTGTCGAGAAACGGCTATAGATCTTAATATTGTGAAGAACTTTAAAGAAATACAATATATTCAAACTCTTATTTTTACTGAAAACAACGAAAACAACTTACAGAGAGTCTTATATGAATTATATAAAATATAAAAATTGCATAATACACAAATGCCAACTAGCAAAACCAAAGGTCTTCAGTCAGGTCTTCGTATCATGTCATTCCTAGGTCTCGAGCCTTTAAGACGTAAACTCTCAGAGGTAGACTTAGAAAGGGTACGGAAGCGGTTGGTGAGGTACGAACGGATTTTCAGCTTAGGTTGGGTATTATTTAAATGATAGTGAGTCAGGAATTATGATTAGTATGAGAACTTGATGTTGTTTAAATTGTAGTATTGAATTGTAATTGTGGATTTTATTAATGTACTAGTTGGAATTTTGAACAAAAACAGACTCCGTGCTTCGAGGGAATATATATTAGGAGAGCTCCGTAGATGGAAGGATTTTTTGGTAAGCAGCTAGAAATTCGCGCGTAGGTGTTTCATATGAAACAAGGGAAAGTCGTGACCGCGTATTGATTCTATGGGAAATACTAAATCCTATTAAGACCAAACTGTTGAGGACATTCTGGAACAGTTTTAATTTATTTTAATGATAGTCAAGGAAACAAGGATTCCAAGGACAACATTCTGCTGTTCGCCCGAGAAGCCATCTAACAAGATATTGCAGTAGTCTTACGAACTATACTCAAACCTGTACGATATTTTAATGTTCTACGGAGAAAAAGTAATTCTCATGAGCTCAATAGAATTTTTTTATATAGGAATAAATGTCAAATTATCATTGTTGAGAAAGGCTGATAATTTAAATTAGCTGCCATCAATATATTAATTGTTTTCAATCAATAGAACTTCCAGGAATCGTGATTCTGTATAGAATTACACGACCACATGCAACAGCTAAGGAGTAATATGTTGTACGTCGAACCAATGATTAAGTTGAAATTAAATTTAATAATTTATTGTTAACATCGAGAGAATTTGTGAGCATAGCAGGGCAAAGGTAGAAATAACAATATTCATTATAATAGCAGTGGAAATAATCCCCTTCACAATATTAGATGTTTCATGTAAATAGTATCCAGATTTGGAAATAGTAAAAATAGAAGAGATGCAAAGAAAGTGATGAAGTATTTCACATATGTAATCGTCGTGGGAGCGATTCTTGGCAAGAACATTGCGGTTAAGGCTGAGTATCTCAGTTTTACACAGCAATTGATTGTATCTATTCAGTGGCTTTGTGCAATGCAAATTTAGAGGAATGATTGACTATCTGAATGTAGGCTAAATGTGTTATTTTGAAAAAGCGCGGTGAGCAGTGTCCTTGTGGTGGGTATCCGCATACTGCCTGCGGTTTGTCATGGAAAGTAAATAAATATAAAGAACAAATTTCGTAGAAATAAATATTATGTAAGTGTATGATGTACGCATGCACTAGTACACAGTCATTAATATCCAATAAAAGCAATGATAAAGGTATTTTCTAAAATAGTATAATAATGTGTGAAAGTATTACGTTCTACAAATATTCTTTATTCACCGACGCGATTGATTCCACATTGTGCACAAGCGATTTGTGCAACAGAGAAAAAGATCGCGATCCCAAAATGTTCCTCTAAATTTGGCGACATTCCGCGCACTGTGTTACTGGAAACCCGTAAAACGAGGCTTTGTTGTCAGGCGTTGTCGGGGAGGCGAGGCGGGGCTTGTGAGGGTCGGGCGAGAGCAGCGAATTGTTGCTAGGCGTTGGGGGGGGAGGAGGGGGGGGGGGGTGGGGGCGGCGGGAGGGTGGATGAGGATGAGAGAAGATGGCTGCTGGTGGTAGCGGGTGGGAGCGGTTGGGAGCGGGTGGGAACGAGTGGGTGCGGTTGGTAGAGGGTGAGAGCGAGTGGAGCGGGTGGGAGAGGGGGGTGGGGCGGTGGGTGCGGGTGGGTGCGGGTGGGTGCGGGTGGGTGCGGGTGGGTGCGGTGGGTGCGGGTGGGTGCGGGGGGAGCGGGTGGGAGAGAGTGGAGCGGGTGGTAGCGGGTGGTACCGGTTGGGCGGGTTGGAGCGGGTCAGAGTGGGTAGGAATGGGCGGAAGCATGTGGGAGTGAATGGGAGCGAGTGGGTGCGGGTGGAGAGGGTGGGAGTGGGTGGAGCTGGCGAAGGGACGAGAGCAATAGTTAAATACTAGGGCAACGCAGTTTATTTCATTCTGTATTCAGTTAAAGAATGCCGAAGTGCTGAATTTACAGAGGACCCTTTTGTTGATATAAATGTCACTCTCTTTTCTATTTCTTTTTGATTTATCATAATTTCATATCATTTGACACAATGAAAAAAATTTCAATAGAATTTAGTCAGAATTGTTTGGAAGTGTCATTTCTTTGTAGTAAAGGTGAAAGTGAAAGCTAATACACACGTGATGTATAACTGTGACGTATAACTGTTGGCCACCTTACATATCTCTTTCAAATAGTTCCTGAACCATTGGAGATATTGAGTTGCTGTATTTTCATAAACGATGTTATGCAAATAAAAATCTGTATAATGTATTATTTGACACAACCTGGATTTTTTTAACGTGACCATATAGATTTTTTTAGCCTTTGATAGAGAACTTGAAGAGACGAAGCATATCCCCGTATGTTACCAGTAATCTTCTTGAGAAATGTAGTTTTACAATTCATGCCAAAAGGAATATGTAGCCTCTACAGCCAGGAAACCAAAGTGACGGGCTGTGAGGCTATTGTGTTTCGTTGCGTGGGTCTGCATACCCAGTAAGGGGTTTCAAAAAAATAAATCTGAAATAAATATTTTCTAAGAAAAACAAATAATTAAAATGAGTATAATTTAAGAAAATTGCAGAGATACAGCATTACCAATTAACAATGAGAGAAAAAGTAAATTTGCAGTAAAAATGAAAGAAAATAAAACCTGTCTTGTACGGACAAATCTCTTATTCTTACCAGTTAAAGGGAAATATGAAAGTTAGTGATTACCCCGCATACACTAGTGGCTTTCTCTAGGACACCTCTGAAAGTAACTTTCTCTAAAGAAACACCACACACAGAACTTCAAAAAAAAATCGTTTTTTATAACATTAAAAGCAAAAAATTAAAACTTCACAATACGAAAAATTTCAGAAATAATTAAAAATCTGATTTACTAATTGCTAACCTAATCTACCTATTTCAACTGAATATAATTTTAATTATCTAAACTTAATAACTAACCTATACAACACAATACTTTCGATTCAGTATTTTCTCAATGAATATTAAATGTCAATTAATGCTTGTCCACACATTCGAATGGTTTTAAAAAGAAGTTGACATCTTCATAGTACTCATAGCAACTATCTTTGAAAATCGACTTCGTAATATTGTCCTCGATAATATTTCTTCTTTGTTCTATTAAATCCACTCCAATTTTTCGTTTAATTATTTATAAAACTATATACCTTCCGATCGCTGTTATACAACGCGGTCGACAATGCGGTCTGCATACTGTGCCCTCTGTGATACGAACCGATATTTCGATCTCCGATGTGCACCTCAAGCAAGTGACTTTCTCAATCATTGTTTAATCTTCTCTAAATAGTAGTACATTAGACACCATGGTAAAACTTCGGATAACCAGTGAGTATCTTGACGTCTGACATCCTCTGTTTGAGTCTTCTCCCGAAACCTGATTCACCTTTCAACTAACCTGTACGAATGTCGCACTTCTCCGCATTCTCGGCCGTCTTCACTTGTTAATATTGATCGCCCCGCAACCGATGCTTCCGTAATGTCCCGTTTTGTAATACACATCATTTCATAAATTTTATATTTAAAAAAATTCCTCTAATTATCACACATTGTGATGTCACAAAACCATCTGCACCACATCGAAAAACTAACAAAGAATACAGAAACTAAAATAATGAAACCACACGTATTTAATTTCAAAATTTCCACAGATGTTCAAAGAGGTTATTGATGTTTCCTTGAAATAGTATTCCTATTTTATTGGTAAAACGATAAGTTTAGTCAAATGAAACGTTAAGCGGTGCAAATTACATAACAGGGGAATTGGAGAGCCCGATTCATCATATTTTCTATTATATACTTTTGATTTTACTAGGAAGGGGGATAATTTGTGGCAATTTAAAATAATTTGTTGCACGTGTGCACATTTAAGGATGTAATAATGTACGAGCTTTTTTGACACGATGTATTAAAATCGAGGTATTGAAACATGATTGATCACGATCGAGGGAGTAAATTAAATTAAAATCACTTTTATCAGTTAACTATAGAAGGCCCCATATACATTGACAACCCATGATACCTTCCCTTTACTTTGCAAAAATTCACTCTCAGTAATATGAAAAGAATTAATTAAAAAATTGTGATTAGTGAAAATTGACGTACAAGAAAACTATAATAATTGTATTTAATTATCCAAAATTGGAGCACTGTTGCAAATTACATTATTGTAGAAACGTAATGAAAGATCTTTCAAAATCAAATGTAGTGAAAATTGTGTTTTATCATACGAGGAAAATATGTTATAATAATTTAAATTGCATGTTTGTTTATTCAAAACCATAATTATTTATTATTTATTCAAATCCATCAAATTCATGGTGAGGCTCAAAGCCTATTAATTTCATCATTTTAACAGTGTAAATTGACTAGATGTTTGAGTAAAAAATCAGTAACATATTGCATTGGCTTCGTATTTGGTGTTTCACATCAAATTTTTATGTAATGCGATGGTATCGACGATGCACAGTACATTAATAAAGTAAATTGTACAATATAAACTAAATCGAATGCGTTATGGAATATGATTAGCTGTCGACGAATATTCACTTTATTTTTTCAAAAATGTTGTGAGTAAGGTACTTAAAACACACGAATTATAATTGAAAACAAAAATGTTGAAATAGAATTTAGTAAAGAATACGCAAGACTAGTTGAATGTGACGTTTCCGACGCTATAAATCGTTTTAAAAGTATTTTTATGAGTTGAACATTTCTGTCATACTTCATTTCTTTTATGCCTAGTTTCGTCAAATGTGTTCTTACCAATAAATCGTAATAGCTGTTAATGTTATACTTCCGTTCAAAAATTCCCAACCCCCAAAGGCCTCGTATATGACCTCCATACGGGATATGAACTGGTAATATAGCAATTTCAAAATTATAATGTCCGTAAAAATATCCCTCTATTCCTACTATAAGATCATTCTCAATTAGTTCGGAAAATTCTGACAAAAAACAGACTGACAAACTCTGTCTAAATTGTGTTCTGAATGTGTGAGTATATATATATATATATATATATATATATATACACATATATATATATATATATAATATATATATATATATATATATATATATACATATATATATATATATATATATATATATATATATATATATACACACACACACACACACACACTTCCGTTCAAAAATTCCCAACCCCAAAGGCCTCGTATATTACCTCCATACGGGATATGAACTGGTAATATAGCAATTTGTATATATGCAACACACATATATATATATATATATATATATATATATATATATATATATAGTTTATATATATATATATAAAGTAATAAATGATTAGTATTTTGTATGTTTATGTGAATAAGGTAGTACTACACTTATTTCTAATTTTCTGCGTATTTACTTCATATTTTTCAAATTCAATGTTACAAGGCAATTTGCAAGTTCATTAAATCAACTACCCATGAAATACTTTGAATCTGAAATTCACAACAAATTCTGCTGCGCAATTTTCATTTTACATTGCTGGTTTGTAAACAATCAGGGTGCCAACCTCATGGAAGAAAATTATTGTGCCGTGGACTGAAAATAACCATTGGGTTGTGGGGTGTAACCAACACCACCTTCACAGATCAACTAAGGTGGTATTGGTTTAATTCTTCATCTACCCACTAAGATCGCAGCACTAAAACACGCTAAAGCACGTTTTTAGAAATTTCTTTTCATCTTCTGGACGGATCCGAAAACAAATTATCATTTCCCCATCAGGACACCGAGACGCGTCAAATGACACCTCGTATGTCTCGATTAGTGGTCTAGAAGTGGCCTAGCCGTGTGTGACGGAACCGCACATCCGAACATCGGCATATTCGGGTGTTACTCAAATGCTGTATAGGGATGTTACGTGCGTAAGACGCGTAAATTACTTTAAGAAAAATAATATTCACATAATAATTTTTGCCAAAATGTACAATCTGAATGTGAGAAAAATTGTGTAAATACTTATCCAAAAGTTTATTCAGAAATTAAAAAAAATGTGAAAATGATATTAGGTTTTAATTGAAAATAATGAATGGATACAATTTCCCTAAAATGTTGTGGCGTTTCATAACTTCACAGAAAATTCATATGACTTGATCTCGTTTTGTTAACACAGGTTAACAAAACTAGGATCTATGGTTACTCTTGTGGAGGCTGTCCGATAAAAGGGGTTTTTACATCTGTATTTGCGGTAAAAATA
This sequence comes from Teleogryllus oceanicus, assembly GCA_964035755.1. Classification (NCBI taxonomy): domain Eukaryota; kingdom Metazoa; phylum Arthropoda; class Insecta; order Orthoptera; family Gryllidae; genus Teleogryllus; species Teleogryllus oceanicus. The sequence continues at coordinate 80,739,077 of CAXIVR010000012.1, forward strand.
TTAGTGTATCTATTGCTTATATTCTCCAGAATTATACAAAAAAAGGAAAATAGTCTAAAACAATATAAATTGGTGTTTTGTCACCAATTCCCCCATTCATTATAGCGTGTACTAAATCACTAGAATTGAACAACAAAATCAAAACAAACAAAAAAACAAAAAACACGAACGAGAAAACAACGACGCTGACCTAACGACAATAAAACGTTCCAGCCCACATGTAGATTTTTCGATACGCAGTGACACTCGGGGACCGCCGCAAAAACAATTGCCGAGCGGTGGCAGGCTGACAGCCTTCGTGCGTTGGCCGCGCGCGCGCGTGAGACCTCGGGCGCCCGCCGCGGCGACTGCCTTCACACCGCCGCCACATTCCTCCCCACTTCTCTTGGGCGAGAGAAATCGAAGAGTTTTTTCCAAAGTGACATATGTCGAGTTTTTTAAGACGGAAAATGTTCACTCTTATCATTAGAGTTCACGATAGGATTTATCCAGCTTCGACCACGTTTAACATAAGAGAAACGCAATTTTTGAATACAATATTTGGCAACATGACAAAAAAGGCACCTGTTAAAATTATCGGTATGTAAAATTAGAAAACAATTGGAAACGGGATTCGCAACTTTGGAAATACGCTCTTCAATGCAGTGTTTCCATTTCTTTGCTCCGCTGCGTCAAGCACTGGCAACTTTAGTTGCTATGATACTTTGTTCATTTCATTGTTTTTATTGTTTCTGTAGCTTGTCTCGTTTTGTGGATTAAAATACGAAAAATACCGAGTCAGTGGAACATTTGCTTGTAGTAATTTTAGAGCATTTTGTTTCGTAGTTTATGACGAAATCTCTTTTTTCATTACAAAAAAATATGATCCATCAACGAGACACTAAAATGCATCGCAATAATATAAAATACCCCAGTTAGAAATGCGTTCTATATTTAGTCAGAAGCTATGTGTTTGTTGCCTTTCCATGATAGTTTTTCCAAAAGGTAGAAAATGTGTGCCTTTAACTTCCATCCTAGTCTTTTATTCATTAAATTATTCCGTTGTTGCAGTCTTAGGTTCCTCTTCCTTTGATAATTCGTCATTTATTTTCTAGATAAACAGATCTAAAGAATGTAACTTTTAAGAATTCCCTTCTTTTCTGTACACCTCTAGTAAGGAATTAAAAATACAAAAGACCAACGTTTTTCACTTATGGTCCCTTGCTACAATTTACAATTATCATGATTCATTGGCTGAAATTTCTGCCAATAGCGCGCATGAATTTGGACCAGACCTATCAATCAGAGACTAACCCATGCAAGAGTATCAATTACACAGGGGGAAAATTGTGCATAACATTTTAGAACTGATTAAAGGTATTTTAGTGCCGCTGATTCCAAAAATTGCTTACTGCTTGGCTGCAACAGCTCTAGTTTTGAATATACAGTGAAAAGAACGATTTTCGACAGTTTCGGAATCATATACGAATTAATTCATTTTGAATTAATATGTATAGTCTATTTCATGATTATTTCATTATAAATCATTATAAATTTCAATTATCCGTGCCTTTTTAGCAATGTAATTGGGTTTACAGAATATAAGTCAGATGAATGGCGACTTATCACTGACAGTGGAGGAGAATTTTGGAGTGTGTACTCATATACAACGGCAACAAATACGGCTCTGTTCCAATTGGTCACTCATTCTGCAGGGAAGAAGAGTACGAGAAAATGTCTTTAGTTTGAAAAAAGATTAAGAATTATGAACATCAGTGGGAAATTTGTATTGATCTGAAGATAGTGAATTTTCTTCTCGGTCATCAAAGTGGCTACACAAACTATGTCTGCTTTATATTTCTGTGAGAGCCAACAGAGATAATTGGTTGAGAAAAACTTGACCTCTGAGGAAAGAGATAGTTGTAAGGGAAAACAATGTGATCAATTTACCTTTAGTTGCTTGAGAGAAAATTATTATCTCTCCTTATCGAGCTAGACTTAATGAAGCAATTTGTACCGACGTTGGGAAAGGGAAGATTTGTGTTTACAGTGTATATTACATACATTTACGGGTTACAACAAGAATCTGAAAGCAGGGATTTTTGATGGCTCTCAAATAAGAAAACTCGTAAATGATTCATATTTCTTGGAATCCATGAGGGAAAATAAATCAAGTGGGTAGTCTTCTTTTGTTCTAGTTGCGTGTCCGAGAAATATTGAAATTTAATTATGTATGTGGAAAAATATTTTACCATTCTCTCGTATTTAGTAAAAGAAAACAGCCACGAATCGCCAACTCACAGCACAGGCGCCGGAAACACGTAAACCAGTACACATCTCACATTCAAGGCTCGATTTTAAAATAAACATAATACTTATCACACAAAAAGTAAATCCAATGTAATGTTTATAAAAAAGAACCTTTACAGAAGAGCACATCACTTCCTATTTCAATGCACTTCCTATTGCACACACTGCACTTCCTATTTCAATTATTTTTCGCGGCGCTCTATATTTTTGTCAGATGAGGACATCACAAAATGAAGCGTCGAAGCCATTTACCGAACGAATGAATGGGGAAGGAGAGTCTAATGGGCTCAAGGACACAACGACCACAGAACCTTCAGTTATGTTGCCAGCACTAGCTGTCAAAACGGTCCTTTCTTATAAAAATAGCTTTATAATGAAATTAGCCAAATTAGTCATAAATATAAACCAGGGATGTCAAGGTCGCGGAAAGGAGTTATCTTATTAGAATGCGTGAGCACTGTGTCCAGAGCAACTGGCGCGAGATTTGAAGGTAGTTGTACAAATGTTCCGGAGTGTCGGAACATCACTGAATACCTGGCACATGACATTTCTTTGGATATATTGGAAAATTTGAAGGTTAGTTTCCAAACATTAACTCCCATTTCTTCTATTAAAGAAAAAATTAAAATGAAATAATGCGTTTGTGATATTACAAAGTGTGAATTCAAAGTAAAATTAAACATTTTGAAGTATCTCGATTTCGTACTCTATTCACTTAAGTGCAATAATTGCATTAACTTTCTACCTTCGAGTGAGGATATTTAACAAAGATTGTTACCTATTAAAATAGCAGTCCGTCCGTAAGCTAGAATTGTTAAATAAAATGAATATGTAAATAAGGAGATAAATGCAAAAAGCAATATAAGCAAATAAAATTATATTGAAAACAAGAGGTTGATTTCGATTGATACCTAGAGATAAGCTCCTTTCGCTGGCAAAAGGAACACTCTTTCGCTTTCCGGGAAAACGTTACGTTAAGACGTGATAGTAGGTGAGTTCTCAGGTTATGTAGAATGCGTTTTTCTAAAGTATCTTTTCGAATACTAGCAATAACTATATCCTTACATTCTTCACTTCGAAAACTTTAGAATTGCAATGGAAAAAATACGAGGGTAAGTCAATAAGTATCTGCAACCAATTTTATAATTTATTACAACAAAAGTACACAATTTTTATGTATGTCACTTTTCGACGTAGTCATCCTGCTTTTCAATGCACTGGGTCCATTGGTGAACAAGATTTGATTCCCGAAAAAAGGTTTTGGTTGCGCAAGCCACGTATGCACCGCTTCCTTTACCTGTTGATCGGAGCCGAATCGACGGCCTCTTAGAGCATCTTTAAGTGGACCAAACAGATGGTAATCTGATGGGGAGATCGGGGCTGTACGCGGATGCTCCAACACCTCGAAACTCAGCTTCTGAAGAGTTTGAACGGTGTGGGCGGCGGTATGTGAACGCGCGTTGTCTTGCAAGAAGACAACTCCTTCCGACAATCGACCTCTGCGTCTATTGCGGATTGCAGGCTTCAACTTGTACAACAGCATTTCACTGTAACGTTCACGAGTCCCAAAAACTGTGAGCATCACTTTACCTGCAGAAGGTTGACTCTTGAATTTCTTTTTGACTGGAGATTATGGATGCTTCCATTCCATGCTCTGCCGTTTACTCTCTGGTTCGGTATTTTTTGTGGTCTTGTCCATTCAATTTTCTCATATTTAAGCTCCAATCATTCAAAATATTGTAACGAATATTGCGTCACCGGCCAGCACCACAACGAACTACCTGTACGCGCGGATTGCGTCACCTGCCGGCGCCACTACGAGCTGCCTGTGAGCGCGGATTGCATCATCTGCCGGCAGATTATTCCAGAACATGCGCGGCGTCCGGAAAGTTCTGGAAAGCACTTGCCGAGTATAAATACGCGACGGGCGGTGACCGCGAGTCAGTCTTGAGTCCGCAGTGGAAGCTGAACTGTGACGTGTGTGCATCGCGGTGAATAGCTGTGCAGTGATTGTGCTCAGTGACGTGAACCGTGGTCAGTGCATCGTACTGTGGTCGGTGACGTGAAGTGTGACCAAGTGCATCGAACTGTGATCAGTGCAGAGAACTGTGGCCAGTGCTTAGGACTGTGCGAGTGTGTAAGAGAAGAGTAGTGCAAATAAATAATCAAGAGAAGTGTAGTGTAAATAACTAAAGAGAAGTGTAGTGTAAATAAATAATCAAGTGTTTTCAGTGATTGTGTTAAGAAACAAAATAAACGTTTTTGTTAAAATAATACGAGACTTTTAATTCACCACCTAGAAACGTAACAATATGTTATCTCTGGATTTACCGTAAATGCAGCCAATTTGAATTTTCTTTCTTTACAAAAGTTTTCAATTTTTTTCAAGCATATTTTCTTTTGTTAATTGTGTTACTTGGTTTATATTGGTAAATAATTTGGTCTATTTGATCTTTAGAAGCCAAAGCAAACTTGATTGTACCATTTTGTTTTCAAGCTGGCAGCATATGACGTACAAGATGCCAGTGAATATTAAATACAAGCTGTCTGTGAACTAAGATACACATTACGAGCACTAATCTACAAGCTGTCTGTAAACAAGAGAAGGTGCAAAAATGATCAATTCCTAGCATGTGTAAATCAAGAACTGATCATTATGCATGGGTAAGTCGTCTCTAATGGGTAGGTATGATTGCAAATCTTGCACGCTAATCGATGTAATTTCGCGAGTGCAATGGTCAAATCAATGTGAGTATTAATATATTTTCCTTTCTCGTTGACTTGGCACCTTGTGGGGGCGTGGCGAGCACAGCGGCTGCGGCGGAGAATGGAGTGAGACGGTGGCGCTGCGCGCGGCGCCCCGCGGGATTAACGCCGCCCCGCCCGCTCCCCTGTTCTCCGCGACCGACCCGTTGCTAGGAGACGGCCGAGCGCGCGGCCGCGGCGACGGAGCTGGAGTGAGAGTTCTCCTCCCTTCGCCCTTTCTGCTGACGACCTCCGCGCATGCGCACCGCCCAGCTCGCCTCTTTTTCTGCACGAGCGCCTCTGTGCCAGACACCCGATTACAATAAGAACAGGTTGTCGTTTGTGGTCTGCGTAATGATGTTTGGGACATTTCCCTGGTAACAACCAATCACAGAGCTCAAATAGTCGTTTCTTCTCAATCGTGTGAGAGAGCTAATGATTGATCGAAGGAAAGTTGTCGAGTTGGAAGACGAGCTACAAGCGCTATTCAGTGTGTATTGCTGTAGAGTAGCTTAGTACAACTATTCTCTAACTATTCGACGGAAGACATAACAAGGGAAGGGAAACCTATCCTGGATTTACTCCAGGAAAAAGTTGGTTCCTCCGCGGCTTGCTTTATTTATAATTACCGGAACCCGACAGACGTTGATATTCCCTTCATCTCCCCACTTTCCCTTTCCCACTCTTTCCCCCCTCTCTCTCCGTCTCTCTCTGTCTCTGTTTCTGTCTCTACCTCTCCCAGTCACTCTCATTCACCCTTAGTTGCAGATTCTGCACGTCTCTGAGCAGATGGGGTAATACCGAGAAGCGCCGCACCAGAAAAATGTAATAGAACGTTCAAGAAGATCTTATTCTGTAGATTACAATACGAGAAATGTTTATTTGAGGCCTTTGACCTCAATATTTTAGTTATTAATGCCCTAGAACGCTTCCTTTAGGAGTTATTTAATGATATAGATTCGAATGCCGAGTTGCAGGTTGCATTTAAAATGAATAGTTCGTTTTGTTCTACAGCGCTATAATTTTTTTACATTAATTTTTCCGATATTTTAAGAATTATTCTGCTATTCGGGGCAGAAATGAATCCAAAAAATTAGAGATAATGAAAATTGGTCCAGCCGTTCTTCAGTTTTAAAAGGTGTACCTAACCCGGTTTTGTTTTATTTATTTAGATTTGAAAAACGATAAAACAAATAGAAATATTTTTGTCTGTGTTGTTAAGTATTAAGGTATTTCGCTGTTTTCTTACTGTATATCAACATTTTGCAGTATACTTTTCAGAAACAATAATCCTCTAATTCCAAGTGATGAGTTATTTTTTCATTCAGAGTAAAACAATATTGCTCATCTGCACAATGATTGATTCATTTCTAATTCTCCTATTATTATACTAGATTTCAGCCTTGATAGAAATTCGTATCACTTGTAAATATAATAATTTAATTTTCAGCAAATAAATAAAATAAATGAAGTCAATTTCTTAATAATATTATGGAGGAAAATTTGTTTTTTTTGGGGGGGGAGGCAAAATGTATGCTTTCAATTTTTAACTTAAGTGTACTAATGGTTTAGTTACATAACACTAAAAAACGGCACTAACGATAATATTAATTTAAGGTGTTTCTGTTGAATTTTCGTATTACTCCCCTCACAAGAAAACTTCAAAAACAAAGTAAGTTCTAAAATATTTACTGCTGCTAGATATCAATTGTCTAGTTAGTTTCAAATAAATAGAAATCTTACGACTGATGGTAGGCTTTATGAAACACCAACAACTTTTTGATTTAGGTGGTAAAATCCTTTTCTACCTGAATATTTCAATTTAATAATAATAATAATAATAATAATAATAATAATAATAATAATAATAATAATTTAATATAATGTTTAAATCAGGAAGTACATGCAAAATATTAAAAAGTTTTGTAATAAATATTTCTTCATATTGTCATCTTTTAATCTTTTTCTATAAGAAGAACGTTAATTGCGTACACATACCCATTAGCATAACAAGGTAGATGCAGAGCTTGCAAAAGAACTTCTTTTGCAAGAAAATTCACGTAATTTCTCTCACAAGCTCTTACTTACACGAGAGGAATCTGACTTCTCGACACAAACCCGTCCTCATCTGCAATAGCGCTGCGATTAGAACCTTGCTATATTATCCAGGATTGTTTTCTTATATTATCACACTCTCTCAGGCTGTAAGAAACATTTTTATCAAATATCAATTTATAGGACGAGTATTTGATAGCTTTTGTTAACAGATAATACCACGAAAAATATGTCGATCCGAAAATGACGTGTTGGAAACTTTTCGTTTTCTCATTCACAAATGCGAGTGAACGACCGTTACGTACCAGACCAGTGCATCACGTTGTAGTACTATCTTCTAATCTTTGTTCACCTCACCCCAGAGCACTTTCAAATGTTCTTTATGAACTCCGTAGTAGAAGGCTCACAAGGGTATTCTTGCACGATGATTACAGCTATTACTTGGAAGGAAGAACCAAGCTTTTGTTTATAGCCCTGCCATCAGAAACGCAGCTTTATGGAAGCTAATGAGTCCAACCTTCGTATCAACGAAGAGCAGACTCTGATGCTTGTGAAAGATAATTAAAATAAAAATGCTTTTATAACCAACGTTCTATGCAAGAAGCAGAAATATTCTCATATTTCGGAAGTTGATATTACTCTTCTATTCCACTGAAGTATAATCATAAAAGTGCTAAGTACTGTATTATGGAAAGTTTGGTACGTCGTCTCATCTGCAAAATAGAGATGATCTGTTAAATTATACTGGCCACGGAGACTGGTCTATCTCCAATTCATGTGCGATCACGTATTATCACTATCTCCAAAGTGCCGAAAATCTTTTTCATAATTTTGTTTTACTTTCTATGATTTGGGAAACCTGTTTGGAAACCTGTTTGTGTTTATTGTTTTGTTTGAGGCATCAACTCGATACCTGATGAGACTTATTTTCGACATAAATATTGCAATGTTTTGTAAAAGTTCCAATGAGCTACGTTTAAGGTGAGCCGGCACGCTGAGTAAAAAAGTTTTTTGTATTCACATAAATAAGTAATATGTTCTTTTAAGATTATTTATATGACAGATTCTTTGACATATTCCATTCTAGTGACTTCTATCAGACTGTAATATTACTCTACTCCCTTCTATTCAACTTCTAATGTTTCTGGTTGTAATTTTCTCGGAAATCTAAGTTTTGTTTTCTTTTGTAGAGGAGTTTTGTCTGCAGGTGATGATAGAACTGTCCTTGTGCTAGTTCAATTTATGATAATGTACTGCTTTATGTTTGGTAAACAATTGCATTGCACATATAGAAGCGTGATGATTTGATAGATGTTCATTGTATAGTAAAATTCAATTTTCTATCCTACGGCGTGTTGTGAGCTACAAAATTAAAAGAAATAGTTTGTTCTATAATGACGAAATGTAAAGGAATCTTCAAGAGACGCATTTTAAATAGCAAAAAGCATGTCTGATCAAATCCTTTGTGTCGAAAAAATGTTGATTATACGAAACAGAATGAACATGAAACGCCTTGTGCATTTAACATGAAGAAACGCAGTGTAAATACAGAAGTTGAGAATTATGTAAATCTAAGTGATGACAATGTTAAATCAGTTATTCCACCAATTGAGATACAGGTTCAGGAGTCATACGAATTCATTCCTGCCATCTGCGAATAGGATCCCGAAGCCTCGAAGCATCTCGCTGAGTTCTCGCTCTACAGACCACGATCAACGTGTCAAACAACGGCCAGAACTTTTTTCATCGACGTTTAATTTCTAGCTTGTGATACGTTGTAAAGCCAACCATGGTGCTCCAATGTGACAAGTGTTGAAAGTTATAAGGTAATATTGTAACCTCTCCTCAGGTTGTCTATTACATGTACTACATAGATTCGGGGCTCTCTATCAATGAAGATTTTGAAAAAAAAATTTAATTGGACGTTTTCTTTTACATTTACCAAAATACAGAATGTCAATCCACAAACAATGATAAAAAACACAAACATTACACAATATAAAAACACACATCCCCAAAACAACACAAACAAGTTTCACTCAAATTTAAACAAAGCTTTGTTTGCTTCTGAAGACAATCATTTGTCCATTTGCTAGTTTCTTTATGACTAAAGCAAGAATTGAACACTAGCGCTAATCAGATTTCAAAAGAAAATAATGATATGATAGTAAAATAATATTCACTCAATATTATCACATTCCTAATTGATCTATCAAACTGGTGTATAAGTATAAAAACCATAATTGAATGATTATTTTCTTAAGGTGCAGAATTGGTTGCGGTTTTTTTTTAAGTGACTCTTAAAATACATCCCACCTTGAAGACTTCAATGGAACAAGTGAATGCCTCTTCAGAATACTGTTCTGTTTCAATGTTAACACCACAAATACTTTTAAATCAGAAAATAAATTCCACATGACAAACACATATAATCCCTCTAAGATTAACATGAACACATTCTTGAAAATTTACAAGTGTTTAAATCTTAGGCTGAAATACATACAGAAATGTAACCCATTATGACTCTCCTGATATATTAAACTTTTACTTAATCAGTATAATCGGATAAATTATCGTCTTACACTCTTTAAGAGAATTATACAAGCAAAGATGAAGCATAAATATGTCTCATTCCATAATACTCTGAATTTTACTCAATGCCTAATTTGCAATACTTAATAGTCACATAGTAAATATAATAACATTCTGTAATACTCTCGTTTTGTTCAGAAGGAATTGTGATTCGTTACGCATACTATTACAGACCACATGTTCTACGTGCCATTGCACAAGCGGAAACAGTTTGTAAATGTTAGCCTCTATTTACAAAACTTCTTGCAATCTGTCTTCTTTTAAACGAATCTATTGAATGTTTATCATTCTATTTAACAGAAACTATATTTTTAACACAGTGCTTTCCATCAACCGAAGCACTGATCACAATCTCTATTGAATTAACAAAATGTACAGTACAAATACCTTGCAACCCGTCTTCTTCGTAGAACCTGTCTATTGAATGTTTATGATTCAGTTTAACAGAAACTGTATTTTTCTAACACAATGCATTCTATCAACCGAAGCACTGATCACAATCTATACTGTATTAACAAAACGTAGAGTACTAATACCTTTTTTCTTAAGATAACCTCATTCTACGCGGTCTGGAATACAACAAGAACGTTTTTATCTCGCCCTCTTGCCTAGCGACGTCTCAACGGACGGATGGAGAGAACCCCTTCGTACCTACGATGCACTTCTCCTTTTGGAATAAACTGGTGTCGTCATAGCGGCGGCGCCAAATTCGTTTGTTGATCATTCGAATGGTCACAATATCTTCAAAACAACGCTTCAGAAGCGCTTCAGAATAGAGATTAAACAGAGGACTATCAATCTCTTCATGCATCACTTAATAAGCAAGCAAAATCCATTAAAATTCAATTAGGAAAATGGGCCACAAATTGTTTGTTTTAACATTGACGGATATGGTATACCGTCTCACCTTAAAGAGATACCTCACCCCGGGTAAGATGTTAAAAGATTCCCTAAACCAAATGACATATGAGTGCTTACATTATAATTCTAACATAAAACAATATTTTTGAAAGGTTTCTTAACCCCGTCACTCTCCCACACTCTCTAGAACAAAAACGTTTTTTTTTTTAATTTTAAGTTTTTCGGCACTTACCACTATTTTATCTGGCTAAAAATATGATAAATAAGAAGCCAATTTATATTATCAGAAAAGTATATTTTTGATATTTTCTCAAACCAAAATTCAAAATTTTGAAATGCGTAAAATATTATAAAATATGTTATAATATAAATTGCACTGATACAATAGTTTACAAATCAATAGTGAAATTTCAAACTCACCAAAGAAAAACTATTTTCTCCTCCGCTTAGTTGAAAACGAACGCTGAGTTGACTGACGTTTATGGTTATGGCGAGTGTTGTTAAACACCAACAGTAGTCTGCCATCATGGAAACATAGCATCGACGCTGGTACATCATTTCCATCTGTTTCTTGTCCTGATGCACTCTCTCCCTCCCTTACTCTCTCCCTCTCTCTCCCTCACTCTCTCTCCCTATCTCTCCCTCTCTCTCTCTCTCTCTCTCTCTCTCACTGTTCTTCACTTAGTGCTCCTAAATTTTCCGAGAAGTATTCAAGATGGGAATGGAGAAAATGTAACTTCAAGCGCATGTTACATCCGAGGGCATTAAATTTGTCGAGCATTGTTTTAACAATCTGTTTATATTGTATACTTTCACGTTGCCAGAAAATTGTTGATTACATCCTTGAATGACTTCCTTAAAGAATATTTTTCCATTTTAAAATCGAAAACAATTTCTCTCACTTTGCTTGCTGATAACAATGGAAACTTTTGAACAAGATATTGAAAGAAGAAACTAGTTTTGTCCAATTTTTTTTCAAATTGCTTCATTACTCCTAGCTTGATGTGCAAGGGAGGTAGCAAAATTTTTTGCGAGTCAGGAACTGAGCAATTAATTACATTTTTTGTTCTTGGTACTAAGTTTATTTTCAGCCAATCTGCAACTTCCCAGTGTCTTTCTCTGACTCTGAAGTCCCATTCACATACGGAACACGGAAATTTCGTGTACCCTCCCTGTTGTCCCAATAAAATTCCACACACCTTCAGATCACAACATACGTTCCACCGGAGTTCATTATATTTAATTTTCTTTAATAATATTATACAAATTTTGTTAAGCTTCCTTGAGAGATGTAGAATGAGCTATTGAAATTGAGGAAAGTTCGTTTCCGTTGTGCAGAAGAACTCCTTTTAGATTTCTTTTATTAGAGTTAATGAAAAGACGCCAATCTTCTGGTTTATATGTTATTCCTAGACGACCAATCCAACTGGGAATGTCCAAACAGAATACAAGTTCCCCTTCTTTTGCAAAATATTGTTTGAATTCCTCATACCGATGCTTCCTCTTACCAGTAAAAAATCGTTCTTATGCCTAAAAGATTATTTTATTTCAATCTGGAACCTAAAAGTTCACTTTTCTGTTTCGAAAGACCCAAGTCAAGTACCAAATCGTTCAATTGGGATTGTGTCAATGGATGTGGAGTGTGGTTTTCTGGCTCTGAGAAGTTGTCTGGATCAAGTTCCTCTGCACTCGAGATAAGAACTGGTAGTTCTTCTGAAAATGTTGTAGGTGGTGTAGGAATTGGAACATCTGGTCCATGTGTCACGGGTCTTATTGCTGATGACAGATTAGGATAGAATATGGCTGCCTATTTCTTCTTATTATAACCAGGCCCTCTACTCAGACAACAATAGCAATCATTTGAATGATTTTGTTGCTCTCACCAAACCAAACGGCATAGATGAACGACGTTCTGTGTATCACTGTCTTAATTTTTACAAACTATATTTGAAGCAAACGCTTTGTCCTGATCTCCCAACTTTACTTTAAAATCGGCCAGGTACAACCTTTTTATCATTAAGGAAATGTTTCTTTTCTGTTTCTTGATCACATAGCATCCACATAGATAACAAAAAGAATTTGGACTATTTGCACAGACGCTTCTCAATGTACCACTCAAACTCGCAACCTTTTTCACAAATGAAAATTCCAACCACACTATACACGTTTAATATAGAACCACTGACGCATGAGAACGACACGGCCTTTAGCACAGCCCGACGCGGCTTGGGGAGCGCGTTTATAAAGACGGGAGGGCACGAAACAGAGGCCGCTTATGTTGAAGGTCATGGTCGTCATTCATAAGATACTAGTAGTGGTTTTTAAGTAGTCAGACAAAGAGTTCAATCTCTCATGAGCGTATCTCTACTTGAACTATTCCAACCCAACATATATCAAAAATATTTATGGAAAATACGTATTATACAAACTCTGTACGTGATACATCAAAACTAAAATCATTTTCCGATTTAGGGCCTTCGATTGGATATTTGAAACATAAAATGGTTTGTGCCGCAAAATCTTAGCAGGCCCGTGTTATGCAACCCGCAATGCACATGGCGCAAGTAATGTGGACTGAGCGGGCACAGTGGCAATGCCGGGTAATGATGGTTAATTGATGATTGTGATAAATAATTATCCGGTAATCGCCAGATATTGACTCGGTAGTACATAAGTAAATGGCGACTAAATATTTTGCGTACGCATTGGGATGTGGATAAGGTACGATTTTCGAAAATTCCAATTCCGGTTAATGTTTTCGTTATATTGGTGGATAAAATGCGTTGTAAGAAACGTTTCGAACCATACGTAAGAGTTTAGGTCGGATGAAGTTCACATTAGCCAACACGAAGGGGTTGGTGCATGTGAAGTACGTTGCAGGGGCTAGAAATAACAGTGGTGATAAACGGGAATCAGAATGCTGATGAGAAGTATCTAAGGCTAGTGGGAGAACAGATGTGTAGTTTTGAGAATTTCGTTTCAAACAGTCAGGCAATGTGACATTTTATTAGTTTTAAGGAAGTAACAGACTATTAGATGACCTAAAAACTGTATAGCAAAAAAATTACTTCTAGAACATGGTACAAACAAACATTCACTAAGTGCACAAACGCTGCACATGAAAAGTCAAAACTCAGGATGAGGTCCCAGTCATCACGTAGATGGCAGACCCAACCATCACACAACCAATCTACAGCATTTTTCTCCTGTTCTTGTTTGGAGCTTAGTTCGGTTAGTTTGAAAAAAAAATACAAATGTAGGAAATTTTATTCCCTTTAAAATTGGGTGTATTTATCACAATCATCAATTGAACAGCATGGCCACTGTGCCCGCTCAGTGGAAATTACACGAGCTATGTGCATTACGGGTTGCCTAGTAATTAGTAAATATAACTCCTTTCCCATCTACTCTTCCAGGGGTCTCTTACCCTCACAGTATTATTTTATCTAATTTCCAAAGAGTAATGAATTAGAAAAACTTTTTCTTTTAGCAATGCGCTTTCTTGAAAAGGCATTGTTTCCGCGTTGAATAGTTAAGCTGGAACATGAAAACATGCATATACACAACCATACTATTTTTTTGGTGTATTAGTATTTTCAACAATGCGTACATCTGTGAGGCAGTACTTTCACCGACGGTGAGATAAATAATGATTTTTATTTAATAATAATTATATTTATTATATGTTGATTATAATTTCACAAAGATGGAAATTTTTGGACACATTTTGGAGAAATGAAAAAATATCATCTTTTTAACTCGCTTGACAATTGGTTTAAAAAATTATTTTTTACAAAAATTGTAGAAAATGTTATCCTCTTTAAAAATTAATTGAATAATGTTTGAACAGGACGTTAGGTTAGAGAGTTATACAGAAAAATCTGAAAAAATACCGGTTTATCCGGGAGTTACCATTGAGTAGGAAGTCAAAAACTTAACTATTTTAACTAGGCTTTTTAATTATTTTAAATTATTATTTTAATTGCCTGGGTACATACAACATATTGAAAGAAAAAGTTTTTATGACTTTTTCCCATGTCCCTTCCTTTTCGGTACGTGCCGACCGGTCAACTGGTTCCGACGACTGGTTCCGGGTGGCATAATCACAGTCGGCCTTCAAACGTGCGGTAATCGAGTAAAGTTACGATTCAGTGTATTAAAGAAATTCATCAAATTTCAGTATATGTTCTTATCTTCTTTAAGTGATATTTTCCCCATCGGGATACTCAGTATTCTGATTTTCTTCAGTTTTGGAAACAGAAGAAGGTACTTTCGGTTAACCGACACAACTCACTGGCTGCTTCGGCAAAACAACAATCTAACGAAATATTTATTAGAACAATACCGAATGAATGATTTCGTATTAGTACTCAAGGTTTGTAATTTTATGTTGATAGTTCAAACACCTGTATTACATGAAACAGTATCATAATGGCTATTATTATCCAAGGAGCAGCAACAAACTAATAAGAATTATACAAAGAAATTGAAAAAAAACATAACGTGATTCTATGGCTTCTTAAAATTACGTTTTTATATTTTAGAATCTCTACATTTAAGATATATAAATATTCAAATTGTAGAATATTTCTTATTTCCAGACTTCTCCAATATCTCAGAGATAATTAATTTTAAGATAACAAATTTATCGTAAAAGTACATGAATGAAGAAACTTTTATATAAATGAAAGTGAAAACTAGAAATGCAAGGATTAGTGGCATTGTTTACCATTTTTGTAAGATCAGACTTGTAAGATTTTAAAAAATTCTTTATTCTTTACTGGATGAGATCTCTGGGAGAGATGACGAGCGCGAAATTTTCATCCGCATTTCCATCCGTCAAAATCCCTTCAACGAACGAACTTTGTTTTTGCACCGAAAACAAGCGGGATCTCTCCTCTGCCCGGCTCGTGTAACGGTGAGAGCAAAATCTTTGCATAAAAAGCCGGGTAAGCCGAGCGCTGCCCCACAGCGGCGTGCGTGCTAAGGTTTCCGCAGCTGCGTGCAAAAGCTCGCCTCGCTCTTTGCACGCTTTTCCCTCCCACAGCATCGCAACGCAGGCACAGCTCATCTACGGCTTTTAGCGCAAACATAGGCGATCTTAGCTGTTTCTCATTCCTCATTTCTTTCAAGCCACATTTTTTAAACAATGTAGGTCCATTATTTTCCTTTTTATGAATTTGCTTGGTTTATTATCTTACTGTATTTTAATGCAACTGATTTATTATTTTCAGATGTCTGTGTGTAATTGAATTAGGAACTGGACAGAGTTTGATCGATTGGGGTTCATACACACAGTTATGGGAATTTCGTTCCTCCAGCCATATGTAGTGTTTGTAAGCACTTCGAAGACAGTCGCAAACTTTCAGCGATTTTTCGGCAAACTCGTATTTTTAACATCTTAGTGTATGCTAAGTGTAATTTATTAGGTCACGAACTCAGAATTGGGAAACACTTCCAACAAAACATTAAACACAATTTAAAACGGAACATTCATTTAATGAGATTCGAGTTGTATTTAGGTTAGTCCGTCGCGGACCACCATCGAGAACTGACCGGAACGTTCTCTGGTTTGGCTGCGTTCTAGGCTAAAATAACTCAGTGTTCTACAATAGTGCAGAACTTGTAGCAGAACTTGTAGGAGCTAAATGTTATCGACAACTGAAAGTTTTTTAAATTTATTTATTAATTTTTGAAGAGATTACATAGATCAGTAAAAATAACTATACATATGTATTTACAGACTTATATGCTAACCTTAAATATAATCTTACATACTAACAAGGGGGAGGAAATCCCTTTTTGGGTCCTCAGTCCGGATCTAAATCTGCAAATTTTTTAGGAATATGTGATATGGATATTTGTTTTTGATTCGTGTTTGGTAATTGGGGTTTTTGGCTAGTTTAAATGGTGATAGGGCTGGGATTTGAGGTAGGTTATGATAAAAGTTGGTGGCCAGATATGTGATGTATTGTTCAATCGGTTCCAAATTAAATTCGTTGTGAAGTTGGTTGTTGGTTATATACCATGGAGCATGAGCAACTATTCTTAAGAACCTATTCTGCAGGACTTGCAGTTTATGGATGTTAGTTTTAGCAGAATTGATCCAAATTGGGCTGGCGTAACAACTGAAAGTCCACCTTCCTTCAGTCTTCTTTTAATGTCGCACTTGTGAATCCATTACAAACGCGAGTCGCGCCTATGTTCACAAACCGATTCAGCGACCAAGAAGCTGAAAGCGATCCAAAGACGATGACTACATGACCTTTAACGCCAATGTTTTTAATCGATTTGTGAGTACTTTCAAGCATCACGCACTCACCTCACCAACTGCATGTCAGTAGATGCAGATGGCCTACACGCGAAGTGTTTCAGGCCACCAATGTGAGCGCGTAATTTATTCTCACAACACATGTTGATCCGATTGAAGACACATTCAATAAGCGTTTATGTTTCCAAATTACCGATTAGGGATATTATATTTCGCTGAATAATAATTGGCAAAGATATAACTTAGACATTAAAAAAAAACATTTTCTTTCTTACTACATGGTTATTTTATATCTCACATGATTTGTGCGGAGTAAAGAAAGTACAAATGTACAGGATTTGTACTTCGTTTATTGTTTAAATTAATTTAGATACTTTTGTAAATTAAAGTAGATATTGAAGAAAAGTAACAATATTTAAGAATCTTAAAAGCACAACAAAAGAAATCAATTAGAAGTAGATTTATATTCGGATACTCAGAAGTGAAGTTGAAAGCAGTTGCATTCTTGAGTCATTGTGCGCGTATTAGATCGTCAAATAAGTGGTTAGCATTAGACTTCCTTTTTTTTTGAGAGAGAGAGAGAGACAGAGAGAGGGAACAAGAGGAAGAGAGAGGGAGCGAGAGAAAGAGGGAGAGGGAGAGAGAAAGAGGGAGAGAGAAAGAGAGAGGAAGAGAGGGGGAGAGAGACGGAGGGGGAGAGGGAGGGAGAGAGATGGAGGGAGGGAGGGAGAGAGGGAGAGGGGGAGAGAGACATTTGAATCGTTATTAAAATGAATGTATTTTATATTCAAATTAATTTAGCTGTTAAATGGATACAATTTAGTAGTACTGATTTTTATGATAAATGAAGTCCCATGTTCTGTTGATTTTTCAGTTGTGTTCAAGTTTGTAAAATACCTAAGAATGTGGTTATTCGATGTTTGAAACTTTGTAATAAAGTAACTATCAACATGATGCATCTTGTGCGCCCGGTTTAGGTGGCTGAGCCATCAACTGCTGTCACTGCACTGACCGGGAGGTCCTAGGTTCGACTACTGACGGCGGCAGGATTTTCGACACTACCTTTTCAGCTAGGTCGAATTCATTCGCTGTCTGGAGAAGAATTCTAGCGGCCGGTTGCTCTTATCGGTAGTTTTCCGTAGTTTCTCCGATCAACACCAGGCGAATGCCAGAGCAGCACCCTATCAAACGGGCTACGGACCGCGTGCGATATTTCTTTCCTCCTCCTTGTCCTATCCTCATTACTTACATACGCTTACACTTCTGTACTACACAATCACACATTTCTGGAGACCAATCGAGAGCTGAGAGCTAGTTCCAGCTGAGGCGGTGCCCCGCTGGGGAAAGGTACATGATTAGGAAAACCCACAAGCCGACCCTCAGATCTCTCCATCCAGCGGGGGAATATCACCCCCACCCATGCAACATGCACTACACTTAGGGGACTAATTACCTTAGCCGATGGCGCCCCAGTACACACTAATGAATCAAACCTCTTGTACGAGCAAAGCCTGTAACACAGCGAGGCCGCCGTCAGTTGTCTCTCCTCGCACCCCCTGCCTTCGTAGCTTGGAGGTTACCGCGATTTTCCGTCACTTGGCAAGACGCGCTCTATTATTTTAATGAGGCGTGTGTTTCTCTTGCACACTGAATATTTTACGCGCGTATTTTTGCTTACGTTATGACAGCATTCTTTTTACCCTTGCAATGCATGAAAGCCAGCGAAATAGAAATGAATTTTGCGGTGTATAGTGGAAAATATTTCTGAGAGCAGAGTTGGGAAATAAGTAGTGGATATTGACTGTATGTAAGATATGTGAACGTTGCTCATTGCAGTATATCTGCAGTGTTTCAATTTTATTTATGAAAGATAACTCTTATAATAATAATAATAATAAATAATAATAAATATAATAGAATAATAATAACAAAATACGCAAATATCTGGTGACACAATTATTAAAAATGTAGGCCCTGAAGACTCCTACAAATATCTGGGAATGCTACAATTGCTGGGAATTTTTGATTCAGACGTTAGGAACTAAATTATACAGAACGTGCTATCAAGAGTAAATAAAATCTGCAAAACGTGGATCAATTCAAGAAGTAAAATATCTGCTATTAATACTTGGGTTATTCCCATAGAAACTTACACATTTGGTGTAATAAAATGAAGAAACAGAAACATCCTTGCAGACTTTCGACAGGAAAATAAGAACTACACTTACAAGACATCGACTGCACCACCCTCAGAGTTCAGTGCACAGGCTGTACTTGCCTCGGGCTAGTGCAGGAAGAGGACTCCTTAACTTGGAAGCACTGTTCCGACAGCAAGAAGAAAAGCTGCGTTGGTACTTTCTCTCTATCGACTCGTCTGTTCACAAAGCTATCCGTGATCAAGTTAGAAAGATGACCCAATTATGTCTGGCACAACCAAGTAAAGAGTTTGATTACCTGAAGCATCAAGACCGCGTGAATATCTGGCAAAGAAAGGAACTTCATGGTAGATTTTTTGCAACTTTAACTTCGGAGAGTACTGATAAGAAAAACCCAGTGGAGTGGCTTCGAACCGGGGGCCTCTTCGGTGAGACGGAAGAATTTCTTTTCTCCATTCAAGACCAAGTAGTCAAAACCAGAGCTTATAAAAAATTCATCATGGGTCAGCAAATTAATAACCGATGTCGCCTATGTAAATCCACCAACGAGTCAATCCAGCATATTTTCTGTGGGTGCCCCGCATTAGCACAAACAGAATACATTAAGAGACACAACTGCGTTGCCAAAATAATCCACCAAGCCCTTGCCAAAAAACCAAAAACCAAAGAACAAAGAAGTTTTTATAAATACCAGCAATGATCGAGCTCGAATTCTGAGGGATAGTGTAATATTCACTGACTGAACAGTAGAAGCAAATAGATATTGTTCTGTTTGATAAAATATCTAAAACATCATGCTTCATTGATGTTGCAGTTTCTACAGATGACCGGCTTGTAACAACTGTTGCTGAGAAAAAGAGGAAATGCCAACCCATGGCTGTTGAACTGAAGGACATGTATGGATTGCGCGCAGTGGAAGTGCTTCCAGTAGTGGTGTCAGCGAATTGATTGGTCACCAAGGAATGGCAAGAGATCGCGAAGAAGTTAGAATTGACTGAAAAATATATACGGACAATTAAAAAAGCCGCATTATTGGGAACAGCAAAAATAGCTCGTAAATTCTTAAGCCTGATTCGACCGATATAAAAAACAAAATATATTCTTGTTCCACTTTACATGCATTGTTGCCTTGGGTGATTTTGAGAACCCCGGCGTCCGTGTATATCTACAGAAAATAGGAAATAATAATAATAATAAAAAAAAATTATTATTATTACTATAGAAAACAAGAGCAATCATTCGGAAAACGTTAAAACAATCTCCAACGTTGAATTCATGGGGGACATCTTCGATCCATTTGAGATTCAAAGTGGAGTGCGACAGGGTGATTTCCGCCGTTGCTCATTAATATTCTCCTCGAGAAAATTATCAGAACATGGGAAAAAGAAGTCAAAGGAATCGAAATTGGCATAAAAAAGAGACTAGATTCCATGTGACCTGCTTAGCATTTGCGGATGACCGCGCAATCCTCATGAATAATAGAAAATAGGCCACAAACGCCATAGAAAACTTAATGAAATTGCACGCAACACTGCCTCCAAATTTCGCTCGAGAAAACGCAATAAAAAGAAAGAATCCTACAAAACAAATTGCCAATTGAAACAACTCTCGGGAAAATCATACAAGTGCCGCATTTTAAATACCGAGGAGATATCATCCAACCATGAGGAATTAATTTAAGGGCGAACCGGGAAAGAATAAAAGAATTACAACTAACGTACAAACTCACATATTACTACATATACGACTGTTACAAAACTAAGTTAATATACATTAACGTAAAATTAAGACTACAACACTGTCGTACTTCTTGAGGCACTAGATGTTCAAACAACACAAATCGGTGGGCAAGTGAAAATCAAAGAAATGGAGAAAGAAGAAATGAAAATTCTCCGAACATGTTTGGACCTGTATAAGATCAAGGAATCTGAAGGAAGAGAATAGCATCATTCATTTATAAACAAACTGATGAGATTACGGATACTTTCAGGAAAAGAATGCAGCTCTACGGACACATTCACAGGAGGAATAAAAACAGAATTTCTAGGCGGATTCTTCAAGTCGCCAACTCAGGTAGAAGAAAACAAAGTGGATAATACAAGCCTAGGAGGATCTCAGACAAGCACACAAAAACAATAAATGATGCAGAAGATAGAGATTATGAAAAACATACATTTGACACCACCACACAGAAGTAGCCAGGATGTAAATGGTAAGCGGTAAGGTAACGAACACAACACAATGAACGCATCAAGAAAATTTGGGCCTAGAGAAAACACAACCATCACAAAGGAATTACCAGGTGCGATGGCTCAGTAAATAAACTGATATTACTGCAGCGCCTCTGACCGGGAGGTCCCAGGTTCGACTTCCGATGGCGGCGGGATTTTCGACATTAGCTTTTGAGCTAGGTCGAATTCAAACGCTGCCTGGAGGAGAAATCTAGCGGCCGGCTGCTCTGATCGATAGTTTTCCATGGTTTCTCCGAGCCATACCAGGCGAATGCCGGAGCAGTATCCTAAGAAACGGGCCACAGACCGCGCAATCTTTCCTTCCTCTTTCTTTTCCTATCCTCTCCCCTTATGCACACACTTACACAAACATGCACTACACTACTACATATTCCGGGAGACCGGTCGGGAACTCACAAGTTGTCCCGACTAGGGCGGTGCTCTGCTGGTTGGAGATACCTGGTTGGGAAAAAACCGCTAGTCGACGGTAGGTCGGCGCCGGATCTCGCCATCCAGTGGAGGAAGATCACTGGCACATTTCGATTAAAAACATGCACTACACGTACGGCACTGGTGACTTCAGTAGTTGACGCGCCCGGCATCAGTAATCAATCACAAAGGAATTCAAGTTCAAACGCTCTCTTTAAATGGGAATAATCGTGAATAATAATAATAATAATAATAATGATAATATAATGATATAATAATAATAATCTTATATATTATTTTTGTAGTAGAGCTTTAAAACTAAAATATGGAGGTCAAAGACCTCAAAAAAATCCTTCCATCAAAATGTACAAGATGAGCTATTTTTAGACATTGTTACATTTTCGTTGGTTTGGCGCTTATCGATACTACTGAATACTACCTTTACTACTACTTTAATACCTCACATGTCCAGAGACATACAGAACGTACAGTATGTGATAATAAACAAATTATTTCATATTACATACAACTGTCTTGCACAGGTGTACTTCTCTGATCAGCAATGCAGTTAAATAATATTGCAAACAGTAGGGTTGTAAACTTTCCCGATGGTGTGTCTTTGCATGGGAAATTTTAAGTAGATTTCTCAAGAGTAAAAAGTATTTCTAATATTTTTTGTGACTATGTAAGAAAGCGAAAAGCTAACTGTCAAAGAACTGACTTCAAATGTTATTAAGGAAGGGTTGTAAATTGGTCCGAGAAAATCCCTCTATAATACTGAATAAAACTTTATTGCAAATTTGTTTCAAACATCAATTACATCGTTTTTTATTTTACTTTTATACATTTTTTAAACTAATACATATTGCTAACAACTTTCCCTCTTCATACGGAAATAGAAGGATTGGTAACAGAGTGGGGTTTAACATGCGAGAATCTCGCACGGGTTCGCTGGTAATAATATATCCAAAAATTATACAATGTTAGGGGTAAATCATCTGTAACAGAATTTCCTGCGTCTCCGAAATTATTTCGTAAATTTTGTACTAAACTGGAACTGTTTAGAAATTCGCGTTATTTTGCATATTATTATTGATTATTGATTATTATTGATATTATTATTGATTATTTTAGGTCGTTCTCGATTTCTCTTGCGCCTTCCGATTTGCGATTTCCATACTGCTCTCTACTGACACTCAGAGCAGCAAAGTCTGCGTGGCGGCCGGCCTGGGTGCTTGTCGAGGAGCCCTGCGTATCTGCCAGTTGCCCCCCTTGGATGGGGCTCCGCCTGTGCCCCGCCCACCTGCCCCCCCCCGCGCCGAGGGCGGATGCGCGCGCGTCGGCGCAGATCAAAGGCTGTCATCGGCCCGGGTGGCCACGGGCCGCGATGACCTATGGGTTCTGTCACGTCGGATCGAACGTTATCGCACAGCCCATCTCGCCAGCCTTCGGTCGCCGAGAAACGGATCCGGCTTTAAATCGAACGTCACTCTCGCGACGGTAAGATCGAGAAGTCTGCTGATAGGATGACGCTTGGTTCCAGAATATTTGCAAAGATGGATATCTATTTTAAAGATGTGTTCTTCTTGACGTAAGTATTACACTAGTGGTGGCACAAAAGCACAAACGTTGTCGCGTTATTTCTAACTGGTCCGCTATATTATATTACTACATAAACCTACAAAACTGTTTCCAACCAGCAAACATATTTTCCGCCCCGAGAACCCAACTAGGATCGTCAGAGCTACCTCGCCGTCACTCATACCACCACGCCACAGTAACGCCGTATGGTTCCATTTCGGTTCGACACTTAGAAACGTAAATGCTCGCTTCATGTCAGTACCCTAAAAAATCAATATATTTGTTTCAAACTCCAAAAACCTCGAGTTCATTCTGATTTATCGGTGAATACCAAATTTTGTAGTAAAATGGTTGAATGGTCGAGCGTTGACGGACGGTGAGAGTGACGTTTTGCCGTCAATCGATTTTTTGGTATCAAGGACCAAACTGGCAACATCAAAATAAATAAACTTATTTATTTTAAGCTGTGTTTACACAAGGCAGAGAACACGTGATTATTACTTTTACAAAACCAGTTGCTCACCCAGCGTTGCCCGAAAAATTAGTTCTGTAATCATGTTTTAAGCTGCGTCACCAGACTGGCCCGCCCTGCCCCGGCCGCTCTGCCCTCGAGCCCCCTCTCCTCCCTCGTCGCGATCTTCTCGATTCTTCTGGGCTACGCCCAATCCCTGCGCTTCGCCCTCTCCCGCCCTGGCCAGCTCCTTCGCCCCTTGCGCCCATCTCGGCCCCTTCGCCCGGCCGGGTTCTGCCCCCGCTCACTCGCTGCGTTAGCGCCACCTGCTTTCGCCCGCTCTGCCTCGCCCCAAGTCACCCAGCAGCAATGAGGATACATGCAACGAAAAATTGTGACTAAACCACTTTGTGAAGTAACGTTTTGGATTGAAACTGGTTTATTTTTTATTCCTGGTCGCTAAAAAGCCATCCTATCTAATTATGCAGCTAACGCTTCATTGCTGTTAACGTTTTTGTGACATGTATATATTAGGCTGTAGCGAAAAATAAAAGTCATTGGCTTATGAAAAATTCTTGACGACCAATTGATGAAATATTGGAAGGCAGGTTAATGGGGCTTGGTCATAAGTAAACACGAACTATAAGTTGGTTTTTAGTCGACGTTTCGGAAAATTTATTTCCATCCTCAGGGCTCACAACATGAAAACATAATTAATACATGTGCTGCATGCTCCTCCATCTCAGGCACCTCTCGGGGAGTGAGAGACACAAAATCCTCCTCACCACACCAACACACACCATGATGAATATGATACTAGAGATTCATCACTAGCGAGGAGGATGGGGATGAATCATCACTAACGAGGAACCTACCTTCCGTTATTGGCTTAACAAAGAAATCTAGTTTTTGATACAAGGACACTGGTGCCAATAAAACTGTTTTTAAAATGGGTTTATGGGTGCCACAAACCCCATAAACACTCCATTTCCCGGTTCGGCTGACTACTTTTTAGAAAAAAACGAATCAATATTATTTAATATTATTTTTATCAACAGAGTTTTGGCTGTGGGGGTGCCCACGTTATGCCGCAACAATTTCATGATCATCAAACATTGTTACTTCACTCAGAGTGCCACATGATCCCGAATATGGTCATTTCTCCGTTAAAACCATAGAAATAGACACTTCTCAAATGACCATAGCTCCGTAAATTTTTATCGAAAATATTTTTCATTTAGATAAGAGCAAAGCTTAAAATCTCTACTTTAAGAACTTTGTTTCGTACAATTTAACTATTTCACTGCAATCGGCTAAAATTGCGCCGCGCGCCAACACTATTATCGACCCACGATTGTACTGCACTGCTGTATCTGATTTTGTTATTCACTATTTGGCTGAATTGAACATATTTGTAGAGAAATCAAACGAGTTTTGATGTTACTTGACTTAAAAGAACACTACATGGCATTTGGACACCCATGAGCTGTTTTTCCCTGTTTCTGCGCGTGCAACAACGCGCCCGCCGACCTGCCCCGCGGCCCGCCCGGGCCCGCGTCGCTGAAGGAGGTACACTCATCAATTTCGGAAAAGCCAGCATTTCCTTGTTTCATATTTCTCCAGCATTTCAAAACCTCAGTTAACGATTCATTGACATCTCCATACAACCACGCAACCAAAAATGCAAGTAGCACACGGCGCCACAGATTTATAAATCTAACAAAATTTCAAACTAATTATTCATCTTAGTTGTTACCTCTATTTATATTAAACATTTATTACTTTTAAACTTAACAAGCATGATGTTTAAAATCAAATGTATTGAATCTGTTAAAAGGCTTATTTCGATGTCCCTCCTAATCGGCACCCAGTGAACGGTTTTTAACAAGACATACACCAAAAGAAGAAAAACAATTGGAGTGGAGGAAATTATATATTGAATCGCAGCTTTCTTTTGTTAATAAAACGCTACGAAATTTGCGTTGTTTGAAGTGTGCGGCTAGAATGAAAACGGGAATATGGCGTCATGTGCATCTCGCGAGTTGCCGGGAAATGGAGGAGCAGCATGGTCGTGAAAGGACTTTCTTAGAGAACGTATGGTGTTATCGTTAAAACGATTGTGATTACGATAAATAATTATTACCAGTTGTGTGTGCAATTCTCGCTTCAGCTGCCGGCCAGAGCAGTCGCTCCGCCAACAGCTGCTAGAATCGTTAAGTGTGATAGTGTAATTCAACGTCGCTACGAACTTTAGGAAACAGTGGTGACGTAGTGTACGAAATAGCATTTAGTGGTCGCATTTATTCACCACTAGTGCTTTAGTAGTTGAATGAACAACAATGATTTATACAGCACAGGGAGAATGGTCAGTGAAGCCCTAAATTCGATACACAATTCGCAAGGTTCATCTGATGTGCTTCCCGACGAAAGGAAAGTGAACTTCACGGACAGAATGGAACACTTCCACATACCGTACCATCTTCAAAAACAAAACAAAACAACAACAACCAATTCGGGACCCGAACATCAGGCCAGCCCGAGGAGCAAATGCAGTTACAACAAACTGCTGCTTCACCGCAACTGCATCAGAGCACGATAATGTCGCAAGGAAAGCGAGCTAGCGATAACGACAGAGATAATAGACTCGAAACGTGTAACCACAGACAGTCAGCCTTCGGCAGGGTCGAAATTACAAAGTCAGTACAATGTAGAACTCAAAAACAGATTTAGTTGGTTAAACGAAGACAAACCAGAGGATCTAAGTGAAGAACATATAACCCCACCAATTTTTGTTACAAATTTTGAAAGTCAAGTTACGCTCGTGAATGAAATAAAATCTAACATCTCATGCAACTACACCGCAGAATTCAAGAATAAAAAAATTCGAATCCAATTCCAGTCAGTGACCGATTTCCGAAAAGCAGTTAAATATTTTTTAGCCACCAAAAACCAATTTCACACGTATTAGGATAAAGTTAGTAAAAAATACTCAAAAGTGATCAAAAATATTCGTCCTTGAATCACAGAAAATGAAACTCTAGCTGAAATCAATGACAAATGCAATTCTGCTACAAAAGTTACTCGACTATATAAAAACTATTTTCCCCATCCCAGTAGTGGCAGTGGACTTTGATGGAACTCACAAAATCGAGGATGTTCTAAAAACAAAGCAAATAGGTAATAAGATAGTGAAACCAGAAAAAAGAAAGAAATCCAAGGGCCCCCTTCAATGTAATCGGTGTTTAGACTTTAGACCCAATGAAAACAACTGTAATCATACAATTTCGTGCGTGTTTTGTGCAGGTAATCACCTATCAGCAAACTGCGAACAAAAGAACTCCTCTCCAACATGTAAACTTTGTCTTGGGATGCGTAGGGCTGACCCCCAGATCAGTAGATTGTCCATATTAACGAAAAATGTTAGAAAGTAAAAGAAATAATCCAAATGACAGACATAAGAACAATCCCATTGCCCTACAATTTAATATAAAAATCTTTCCAATACTCCCTACAACCCACAATATACCTAATTTCGAACAGGCAACAAATACCAACCACCAACGAAACAGAACAAACACAAATCACCCACAACATAATAACCAACACGCAAACCGAAACTACAACTTCAATATTGGTAATTCATTTATTCTTAACATCACTCAGTTTATAACCAACCACATCATTAATTTTATAAATTCACTAATACCAACAATTATTCAGGATATCCAACACTCAATTGCTGTGTCATTAAACAACAATTATGGATCACCATAATGATTTAATAATACTAAATTGGAATGCCAACGGCATTATCAACAAAAAAGCCGTTTACAACATTTCTTACATGCTACCAAAATCGATATAGCGTGCATTACAGAATCAACATCTCAACCCAGAATCTTCATTTTTCTAAACGGATACAAAACCATCAAAGAAGACAGACAAAACTCGAAAGGAAGAGGTGTCATAATTTAAAAAAAACCGTATACCATATCACCAGATTACTCTACCACACACGCTCGGTCTCGAAAAAGCAGCAATAAATGTAAAGTGTAATAATAACAAAACATAAACATTACTGATGCATATAAACCTCCTAATATAAGAATCAATAACAGCAACTTCTCCACTTTATTACAACTACCAAATCCAATCATTATTGCAGGTGACCTAAACTCCAAACACACCTCATGGAGATGTCGGCCTACGAACCCGCTGCTAATTATTTATAAATATAAACCTAAACACCAACCTAACCCACTCTCTTCCCATATCATCCAAACAAAAGCCCAGACATACTTGACATAGAAGTCACAAACATTAAAACCCATTTCATATCTACAACGTATCATGAACTAGAATCAGATCACTTACCAGTAATAATATCAACTCGCGTACAAAAATCGCTTCCAACTCCCCACCCACCTTAAATACTTATAATAGTAATTGGAAGTACTTTAAAAGCACTGTAAGAAAATCCATTCCTTCATTTCACAACCTGAATTCTCCCCAAAAATTAATCAAATCATCATGACCCTCAACAACAGTATAATTAGTACAGCAGCCATATTAAAAAACCTATCCATATAATAGAATTAACTTAATTTGCATAAAAATAAAACAAGACGACTTTGGAATTCCTTAAGAATTCCGTCTTTAAAAAGAACTAAATATGTTAACTAATAACTATTTTGTTGTAAGCTGAATTATTTGTAAATGTGGTTACTGTTATGTAAGTCGTTAGTTAATAGTACTTAAATGGTAAGTAGTATTCTCTACAGAACATTATGTAAAAATGCATGTATCTCGCTCTGTGATTATCACACTCGGTGCATTTCCATATATACATAATTATTTCAATAAAATATTCGCAGGGAGGGAGTTGTTCAAATTGCCGATATACATTAATCGCTTGTTAATTACCTGTGACTGAGTATATTTGTTTAGTACTAACTCACATTCCTATTGCAAGTAAGATTTATTGGTAAACATGTTGGCTAATGTTACTGAAATGCATATTACTATTATCTACCGAACGTTATGTAATAGACCGGTGTTTTCGCTCTGTAATTATTACACACAGTGCATTTACATGTAAATTCTAAATATTTATTTAAAATATTCATAGAGAGGGTGTTGTTCCAATTGCTGATGTATACTCATTGCTTGTGTAATATCTGTGACTATTCGTTTAGTATTAGCCACATTTCATTCGCAATAAGATGTATTGGTGAATATGTTGGCTAATGTTACTAATTTGATGTATGAAGTGACTATGCGATGGGATCCTAGACGCAGCAAAACATCGAGAATGACTACTAGCTGATCATATAAAACATGTGTATATTCATGGAAATGATTTTTTGATGAATCCATGGGTTCAGCTAGTAGTATTAAATTGTGTATATGAAGTTCAATTATTCTATACAGTGCCGTTCTAGTGTACACAATATGTGTACAAACTATACATAATATGATAAGTACTGTATATAATAATTGTGACTTCTGCGTCTTTGTGTATTTCAATTTTGCGCTGGTTATGACGCGAATTCTTTCTTGGGGCTTTACTAAACACTCTGGAGATAGTTCTCTGAAAGAGATTATTTAGTGCGAAAACATAAGCGAGAAGAAGGATATCACAAATGCGTCCGGGCGTCAGTTGTTGAAGGAGTAGTACTTTCTACTTTGGTTAGCACTTTTCTTGGAGGGCATATACTAAATGTTTGCTGTTTATTTGAGTGATTTCTAGGTACAATTAGTTGACTATTGAACGTGATTACGTAATTTTGCAACTAAGAAGTTGTGACTCTTTCTAGTGGTCGAATCCGAGCCGTGCGGACCTAGTAAGTGGAGTTCCCGCAGTTCATCAGTTAACTAGTTTCCCGTAGTGAGTGATCTTCAAAGTTGCAGTAACAAATGAAATCGTTAATGTCATTCGATATCAAGTCATCAACAAGTCATGCAATAAGCAGTCCTAAACAACGGTGGATTCTACACCTCCTTCACAGCCGAAGAACATCAAAAGCCGGAAATGTTACCATCTAGTCAAGATATGAATTTCATCACAGACGCAACCCTGATGCACATCAATCTCGATGGGAATCTGGAGGTTGGCGACTCAACAGTAAACACGACCAACGCTCAAATCTACCCTTCGACGGCAACCTCTCTCGCCAGAAAAAAGGTCAGTCGGTGAACTCTCAAACTCTCACGAAAAACAATCGAGTATAGATTTCAAAAAATCTAGTGATCTACCTGAATTGTCAAGTAAACTTGAATATAATATGTCTACCGGTTACAGATTTAGTGAACTGGGAAAAGTCAATACCGAAACCGAAGATACAATATTTGCATACTTAAACAATCTTCCAAACGAAACTCTGTCTCAAAGAGGTAAAATTCCTCCAATATATGTGTCTAATTCAACAAACATTAGTAATTTCACCAAGGAACTTACGCATAAAGTTTCCAATTATTTCCTGTCAGATGTTAAATATGACTAAGTCAAGATCAGTGCCAAAACATCAACAGACTTCCGCAATACCGTTAGTACCTAAAACAAACACAAATGAGCTTTGATTTTGATTCATTTTAAGACCCTTCAAACAAGAAATTCTCAATTTTTTTTAATAATCTGCGTCAATCGATAAAAATATCTTAAATAACACTAGACTCAAAACAGCCCTTCAATTTTGAAAGTGACTAGACTCCAAAAGGACGGCAACCGCATTCGTGTTGTGGCCACGGAACGAATCGATATCATACTATCAATAGATCAAATATGTAACCATGGGGTGAAGGTAGAAAGACGAACAAAACCAAAAGGTCCCTTGCAATGTCAAAGATATTTGGATTTCGCACACACCAAAAATAACTGCAATCACATAATCAACTGCGCGTTCTGCGCGGGCAATAACTATTCAGTGAAGTGCCTCAAGAAGAATGAAACTCCGACGTGTGCTCTCTGTAAAGGAAACCACAGGGCGGACATTAGGAACCAGAACAGCGTATACTTTAAAGAGATAAGTGAAAGAAAAACCAAAAATCCAGTCAATGATAATAGTAATATAAATCAATCCTTAACCTGTCAATCCTCGCACATCAACCTAAATCACCACTTCCCATCATTGCCTCAAACTAAAACAATCCCGAACTTTAACCATACTTCCAACTGCGAAAATCAATCCAAAAGCGCCCAAAACTCCCATAACACCTCCCCATCAAATTCTTAGTTGCCAAACTTTCACGCCAACAACCCGATAATCAAAACAATAATGAATGCCATCACCTCATGCATTATTAATTTCATAAATTCTTTAATACCGTCTATAACCAGCTCCATGCAAAACTCCGTAAACGCGTATTTAACTAATAACAATGGCAAATAAACCTAACGATTTAACCTGTTTAAATTAGAACTCCAATGGCATCAACATTAAAAAGGTAGAATTAGTCACTACAGCACTACGAAGTTGACATCGCAAGCATAGTTGAAACGCACCTAAATCAAAAAAAGAAAAAAAATTTTCATTCTAAATTACACTATTTACAAATCCGATATATCTGAAACGAAGGGTGGAGGAGTACTAATAGCAATAATATCATGTTATAATCACTACTAAACAATGCTCTCCGACTCCCCAGGCATCGAGGCCATCGCAATTAATTATGCAATTAATTAATATGAACATAAACAATCAATTATGGAATATAATATCAGTAAGCGATCAAAATCCTAAACGCGAACCTAAAAAATTTCTTCCAGCCCACGGAAAATGTCTTATTGCTAGGTGACCTCAACGACAAGCATACAAGCTGGGGTGCCAAACCAATAATCACCTCGGCGAAACCTTAGCCAATATAATTAACCAATGTAATTTAAAAGTTTTATCTCCACCCGAACCAACATATTTTCCATTCGCGGTCTATGCAAACCTGATACCCTTTATTTAGCCATAACTGACATAAAAATAAAATTTCACACTTCAACAATTTTTGAACCCGACTCAGATCACATTCCAGTATTAATGACCACCCAACAATTAACCCCTCAACACGTCCCTGCCCTACGACAAATACTTTAAAAATAAACTTGGTAAAGTATCAAACATTAATAAAAAATGTAATGCCTAAAGTAAAAATCCTGAAAACACCAATGAAAATAATCAATCAACTACTTGAACGAACTAATTATCTCCTCTATTAAAAAATCTCAACCCACCATATTACGAAACGCTAACAAAAACACATACAGAAAATTAACCTCACTCTATCGAAAACGTAATAATCACAAAAAAATAAAATCAGAGGACTATGGATCCAACTTAAAACTAGAGAACTTAAGAGGGAATTAAATCCAATCATTAACATTGTCAAAAATTCATAAACAAATCACAAAAATCAACAATTTTAAAATCTACTATCTTCGCTAAACACCAACAACAACTCTCTGTGGCAATTCAGCAAGGAAATACTAAAAAACAAAAGCGAAATCCCTCCCTTAAAAAACGATAGGTAAATATTATTTATCATATCATAAAGCTTGCTGACTATTTTGCATTGACATTTACCTTAAATAGCATAAAATTGCATCTCACACCCAACAACATAATAAAAACAGAAAGAGAACGTATTCATGGATCTCACCACAAATACCAATATACATCTCCAACCGTAATCAATAAAACCATAAAAATCCTTCGAACTAAAAAATTCCCAGGTCATGACTGCATTAATAACACAGCTCTAAAGTATTTGCATCCCCCAGCAATAGCATTCGCAAATAACATTCTAAACTCATGCTTCAGTCGACTCCGTATTTCCCTCTGACTTGGAAGCATGCATTTATCATTTCCACTCCCAAATCAAACAAAAAATGCAGCCTTTACCGACAGTTATCGCTCTATAAACTTGTTACCAAACCTTTCAAAACTATTCGAAAAAATTATCCTCAAAAGACTAAACAAACATATCCACTTCACAAAAGCTATACCAGTGGATCAATTTGGATTCAAACAAAAAATAATCAGTAAATTCGTAACATAAGTATTACAAAACATATATACAGAGCCTTAAAAAAAGAACTCCACACAATAGTGATGATCATAGACATCACAAAATCAATTGACCGAACATGGCATCAATCTCCGAACTACAAACTAATCAAAAGTGGTATTCCACAGTACATGCTCTCAATAATAAATAGTTTTCTTGACAATAGAGCATTTTCGGTAAATGTTAACAACCACCTCTCAAAGCCGAAATCAATAAATGTTGGACTCCCTCAAGGTTTTCGACTTTCTCCGACCTTATTCAACTTGTATGTCGCTGATCGTTCTAAACTAAATAAAATTCAAACAGGTCAATTTGTGGTTGATACGACCATATTCCCTTCAGACGCATCCATCAAACTAATTAGAAACACAATTCAATTATACCTTCACATATTGGATAGCTGGGCTTCCAAATTCAAGATCCAGTTAAACCCAAGTAAAACTTCGCCATAATATTTACACTAAGACCTTACACTCCACCCACTCCTATGACACTGAACA
Organism: Teleogryllus oceanicus; assembly: GCA_964035755.1. Taxonomy (NCBI): domain Eukaryota; kingdom Metazoa; phylum Arthropoda; class Insecta; order Orthoptera; family Gryllidae; genus Teleogryllus; species Teleogryllus oceanicus. The sequence goes on from CAXIVR010000012.1 coordinate 80,772,292, forward strand.
ACAACACAATAGAATGCATACATACATATATACATAAATGTAATATGCGTATATTTATGTATGCGTGTGTATGTATATATATATATATATGCGTATACATATACGCATAATGCATATATGCATTCATTTCTAGATAAAACGCATGAGGAGCAAGATAAAAAATTAAACCACATACGTCTTATATAAATATTGTTTCATATATCGCCTTATATTTGCGCACTAGTCAAATTATTTTGTACTTCATTTTATTTAAAAGGGAAGAATTAAGCTAAACCAGATAAACACAACGATAAAATGCAATGAATACATATTTCAGGAGCGATGATACCTCGACAAGCGTATGATTCAATTTCAGTCTTGATTGACACAGAAAACAAAAACAGCATGCTTTCATTTTATGTCAACAAGAAATTAATTTCGAGCTCTATTGATCGGAGGTCTATGTGGGAGCACAAGTGCACTGCATCCGTTGCACCTCCCTCTTGCACGATATGCAGATGAGCTCGCCCTGGATATGGAACCTCCATTTTACAAATTAATTTCGTAAAAGCTTCGGCAGAAGCGGGCATATTACATGCAATTAAGGCGGTAAAATCGACGCTTGAGGAAGGAAAATTCAAGAAATGTGCATATTATATGTAAAATTGTTATACGATACTTTTTCCAATTTAATTAATGATAATAACCCTAATTACGTACGCTTAGTATTGCACTCAACGTTCATGAAGCTTCAGCCTCTCTAAAATCTGCTGACACAGATTAACAAATACAATTTTAGTAAATTTCTATTGTAAAGAATGTCATTCAACATGTCCATTGATTATGTAATAAATAATTATAAATAGAAAAATAAAAAATGATTTTAATGTCAGCTTAAAAGGAAAAAAGAAATATAATAAGTAAACATGAAGTTGGCTGGACGATAACCGACACTAGTCCTATCTTCATCCAAAACTCCTATTTGATCTATATGCGTGAATAAAGTGTATTGAAACATAAGAAATCATTGGTGTGTGCGTTTCTTCTAATTTTTGTGTTTTGTTTACAATGTATTTTATTGTAACAGGAACATAAGAATCTACTAACATTAAGAATAACGTGTTCTAATTCGTGAGATCAAAGCAGACTTATATTTAATTATGGATAGTAATATTTATTAAACCAAAATTTAACACTACTTTTTTTAAATATTAAAGTAGCCTTTACTATATTTTTGTTCATATTTTTCCATCAAATTGCTTTGAGAAAGGTGCTCGTTGGATTCAGGGCGAAGTAGCTCGCCTTTCACCAAGTAGGTCAAGTATATAGCCGCCTTTCACCATAAAAATTTAACTTACTATATATATATATATATATATATATATATATGTGTGTGTGTGTGTGTGTGTGTGTGTGTGTGTGTAAAGTAATAGAAGATTACTCCATACTAAGCCCTTAACACCTAAAAAGGATTAGGACACGAGTTGCGTCGCAACAAATTTAATAAAAGACTTCTTAAAACTCTTTTGTTTATTTCCCTCCTTCTACTATAAAAGATAGAGAACAATTTCAGGATTAATTTCAACAATATGCTCTTAAATGTGTCGTAAAATTTGTTTAAAGATTATTTTCATCTGAACCTTTGCACTCATGTTAGAATTAACGTATTTTAGTGCTGTTCTAAAATTGGTGAGTGTTGATAAGAAATGCATGCCATTTTGTTATCGAAAATCGAACGCACAACTGTTAGCTTATAAGTTTTTCAGCTGAAAGTTGGTATATAGTCAGGGGTAAGATATAGGGTCGTTCAGGAGATTATTAATATATTTTAATTTTGGGGGTACTTTGCATAAAGCCCCCCAAAAAACACTTGCAACATTTTCTGGAAAATGGCTGAAAATGTTTTCTTAAATTTTTTGCTGTGATTGAAGAGACTGCATTTATAAGTATGATAAAATATATTTTTATTAAAATCTCTTAAATTCAGAAAGTTACAAACATTTTTATTTTTAAAATACCAAGGAGTTTCGTTTAGAAAAAAAATATAACTTGTCAATTGACCAAATTTCGTGATTTTTGTTTTAAAAGAAAGATTTTAGATTTCATATGTTTTTATAGTTGATATTATTAACCGGTTTTATGGAAAAAATTCTAAATTTTAATAAAACCATAAAATTAATGCTTATCTTCCGGCGTTTTTCCGTTATTTCATTGAACGAAAAGTAATCGATCTATTGAAAGCATTCAATATTTCTCCATCGGGAAAATATTGTTGTGATAGAAGCTACGAGTAATATAAAGAGTTTTCTGAAGTTCGAAGAGGGCGTGTTCATACACTAACTTATTAGTTATGTTGGTATTTAAGAACAATGTCTACCAATCGTCTGAAACATGTGTTCTTTCACAAAAAAAATTCAGTAGTTATGATTTTGTCATGGATTACTTTTTTAACGGGAAAATGAATGCAGGATATTTTACTACAGAATAAATGTACAGATTTTGGTAAATGTAATACATTTCCATCACATTTTCAGAAATTTGGGTTGAGAGTGAATGGTAATTGTATTGTTTCAGAGTGTATCAACTTCGTTATTTCATTAGTCTTCGATACTTAATACTGAAAGACAAAAAATGTTTTGGGGTTTTCTGTGTTCAATGTAGTGAATATGTAAAATTTTCCTGACTTTTCTACAGCCACATCACACACACACACACACACACACACACATACACACACAAGTTTTGACGTTCATCATTGCTGCTGGAAACTTTAAGAGATGTCTCAATTTTTCAAGTCGTTTTTCAACTATATTGATTCTAGTGAAATGGATGTTTTCTGTACACATTCATTCAATTGTAGTCTTTTAAATGATATCGTGCACTTTTTTTAAAAATCTGAGTAAAGGTTGAGGAATAATACTAAGAGGAGGAAAATTTTCGGTATGCCGCGCAATCTCACTAGTTTATTTATTTATTTATTTATTTATTTATTTATTTATTTATTTATTTATTTATTTATTTATTTATTTATTTATTTATTTATTTATTTATTTATTTATTTATTTATTTATTTATTTATTTATTTATTTATTTATTTATTTATTTATTTATTTATTTATTTATTTAACAAGAGAACGTTCTGTTATGTTGAGCGTGAGCAAAGCAGGGTTCTCCTCAAAACTCACTTGTTTAAACAATGACCTGCTAGTTGTTTATGGCGAGGCTGGCTGCGACAGCTCAGCGTGGCGAACAGAATTCGAGGCCCGGAACACAGTAGCGGGCACCGGCGACCAGAGACCCGATTTGATGCGTTAACTGGCGACAGTTGCCGAAGCTGCATCAAATGCTCTCGAATACGGCTTCCCAAACGTTTCGTAGCCGCAGCGATATGAAGTCGTGTAGTACATTAATTCTTACGTTTTCAGGTATGTACTACGTGATTTCAGTTGTAGTCATTTTAATAATAATATGCAGTTCTATAATATATTATATATTGTAATTGAAATAATAAAAAAACTTATATCAATAAATAGTAGTGGTATTAAAATGTGTGTTGTTAATTTCTTTACCCACACAATATTACCCACTTCCTAAAGTACGTGAAACCCTTAGTATTTTTTAAATTCATTTTGGGTTGGTTGTTTTATTTTAATGAGGCGGATTAGAATAATTGTTTTAATAGATGCGGGTTGCTATGGAAGAAGATTTTGAAAATGGGGAGTTCATTGATTGTGACGTTACGGTAGCGGTTACAAAAACTTCTGATGAATGACGTCACGAAGTACTTTTTCTGGACTCCATGAACCCGTTTCTCGCTTCCAGTCCTCCCGGTTGCATCGCGTCGGCAAGAGCTCTTCCTATGGCAGAGTTCTTATTTCCTTTCTCGCAGAAATATCTCCTTTTTCCTTCAATGATGATTATCAACTCTTACTCTTACCCCTTAATAGTTAAGAAGGTATTAAATGGTACGTTCAGATTACAATGTACAGTTAGCAGTTATTTACTTTTGACAAGACAACTTTTGCGTGTCTTTTGCAGACATCGAATTACCAGAAATCGCCGTAACCCGAATAGTAATAATTGAAGTCTGTGCTGGGTGAGATCTTCTGATGCGTCACCCTATGATTATTTTTTGTTCAAGAACAGAGAATGTAAAGAAGCTTTTGGATTGGCAACCGCAAGAAAGAAGGAAAAGAGGCCGGTCGCAACCTGGTTGGAGCGACAACATAGAGAAGACAATCGCTGGATGGCAGATGCCTCCTGGGACTTGAAATAATAGGGAAGAGTGAAAGAAGAAGTTAGGTGCCGTAAGATCCACCTAGGGTCAACCAAACGGCTAAGAAGAAGAAGAAGAAGAAGAAGAAGAAGAAGAAGAAGAAGAAGAAGAAAAGGAAGAAGAGAGAATATAGAAATAATTCATAAACAAAAGGAGACCTTCAGGAACGCGCATTGAAAACATTCTTACATACACACGAAGATTGTAATAAATGAGGGTTGGAGCATGCTTTAGTCGGAGCCAAAAGTTCGTAGATGTGCTCATTTCCGGTAAATTGTGTTGAAGTGAGCAAGCATGGCTGTCGCGCGGAATGAGAGCCCAAAGCGTCGCGACGTTTTGTATAATCACCATCATCATCATTATAAGCAGCATCAACCACAAAGATTAGACTTGTAGGATCTGTTCCGGCTCCTGAAAACTGCTCACTCCATTTTATCACTGGTCTTCCCGCATTTCTTCTCCCTTTTGGCTTGTATTTCAAGGCAACTTTAACTATCTTTTATTCGTGCATTTTGTATAATAAGAAAATAAATTAAATATCAAGCTAAATTAACTGCAAGAAACAAATGAACTTTGATTTTCTGCGACTCGTAATTTATCGGATATTTTAAATGAAACAGTGAGTCACACAAGGTTACGTGATGCTCCCCCTGCTAGCGGGCGCTCGAGCAAAGAAAGCTGAGCAGAAAAAAGTAAAATGACAAAAAATGCGTATCTAACATATAACAATATCATATAATATATCATATATCATATAACAATATGTATTTCATTGGATTCGTGTTTACACACCCGTCATGCTAGACTAAAAAATACAGGTGTACAGTATTTATATCAGCGCGTCACCACCTCATGTGCCTTGAAATCCCCCGATTACGCTATTTCTAGGATTTTCTTAGAATGTTGTGAAATGATCCGACAAAATCCTCCTTCAAAGGCCCCAAATTGTTTTCTTTAAACTTTCTCCTCGTTTGTATGAAATGACGGTAACAAATTGGTGCTAACCCTACTACCGGCGAACTATCTGTAATTTCGAAAGTTGCGAACGTTTAACATTTCGAAAAGATAGAGATTTTTGCCTTTCACAAGATCTGTGCTACAAAATAAGTTCTGTAAAAAAGGCCATGTACAATATTTTAAACAAAAGAGTATTTCTGCGTAATTTGTGCTTAAAATTAATGCAATTTAAAACTATCAAAAACCGCTCCAATTTTTTTTCAGTTTCCCCCCCACAAATATACCAAGGAACGCTGAAAAGACTGGTGCAGATCACGTTTTGGGTGGAACTTAATTTTCGAAAATTGCAAATTTGGAAAGAATGGGAAAAAGTACATGCCGTTGTAGTACCACTAGTTTTCTTTTCCGAGCCTCCACACTACATCAATACATTTTAGCGAAGCGAACCTTATGAACACACTGTAATTATCAATCTCAAGTCTCCTGAAGCGGTTTACAAAAATCCAGCTATTCCAAACCACGCGTCGCGTACTTACGGGAAGTTGCAAAAATGTGTAGCCCGATGCCGCTCCAACAGCACCAAGTCGCTTTCAATTTCAGGGTGAGCCTATCACCTTATTCTTTACAGCCAATGGGAACGTTCTATCATCAAAACGATTTTGAGTAACTTTCCTTAAACCATAAGTAATAATATGCAAAATAGTATATATCTTGTGCTAGTTGCTCAAACGAAGCATTACACGCAAGAAGACTGGAAATTATGTTATTGACGACTCTTTCAATCATGGCAACGTAACTTATTAATTACTTTTCGAATTTCCCACATTGGGGTTTGCGGGTCAATTTTAAACGGCTGTGTAATGGAGCTACATTTGTGCACTGTGAGGAGCAGACCTCGGAGACCGCCTCCTCTGCTGATGGAGTTTACGTGATTTCCCCAGTGGTTTCAGGCGGATGGCAGACGACCCACAATCAACTGGTAACCGCCCCTTCCTTGCTGTGTCCCTTAGGGCAATGCATTGGGCCGATAAGCCAGTTGGTAAGTGGTTGCTCGGCCCTGCACTCTGTGGAACTCCTAAGGCTCTTCGTGTAGTGGGCGAGCAATATCGCAATAACGACTAATGAAAAAAAATAGAGAAGGTTCTGGAAATACAATTAATGCAGTTAAATGGAGGAAACCACAGTATCAAGCTAACAACACGAGTAGGAAATGAAGACTAAAGTGGACAAGGAAAATACTAAGGAGCATCTGGGGGAAGAAATATAAGATCATAAGTATGGAGAAAATGAGGCCAAAAAGTATGAAATAATGCTGACGAAAAAATGAAATTAGTAAAAATAGTTATAAAATAGAAGAAAATAAAAGTAGCAAGATGAGGAGAAAAATTATTAAAAGTACGAGATTCTTAGAGAAAAGACTAGTGAACACAATTTGATCCTGAACAATCAAGAAGAATCGTAACAGATTGTGGGGTTTTCACTTGCACTTCAAATGTAAGGTAATAATAAGGAAGCATTAAAATTCCAACGCGCCTCGTTTAGGGTGAGAAGATACACATCTGTGTAGGAGATTATATGATTTGCATGTAGTACATAAAACACACATTATATGAACATAGTATATAATTGTATTTATTTCTTGTGAAATAAGGTATGTTGGCGTATGTAGGTTGGCATAATGGCGGGAAAACAAGAAGAAAGGAAAATTCTTCATAAAATCATTGCCGAATCACTTGACATCTGAATGAATTTCAGATAACACTTTAGAATGTTGACAAAGAAAGCATGAAAAGTAAACTAGTAATGCTACCCCAGCACATACCTTCTCGCAATATTTGTAACGGCTACGCTGTATTACGAGCTAGAGCCAAAAATTTCCCGGAATTGGTCAATATGTATTTATTAAAGGTAGAGTAAGTTAAATTACGCAGTATAATACTACTTGAAAGTGTTTCCAATCAGCATTTTCCCTCATGCTTCTATTCAAACGCAGGTTCTCAAGGTTAGAACGTCATTCACGTTACCTCTATACCACCAGCCTCGGAGATAAAACAACCTTCTTGACACTTTCAGAATTATTTTGCTCATTTGCATTTACAATTTTCGAAAATTCAGAGATTATACATGTCATTATTTGAAGATGTGAGTTGATTAAGTAAAATTTCTATCTCTAATATTGTAATGGATGGAAGACGCCCAAAAAATTTAACTTTTAAATTTTTCGAAAATACTTCGAAGTTCAACGAAAAAGAAGCCTATAACGTATTCTTCAGCGTACATACCACTATTCGAGAGAACTAAAGAAAACTATTGAAGTCATATTTGAGAAAATCTATTTTATAATGGCATTTATTTCGCGCAAAAATAATGCACAAACAACTCGCGTTTTTAAAAGAATGTTTACATTACATTATTTCAAAATTTAATTGCGTGCGTATTTTTTATTAAATTTGTTGCTGGGTAGTGTAAATGACGCTAAAGAGAATGGTACAGATCTTATGTTCGTTGAAATCACAGATTTTTCTAAAATTTCAAAAAGTCAGTTTTTCTCTGCGACTTCATACAACTACAATTATGAAGTTATATTATTCTGAATAAAACGTGTTCATCAAAAACTGGTTTTCAAATTGGTTCATTTTCAATTTTCCAAAAATATGATTTTTTGCGTAATTTTGCGTGAAACAAATCTTTTCTCAGAAAAGGCTCCATTTTTTTAATTATTTTTTTACGTATGTAGCAAAGGATGACTGATGTGGCTAAGAGCGGGTACCGCCTCAGCGCTTCGGTCCGAAGGGTCGCGGGTTCGAGCCCCGCCTTTAGCATGGCTGTTTGTCCCTTGTCTTTGTATGTGGTGGGGCTAATGTTTTGCTGACCTCACATCAGAGGAGCCCGCAAGTAAGTTAGTGTCTAGTGGATTGTCGAATATGGGTTCCTTTGTCATATAAAGGGTAGTCGGATGTTGGCTGGATAAAAGCCCGAGAAAGAAGAAGTATCAAAAACGATAAAGAATGAGGTGCTGGTTCAATTTTCGGCGCATTCTCTGTATTCTCGTAAATTGGAAATGGTAAATTCGAATTTCCCGCGCTTTGAATAGTAATATGTAGCTTGGAGGCTGTTCTCTTTACTACGTAAGTACGTAGTAGTTTCGAAAGTAAAAAAAAGAACGCTCTCAATCATATTTTCTAATTAAATGCCTTTTAGTCAGAAACTGAATTATCGAGCGGCATCATAGGTCTAGTTGTTTTTAAGCCTCCAGAGAAAGATGGAAAATTACGGTTCACAGACTGGGAAGTAATTCTCATTGCAAATTCCGTGAAAATATTGAAATTTCCTATAACCTGGATAAACGAACTATGTGAAGCATATTTTGGCAGCTTATCAAATTACTTTCATCTAAAAAAGTTAAAGTAGGCTAGTTGACCCGGCAGTATTATTCTAATTTGTCTCATTTTGGGGGTTACTTTTATAATATTTTTACTTATTTGGTTTTGTATTCGCAAGTTATTTGACCTTCTAACGTTTGGTAGCCACTGCAATTCCTTAGCTCTTTTTCTCTCGCCACCCTTCTTTCCCTGGGAGTTTGCTACCTACTGAACCGCTAAGTTTGTCGTGAGTGCGCTGGTGTCTTGAGCTGTCGCTTCGGGAGAGGTCGTGGGTGCGCCACCGTCGCGTCGCGCGCGCCGCGTTCGCTCACTCGCGCACCCCGCCACTCCACTCCACTCCACTCCACGCGCCCTGCGCTGCCCCACTCGGGCCCTCTCGTAATGCAACTAATGCGCAAAGGGACTCCCGTGCAAATTCGGTTGATGGCGTCGGCAACGATGCCAATCTCGTTTCGTGATTCGGGGAAGTCGAAGCTCCCGTGATTGCTTCATGTGTGAGCGCGCACGCGGCCAAGCGCGTGACGGTGTGTTTGTAAATTGAGGCGTGAATTTCGTTTAGACACGAGCGTTTAAACGGATGGACGATCGCGCGGACGTACTTGCGCGTACGTGTGTGAGCGAATGCTTTGCGACAATTTCAGAAAATCGTCAGATACGAGTTATTTTATTTACTTTACATTTCACATTCTATTTGAAGAATAGTTATCAGAGTATTGATAGTTTCTTTCAGAATTAATTTCTGAAAAAAAAAAATCGCTGTTTTCCGGCGCACGATTACATAACTTTCTCTTCTTACGAAGAACTTCGTGAGGCGAGAAAGTAAAAGTAGATGTACGACGAACAAACTATTCTTAAAAAATATTATAGAAATTTCGAAAATAATTGAAATAGAATTCTTAACTCTAAAGTTTTTTAATGAAATAAATTTTATATCTGTTTAATATTTTTCAGTAGTTTCGCTGTCATAAAATGTGATCACAAGTTTATAGGAAAAAATAGTTTATACTGCTAAAAGCGAAAGAAAGTCTGACGTAGATTCATTGTAAGCATAATAGAGGTATCAAATTTGGCATTAAATACGCAATTTATTATTTCAATCCGAAGCTTATCCAGTTTAACTGTTAGTTACCCGCACAATGTTTTTCGCACAAGTACCCGCACGGTGCACTTCATAAGCCAAATCTATTTTGTTAGAAAAATGAAGTTTACAAGGTCTGAATAATGTTTAGATATAATTTTTATTTAGTTTTATTTGAAATGTTTAATATTACAATTTTAATTAAATGATAATAAAAACATCAAATTTAGTATATTAATTTTCAGAACATTTTTTGTATTTGATGGCTTTAAGAATTAGTCCGTAGCTAGCAAATTTGTAGCACCAGGTAGTAGTAAGTGTAGTGATAATTGTAGTTGAGCAGTTTTTTGCTCTTTCGTAAACTTGACGCCAAAGAAGTGTAATTTATTAATTTTGTTGTGATTATTCTTGATCATCACGACTTCCATTTTTGTAAATTTGCTGACAAGCGATGTTTTATTCCACTTTGTATCCTTTCTTCCTCAAGAAATCACTCTACCCAAATTTTACCTCTTCTTTTTCAAAATCACTTGCAGCATTGAAAATTTCGTGTTTTGACAATTCCTCGTGTAAAAATTTACATATATGCTTTTCCGATAAATTGTTAGTCCCTGTATTGTTCCTAATGTAAAACAAAATAAATCAGTTTAATTACATCAGTAAATAATAAAAATCCTGTGGTAATTAAACGAAAATGAAGAGTCACATTGGTACCCGCGCGGCGTAGAAAGTACGTCAACGAACACATTACAACGGAAATACAATTGTCCAGCCACGGCAGTAAATTTTACGCAACAGAGTATTGAGGAGGGTACAGCTGAGTACTTTCTGCAAGGTTAGGTCAAATATCAGACCGCCGCTGATGTTATCTGACACCTAGGGCGATAGCAGTTCCAGTGTACGTGAGCGCGACTAACTGAGGGTAAAAATATGATTTCTTGACACAGATGAAATTTTAAAACACTATTATTCAAATTGCAATTAAGAAACTGATTTCTCATCAATCATTGTTTCTATTCTTTATATCAGTAAATTTCCAATCTCCGTGACAGGTAGACATTAGGAGGTCCTTTAATAAAGATGGAGATACCTACCATTCGCGGGTTATTACAATGTGTTTTATACCTCAGTCCAGAATGTAACAAATCGTGTAGATACTGTGACAAATAGGATTATGTTCTAACATTTTATTGTCTTTTTTTTACTTTCTCGTATCTGCTTACGCAGTACAGAAAAGTTATGTATTGCTGTGGGAAAAAGCGCCGAATTTTCGACAGAAAAACTCTTATCGCAGAACCCTGGTAACTAAAAAAAGAATAAATCCAGTTGCTAAATATACAAAAAAAATCTCTAACACGTGGTGTAGCCAGAATCCATGTTCTGGGAGTCCTTCATACTGAAAAATCGATTGACGGCAAAACAGTCCGCCTTTAGTCTGTAAACAATACTAGCGGCTAAACAGTTCAGCTGAATTTGTAAAAAAATCATATCCCCCAATCGATATGGCTGATGTCTCGGTCCCTGGAACTTGAAACCGTTATTTTTATATGGAGGGGGGTGCTTTACATGAAGCCCGTAGGACATTTTCAAAATTTAAAGGCACCGAATTTTTTTATTGAAATTTGACCTCGAATAGTGTAAAGGACGCTTCACAGATTGGGTCAGGTCTGTTTTTCCGTGAAGTCCCTCGTTCTCGAAAAATGCAAAAATTAAAAAAAAAATCATCAATTCCTATAGCTAATATATATATATATATATATATGTGTGTGTGTGTGTGTGTGTATTGTTCTTTATTTTTTTCGCGTATGTAGCAACGATGGATGAAAGTAGAGCTAGTACTTTTTGAGGTGAACTCTCTGTATATTTGAAAATTGCAAAAGGCAAAATGAGAAATTCGAATTTTGTTTAAGGCGGTGTTACTCCAATGACAAAGCAATTTGAGATATGCTTGGAGGCAGTCATTAGAATCTTGAAAAGAAAGATTACATTTAACTCTATTTATGCATTAAATCTATTCCAAACTGCGTCATTTAATTGAGTTAATGTGAAAATGAATGGATCATTTAGCTTTGCATGATGAGATGCAGGAGTGAAAGTAATTCGTGCAGAAATGAGTACTTTTGTTGAATATAACAATATTATTTATATAGTTTAATATAATTTAATTAGTATATTTTCTATCGATTTGTTTTTTGTAGCTAGCTTCCGCTGAATGCAGATTTGCAAAATGTGTATGCCACACGAATCCAGCGACCGAACCTATTGATAGCACAAGGCGATAGTGACGGCCCCCGCGGTGATTCTCGTTAATATAAACTAATACTTTTATTTACGGCTAAAATACGCATTGGGATTCATTGGAATAGTGATGTAAAATGTGAATACATTGAATTTAAAGGCAGAAAGCTGTTTTTGTTCAAACATTTGAATCAAAATATGTATGTATTTTTCGCACTTCGTTTGCTTAAGAAATTTTCAAATGATCGTTGACGTGCAAGACAGAAATGGTCATATATTAACATTACATTACCATTAACAATATTGCGAGAAAGTATGTGCTTGTTACACCACTAGATACGCTATGGGAAGCCAAAAAGAAGGTACTACATTCTTATAAAATATTACTAATGCTAATAATGAGTAGACTTACCGCATATATTTACAACGCCTTTCGTCTCGAATTTTGTTTCAAAACATATGTAGGGATGATGGAGTGGAAGCAGTTATCATAGACTTCTTACCTGAAACAAACCAATAAATTCAATCAATACCTTATTTGAAAGTTATCTTATACTTCGTTGTTCAACTTCGTGTTTCTTGTGCAAAGTTACTTTACTTAAGTATTGCATTACTGTTATGCTCAGGCTTAAGTTCACAAATCACATTTTTCATGTTACAGTGTTATCATCGTCAAATATTTATTCTTTAATGTAACTAACCCATTGTGTTGAAAACTGAAATTATAGGTGTGTATTCACAAAAAAAATCATATGTATATAGTAAATTAAGCATAGTTGTTCAATATTAAACATTCTTGTTGCCATATTGATAATAAATTGATGCATTTAAAATTTATTAAAGTGAAAATACGCGTTCTTTTTCTGAATTATGAATTAATTTTTTCTGCATACCAGCATTATAAAAGATCTTTTCTGTTCGAATTTCCCGCGCTTCGTTTGACGCGCTGTCAGGTCGTAAAATGGCAACAGAGCCGTTAGAAATTTGAAGGATTATTGCCGTCGTGTTGATTGTATTATGTAGATAATATTCTTCTAAAAAAACAGATTTAAGAAAGGGAACAGATACAATTTAGAACTAGAACTAGAAGTTTTGGTATTCAAACGTTGGAAGCTCAGTTCGATGTAAACAACACAAGATTGTGTGAACTATTCTTGTTATATATATATATATATATATATATCTTTAAGGCTGCCACATACCGACGCGGAAGATCTGCTGCCTACGCGGATTGGCCGCAGCGGAAGTTTCGCGTCACGTGTTGCCTTATTAGCACGTTCAGACCTGCGCGGCAGGCGAGCATCGCGGCAACGGATTGACAGCGCAAACGCTCGGCGGCGAAATTTGTAACGCAGTCAGACGCGTTTTTTCCGCTGCAACTCGAGTTTCGTGGAAGGTCGCCCGTGTTCGGGAGTCTTCGCTCCTCTTTGATCGCGCCGCACCCGCTGCGGGTCTATCGCACCGGTATGCGGGAGCCTTCATGGTGCGCGTTCTGCGGCATTCATCTACAGTGGCAACTGATGAAAGCAGGTGTCAGCTAGAATTCTGACAGCGGCTGAATTCGGCCTATCTAGCTAGTGTCAAAAATCCACCCCTAGAATCTCCAGATCAGAACACGACAGTGGCAATAGTTATTGCTCTGAGTTATCACGGTCATACTAATACTTGCGTAAACTACAGCAGAGATATGTAGATGATCTTGGCTGTCCAGGTGACGCCGCGACGAAGGCTGTGTTGCCGACGTTTCGACCATCTTGTCGTGGTCTTCCTCAGGGCTGTTGTGCCACGACAAGATGGTCGAAACGTCGGCAACACAGCCTTCGACGCGGCGTCACCTGGACAGTCAAGATCATCTACATGACTCTGGCCGCGGAAGCCTACGACTTTACAGCAGAGATAACCGCACGTGGAAGGCATGCGCACGTCAAGCAACACTTAGCTTCTGCCAGAGCTTGGTAATATTTCTACCGTCGCCGCCTACGCCTTCCTCCCTCGGCTTTTGCCTTCGCCGCCGCTGCCACCCCCACTGCCTGCGGATCGCGTGCGCCTCCAAGGGCCCTTTACGGCGCGGCGCGGTTTTATCGCTCCAAAGGAGAAGCGCGCTTAGGAAGCGGTTATGAAGTGGGAACGTCTCTCTTGAAGCGCTCGTCGCCAGACGTCTGATGATATTAAACGAAATTTCTCAGCATTCATATAAGGAGAGCCTTTGTGGGTTACAATATGGGTTTCTCATTAGGTGCAAGGTGGTTTATCGCTCCCAGATTCATTTCCAAAGAGGCTGGATTATGAATGTAATGTGGAAATGGAGATAGTGTTAATGAGTTGACTAGAAACAGAGGAATATTTCGCTCGGAAGATCAGGGAAAAATCTTTTCTTGTGAATCAAATTATTCTCTTCTGAATTATCTACAAGAAAAACTTCTAAATTAAGAACTCTATGGTCCTACATTCATGTGTTCTCTTGTCTAGTCACTTTACTTTCATTTCGTGAACGTTCACGCACTTTATGAATATATACGATATCTTTTCAATTTAAAGTTGTAGCAAACTAGAATTCCCTGAAATGTTGGTTTTTTTTGCCTTGCGATCTGATCTTTAGGGCAATTATTTACATTAATACCTTGAGCTAATCATCAAGCACAGACTAGAAGCGTTTCATAAAATCTCATCATAAATGAATACTTTTGTGAGATAAATTACATTTAGGATAATGTACAAAGAACAAATTATTTTGTTTGTTAATTTTATTACTAAGATTAAAGGGTTGCCATTTTCAGCGGCAGGTTGGATCACAATTTGGAGATGGGGATATACTGTTTAGTAAATCATTTTTATTTCGTTCATATTTACGTTGCATTCTGACATTTTTGCTGAAGTCAAATGTATCTATAATGAATATCCTGAACGAATAAAATATTGAGTTCATGAGACGAAGGGATAATAAACGACCATAGTCGGAGAGAAAAAATCTATGACTGATGAACTTAATCTTGGTATTGCAGTACAAATGTCGCAGGTTGAGGGGTTAATAAATTCTAAATATCACTCGCTGATTCTCCTTTCCATGCAAGAGTTGCTGGGTCCTCCCTCTCCCCACAACTCGCAATACAAAGATTAGAAATGGATGAAGATAAATGAAGATGAATTCATCTCCTAAACCCGTATATCGGAATTCGCTTTAAAAACTTGAGATTAACATTCATTATTGCCGAGTTATTCTTCTAAGGAGTATGTGATATTTTTCTTGTGAAATGTTCGTATGGCAGTTAAATAAACTTTTTCCAACTTTATAAGAGAATGTTTTAGAAGAAAGATAAACTTTAATTTCAAAAGTGTAGAGTTTTAGAGGTCAAGAAACTAAGGAACTTGATATCTGAGCAACAGAGCACAGTTTTGAGAGAAGAGTATACACAATACAAGCAAATTATTGAATATTCCTACCGTTTTTGCTTTGTCTCTTTTGTTACAGATACTGTGTTTTAAGAAACGTCTTTTTTTAAAGGAAATATTTTTTATCCGTTTTACATTGGGTATTAGAACTTATCTAGAATTGGTTGGGATGTATTAAATTTATACGCAGTCACAGTGAATTGAAAATGAGAATTAGCTTTCTCTGTAGTAAATGAAAGACTGTTGAAAGGAAAATAAATAAAATAGGTTGTGAAATAATAATGAGAGAATAAAATTGGGAAGTCACGATTACGTTTAATGTATTCATTTTGAATAATATAGTTATTTATATCAGCTTTCGGGAAATGCAAAAGAAGACGTAAGAAACGTCATTCATTTGAGTGATTATACCACTAGAAACAGCTCTTATGAATTATACATAACTCACTCGTAAATTACACGATCAAGCGAAGGTGCACGTGCGACATTTACTGTCTTAACCCATTGGTGCATGTGATCCGACAAATCGGATGCTAAGAAAAGCGGCAATCATGCCTGCGATTGGAGACTTATCTGTTTGAGATATACAAAAATCAAAGCTCGCATTGTTGGAAAGTCATGAATTAAATCTATACGCTGTAACTTTCAGAGGTTCTCGATTTGGATCGATTAGAGTGCAATATGGCGCATTACAGTCGTGTTATTTCACGTAGTGGGTACGTTTTCATTTAATTATAATATCTAACATTGATTGATATGAACACATTTTATAAGAAATAAAATAATGAAGATCCGTGTTTTCCATTTGAATTGGTATTCTAAGAAAATAGTTATAAATAACTAAACTATTTCAAGTTAATTTTTGTAATCCGAAATATCGGGTCACATGCATAAGGGACACTTATCATTACAATATATCATAATTGATACGTTTTTTCTGTCTATATTTCAAGTAATTACTTCTAAATGAACAATTGTAAGACCATCTGTTGCTAAAATTTTGAATATTTTGGAAGAAGAGCAAAGGAGGCTCTAATAATTGCCAGCAATAAATTTGCCTGTCAACAGCAATTATGCTTAATTGGATGGAAAGATAATAATGTTGTCACTATTGCCACTAATCATGAAGGAAACGAAACGGGAAGTTGCACGAGGTGATCTAAAGAGAAAAAAATGTAGAATTAATGATCCACAGCCTGTAGCTTTTATTTTTCTTCTGAAGTTCAGAAGAGATATTTGTTTGAGCTTCTTGAAAATGAACATCATCAAGAAGGAAAACAGCCAAATAATACAAATACTGACATCTGTTTTAACGGCAAAAAGCACTGAATAATTTCTGTATTTACAGAAAAGGAAGGTAACTGCCATGGCAAAGCAAAATTCGTGTACCAAATTATTGTGAAGTGGGATTGCATCCCAAATACTTCAAAGAGTATAGAAATATTAGAATATGAAAAGAAAGAATTTCAGTGTATCTCTTATGAATAAATATTATTTTTCAGACTCGAAATACTTTAATTGATTTTGCCCAGTACCATAAATGTAAAGAATAAATATTGGTATTCAACTCAAAATGGACCAAAAGTTTAAAATTGTGTTAATTTATTTTTAGAGCAACAAATAACTTGACACACAAGAATTTAACGAGTCCTTTTTACTGAAAACATAACCGGACAGCCCCACAGCTGTACTTAGAGTACGGTATACACGGGATCTAATTTAGGGGATCATGTTTTTCTGATGAACGAAGGAGAATAAAATTTTGGTAATCCATATAATATATCATTTAGATGTACTACAATACACGGATACATAATGTTTCTCTGCACAATAAGCCATGAAACTTCTAACAGATTAAGATGTAGTCTCCAAAATTATCCAACACGCCACCAAAAATATGGAAGGTGCAAATTATCAGGACGTCACCTGAGATAAGTTTTCAGTCCTCACCTCTCATTTTTACCTATTAGAAAGCAAAGACCAAACAGTAATCTAATTGGCACCAGACTATTTTGTTATTAGGCCTGTGTATCTCATTTTCGATATACTAATTCCAATGCGCCTAGCAGCAGAAAATCATTCAGATCGTAAAATTTACAATTCTAATAATTACAATAATAACAATCTTTAAAATATTCGGATTAATGTTTGGAGAAACAGAAGTTCTGCACGGGAAACCCGAGTGAAGGAGCAAGAGAAATCGGAGAGTCGAGAAGTGCGTTAGTGGGTCGCCAAAGGGCAGCTGAAGGCGTCAGGGCGTGAGATGGGGCGCGCGTAGCAGGTGCGAGAGAGACGGAAGGTGCGTAGGGCGCTCGGGAGGGCAGGGGGCAGCGGAGCAATCTGGCGCGGCCGTCGACCGCGGAATGGGATTTTGTTTCGCGGTCCGCGGCCGCCCCCGCTCGATGGACCGGCTGATGGACGAGGGCGGTGCGCGGGCGGCGCGGCGCGGGCGCCGCGAGTGGGCCGCTGCAGCTGTGATTGCTCCGCTGGCGATCCGCCGCCGCGGCCCGCGCCCCCCCCCCGCGGCGCGGCGGCGGCGGCGCAACGCGGAGCTGTCGCGCGCCACCGCACCGGCGCGCCACCGGCGCGGCACCGCCCACCGACACGCTGCCGCTGCCACAGCTGCCCCGCCCACGGCCGCTGGCGCTGTGCACGCAGAGCTCAACTCCTCCTGCTCACTTCTCTACACTCTCGCTTTCTTCATTTGTATTGTAGCATATGCTCGTTCCTCATTTTCATTCTTTTTTATAATTGGTTTAATGAAGGTCGCTTCAACACCCTAAGGTCATTAGCGATCACTATTGCGTTAACGGTATGGTAATCTGTGGGTGAACGATATGGTGATTGATGAAAAGGTGAAAGGACGAACACAATTACAACCATGCCCGAGGCGGATTCGAACCGCGACTTCGGTCCGAGATCACTAGGGACACTATCCCTTTAAAGGATCTCGGCCACTTCTTTCTCGGGGCCTTTTTCTTTATATTCCTGCTTTTTCTAGTTTTATTTCCTCCGGTTTCCCATATGTCACTAAAAATTAGTTTCCCTTTCAGTATGCGTTCACTCGTTTTATTCATCTGGTTTGCAACATTCCAATTCGTGTTCTTCTTGAAAATCCGCATTATATTCTCCATTTTGTGTTAAATCCATTCTCTACTTCTTGGATCTCCCCGTTGCATTCCTTTATATCGTGAGAAGGATTCGTGGCGTCAGTTCTACTGACTGTGCCGCATGACAGGGATCATCCCGGACAGCGAAGTATACTATACCATTTCGTGTTTAAACCATTCTTCGCTTTTCCTTCCAATCTTTTCTCATTGTACTAATTGGAATTCATTATCAATTCAGCAATCGATAATGATCAATGCTAATCTCTTTCTGTTCCCCTCGGCGACGTCGAAACTAAAATATTTCGTAAGTGCATAAGAAAAGTGACACGACTCAAAAATCGTCATTTTTTAAGAAAGTGGGAATACTTTAAGAACATTGTATTTTTTTACCGGTAAAGTCTTCATTATGATAGTTTATAACAAGGCAGTTACGGTCAAAATGCCTTTAGTCCGAAGCAAATGTTCCCGTTACAACAGTTCTTCCAAATGACAATTTTTGATAGCCACTTTTGTGTTACCAGAAGGTATGTCCTGGGTTGTTGTTTTTTTTATAACATTTTCCCTACTCCTTTCCGCTACCAACATCTCTACTCGGCATTATCTCGACATATTGCCGATAATCCGGCACACCCAACTTATCGTTTGTGGGCCGCAATAGTGGCACAACTAAAAAAATCCTGTGTTTACATAAATGATTTTAACGTTTTCATCTTGTAATGAAATGCATCGTTCTTAGATTTACACTTCTGCCATTTGTTGTTAGAATATTGTACTGTAAGATATGTTGGGGTTGGAAGGTAGACCAATCTCTAGTTCTGGAGAGTGTATAAACTCAAAATTGTTTGTTTTTCGTCTCTCAATCTCTATCTTATGTATTCTTTAAGAACCACGTGCTCAAAATTGCTGCTCAAATAGCAGATATATTAATCATATCTAGTAATTTAATAAAATAAAGTAAATTTAATAAAAATTGAAACAAAAATATCTTGATTTTGTAAACCTGGTTGCTTAGGACTGATATAAAAGCATGAACTTTCCTCGTTCATGTTAGAAGGTTTAAAAAGCAAATATTCTTATCTGTTAAAAGCGCTGTCCGTCCGTAAGTGAGAATGGTTAACTTATAGAAACCTAATTTATTTCAGATTATTGCTAAATACAATAAATAACTGAATGATTTAATAACACAAAACAGAACAAAGAAAGAACTTGCCATTCAAACATGTTCCTATCACTCAGCAAAAATGTTTATATAAGGGAGAATTTAGTAGGAAAATAAAAATAAAATAATAAGTAGGGAAAAATATAAGCATAATACAATTCTCGGTTATTTTAAAGAAAAATCTGGCAAGCGTATTTTCGTATGAATCCACTATTCACCGCCTCGCGCCGCTCCAGCTTCTGCATGTATATCCCTTTCTGGATTTGGAGGGGAAATGAGTGCGGAGTCAGGGGAAGTTCCCGTGCTCGTGGGAGCGCCGGGCTCCCCAGGCGGGCAAGTAGCTCGTGCAGGCACGGTGTGACTTTCCTGATCTAGAAGTCTTGCTAGCTCTGAGGATTACAAGGGGAAATGAGTGCGGAGTCAGGGAAGTTCCCCGTGCCCTAGGAGCGCTCCCCAGGCGGGCAAGTGGCTCGTGCGGCGCGGTGTGACGTCTGATCTGGGAGAGTCTTTGCAGCTCTAGTTACAGGGAAATGAGTGCGGTCGGGAAGCTTCCCCGTGCCGTAGGAGCGCCGGCTCCGAGGGGCAAGAGCTCGTGCGGGCGCGGTGTGACGTGTCTGATCTAGAGAGTTTTTAAGCGCTCTGAGGATTACAAGGGGAAATGAGTGCGGAGTCAGAAGTTCCCCGTGCCCGGGGGAGCGCCGGCTCCCAGGCGGGCAAAGCTCTGGGCGCGGTGTGACGTTCTGATCTAGAGAGTCTTTGCTAGCTCTGAGGATTACAAGGGAAATAAAGGGAGTCGGGAGTTGCCCAGCCGTGGGAGCGGCCCCCAGGCGGGCAAGTAGCTCGTGCGGGCGCGGTGGACGTGTCTGATCTAGAGAGTCTTTTGCTCTGAGGATTAAAAGGGGGAAATTGTGCGGAGTCGGGGGAAAGTTCCCCGTCCCCGAGGAGCCTGGCCCCAGGCGGGAAATGCTGGGCCCGGGCGCGGTGTGACGTGTCTGATCTGGGAGAGTCTTTGCTAGCTCTAGGATTACGGGGAAATGAGGGGGAGTCGGGGGAAGGGTTCCGTGCCGTAGCACCCCGGCTCCCAGGGGGGCAAGTAGCTCGTGCGGGCGCGGTGACGTGTCTGATCTAGAGTCTTTGCTAGCTCTGACGATTACAGGGGAAAGGGAGTGCGAGTCGGGGGAAGTTGCCCGTCCCGTAGGGCGCTGGCTCCCAGGCGGGCAAGTAGCTCGTGCGGGCGCGGTGTGACGTGTCTGATCTAGAGAGTCTTTGCTAGCCGGACGATCAAGGGGAAATGAGTGGGGAGTCAGGGAAGGCCCGTCCCGAGGAGCGCCGCCCCAGGCGGGCAAGAGTCGTGCGGGGCGCGGGGGACGGTCTGATCTAGAGGGGTCTTTGCAGTCTGAGGATTCAAGGGAAATGAGTGCGAGTCAGGGGAAGTTGCCCGTGCCCGTAGCAGCCCCGGCTCCCAGGGGCAAGTAGTCGTGCGGCGCGGTGTGACGTGTCTGATCTAGAGAGTCTTTCAGCCTGAGGATTACAAGGAAATGAGTGCGGAGTCAGGGTTGCCCGTCCCGTAGCAGCGCGGCCCCAGGCGGCAAGTAGCCGTGCGGGCGGGGTGTGACGTGTCTGATCTGAGAGTCTTGCTAGCTCTGAGGATTCAAGGAAATGAGTGGAGTCAGGGGAAGTTCCCCGTCCCCTAGCAGCGCCGGCTCCCAGGCGGGCAAGTAGCTCGTGCGGCGCGTGTGACTTTCTGATCTAGAGAGTCATTCCCAGCTCTGAGGATTAAAAGGGGGAAATGAGTGGAGTCAGGGAAGTTGCCTGCCCGTAGGAGGCCGGCTCCCCAGGCGGGCAAGTAGCCGTGCGGGCGCGGTGTGACGGTCTGATCTAGAGAGTCATGCGCCTGAGGATTAAAAGGGGAAATGAGTGCGGGTCAGGAAGGGTTCGTGCCTGTAGGAGCGCGGCCCCCAGGCGGGCGAGTCGTGCGGGCGCGGTGTGACGTGTCTGATCAGAGAGCTTTGCTAGCCAATTACAAGGGGAAAATGAGTGCGGGAGTCAGGGAAGTTGCCCGTGCCCGTAGGGCGCCGGCCCAGGGGGGCAAGAGCCGTGCGGGCGCGGTGACGTGTCTGATCTAGAGAGTTTTTGCTAGCTCTGAGGATTCGGGGAAATGAGTGGAGTCAGGGAAGTGCCCGTGCCCGGTGGAGCCCCGGCTCCCAGGCGGGCAAGTAGCTCGTGGGGCGCGGGGGACGTGTCTGATCAGAGTCTTCAGCTCGGGAGGATTACAAGGGGAAAGAGTGCGGAGTCAGAAGTTGCCCGTGCCCTAGGAGCGGGCTCCCAGGGGGCAAGGGTACGGCGGGCGCGGTGTGGCGTGTCGATCTGGAGAGTCTTTGGTTAGTCTGAGGATTACAAGGAAATGAGTGGAGTCAGAAGTTGCCCGGCCCGTAGGAGCCCCGGCCCCAGGCGGGCAAGTAGTCGTGCGGGCGCGGGGGACGTGTCTGATCTAGAGAGTCTTTGCTAGCTCTGAGGATTACAAGGGGAAATGAGGGGGAGTCGGGAAGTTGCCCGGCCCGTAGGAGCCCCGGCCCCAGGGGGCAAGAGCTCGTGCGGCGCGGGGGACGGGTCTGATCTAGAGAGTCTCTTGCTAGCTCTGAGGATTACAAGGGGAAATGAGTGGGAGTCGGGGGAAGCTGCCCCCCCGTGGAGCCGGCCCCAGGCGGGCAAGTAGCTCGTGCGGGCGCGGTGTGGCGTGTCTGATCTAGAGAGTCTCAGGCTCTGAGGATTAAAAGGGGGAAATGAGTGGAGTCAGGGAAGTGCCCGTGCCGTAGCGCGCTGGCTCCCAGGCGGGCGTAGCTCGTGCGGGCGCGGTGTGACGGTCTGACCCAGAGAGCTTTGCAGCTCGGGAGGATTAAAGGGAAATGAGTGCGAGTCGGGAAGTTGCCCGTGCCAGGAGCCCCTGGCCCCAGGGGGGCAAGAGCTCGTCGGGCGCGGGTGGCGTGTCTGATCTAGGAGTCATGCTATTCTGAGGATTACAAGGGAAATGAGTGCGGAGTCAGGGAGGTTGCCCTGCCCGTAGCAGCCGGCTCCCCAGGCGGGCAAGAGTCGTGCGGGCGCGGTGACGTGTCTGATCCAGAGAGTCTTGCAGCTCGGGAGGATTACAAAGGGGAAATGGGGAGTCAGGGTTGCCCGTGCCGTAGGAGCCCCGGGCTCCCAGGCGGGCAAGTAGCTCGTGCGGGCGCGGGTGGCGGTCTGATCTGGAGTCTTTGCTAGCTCTGAGGTTTGCAAGGAAAAGTGGAGTCAGGGGAAGTTGCCGTGCCGTAGCAGCCGGCCCCCAGGCGGGCAAGTAGCTCGTGCGGGCGCGGTGTGACTTTCTGATCAGAGAGTCTTTGCTAGCTCTGAGGATAAAAGGGGGAAAGGGAGTGGGGTCGGGGGGTTGCCGTGCCCGTAGCAGCGCCGGCTCCAGGCGGGCAAGAGCTCGTGCGGGCGCGGTTTGGACGTGTCTGATCTAGAGAGTCTTTGCTAGCTCTGAGGAACAAGGGGAAATGAGGGGGAGTCGGGGTTGCCCGTGCCCGTAGCAGCGCCGGCCCCAGGGGGGCAAGTGGCTCGTGCGGGCGCGGTGACGTGTCTGATCTGAGAGTCATTGCAGCTCTGAGGATTCCAGGAATGAGTGGGGAGTCAGGGGTTGCCCGTGCCCGTAGGAGCGCCGGCCCCAGGCGGGCAAGTAGCTCGGCGGGCGCGGTGTGCATGTCTGATCTAGAGAGTCTTTGCTAGCTCCTGAGGATTACAAGGGGAAATGAGGCGGAGTCAGGGAAGTTCCCCGTGCCCGTAGGGAGCGCCGGCTCCCAGGCGGCAAGTAGCTCGGCGGGCGCGGTGTGACTTTCTGATCTAGAGAGTCTTTGCTGCTCTGAGGTTTCAAAGGGAAATGAGTGCGGGTCAGGGAGCTGTGCCCGTAGCAGCCCGGCCCCAGGCGGGCAAGTAGCCCCGGGGCGCGGTGTGACGGTCTGATCTAGAGAGTCTTGCTAGCTCTGAGGATTAAGGGGAAAATGAGGGGGAGTCAGGGAAGTTGCCCGTGCCCGTAGCAGCGCCGGCTCCCAGTGGGGCAAGTAGCCAAGCGGCGCGGTGTGACGGTCGATCTAGAAGTCTTTGCTAGCTCTGAGGATTAAAGGGGAAAGAGGCGGGGGTCAGGAAGTTGCTGTGCCCGTAGCAGCCCCGGGCCCCCCAGGGGGGCAAGTAGCCGTGCGGCGCGGTGACGGTCTGTTTCGAGAGTCTTTGCTATTCCAAGGTTTCAAGAAATGAGTGGAGTCAGGAAGTTGCCCGTCCCCGTAGGAGCGCCGGCTCCCAGGCGGGCAAGTACCCTCGTGCGGCGCGTGTGACGGCCCTGATCTAGAGTCTTTGCTAGCCTGAGGATTACAAGGAAAGGCGGGTCAGGAAGGCCGTGCCCGTAGCAGCCCCGGCTCCCCAGGCGGGCCCAAGTAGCTCGTGCGGGCGCGGTGTGACGTGTCTGACCCAGAGAGTCTTCGCTCTGAGGATTAAAAGGGGAAATGAGTGCGGAGTCAGGGGAAGCCGTCCCCGTAGCAGCGCCGGCTCCCAGGTGGCAAGTAGCTCGTGGGGGCGCGGGGGACGTCTGATCTAGAGAGTCATTGCTGGCCTGAGGATTGCAAGGAAACGAGGCGGAGTCAGGGGAAGTTGCCGTGCCCGTAGGAGCGCGCCCCCAGGCGGGCAAGGGCTCGTGCGGGCGCGGGGGACGGTCTGATCTAGAGAGTCACAGCTCTGAGGAAAAAGGGGAAATGAGTGAGTCAGGGGAAGTTGCCCGTGCCGTAGGAGCGCGGCTCCCAGGCGGGCAAGTAGCTCGTGCGGGCGCGGGTGACGTTTGATCAGAGAGTCATTACGCCTGAGGATTAATGGGGAAAGAGTGGAGTCAGGGAGTTCCCCGTGCCGTAGGAGCGCTGGCTCCCAGGCGGGCAAGTGCTCGGCGGGCGCGGTGTGACATGTCTGATCTAGAGAGTCTTCCCAGCTCTGAGGATTACAAGGGGAAATGAGTGCGAGTCGGAAGTTGCCCGTGCCCGTAGCAGCGCCGGCTCCCGGCGGGCGTAGCTCGTGCGGGCGCGGTGTGACGGGTCTGATCTAGAGAGTCACGCTCGGGAGGATTACAAGGAAATGAGTGCGGAGTCGGGAAGTTGCCCGTGCCCGTGGGCCCCGGCCCCCAGGCGGCGTAGCTCGTGCGGGCGCGTGACGTGTCTGATCTAGAGAGTCACCACAGCTCTGAGGATTAAAAGGGATGGAGGCGGAGCGGGGGAAGTTGCCCGCCCGTAGGAGCGCCGGCTCCCAGGCGGGCAAGTAGTCGTGCGGGCGCGGTGTGACGTTCTGATCTAGAGAGTCTGCTAGCTCTAGGATTACAAGGGGAAATGAGACGAGCCCGGGGAAAGGGTTCCGTGCCGTGGGAGCGCCCTCCCAGGGGGCGGAGTCGTGCGGGCGGTGACGTGTCTGATCTAGGAGGCTCCCAGCTCTGAGGATTACAAGGGGAAATGAGTGCGAGTCAGGTGCCCGTGCGCGTAGGAACGCCCAACCCCAGGCGGGCGTAGCTCGTGCGGGCGGGTGTGACGTCTGATCTAGAGAGTCTTCTAGCTCTGAGGTTTAAAGGGGAAATGAGTGCGGAGTCGGGAAGCCCGTCCCCGTAGGAGCCCCGGGACTCCCAGGCGGCAGGCTCGTGCGGGCGCGGTGTGACGTGTCTGATCTAGAGAGTCTTGCTAGCTCTGAGGATACAAGGGAAATGAGTGCGAGTCAGGGAAGTTGCCCGTCCCCGTAGGGGGCGCCTGGCTCCAGGCGGCAAGAGCTGGCGGCGCGGTGACGTGTCTGATCGGGAGAGTTTTTGCTAGCTCTGAGGTTTTAAAGGAAATGAGTGCGGAGTCAGGGAAGCCTGTGCCCGTGGGAGCGCCGGACCCAGGCGGGCAAGTAGCTCGTGCGGGCGCGGGGGTGACTTTCTGATCTAGAGAGTCTTGCTAGCCTGAGGATTAAAAGGGGAAATGAGGGGAGTCAGGGAAGTTGCCCGTGCCGTAGGAGCCCCGGCTCCCAGGCGGCAAGAGCTCGTGCGGGCGCGGGTGACGTGTCTGACCCAGAGAGTCTTGCTAGCTCTGAGGATTACAAGGGAATGAGTGAGTCGGGGAAGGTTCGTGCCGTAGCAGCCGGCTCCCCAGGGGGGCAAGTAGCTCGTGCGGGCGCGGTGACGTGTCTGATCTAGAGAGTCTTTGCAGCTCGACGATTCAAGGGAAATGAGTGCGGAGTCAGGAGCCCGTGCCCGTAGGAGCGCCTCCCAGGCGGGCAAGAGCTCGGGGCGGCGCGGTGTGACGTGTCTGATCTAGAGAGTCTGCTAGCCTGACGATTACAAGGGAAATGAGTGCGGAGTCAGGTTGCCGTCCCCGTAGGAGGCCGCTCCCAGGCGGGCAAGTAGCTCGTGCGGGCGCGGTGGACTTTCTGATCTAGAGAGCATTGCTAGCTCTGAGGATTACAAGGGGAATGAGGGGAGTCAGGGAAGCGTCGTGCCGTAGGAGCGCCGGCTCCCAGCGGGCAGTAGTCGTGCGGCGCGGTGTGACTTTCTGATCTAGAGAGTCTTTGCAGCTCTGCGATTACAAGGGAAATGAGTGCGGAGTCGGGGGAAGTTGCCCGTCCCCGTAGGAGCGCCGGCCCCAGGCGGGCAAGTAGCCTGCGGGCGCGGTGTGACGTGTCTGATCTAGAAAATCTTTGCTAGCTCTGAGGATTCAAGGGGAAATGAGTGCGGAGTCAGGGGTTGCCCGTCCCCGTAGAGCGCCGGCCCCCCAG
Organism: Teleogryllus oceanicus; assembly: GCA_964035755.1. Lineage (NCBI taxonomy): Eukaryota > Metazoa > Arthropoda > Insecta > Orthoptera > Gryllidae > Teleogryllus > Teleogryllus oceanicus. The sequence goes on from CAXIVR010000012.1 coordinate 80,798,666, forward strand.
GCGGGCAAGTAGCTCGTGCGGGCGCGGTGTGACGTGTCTGATCTAGAGAGTCTTGCTAGCTCTGAGGATTACAAGGGAAATGGATGAGTCAGGGGAAGTTCCCCGTGCCGTAGGAGCCCCGGGACTCCAGGCGGCAGTACCCTGGCGGGCGCGGTGTGACTTTCTGATCTAGGGGTTTTGGATTCTGAGGATTACAAGGGAAATGAGTGCGGAGTCAGGGAGTTGCCCGTGCCCGTAGAGCGCCGGCTCCCGGCGGGCAAGTAGCTCGTGCGGGCGCGGTGGACGGTCTGATCTAGAGAGTTTTTGCTAGCTCTGAGGATTCAAGGGGAAAGAGGAGTCAGAGTTGGCCGTGCCTGCGGCCCCCCAGGCGGAAAGTAGCTCGTGCGGGCGCGGGGGACGTGTCTGATCAGAGTCTTTGCTAGCCTGGGAAACCAAGGAAAGAGTGCGGGTCAGGGAAGCTGCCCGTGCCGTAGGAGCCCCGGGACTCCAGGCGGCGTAGCTCGTGCGGCAGTGTGACGGCTGATCTAGAGAGTCTTGCTAGCTCTGGAGGATTACAGGGGAAATGAGGCGGAGTCGGGGAGTGCCGTGCCCGGGGACGCGGCCCCAGGCGGGCAAGACCCTCGTGCGGGCGCGGTGACGGTCTGACCCTAGGGGTTTTTGCTAGCTCTGAGGATTACAAGGGAAATGAGTGCGGAGTCAGGGAAGTTCCCCGGGCCCGAGGGAGCGCGACCCCGGCGGCGGCTCGTGCGGGCGCGGTGACGTGTCGATCTAGAGAGTTTTTGCAAAGCTCTGAGGATTCAGGGAAATGAGTGCGGAGTCAGGAAGTGCCGTGCCCGAGGGCTGGCCCCAGGCGGGCAAGTAGCTCGTGCGGGCGCTGCGACGTGTCTGATCTAAGAGCCATTGCTAGCTCTGAGGATTACAAGGGAAATGAGTGCGGAGTCAGGGGAAGGTGCCCGTCGAGGGCGGCCCCAGGCGGGCAAGTAGCTCGTGCGGGCGCGGTGTGACGTGTCTGATCTAGAGAGTCTGTTGCTCTGACGATTAAAAGGGGGAAATGAGTGGAGTCAGGGAGTTGCCGTCCCCGAGGAGCGCCCCCCAGGCGGGCAAGAGCTGGGCGGGCGCGGTGTGACGGTCTGATCTAGAGAGTCTTTCAGCTCTGACGATTACAGGGGAAATGAGTGGGGAGTCAGGGAAGTGCCCGTGCCCGAGCAGCGCCGCCCCAGGCGGGCAAGTAGCCGCGGGCGCGGTGTGACTTTCTGATCTAGAGAGTCTTTGCTAGCTCTGAGGATTAAAAGGGGGAAATGAGTGCGGAGTCAGGGAAGGGTTGCGTGCTGTAGGAGCGCCGGACCCCAGGCGGGCGAAGCTCGGCGGGCGCGGTGTGACGTGTCTGATCTAGAGAGTCTGCGCCCTGAGGATTACAAGGAAATGAGTGGGGAGTCAGGGAAGCTGCCCGTGCCCGTAGGAGCGCGGCTCCCAGGCGGGCAAGTAGCCCCGTGCAAGCGCGGTGACGGTCTGATCTAGAGAGTTTTTGCTAGCTCTGAGGATTACAAGGGAATGAGTCGGAGTCAGGGAAGTTGCCCGTCCCCTAGCAGCGCCGGCTCCCCCAGGCGGGGCGAGCTCTGCGGGCGCGGGGGACGGTCTGATCTAGAGAGTCTTTGCAGCTCGACGATTACAAGGGGAAAGAGGAGTCAGGTTGCCCGTGCCGTAGGAGCGCCGGCTCCCAGGCGGGCAAGTAGCCGTGCGGGGCGGGTGACGTGTCTGATCTAGAGAGTCTTTCCCAGCTCTGAGGATTCAAGGGGAAAGGGAGTGAGTCAGGGGCTGCCCGGCCGTGGAGCGCCGGCTCCGGCAAGTGCTCGGCGGGCGCGGTGTGACGGTCTGACCCAGAGAGTCTTTGCTAGCCTAGGATTACAAGGGAATGAGGCGGAGTCAGGGAAGCCCGTGCCAGGAGCCCCGGCTCCCAGGGGGGCAAGTAGCTCGTGCGGGCGGTGTGACGTGTCTGATCTGAGAGTCTTTGCGCCTGGAGGATTAAGGAAATGAGGCGGAGTCTGGGGAGCTTCGTGCCCGTGGAGCCCCGGCTCCCAGGCGGGCAAGTAGCTCGGGCGCGGTGACGTGTCTGATCTAGAGAGTCTTTGTTTAGCTCTGAGGATTACAAGGGGAAATGAGTGAGTCAGGGAAGTTGCCCGGCCGTAGCAGCCCCGGCTCCCAGGCGGGCAAGTAGCTCGTGCGGGGGGGTGTGACGGTCTGATCTAGAGTCTTTCAGCCTGAGGATTACAAGGGAAAAGTGCAGAGTCAGGGAAGTTGCCGTGCCCGTAGGAGCGCGGCCCCAGGCGGGCAAGAGCTCGTGCGGGCGCGGTGGACGTGTCTGATCTAGAGAGTCTTGCAGCTCGGGAGGATTGGCAAGGAATGAGGCGGAGCCGGGAAGGCCCGTGCCCGTAGCAGCGCCGGCTCCCAGGCGGGCAAGAGTCGCGGGCGGGTGACGTCTGATCTAGAGAGTCTTGCTAGCCTGAGGATTACGGAAATGAGTGCGGAGTCAGGGAAGTGCCCGTCCCCGTAGGAGAGCCGGTTTCCCAGGCGGGCAAGAGCTCGTGCGGGCGCGGGTGACGGTCTGATCTAGAGAGTCTTGCAGCCGAGGATTACAAGGGGAAAGGGAGGCGGAGTCAGGGAAGCTGCCGTGCCCGTAGCAGCGCCGGCTCCCAGGGCGGGAAAGTCGTGCGGGCGCGGGGGACGTGTCTGATCTAGAGAGTCTTGCTAGCTCTGAGGATTACAAGGAAAAAGTCAGAGTCGGGAAGTTGCCCGTGCCCGAGGAGCGCCGGCCCCAGGGGGGCAAGTAGTCGTGCGGGCGCGGGTGAGGGTCTGATCAGAGAGTCTTTCCCAGCTCTGAGGATTACAGGGAAATGAGGCGGAGTCAGGGGAAGCCCGTGCCCGTAGCACCCCGGCCCCAGGCGGGCAAGTAGCTCGGCGGGCGCGGTGTGACGTTCTGATCTAGAGAGTCTTTGCTAGCTCTGAGGATTAAAAGGGAAATGAGTGCGAGTCAGGGGAAGGTTGGCCTGTAGCAGCCCCGGCTCCCAGGGGGGCAAGTGCTCGTGCGGGCTGGGTGACGTGTCTGATCAAAGGAGTTTTTGCTAGCTCTGAGGATTAAAAGGGAAATGAGTGCGGAGTCAGGGAAGTTGCCTGCCCTGTAGCGCCGGTTCCCAGGCGGGCAAGTAGCTCTGCGGGCGCGGGGGACGTGTCTGATCTAGAGTCTTTGCTGCTCTGAGGATTACAGGAAATGAGTGCGGAGTCAGGGAAGTTGCCCGTGCCCAGCAGCGCTGGCCCCCAGGCGGGCAAGACTTACGCGTGTGACGTGCCCGACCCAGAGAGTCTCTAGCTCTGAGGATTACAAGGAAATGAGTGGGAGTCAGGGGAATTTGCCCGTGCCGTAGCAGCCGGCTCCCCAGGCGGGGCGAGCTCGTGCGGGCGCGGTGACGTGTCTGATCTAGAGAGTCTTTGCTAGCTCGGGAGGATTACAAGGGAAATGAGGGAGTCAGGAAGTTGCCGTCCCCGAGCAGCCCCGGCTCCCAGGCGGGCAAGTAGCTCGTGCGGGCGCGGTGACGTGTCTGATCTAGAGAGTCAGCTAGCTCTGAGGATTACAAAGGGGAAATGAGTGCGGAGTCAGGGAAGTTTCCGTGCCGAGGGGGACCCCAGGCGGGCAGCAGTCGTGCGGGCGCAGGGGACGTGCTGATCGAGAGTCTTTGCACTCTGGGGTTTACAAGGGAAATGAGGCGGAGTCAGGAAGCTGCCGTGCCCGTAGGGCGCCGGCCCCCCAGGCGGGCAAGAGCCCCGTGCGGGCGCGGTGTGACGTGTCTGATCTAGAGAGTCTTTGCTAGCTCTGAGGATTACAAGGGGAAAATGAGGTGGGAGTCAGGGAGTTGCCCGTAGGGAGGCCGGACCCCCAGGCGGCGCAGCTCGTGGGCGCGGGGGACGTGTCTGATCTAGAGAGTCTTTCCCAGTTCTGAGGATTGCAAGGGAAATGAGTGCGGAGTCAGGGAAGTTGCCCGTGCCCGTAGGAGCGCTGGCTCCCAGGCGGGCAAGTAGCTCGTGCGGCGCGGGGGTGACGGGTCTGATCTAGAAGTCTGCTAGCCTGAGGATTACGGGAAATGAGTGCGAGTCAGGAAGGTGCCCGTCCCCGGGGACCCCGGCTCCCAGGGGGGGCGAGCTCGTGCGGGCGCGGTGTGACGTGTCGATCTAGAGATTTCTTTGCTAGCCCCGACGATTGCAAGGGAAATGAGTGGAGTCAGGGAAGTTGCCCGTGCCCGTAGGAGCGCCGGCTCCCAGGCGGCGGGGCAGTCGTGCGGCGGGGGTGACGGTCTGATCTAGAAGCTTTCCCAGCTCTGACGATTCAAGGGAAATGAGTGGAGTCGGGGGAAAGGGTTCGTGCCCGTAGCAGCGCTGGCCCCCCAGGCGGGCAAGTAGTCGTGCGGGCGCGGGGGACGTGTCTGATCTAGAGAGTCTTTCAGCTCGGGAGGATTCAGGGAAATGAGTGCGGAGTCAGGGGAAGTTGCTGTGCCCGTAGGAGCCCCGGACTCCCAGGCGGGCAAGAGCTCGTGCGGGCGCGGTGTGACGTCTGATCTAGAGAGTCTGCTACCTGAGGATTACAAGGGAAAGGGAGTGGAGTCAGGGAAGCTTGCCGTGCGGGAGCGCCGGCTCCCAGGCGGGCAAGAGCTCGTGCAAGCGCGGTGACGTGCTGATCTAGAGTCTTTGCTAGCTCTGAGGATTACAAGGGGAAATGAGTTCGAGTCAGGAGCCCCCGTGCCCGTAGCAGCCCCGGCCCCGGCGGGCGACCGGGGGGCGCGGTTGACGTCTGATCTAGAGAGTCTGCAGCCTGACGATTACAAGGGAAATGAGTGGGAGTCAGGGGTGCCCGTGCCGTAGGAGCGCCGGCTCCCAGGCGGGCAAGACCCTGTGCGGGCGCGGTGTGACGGTCTGATCAGAGAGTCTTTGCAGCCTGGAGGATTAAAAGGGGGAAATGAGGCGGAGCGAAGTTGCCCGTGCCCGTAGGAGCGCGCTCCCAGGCGGGCAAGTAGCTCGTGCGGGCGCGGTGTGACGTGTCGATCTAGAGAGTCTTCAAGCTCTGAGGATTACAAGGGGAAATAGGGGGAGTCAGGGAAGCTGCCCGTGCCCGTAGGAGCGCTCGCCCCAGGCGGGCAAGTGCTGTGGGGGCGCGGTGACGTGTCTGATCTAGAGAGTCTTTGCTAGCCTGAGGTTTACAAGGGGAAATGAGGCGGAGTCTGGAAGGGCCCGTGCCCGTAGGAGCGCGGCTCCAGGCGGGCAAGTAGCTCGTGCGGGCGCGGGGGACTTTCTGATCTAGAGAGTTTTTGCTAGCTCTGAGGATTACAAGGGAAAGGCGGAGTCAGAAGCCCGTGCCCGTGAGCAGCGCCGGCCCCAGGCGGGCAAGTGCTCGTGCGGGCGCGGTGACGTGTCTGACCCAGAGAGTCTTTGCTAGCCCTGAGGTTAAAGGGAAATGGCGCAGAGTCAGGGAAGTTCCCCGTGCCGTAGGAGCCCCTGGCCCCAGGCGGGCAAGTAGCTCGTGGGGGGCGCGGGGGACGTGTCTGATCTAGAGAGTCTTTTGCTAGCTCTGAGGATTACAAGGGAAATGAGTGCGGAGTCGGGGGAAGTGCCGTCCCCGCAGCAGCCCCGGCTCAGGCGGGCAAGTAGTCGTGCGGGCGCGGTGTGACGGTCTGATCTAGAGAGTCTTTGCTAGCCTGAGGATTACAAGGGGAAATGAGTGAGTCAGGGAAGGCCGTGCCGTAGGAGCGCCGGCCCCCAGGCGGGCAAGAGCTCGTGCGGGCGCGGTGGACGTCTGATCTAGAGAGTTTTTGCTAGCTCTGAGGATTACAAGGGGAAATGAGTGCGGAGTCAGGGGTTGCCCGTCCCCGTAGCAGCCCCGTGGCCCCAGGCGGGCAAGTAGTTCGTGGGGCGCGGTGTGACGTGTCTGATCTAGAGAGTCTTTGCTAGCCTGACGATTACAAGGGAAATGAGTGGGGGTCAGGAAGTGCCGTGCCCGTAGGAGCCCCGGCCCCAGGCGGCGTAGCTCGTGCGGCGCGGTGGACGTGTCTGATCTAGGAGTCTCCCAGCTCTGAGGATTACAAGGAAATGAGTGCAGTCGGGGGAAGGGTTTCCGCCCGTAGCAGCGCGGCCCCAGGCGGGCAAGAGCCGTGGGCGCGGTGTGACGTGCTAATCTAGAGAGTTTTTGCGGGCTCTGGATTAAAAGGGGAAGCGCAGAGTCAGGGAAGTTGCCCGCCCGAGGAGCCCCGGCCCCAGGCGGGCAAGTAGTCGTGCGGGCGCGGTGTGACGTGCTGACCCGAGAGTCTTTGCTAGCTCTGAGGATTACAAGGGAAAGGGAGGAGTCAGGGAAGTTGCCCGTCCAGTAGCGCCGGCTCCCAGGCGGGCAAGTGCCGTGCGGCGCGGTGTGACGTGCCCGATCTGGGAGAGTCTTTGCTAGCTCTGAGGATTCAAGGGGAAATGAGTGGGAGTCAGAGGAAGTTGCCCTGCCCAGGAGCGCCGGCACCCCAGGCGGGCAAGAGCTCGTGCGGGCGAAGTGACGTGTCTGATCTAGAGAGTCTTTGCTAGCCTGAGGATTACAAGGGAAATGAGTGGGAGTCAGGAAGTTGCCCGTCCCCGAGCAGCCCCGGCCCCCCAGGCGGGCAAGAGCTCGCAAGCGGGTGTGACGGTCTGATCTAGAGAGTTTTTGCTAGCTTTGAGGATTCCAAGGGGGAAATGAGTGGGAGTCAGGAAGTTGCCCGTCCCCGTAGCACCCCGGCTCCCAGGCGGGCAAGTAGTCCCTGCAAGCGCGGTGTAGTGTCTGACCCAGAGAGTCTTTGCTAGCTCTGGAGGATTCGGGAAATGAGGCGGAGTCAGGGAAGGTCGTCCCCGAGGAGCCCCGGCTCCCAGGGCGGGCAGTAGCTCGTGCGGGCGCGGTGACGTGTCTGATCTAGAGAGTTTTTGCAGCTCTGAGGATTCAAGGAAATGAGTGGGAGTCGGGGGAAGTGCCCGTCCCCGTAGGAGCGCGGCTCCCAGGCGGGCAAGAGCTCGTGCGGGCGCTGTGGTGTCTGATCAGAGAGTCTTTGCTAGCTCTGAGGATTACAAGGGAAATGAGTGGAGTCAGGGAAGTGCCGTCCCCGTAGCAGCGCCGGCTCCCAGGCGGGCAAGTAGCTCGTGCGGGCGCGGTGTGACTTTCTGATCTAGAGAGTCTTTGCAGCTCTGAGGATTCAACAGGAAATAAGTGCAGAGTCAGGGAGTTGCCCTGCCCGTAGAAGCGCCGGCCCCAGGCGGGCAAGACTCGTGCGGGCGCGGTGTGACGTGTCTGATCTAGAGTTTTTGTAGCTCTGGGGATTACAAGGGAAATGAGTGGAGTCGGGGGAAGTTGCCGTGCCCGTAGCAGCGCCGGCTCCCAGGCGGGCAAGTAGCTCGTGCGGGCGCGGGGGACGTGTCTGATCTAAGAGTCTTTGCAGCTCTGAGGATTACAAGGGGAAATGAGGCGGAGTCAGGGTTGCCCGTGCCGTAGGAGCGCCCCCAGGCGGGCAAGCAGTTCCTGCGGGCGCGGGTGTGACGGTCTGATCTAGAGAGTTTTTCTAGCTCTGAGGATTACAAGGGGAAATGAGGCGAGTCAGGGAAGGCCCGTCCCCGTAGCAGCCCCGGCTCCCGGCGGGCAAGTACCCTCGTGGGGGGCGCGGTGTGACGTGTCTGATCAGAGAGTCTTGCAGCTCTGAGGATTACAAGGGGGCAAGGCAGAGTCAGAAGTTGCCTGTCCCCGTAGGAGCGCCGGCTCCCAGGTGGGCAAGGGCCGTGCGGGCGCGGTGTGACGTGTCTGATCTAGGAGTCTTTGCTGCTCTGAGGATTACAAGGGAAATGAGTGCGGAGTCGGGAAGTTGCCGTGCCGTAGCAGCGCCGGCCCCAGGGGGGCAAGCAGCTCGTGCGGGCGGTGTGACGTCTGATCTAGAGAGTCTGCAGCCTGAGGTTCAAGGAAGGTGCGGGAGTCAGGCTGCGTGCCCGTAGCAGCGCCGGCCCTCCCCAGGCGGGCGAGCTCGTGGCTCGGTGACGTGTCTGATCAGAGAGTCTTGCTAGCTCTGGGGATTAGGGATGAGTGCGGAGTCGGGGAGCGCCCGGCCCGATCAGCGCCGGTTCCCAGGCGGGCAAGTAGCTCGTGCGGGCGCGGTGTGACGGCCCTGATCAGAGAGTCTTTGCTGCTCTGAGGATTACAAGGGGAAATGAGTGCGGAGTCAGGGAAGTGCCGTGCCCAGCAGCGCCGGCTCCCAGGCGGGCAAGTAGTCGCGGGCGCGGTGACGTGTCTGATCTAGAGAGTCTTTGCAGCTCTGGGGATTACAGGGGAAATGAGTGGGGAGTCGGGGAAAGTTGCCCGTGCCGACCAGCGCCGGCTCCCAGGCGGGCAAGAGCTCGTGCGGGCGCGGTGTGACGTGTCTGATCTGAGAGTCTTTGCGCTCTGAGGATTGCAAGGGAAATGAGGCGGAGTCGGGGGAAGTTGCCCGTCCCCGTAGCAGCGCCGGCTCCCCAGGCGGGCAAGTAGCTCGTGCGGGCGCGGTGTGACGTGCTGACCCAGAGAGTCTTTGCTAGCTCTGAGGATTAAAAGGGGAAAAAAGTGCAGAGTCAGGGAAGTTGCCCGTGCCCGTATGACGCCGGCTCCCAGGCGGGCGAGCTCGTGCGGGCGCGGTGTGACGTGTCTGATCGAAGTCTTGCAGCTCTGGGGATTAAGGGGAAATGAGTGGAGTCGGGGAGTTGCCCGTCCCCGTAGCAGCGCGGCTCCCAGGCGGGCGAGCTCGTGCGGGCGCGGGGGACGTGTCTGATCTAGAGAGTCTTTCAGCTCTGAGGATTACAAGGGAAATGAGTGCGGAGTCAGGGGAAGTTGCCGGCCGTAGGAGCGCGGCACCCCAGGCGGCGTAGTCGTGGGGGCGCAACGGACGTTCTGATCTAGAGAGTCTTTGCTAGCTCGGGAGGATTACAAGGGGAAATGAGTGCGGAGTCGGGGAGTGCCCGTGCCCAGGAGCGCCGGCCCCAGGCGGCGGTCGTGCGGGCGCGGTGACGTGTCTGTTTCAGAGAGCTCTTTGCTAGCTCTGACGATACAAGGGAAATGAGTGCGGAGTCAGGGAAGGCCGTCCCCGTAGGAGCGCCGGCTCCCAGGCGGGCAAGTAGCTCGTGCGGGCGCGGGGGACGTGTCTGACCCAAGACCCTTTTGCGCCTGAGGATTAAGGGAAATGAGTGGGGAGTCGGGGTGTTGCCCGTGCCCGTAGCAGCGCCGGCTCCCAGGCGGGCGCAGCTCGTGCGGGCGCGGGTGACGTGTCTGATCTAGAGAGTCTTGCTAGCTCTGAGGATTACAGGGGAAAAGGCAGAGTCGGGGGAAAGGCCGTGCCCGTAGGAGCGCCGGCCCAGGCGGGCAGAGCTCGTGCGGGCGCGGGTGACGTGTCGGGATCTAGAGAGTCTTTGCTAGCTCTGAGGATTCGGGGAAATGAGGGAGTCAGGGAAGTTGCCTGTCCGTAGCAGCGCCGGCCCCAGGCGGGCAAGAGCTCGTGCGGCGCGGTGTGACGTGTCTGATCTAGAGAGTCTTGCTAGTTCTGAGATTACAAGGGAAATGAGTGCGGAGTCAGGAGGTTGCCCGTGCCCGTAGGAGCCCCGGCACCCCAGGCGGGCAAGTGCTCGTGCGGGCGCAATGTGACGTGTCTGATCTAGAGAGTTTTTGCTGCCCTGAGGATTACAAGGGGAAAGAGTGCGGAGTCAGGGAAGGCCCAGCCGTAGCAACGCCGCTCCCAGGCGGGAAAGGGGAGCTCGTGCAAGCGCGGTGTGACGTGTCGATCTAGAGAGTCTTTGCAGCTTTGAGGATTAAAAGGGAAATGAGTGCGGGGAGGTTGCCTCCCCGTAGCAGCCCGGCTCCCAGGCGGGCAAGTAGCTCCTGCAAGCGCGGTGGGGTCTGATCTAGAGAGTCTTGCTGCTCTGAGGATTACAAGGGAAATGAGGGAGCGGGGAAGGGCCCGTGCCGTGGGGAGCGCCGGCTCCCAGGCGGCAAGGGGCCGTGCGGGCGGGTGACGTGTCTGACCCTAGAGAGTCTTTGCGCTCTGAGGTTTCGGGGAAAAATGAGTGCGGAGTCAGGGGAAGTTGCCGTGCCGTGGGACCCCGGTCCCCAGGCGGGCAAGTAGCTCGTGCGGGCGGGGTTTGGACGTGTCTGATCTAGAGAGTTTTTGCTAGTTCTGAGGATTCAAGGGAAATGAGTGGGGAGTCAGGGAAGTTGCCCGCCCGTGGAGCGCCGGCTCCCAGGCGGGAAAGGGGAGCTCGTGCGGGCGCGGTGTGACGTGTCTGATCTAGAGAGTCTTTGCTAGCCGGGAGGATTAAAAGGGGGAAATGAGTGGAGTCAGGGTGTGCCGTAAGGACCCCGGCCCCAGGCGGCAAAGCTCGTGCGGGCGCGGTGACGTGTCTGATCTAGAAGTCTTTGCTAGTTCTGAGGATTACAAGGAAAGAGTGGAGTCAGGGAGTTGCCCGTGCCCGAGGAGCGCCACCCAGGCGGGCAGGCTCGCGGGCGCGGTGTGACGTGTCTGATCTAGAGAGTCTTTGCTAGCTCTGAGGATTCAAGGAAATGAGGTGGAGTCAGAGGTTGCCCGTGCCCGTAGGAGCGCCGGAAACCCCAGGGGGGCAAGTGTTTGCGGGCGCAATGTGACGTGTCTGATCAGAGAGTTTTTGCGCTCTGAGGATTACAAGGGAAATGAGTGCGGAGTCAGAAGTTGCCCGTGCCCCTAGGAGCGCCGGCCCCCCAGGCGGAAAGCTCGTGCGCGCGGTGTGACGTGTCTGATCTAGAAGTCTTTCCCAGCCCCTGAGGATTACAGGGAAATGAGGGGGAGTCAGGGGTTCCCCGTGCCCGTAGCAACGCCGGTCCCCAGGCGGGCAAGGCCCGGCAAGCGCGTGTAAGTGTCTGATCTAGAGAGTCTTTGCAGCTCGGGAGGATTACGGGGAAATGAGGCGGAGTCAGGGGAAGTTGCCCGTCCGTAGCGCCGGCCCCAGGCGGGCAAGTAGCTCGGCGGGCGCGGTGTGACGTGTCTGATCTGAGAGTCTTGCTAGGCTCTGAGGATTACAGGGAAATGAGTGCGGAGTCAGGAAGTTGCCCGTGCCCGTAGGGAGCCCCGCTCCCAGGCGGGCAAGTAGCTCGTGCGGGCGCGGTGTGAGGGCCTGATCTAGAAGTCTTGCTAGCTCTGAGGATTACAAGGAAATGAGTGGAGTCAGGGGTGCCGTAGGAGCGCGGCCCCAGGCGGGCAAGTAGTCGGGGGGCGCGGTGTGACGTGCTGATCTAGAGAGTTTTTGCTAGCTCTGAGGATTAAAAGGGGGAAATGAGTGCGGAGTCGGGGTTGCCGTGCCGTAGGAGCGCTGGCTCCAGGGGGGCAAGTAGCTCGTGCGGGCGCGGGGGACGTGTCTGATCTAGAGATTTTTTGCTAGCCTGAGGATTACAAGGGAAATGAGGGGGGAGTCAGGAAGTTCCCCGTCCCCGTAGGAGCCCCGGCTCCCAGGCGGGCAAGTAGCTCGGCGGGCGCGGTGTGAAGTGTCTGATCTAGAGAGTTTTTCGCTCTGACGATTCAAGGGGAAATGAGTGTGGGTCAGGGAAGTTGCCCGTGCCGTAGCAGCGCCGGCTCCCAGGCGGGCAAGTAGTCGTGCGGGCGCGGTGGGCGTGTCTGATCTAGAGAGCATTGCTAGCTCGGGAGGATTACAGGGGAAATGAGTGCGGAGTCAGGGAAGTTCCCGGCCCGTGGGCGCCGGCTCCCAGGCGGGCAAGCTGTGCGGGCGTGGGGGACGTGCCGATCTAGGGGTCTTGCTGCTCTGATGATTAAAAGGGAAATGGTGGAGTCAGGGAAGTGCCGTGCCTGGAGCGCGGCCCCCAGGGGGGCAAGTAGCCATGGGGCGCGGTGTGACGTGTCTGATCTAGGAGAGTCTTGCTAGCTCTGACGATTACAAGGGAATGAGTGCGGGGTCAGGGAAGGGTTCCGTGCCGTAGCAGCGCCGGCCCCCAGGGGGGCGAGCTCGTGCGGGCGCGGTGGCGGCCCGATCTGAGAGTCATTGCTAGCTCTGAGGATTACAAGGGGAAATGAGTGCGGAGTCAGAATTCCCCTGCCCGTAGGAGCGCCGGCCCAGGGGGGCAAGTAGCCGTGCGGGCGCGGTGTGAAGTGTCGATGAGAGTCGCTAACCTGAGGATTCAAGGGGAAATGAGGCGGAGTCAGGAAGTTGCCCGTGCCCGTAGGAGCCGGCCCCCAGGCGGGCAAGAGCTCGTGCGGGCGCGGTGGCGTGTCGATCTAGAGAGTCTTTGCTACCCTTGAGGATTACAAGGGGAAATGAGTCGGATCAGGGAAGGGTTGCCCGTGCCCGTGAGGAGCGCCGGCTCCCAGGCGGGCAAGAGCTCGTGCGGGCGCGGTGTGGCGTGTCTGATCTAGAGAGTCATTGCTCCTGAGGATTAAAAGGGGAAATGAGTGGGGAGTCAGGGGTTGCCCGTGCCCGTAGGGGCGCCCTCCCCAGGCGGGCAAGGCTCGTGGGGGGCCGGGTGAAGTGTCTGATCTAGAAGTCTTGAAAGCCTGACGATTACAAGGGAAAAGTGGGGTCAGAAGTTGCGTCCCCGAGCAGCGCCGGCCCCAGGCGGCAAGTAGCTTGCGGCGCGGGTGGCGGTCTGATCTAGAGAGTCATTGCCAGCTCTGAGGATTACAAGGGAAATGAGTGCGGAGTCAGGGAAGTGCCTGTGCCCGTAGCAGCCTGGCTCCCAGGCGGGCAAGTAGCTCGTGCGGCGTGGGGGAAGTGTCTGATCTAGAGAGTCTTTGCAGCTCTGACGTTACAAGGGGAAATGAGTGGGGTCAGAAGGGCTGCCGTGCCCGTAGAAAAGCGCCGGCCCCCAGGCGGCAAGTAGCTCGTGCGGGCGCGGTGGCGTGTCTGATCTAGAGAGTCATTCAGTCTGAGGATTCAAGGGGAAATGAATGCGGAGTCGGGGGAAGTTCCCCGTGCCCGTAGCAGCGCCGGCCCCAGGCGGGCGTGCTCGTGCGGGCGCGGTTTGACGTGTCTGATCTAGAGAGTCTTTCAGCTCTGACGATTCCCAAGGGAAATGAGTGCGGGTCAGGAAGTTGCCGTCCCCGTAGCAGCGCCGGCCCCAGGCGGGCAAGTAGTCGTGCGGGCGCGGTGTGGCGTGTCTGATCTAGAGAGTAATTTCTAGCTCTGAGGATTACAAGGGAAAGTGCGGAGTCAGGAAGTTGCCCGTGCCCGAGCAGCGTCGGCCCCAGGCGGGCAGAGCCGTGCGGGCGCGGTGTGACGGTCTGATCTAGAAGTCTTGCAGCTCTGACGTCAAGGGAAATGAGTGCGGAGTCAGGAAGTTGCCCGTGCCCGTAGGAGCGCCGCCCCAGGCGGGCAAGTAGCTCGGCGGGCGCGGTGTGACGTGTCTGATCTAGAGAGTCTTTGCTAGCTCTGAGGATTACAAGGAAATGAGTGCGGAGTCGGGGAAGTTCCCCGTGCCCGTAGCACGCCGGTTTCCCCAGGCGGGCAAGTAGCTCGTGCGGGCGCGGGGGACTTTCTGATCTAGAGAGTCTTTGCTAGCTCTGAGGATTACAAGGGGAAATGAGGCGGAGTCAGGAATGTCCCGTGCCCGTAGGAGCCCCGGCTCCCAGGCGGGCAAGTAGCTCGTGCGGCGCGGGAAGGTCTGATCAGAGTCTTGCTAGCTCTGACGATTACAAGGGGAAATGAGTGCGGGTCAGGGAAGGCCGTGCCCGTAGCAGCGCCCGGCTCCCCAGGCGGGCAAGTAGCTCGTGCGGGCGCGGTGTGGCGTGTCTGATCAGGAGAGTCAGCTGCTCTGAGGATTCAAGGGAAATGAGTGCGGAGTCGGAAGTTGCCCGTGCCCGTAGCAGCGCCGGCTCCCGGCGGGCAAGAGCTCGTGCGGGCGCGGTGGACGTGTCTGACCCAGAGAGTCATTCCCAGCTCTGGGATTACAAGGGAAATGAGTGCGAGTCAGGGTTGCGTGCCCGGGGAGCGCCGGCTCCCAGGCGGGCAAGTAGCTCGTGCGGGCGCGGGGGACGTGTCTGATCTAGAGAGTTTTCGGCTCTGAGGATTAAAAGGGGGAAATGAGTGGGGCAGGGAAGTTGCCGTGCCCGTAGGAGCGCCGGGTTTCCCAGGCGGGCGATCCGTGCAAGCGCGGTGTGACGTGTCTGATCTGAGAGTCTTTGCAGCTCTGAGGATTCAAGGGAAATGAGTGCGGGTGGGGAAGTTGCCGCCCGTAGCAGCGCCGGCTCAGGCGGGAAAGAGTCGTGCGGGCGGTGTGACGTGTCTGATCTGGGAGAGTCTTGCGCTCTGACGATTAAAAGGGGGAAATGAGTGCGAGTCGGGGGAAGTTGCCCGTGCCGTAGCAGCGCCGGCTCCCAGGCGGCAAGTAGCTCGTGCGGGCGCGGTGACGTGTCTGATCTAGGGGTCTTGCTAGCTCTGAGGATTCGGGAAATGAGTGGGGAGTCAGGAAGCGTGCCCGTAGCAGCGCCGGCCCCCCAGGCGGGCAAGTAGCTCGTGCGGCGCGGTGGCGTGTCGATCTAGAGAGTCTTTGCTAGCTCTGAGGATTAAAAGGGGGAAATGAGGCGGAGTCAGGGAAGTTGCCGTGCCCGTAGGAGCGCCGGCTTCCAGGCGGGCAAGTGCTCGTGCAAGCGCGGGTGACGTGTCTGATCTAGAGAGTTTTTGCTAGCTCTGAGGATTACAAGGGAACTGGTGCGAGTCAGGGAAGTTCCGGCCCGAGGGGCGCGGCCCCCAGGCGGGCAAGTAGCTCGTGCGGGCGCGGTGGACGTGTCTGATCTAGAGGTCTTTACTAGCTCTGAGGATTACAAGGGGAAATGAGTGCGGAGTCAGGGGTTGCCCGTGCCCGTAGGAGCGCCGCCCCCAGGCGGGCAAGTAGCTCGCGGGCGTGGCGGTCTGATCTAGAGAGTCTTTGCTAGCCTGAGGATTACAGGGGAAATGAGGGGAGTCAGGGGTTGCCGCCTGAGGAGCCCCGGGGCTTCCCAGGCAAGTAGCTCGTAAGCGGTGTGACGTGTCTGATCTAGGGGTTTTTGCTAGTCTGAGGATTAAAAGGGAAATGAGGTGGAGTCAGGAAGTTGCCCGCCCATAGGAGCGTCGGCTCCCAGGCGGGCGGGAAAGTCTCGTGGGCGCGGTGTGACTTTCTGATCTAGAAGTCTTTGCGCTCTGAGGATTACAAGGGGAAATGGGGGGAGTCGGAAGCTGCCGTGCCCGTAGGAGCTCCGCTTCCCAGGGGGAAAGCCGCAAGCGCGGGGACGTGTCTGATCTAGAGAGCTTTGCTAGCCTGAGGATTACAAGGGGAAATGAGTGCGGGTCAGGGGGTTGCCGTCCCCGTAGGAGCGCCGGCTTCCCAGGGGGCAAGTAGCTCGTGCGGGCGCGGTTTGACATGCCTGCTTTTAAATGATAGCAAACCTTTTAGTAAAACTTTAGTGGCAATCTAAGTTTATGTTAAGATAATATCAAGGTCAGGATAAGCAATTGAAACTTAAATATACTTTTCATAGCAGCAAAGTTTGAAATATTGTATTATGAAGCAGATGCATTGAAAACATGTTAATTACACGTAGGATTAAAAATAATATTAACAAAATATATGTTTAAAAAAAATATTACTTTCTAAGGAGTAGAAAAAACCAAAAAAAACCCGACAATAAAAGTTAATTGGATTAACAGATTCTTCGTTGATATACCAAGAGATAAGAGAAACATCCCAAAGAGTTTTGGAATACTATTATCCCAGCACTGAACATTTTATCAGGGTAGTTCGGGAAAAAAACCCTTCTGAAGGATTCAGGAAAAAGTTTACGCACAGTTTAAAATCCAAACTTCACAGCGATGGCTTATCCCCACGTGTCGTCAATTCAATGCCTCGTGAGCCAGAAATAACTCTCCTTTCGGAAATCACTGGTGGCGTTTCGCCTGCAAGCGAACGGCACGCGAGCGTCTGCAATTCTAGTCACTCACAAGAGCAATATTTCTCACTTTGACGTGATAATGTCCTGCTATCGCAAAGGGAAGTGCTTCTGAAAGTCTCCGCGTCGGGGCATTCCTCGCACACGCTGCCCCGGAGGCGCCAATGAATAATGTAACGCGATTCCCAGTCGACCCATAATACGGGTTACTGGTGGGAGCGGAAAGAGCTAGGATCCATCCATTCTTGTGTGCCTTCTATCTCGTTCGGAAAACATGCCCGGAATGACGAAGAGCGAGACAAAGACGACTTCAAATAAAGGGAAATACTTTTCAGAAA
This sequence comes from Teleogryllus oceanicus, assembly GCA_964035755.1. Lineage (NCBI taxonomy): Eukaryota > Metazoa > Arthropoda > Insecta > Orthoptera > Gryllidae > Teleogryllus > Teleogryllus oceanicus. The sequence continues at coordinate 80,814,960 of CAXIVR010000012.1, forward strand.
ATTAGATAAAACGTTTTTAACCTAAATTGAAATAATTTCTTTCATCAGCTTCCCTCGATTAACGAGGTGGAAGCTAATGAAAGAAACATTCGTCTTACGAGTATCCATAACTTAAGGTGTTGTCACAACACAAAATGTAGACTATGTCGATGTGATTTCAGTGGAAAAGTACGAGATGGTGCATCGTATGTGTGATCTCACCAGACAGGATAGGGAAAAAAACTTTCACTAAAAGGTAAATCTTATTATATATTTTCAATTATTTAAAAACGCCTATCATCTTTGATCTCGAATAAATTCCAAATTGTAACATTATTAGCAATAAGAAAGATACTTCGGTTTTGGCCGATACTAAATCTATTCACACTAGTTCACAATGAAAAAAGTTCTCCCCATTAAAGCAGAGTTGTACATAACATTTTGTTCATTCTTTTTGATCTGTTTTACTGTAATTTATTCCCTTTTCTTTTTATTATACATATTTTTTCATTTAAATGTATGTTTGTTTCGCCTTATAAGTCCTAAGTCTTGCTAAATAAAAGAAAGAAGAAAATAAAGAACTGTATCGGCAAAGACGAAATTTTTTCAAAGAGTTTAGTGAAGAAAAGCTTCAAGACAGGAGTCTTGGGATTGATTTATCTCAGATATTGAAGAAGACTTACACGACCGACAGACCTTTGCATACAAAGCCCTGAAAATATTGTGCAGCGATCAGAGAGAAATTAGATGTCATTAGCGATGGAGTATGGACAGGACAACCCAAATATTTGTGGTATGAGGAATCCCCAGAAGTACCATATAGTATAGAGAAATTAGATGTCATTAGCGATGGAGTATGGAGCCATAAACAGCTGAAGGCAAAGATCGCAGCGAGCACTGATTACAACATTCCCAGCATTAAAACTTCGTTGGCGCGAAACATAAGCTAGTAGCTTTCACAGTAAAGAACGTCTGTTCAGGTTTATTATCAGTATCTGTAGCAATTGCTGAGGTAGGTTCAGGTCCTTCAAGGGAGGCGCCTAAAACTCCCGAAAAAGTGAGGAGGACGTATCGTAGCGGCGAACGCAAAATTATAGAAAAGTTGTGAAATCTTGTGAAGTGGAAAGGAGAACAAGGTTTTGTTGCATCCTATCAGTCATGCTGTAGATCGGGCTTCTGCGTATACTGGTGCTAGTATTTCCACTATACGTAGAATAAAGATGCAAAGAGCCAAAGACCCTAACAATCCCAGGAACGCCCGGTAAAAGGTAATATTCAAGTAAACCCATTTATCATACTCTCTGCAATTATATTTTTACATACTTTTTCCACCAACTTTACACTTTCAACGAAAGGCTGATTTATAGTATTTTAAGACTTTAATGTTTACCTTGTTAGTAACTCTTTAGATTGTCACAATTTATAAGAAGTAATTAATGCAATAAAACAAGATTTGATAAAATAAGATTCAGTGGGCAAGTGGGGAACTCGAAGTGTGACACCTCCTCGAGGTGAGTTCTGGGTAATTTCGACAAGAATGCTTGTCAAAATTAGCAAAGATCTACATAAGCCGACCATTTAAATACATTTTAATTCATCTAGTGTCCCTGCTGTTGCATATCCAGAACGATGACCTGGCTGCAAACGTAGCAGGTTTGACTTTCATCTACCACAGGTTGGCATTAATGAAAATACTCTAGTGGCTGTCTTTGTAACTAATACCCCACTCCGCCCGCATTTCGTCAATCTATCGTTCAAAAAGTTGCGCGAATGGTATTAGCACCCATGATTTAGACTATATCTCACTGAAGGAGGTAACATAAACCATTAAATAGTTAAAAATAGGAAAGCAAGGAATAGATAAAATAAATTCTGAGTGTTGGAAACATGGCGAAATGCTTCTACAGCTGAGATTGTTACATTTGTTTAACATGTGCTGGAAACAGGGTAAAATACCACAAAACTGGTTGAAGTCGAAAGTAATCCCATTATTTAAGAAAAGTAATAGAGAAAAAACTACCTTTTTGCATATGCAGAGGATTCAGCAAACTGAAGACATGCTGCAAAGAGGAATGAATACAATGCAAAATATATGTGGATATTATAACCTTACAATATATACTAATAAAACTAAAGTGATGGCTTTTAATAGAAAATATCCTGTCTGATCAAAAATAGTATTGAATGGAAAGACTGTAGAGCAAGTGTCCAGTTTTAATTACTTGGGAAGTATAGAATCTCTTGTATTTGATGACGATGCCACAAACAAGTTAATAAGATTTAAACATATTTGTGCGACAATTCATAGAACCCTGAAACATAAAAGACGAAAAGAAACCTCACTTAAATTCTATAAGACGATGGCAGTGCCAGTATTGTTATATGGAAGCGAGATTTGGACCCTTTCAGAAAGAGAAATAAATAGAGTAAGAGTCACAGAAATTAGATTTCTTAGAGCTGTAAAAGGGTGTGTTCTAGATGACAAAGTTAAGACTTAATAAATACGTAGAGTTACTGATATTTAGTCTTGAGAATAAGATAAATTACTCTAAAATGAAGTGGTGCAGTCATCTGGAGCGAATGAGCACAAACCGAATTCCTCGTCTGACAAGGGACTACAAACCAGCCGACGAAGGAGTATCGGTCGTCTGAGAACAAGATGGTTTCCGGAACACGCAGCCCTGCCAAATCCATGAAATGAAGAAGAACTTAAAAGTATTGCAGGTAAATATATGAGGTTCTCAAGAATTAAAACGTTTTTGTTACTAGAAGTCGTTACTCTTACGATAACAGTGGCGTACTTGTCAAGTAATTTCCGATATTCACGAGTTCGATTCCTAGCTGTACATCAAATTATTGGTATTGTTCAAAAGCAAAGTTTTAAAATAAATGTTAATAGGGTCTTTATAACTTCCTACTATCTATTCTTAAGGTTTATAAAAAAACGTATATTTGGATAAACAATAATTAGAAATGGATTTAATTAATTTTTCTTCTTCGTTTCTTTTTTTTTCTTTGCTCTTTCCGTGCATTGGATGTACGATTCATTCTGGCAAGTGACACTAGAATCCACGAATATTTATTGTGTTAATATACTACAAGATAACTCACTTACAATGTTCCCTTTGGATATTTTCTGTGCTATAACTGTTGCAGATATCGAAATGCGTTTTTCACTAAACGAACGTATGGGAGGGGCACATAAGGTGTATAATATTAAACTATAGCTGTTTAATTTAAGATAAATCGACACACATTTAAATTTTTAAATGGAATTTTGTGCATATCTTTAACCGACGAGTGTGAAGAGCCGAGTTCATATATATCCATATGTTTTACATGACACTGAAGAAATTTAGAGGTTTTACGATTACGTCGACTCTTAATATTCTGCCTCAATCACTGGGAAACACAATGTTTCCCATTCAGACTTCTCTCTTCACCCTGCGATCTACTGGTCTCCTCCAAGATCGCAGAGGCTAGGCCACCTGTCGAAAAGAGAGCGAATTTTGGGCGTTGTTGCCACAGCAACTGGAAATATTCAATATGGCGACGGAAGGCAACGTCAAATAAGAAATAAACTCCGTGTTGTAGCGTCCATGGATGTGGATGGTGTGTTACATATCCTGACAGTAGCAGCTATTTATGTTTTAAATTAATTGTAAATTGTCCATTTGTTATTTCATTGAGGAGTCGTTTCAAAGGATGAACGACTGACTCTGAAATGCCGCCTTGACTGTGCCGTGAATCAGATGCACAGTGATACATGCAGCGTGCTTATGAAGTAGGTATCCTGTTACGAAACTTCATTATTAACTTTGATGTTTGAAAGACATCAAGATTAATTTATGAGCATTGTAGTTTTATTTTAGTTTATTACCTTATTTCATGGCATATAGCAACTATAGTATATTTGTTGCCAATTTAGGTTAGGGATTGTGCTGGTTCAATGGAGCAGGGTATGTGCCATTGCAACGCACATCTGTGACGTGAAGTGGGGAGTACAACGCGATCTAAGTATGACTATATAATTATGGAATCATATTGTTATGACATGAACAAATTGAAAACAAGAAGCCAAAAATCAGGCTAAGCCACTGAATAAACTATATTTACAGAATATAATCTTTAAAATATGAACAAATACAATATTGTATTATTTTTATGATTTATCTGTCGTGGGTGAGAAAACACAATAGATCAATTTAAAAAATCAAAGATAATGATATTTCTCCAAAACTAAAATATTATGCATAATATGTCTAGGACTCAAAACTTGCCCCGTGACACCTAAATGGAAAAGAAAAATAGAAAGACAAGGATAGCGGGATTTAGATTAGATAATTCAGTTAGATGCAAGACGTTCTGGGCGGGCTAATGGAAAGGAAATTTGAGGGGAAGAAAGAGGCTTGGGAAAAGGAAATTGAAAGTATAGTATAAAGTGAGAGATCAGGGTAAAATCAGGAGTTATTAGCGAGTGAAGCGAGTCGTACAAGACGATGGGGAGCGGATATAGAGACGAGAGAAATTAAGGAAAGACGAAAGGGCAGGGAAGGATAATAAGAGAGAAAAAAGTTTAAAGGAATTGTAAAAAAAGTAAAAATCACGGATGAAAGTGTGTAAAGCACGTAACAAATGTAAACTTGTATCTTGCAAAGTATTACGCGCGAATTTCATCCCTGTGATGGGAATGTTAAAAATAAACTTGAATTTTTATTTACAGGTAACATTCGTTAAATGCAAAGCGTTCCAATCGTTTAGTTTCGTATCATCCAGTTTGAGGAAAAATTACTATTTGCATATCCACAAATTTCCTCAATCGATTTGGCGTTCGTGGTTATTCACTTTGGGTCTAATTCTCAGAGCGTTGACGTCAAAAGCGGGACCAACTATGCAACCAGTGTTTGGACATGATCGTGGAGGAAGATCTAGGCAGTATCATATTCATTAATTATTGTATTGTGATCAGATTATATTCATGTATACATAATTTTTTCTACGTATATTGTATGGTATACACGTATACCTATGTATACGAGAAAGTAAAAATCACGAATTTTAACGAAAATTAGATCAACACCATTCTGTTAAACGTCCTTTACGCTATTCGACAGCAAAATTTAATTTAAAAAAAATTTAACACATTTTTTTATTTTGAAATGACTCAGGGACTTTATATTAAGTACCCCCCAAAATGAAATCATCAGTTTCAAAGTGAAGGGGACGCGACCTTAGCCAGATCAATTGGGGAATATCAATTTTTGGGAAAATCCTGCTCGTCGTTTAGCCGCTAACGTTCTTCACACACAGACGGACAAACGTTTTGCCGACAATCGATTTTCGGTATCAAGTACCCCCAAAGCATGGGTTCTGATTACGCAATGTGTTAGAAGAAGTAATCTATATCTATATCTCTACTCTATACTAATATATAAAGACAGAAGTGCGTTGTCTTAGAGCGCGGTAATCTCTGAATTTACTGAAGCAAGATCAATGAAATGTTTGTGCAAGCTTCCTTTAAAGGTCTGTAGTACTATTGGCTATGATTTACAACCATGAACCGTAATATATTTACAAAATAATTACTTATCTATACATTTTCACCTAGCTTTACATCACAGATTCAAGAGGGCATCAATGTCAAGAGTTTAGCTGCGCGCCTCCAGAGGATGACGTCTGAGATCTACTTCTGATTTCATAAGGCTATGTAATGTCCAGGTGAGAACGTTGGTGATTTGTTAGTAACGAATGTCTATGAATAAATGAAAGAAAACCATAACTGAAGTAGTAAAAAATATCAGTGTACACGCATTCCTTACAAGTGGCAAGAAAATGTTGTGAATTAGAAAGCGTTTACAAATTGAGATAAATTGAGAGAGTAAAAAGTACAATAATATACAGTAATATACAATATATAGATATCGTATTCTTTCTAAACAACCTCTTCTTTTACTGAAATTTGTGAATACTGAATTGTTTGAAACAATGCCGAAACGAGTGTCAAAGTTGTGAAAACACACTACGAGTAGGAAGAGATGGGTAGTCTAAACACTTTTGAATCGGCTACTCAGAAGCAAGAGCGACTTGCTGAAGTACTCACACACACCATTGAAAATAATATTGTAAGTAGGGAATCAAATGTGAATATTTTTCATTCGTAAAACGGAAAATGTTTGTGTTTTGGGTCCACTCAGTTGAACTCTTTTCTTCAGTATTGTGAAGGAGATTAGTGCAGTGGTATGTAATTAAGCAATGATCATACATATTAAGACTTAAGACTAATCTGTGCTTTTGTTTTGCATATCAACTGCACCCAATTAATTAATTCATCCATTTTTCTAAAAAAAATAATTTACCTAAAAACATTTATATCTAAGCAAATATAAAAATCTGGGAGTCCTTGGTTTCTATTATTCACATTTCAAGGTCTTTAATATTTTCCACTTCAGTTCAAATATTAAGCAAATATTGTTTTGTTAAGTTGTTCAGTACATTGTCAATTTATTGTGTACACATAATGTAATGTTTGTGGATCATTATTATACATATGTTGCAATGGTATGATTTACGTAAAAAAATAAATTTTGTACCACATGTTACTAGCACGTAGGACTTTAAACATATATTTTTTCTTCTTCAAGACTTTGTACTGGGACGATACCGAATATCTTATATTCCAAGCGGTTGTTGTGAAATGAAGAAGAGTGTTATAGAAATTATTGTAAGAGTAAAAATTTCCAATTTGTTGAAGTTCACGAACAGAGAATTATTTCAGCAAGGAAAAAGCAAGACAATATTTAAATTCCAGCTTTTAAAATAATATTTTATTAAAAATAGAAAACAGTTTAGATGTAGTTTTGAAAATAATTTGTAGTACTATGAATTTAACTATAAAAATGAGAATCAGCCTGCTTTTTTATTTGCCCGTATAGGTACTAATTTTCTTCTTCCACTTCTGCATGCATTCAGAACCTCGTTTTTAATTTGTGCAATGTTGGTACTTTAGATTGGCAGTTTCTAGACATTGTCATGAAAATAATATCAATAGTTATTTCTCAAGACATTATTAAATTTCAATTGACACATTAATTACATTTAAATAATTTATTAATCAAAACTAGTTGAAAATTATACCTCACCTGATGTATATTTAGTTATTTTCGAGAGGAAATTTAACATTTATAAACATTTTCTTCATATTTAGCAGAACGAAGCAGTATTACGACCGTAGTATCAAATATAATCGGCTTAGAGTTTATTTGTCGACACAGAGAACGCTAGTGTCGCTTATCAACGCATTGTCGAAGGGCATTTATTACGTAACTGCGCCACTGGATGTTGTGGTAGCATCGAGAAATGTCGAATTTGCAAAAATGAAGTAGAATATTCAGAAATATCTCAATCTGTAGATAATGGAGGGAGAAACGTTTCTTTGAGATTTTTAGCTTCAGAATTTAAAGTTTTAAGGAAATATAACTCCTTATTTAGGAATGGTTAAAGTGTAATTTTTGCACGAGTATTGCGGGTTGCATTTGGCATGATATAAGAGGTGTTTTTTTGAAATCCTAATATAAAAGGCAAAGTACAATTCGTCACGTCTCCGTGAAATTCTCTTTCTTTAGAGACCTCATTTTTAAGGACTGGTTGTGTGTGCGAGTCGCAAAGGATATCTACACTACTGAAATAATTTTGGAGACGATTGATGGGCAAAAACGCTGAAAACTACCGTGAATAAAAGGCGGCCGCAAAACGTCTCCTCAAGGCAATGATTGAATTTGACCCGTATAAATTACTAGGGGTGGATTTTTCTGACTTTTTGCGATAGGTACTGCATCTGATAGACACAAAGTAATCACTCATCGGTAAAGCATATGTGACATGCACGGTAAAATTGTTGTATCCAATAGAGTACATTGAATAATGAAACAAATATTATTTAAAAAACTATCGAAATATTAACATTAATAACATTAATAACAAACATATCATTCGTTCCTTGATCGTTACTGTCTCTACTAAAAAAATGAACTTTTGGGATAAACGTATTACTAATAACTATTTGGATAGGAGAGCAAGCAGTACTAAAAGGTTTTATAGAAGTTGTGTTAACGATAATTATTAAATTTTTTTATATAATTACGCTATTTATTCAAAAATCGTATTTATCAAGCTTCACCGGTGTTTCAGCCAATTAACGATGCGATACAATACCACCACGAACATATATCCCACAATTTGCATAGCTTTCTGAGGATTTCCACGCGTCAGTCGGTATACTTTTCTCCGGTGCTGAGGCACCACTGCATCGGATTTTCCGCCGGCCAAGGCCCCAGGCAGAGCTCCCAGTAACAGCCTGGGCCTCAGGTGGCGTAGAAAAGCTTGCAGGCGGCTAAGCCCAGCCGGGCACCGTTCAGCACGGAGAAAGGAAAAGCCGAGCCGAGTGCGGACGGGAGAACGATACCTCCAAATTCTTTGAGGGAAGCAAAGGACGCATTTCACAGCGGATCGTAACAAGTTCCCCGACACGGGGCGTTCGTGACGAAAAGAAACACCATCTGAGTGAGTTGCAACAGTTTGGGGATGAAAATGGCAGCAACGGCTTTTCGTAGCGGGATATTTGCTTGTCAAAGTGATATTCATTTCGATCTCAAAAACAATTAATCATATATAATTTCAAAACATTCAAACAAAGAGTCATTTAAGTTTCAATTCGGAATAGTTAAAATGTCGCCCGTAAATATTTATATTTCTAATTAGAAATTAAATTCATGCAATACACATTCCTGTACTTTGGTTGGGCTATCTCTTTACAGCGACTAGAATTTTCCAGATGTGCGTAGCAGTTTGGAAAGATGGTAATTTTCTATTCTTAATAACCCGTAATACTTAAATATGGTTAGGTTCGGTATTGAGGAACCAGAATCTAACTGAAGAAAAATAAAATAAATCTGCAATATGCTGAAAGACTTATAAAATTAATACAACCTACGTTATCTATTGTATTATTGACTGAGGAGAATTCTGCTGAATGTATTGAATAGGCTTTATTTCATTTCTTTACTTGGTACTGAGCAATATACCGGTAACGATATTAAATACCAGGCCACCCTCATACCTTTAAAACGGTTCACTATATGCAAAGCACCTTTCGTTCAACAATGCGGAATCGTAGAGCAAGTAATACTATGTTCAAGAGAGCATGTTTGTAATATTTTTAGTTTTGGAGAAATTATATCTTTAATTTTTAAATATAATATGCACGTTTACATCTGGAGATAATTATAACTTATCTGGAGTTATTATAGTCAAAATCTTCAACCATTATTTCCTTTCCCTTCTCTTGCGCTCCCTTGTTCTTTCTTTGGCTGGTCAGCCCGCTACGAGCCTTGGCCGCCCAGCGGTGACCCAGCCTCTTGTCCATGGGATAAAGTGTTCGTGTGGTTTGCACGAAGACATAAGTTTTTTGTAAACAGAACGATACAAAATTGGAACAAATTACCTGCTGCAGTGCTGGAGACTTTCCCCAGAATGTCAAAAATTTTAAAATTAGACTAAGTAAATATGGTTAATAGGTTAAATTTGTAAAATTGTATTTGCTAACATGTTAATATTTTAATGTTGTTTGATGTTTGTTTTGTATATTTGTAGAAATTTCTTAGAAAACGCTACCACCGGAAATATTCTATGTATTCCTAAGTAGCAAAATAAATATTCTATTCTATTCTATTCTATCCCTTCACCGTATATACTTGTCTTCATAACCTTGGAGTGGGCTTTCTCGTTATCACACAGCAATAGATACTGGGACATTTGTAAGGAAAGCGCACAGGTATAATTTGCTTCGGCCGGGAATCGAAGGCGGGGTTGCGCCGTGGAAAGTGAGCTCGCCGGCCATCGAGCTGCCGAGGGAGGCCTTAAACTTGATATGTTTTAAAATGCTGGCTTGTTTCTAGTGCCATTATTATCATCGCCAACTCCTTGCTACGATATGTTAAAAGGTATCGTACTTTACATAATATACGCTTTGGAATTTCAATCAGTGGAAGAAAACGTCGATTTTCATGAATCAATGGAAAACATATCTCATGCTGATCTTTAATATTGACGTTTGTTCTTGTGCCCTTGAAGTCAAGCTCATGGAGTGCAAGTTCCTGTATCCCTCCACCCCTCTCCCCGTAACAATCTTTGGTCCGCGAAGGAAACCTTCCCTAAACGCGAGACTTGCAAGGACTGCTAACACTGTCCGTTTCATTTCAAATCACATGTCAGAAAGTAGTTTATACTCAAACTACTGTGAAAGTATTAACACATGATGCATGAACGTAATCCTCTTTTTATGGTCCATCCATTCAAAGAAACATTTAGTTTTATTTAAAATGTCGAAGATGATTTAATTTTCTTGTTAACAGAACACTGCATTTCGATACAGTGAACAGATTGTAAGTTAAGAGGGTGGCATCCGGTGTAGAGCTGTATGTCTTCATCTGAAGCATCGGAGATCGCGTAGCCACAGCACCCTTTCTTCCCCATCCTGTTCATGCGCTTCTAATCGACAAGAACATTTGTCTGTTACACATTTTAACCAGATATCGCTTTTAAGTAAACACGGTTAAGAAATCAAGACACTTTTGATTCTTTTTTTTTTACTTTTACTCTCAATTGAGAATTAGAAATCTGGCTGATGTATTATTTCATTTTGATGGATACTTTCTTTGCATTAAAGAGAAAATAAGAATTAATGCATCTAAATTTGTGACAATAACTGTCAAGTAACTTCTTTTAAAGATTGTCACGGGCCAGATATCCAGCGAAGTTAGCATTCCGTAGCCTTTGTACAACCCGTCCATTTAAATATCGCGCCAATTTCTCTTGCCCGCGACCTTCACGTTCTTGGTCAAGAAAATCTTACAGAAAGTAGTATATACTATATTCACTATCACGACAAATCTATTGTTTACCTAATTCAAAATATATGTAGCATTCCTAACCTATTGTTATTTAAAAATGAATGCAAATACTACTTCTTTGACACTACACATTTTCATGCATGGCTTTTCATTTTTCTTCATTGTTGTATTCTTTGTCTTTTCTTTTCTGAATTCCAAATACATTTTGGCTTTAATATTTTAATCGGATTAATATTATTATGCAGTTTTACCTCTCCTTTTTTTCACTGTAACTTCCTTATTTACTTTCCAATGTTTTTCCACAAATTTGTCTAAAAAATCTGTAGAATGTTTTCTCATTTTTTTGTGAAATACAATTAATCAGGTTCGCTATCTGTTTGGACTCTTGTATTCGTTTGTTTTTTCATAAAAATGCCAGAGACTTTAGCATCTTCCTTGTACGACAAAACGGAAGACTTTCTTCTTAATAGCATAAACGCCATTGCGAAAAAGAAAGCAAGCAATGAGCGCGCAACGCCGCCGATCGCAGATGTCGCCTGAGAGGGTCGCTGGCGGTGGCGGGGCGGGAGCAGGGGCAGGTGGCAGTGGCAGTGGCAGGGGCAGGGGCAGGGGCGGTGGCGGTGGCGGGGCGGTGGTGGTGGCGGTGGCGGGGCGGGGGCGGTGGCGGTGGCAGGGGCGGGGCGGGGCGGGGCAGGGGCGTGGCGGTGGCAGGGGCGGGGCAGGGGCGGTGGCGGTGGCGGGGCGGGGCGGGGCAGGGGGCGGTGGCGGGGCGGGGCGGGGGCAGGGGCAGGGGCGGGGGGCAGGGGCAGGGGGCGTGGCGGTGGCAGGGGCAGGGGGCGGGGCGGGGCGGGGCGGGGCGGGAGGGGCGGGCGGGGCGGGGGGGCGGGGCAGGGCGGGGGCGGGGCGGTGGCAGGGGGCAGGTGGCAGGGGCAGGGGGCGGTGGCAGGGGCGGGGCGGTGGCGGGGGCGGGGCAGGGGCGGGGGCAGGTGGCAGGGGGCGGTGGCGGGGCGGTGGCAGTGGCAGGGGCGGGGGCGGGGCGGTGGCAGGGGCGTGGCAGGGGCGGGGGCGGGGCAGGGGCAGTGGCGGTGGCGGTGGCGGGGCGGGCGGGGCGGGGCAGTGGCGGGCGGGCGGTGGCGGGGCGGTGGCGGTGGCGGGGCGGGCGGGGCGTGGCGGGGCGGGGCGGGGCAGGGGCGGGCGGGGCAGTGGCGGGGCGGTGGCGGGGCGGCGGGCGGGGCGAGGGGCGGGGCGGGGCGGGGCAGGGGGCGGTGGCAGGGGGCGTGGCGGGGCGGTGGCGGGGCGGGGCGGGGCGGTGGCGGGGGGCGGGGGCGGGGCGGGGGCGGTGGCGGGGGGCGGTGGCGGGGGGGTGGCGGTGGCGGGGCGGGGCGGGGGCGGTGGCGGGGGCGGGGGCGGGGGCGGGGGCGGGGGCGGGGCGGGGGAGTGGGAGTGGGGAGTGGAGGCGCGGGCCGCGCGCGTCGCTTGTCTCCTCCCGCCGCTTCAAAGCCCCCGCCCCGCCCCCTGTGCGCATCGCCCTCCCGACTTCCTCTTTGATCTCCTCCTTCGCCGCGCCGGGCCGCGCCTCGCCCGGAGGAGAGACTCCAGTCTGAGGGAACTCGGAAACTCTGACTTGTAAGAGCGTTAGCTAATGTTTTCCGATAACAGCTACAAAACAACTTCCCTGAAGTCGGAAAAACCAGGTCGACCTGTTGCTGCTTAGAATCCTGCCTCCTGCTGCTGACTGGTTAATAATTCGAGACGTGTGTTGTCAAGCGCGTAATAATCTAATTTTTATTACACGTAGTCTTGCCTGCCGTAATGGAAAGAACATGTTAATGAGGTTAGAGTTGAGCTAAGTTGAGCTAAAGGCCACAACAAGTTACTAATATGCTTTGAAGATTAGTTCAGACAAGCCTTCATGAATATCAGGTATACTGTTAAGTCATCTGTTAAGTGTTATAGGTATACTTGCAAACCCGACTTGTTCAATAACTTTTTTTTCTTCAAACGCTTCACCTATTGCCAGAACCAGAAAATGAGTGTAATAGTTTCATTTGGCGAGGTGAAGGGTGATAATAAGATAACAAATTAATTTTTCCAGAGTTCACTCCAATTATAAAATATCTTAAAACAAAACTATGACGCTTTCATATAAGTATATCGAAACCTGTAAATACGAGTGTGGTAAATATGGTTTAACGAATTGACGTCACATATCAACAGGACCTGATTAGAGGCGTCGGGGCCTCCAAGTACAAAATCGTATTGGAGCTCCATTACGGAAAGAAAATTCTCCAAATTTACAAAAAAGCACTAATTACAATGGAGTAACTTCTTGTACAAATTCAAATAGAAATGCATTTATTATTTTAGATACATTTTATGACATATTTTAAAAATTGTAAGCGTTTTTCAGGCGCGCAGACTTCGACGGATGAACGCTCCAAAAGTAACTGCTCATTTTACAATTCGGTGAATCAGAACCTGCATGTACGAAATAAATCTCTGTTCATATATCTTAAATTTTCTTAGGATCTATTTAAACATTCGTAAGCGAAGACGTTGCTTTATAAAATAGTACTGAAGTTTATTACAGGTTCTCATTTATTCTCTTAGATATAACGAGAAGCCATGTGAAAGACGTAAGATACGAAAGAAATTACTTTCGTAAATTATCTCTAAATACGCCTTGCCGTAAATAAAAAACCTAATCATACTGTCTAAACATTTCCAGAGTATCCACGTTACAATTTCAACAACATTAGCTTATTCAAACAGATCGAATTGAGCAAAACATTTTTATAAAAAAAAACCAGAAGAATCAAATAAAGAAAACTAAATAGTCGGAGAAACAAAAAGCAAAAAATAGTAAACGTAGAGAGGGAGAGATTTGGTTTTTTTAAGGTTAAAAATAAAATTGATGAAAATAAGAGACAGAAGCCAGAGAAAAGCATTATAACGTAATCGTAATCAAAAGTCTATGCAAATAAGAAGATTCCGATGCTAATATTAATTAAATTAAACAAAACAGCGACTGGTTACAAAAAATATAGATTGAAGAAAGTTGACGAGAAATTGTTATGATTGGCGAAAAAAATTTGCGTGGTCCATTTCATCACATAAGACGACTGAATAAAGATATAAAACCGAAGTTTTCAAATTTTCTTTGTGTGGACTGGTACTGCACAGTCTTGTCCCTCCTTCTTTCCTGCTTCTATCTATTGCGGCCCAAATAATTTCTTTTTTAATTTTCGCAAATTTTCGGTTTCCAAATTGTTTAACCTAATTAAGTTTTAATAATATTAAATAAGGCTATAACATCCTAAATATAAATTTTTAACGAAAAATGTGAAGCTGTTTTTAAGAAAATGGCGATTAAGCATTACTCTAAAAGCGAAATTTGAAGCTCTTTTTTACAGGAATCTATTGAGTTTTAGAAAATTTCATTTCAGTCATTTCAAAAACTTCCACTAAAAAATGCAATAATGTATACAAATTGATGGAAATGTGCATATTAATAGCGTTGGAGATATTTCAAAAAAATTACATTTGAGTAATTTTTGTAAAAAACGAATACAGCAAAATGAACTTTAGGTCGTATTAAACAGTACAATTAGCACTATCCATTTAAACATTTGAAGAAACAACTTGGAGCCATTTTTGAGGAAATGACGTTTGAGCGTTTCACAAAATGCAAAATTTAGAGCTTATTTTTACAGAAAACTATTGAGTTTTCGAGAAATTTATTTTACATTATTTAAAGTAAATAAATCGCGTCTAGTATAAATATTTCCGACGTGAGAGACAAGTAAAATAAATTAAATTTTTGTAATTTTTGAAAAAAACAAAAGAATAGGGCTAAAAAGTGTTTATGTCCTCGGATAGGGTGCATTTAGTACTATCTCTATCATATATTGAAAGAAAAAATTTGGAGCCGGCAGGGGACTCCAAAACGTGTATTTCCGTTGAAATCTAGAAATCGATTTTCTGCAGCATTACATTACTTTCTCTATACTACGTATTATGTACGTATATATGTACCACTCCCGGATATACGTATGTATACGATAAAGTAAAACGTAGTACGTGTCAATGGAAGGATCGAGGAACATGTCGATAATGTATAACCCTCAGTCGGCACACTTTTTTCACCCCCTCCCATTGTATCGTCCATCTTTCTTTATCGATTATATTTTATATCGATCGAACTTATTTTCTATATTTATCCTAAATTTTATCCCTTTTGTATTTGACTATGATAACAGTAATGCTACGTTTTTCTTGCTAGTAGGTGGTAATCAGCTGACAAGTTACAACTAAAGCACAAAATTAATTATTTTTCAATACAATAAATAAAATATGAATGCAATCACTTAACAATTTCTACACGTCCTAAAATACATCGGTATTTGCTCATAAAAAGAAAAAGTAATTATATTTTGTAAAAGGGACTACAAATATATGTTTGTATGCATTCTGGAAATGTCTGGAATGAACTTCTGAGCAGACTGGATGTAATTTGTACGAAAAAATGAGCATGCTTCATTTTTACGTACAGATTTCATCCAGTTTGACTACAGCGCTCCTAGTGTCACTTTATGGAACTTTCTTCGATTGCGTGAGTTCTCCGGCAGGAGTATATATATCTGGTGCGAGGCGTGGGCATGTGTTGTTTGTGCTTTTGAGTCTTTGCGTTCAGTGATCCCTCTCGCAAATAAAACCACAATACCTCACACATCTTTCTACTGCTTACTCTGCGAATTCGTAACTATCTGATCATTCTTCCCGCTAATTTAATTTGTTTCTGTAAATGCGATGTTCGACTGTTAAACTTCCAGCGCTTTTGCGGCGTTTGGAGGAAGTATTTTCATCACGATTACGTACAGACCAGCCATGACCGTGTAAAACGTTGGAATCACGTTCATCCAGTTTCAGTACGCATAGAACCGAACATCCTTTTTCCATCCAGTTTCTGTACAGAAAAATGGTGAAAAATTACCGTGTAAAACAGGGGTAAGGCGGAGACTAGTACGTTTTTGGCATTGGCCAAGCATTGCAGTTGGCGCGGGCGCGTGGGCGGGGCGGCGTGCGAGGTATCATCCTGCGAGCGCTGTTGTCTCGGGTCCTTTCTTCTCCGCGCTCACCCGCCCATCCGCGTCACAAAGGCGCCGACGTCACCCAAGTCAACGACGGCCCCCGACGCCGTCGCCACCACTCACCTCGCAGCCGCCCCCACCTGCTGCCGCCGCCGCCGTCACAGGCGTTTGAGGACGCCACGTTCGCGATTGATTGTCGCGGGATCAATAACCTCCTGGCCACGCCGCCTTCACCGCGCCGCCACCGGACGCCGATCGGCGGCGCGAGGCGGAGACAACACGTCAGGGATCAGCAGCACCGCCCCCGCTCATACCCCCTTCTCCTGACCTCCTACCACGCTCCTTCTGCCTTCATTTGTTTATGGGAGGGTGGGTGAGGGTTCTCTTTTGTATTTCATGAACTCGTTGCATGACCCATTTGCCCCAAACTTTAATTCACAATTAATAATTATCAAATTAATTTTTACAATTCCATAAGTATTCAATAATGACTATATTTCTTTTAAATTGTGCTGTGTGAAAAATAATTATTGATGATACGAGTGTAACAAGTGAAATTTTATTTTGCGAGTGGGAATGTTGCGACAAGAAGTTGATAAGTCGGGTGACAATCCGAGCAAAATGAAAGCACATTTACTACGTGTGTCATAGACTAGTCTTTTCTACTCACATTGTATAATTCTGTCATTTGGTGGCTGCAACCCGTTGCATAATGATATTTAGTACGATACAGGTTCTTGACCAATCACAGAGAAGTTTACAAACCAAGTATTGACACTTCATTAATTATTGAGAATCATTCTAGTAAACGCCTTGTTTGATTGTGTACATTAAAATTGCATTTAATGTTATATTATGTGTATCAGTTTTAATTTATTTTGTTATCAGTAATTTTTAAGTAGAATATTATTTAATATAAATTAGACCGCAATTTCGCTTTGATCCTATTTGACTAGCGCAGAGGGAACATTTGACTGACGTTAAAAATCAGAACGCAAGTTATTGTGTGTTATATGTTGCTGCTGTGTGTTTGTACTTTAAAACCAGTCAATTCTATAGTAATGTCTAGTCAATCAAAGGACGAGTTGGCAGATCCAGAAATAAGGGAAAAGACGAATATGCTGATCTCGGAATTATTGCCATAACTTCTGTATTCTCTCGTATTGGTAAACCAAAGCCACCTGCGGCAGGTAGGGTAGCTGTCCGCTAGGTGGCCTTGGCAGCATGTCAACTGCCACGAAACCATTCAATGTAAAAGTTTACCTATAAAAAAGTCGTAGAAAATTACCCTATGAAACTGGATGTAATGGGTATGAAAACTCTCGTGTGAAGTTTACCATACTCGCTCGTACCTTGCTTGTATCGTAATACCACACTCGTGTAATATATAATACCCATCATTACATCATCGTTTCATAATGTACTATTTACTAGAAAGCCTTACTGACGTTCATTTTTTTTTCAAGTATACAAATCTCTTAACGATACATGAAGGTCAGTAGTAGCCGACGCAGTTACACAAAAGTATTTCGTTTTTCTTTTCTGCATTTACAGATTTATGTGGACGCATGAGTATCGTCTCACTTTTAGCAATATGCTAAAAATTTTACCTTTAGCAAGGTATGCTTCTCCGGAAAGAACCGGCTTTACTAATGGCTGACAAAAAATTATTATTACTATGTCAAAATGAGACATCATTCTTAATGATGAATTGAATTTCATCTCTCATGATACAGTTTGATTTTACTGCTTGAAATCAGTCTTGATAAATCATACAGGCAGAAAGAAAAATATTCATTTGAAAGAAGTTCGTACATCTTGAGTCATGTATTCACATACATGAATCAGAAATATATTTATTGTGAACCAGAGCAAACGAGATACGTCTTAGTTGAAAAAGAGATATCTACAAACCAAGTTGTATATTCTCATTAGTGGGATGAAAAAAACCTCTAGTTTCAGGTCTCCTCTTTGATAAAAAAATCATACAAAAGAAATTTGTCATCACTCATTGTATTCTAACACTGATTATTTCATTAGATCTTCACCGCAATAGGACACGGTGAGCATGTCACTTGTCGTTTTCTCATTAAATATTGTCGTTTAGGAAGCTAAGATCCACATATACTCGATGACATATTCAGAATATCTGGGCAGTGGCACTATGGACTTTCGGATGCTATACACTTTAGGCATTTCATCATTTTTCAGTTTGAGTTTTGTCTGTTGTAAAAAACGGGTTTTGAAAAAGTATTGTTAGGAAATAAAGAAAGAACGAAAGAAAGAAATGTCAACTGGAAAATTGCCTTTGGGACAACGTGGTTTGCACAAAGAATGTGATTAAAATTGGAAAAAACAGAATTTGAATCAGTCCTCACATCAAATTTTCAAACAGTTTTGGAAAAATAGATGTGAATAAACGGATTGGAAAAAACGAGTGCGAATCGAATCTTGTGGGTTGCCCGAGGGGTGCGGCTGAGCTCTCCAGGAACTGTCAACCACAAAAAGGCCTCCAAGCACAATGTGCAGCCGGGTGCGCTCTCTCAATAAAATTAATGGTTTGCAGGGCAAGCGGGCGCGCTCGCGGCTCGCCCCGCCCGCGCCTTCGGCCGTGGCCGCGGCCGCGCCTGCGGCTGCGCCTCGTGCTGGGGCGGCGCGGACGACCTCTGACCCCGCGGCATCGCGGCGGAGGCGGTCTCGTTCGCGTTCGCGTCGGCGGTCGCGTTCACGTTCCCGCCGGAGCACACGGCACTCGGCGAGTCCCGGACGCTTTGCGGCTGACAGCCTGGAGCGAGGACCTCTTACGAGGGCGATGGCTGCGGCAAACGTGCAGCAGCAGGAAGCTCGCGGTGAGTCAGGACCCAGCAGGTCGCCAAATAGGCAGTAATAGGCTTTAAGAATAGGATGTTGGAACATCAAAGGTCTAGGCTCTAAGCTCGGAAATCAAGACTTCCATGGGTACATAAACACATTTGATATTGTCGGTCTCAGAAACTTGGTGGAAGGAGGGTGAGACTTTAAATGTGTCTGGTTTCAGCCATATGCAAAACTAAAAAACGTAGAGGAAAGGGTAGGTACCCGGGAGGTGTTGCGATGCATATTTCAGGATAGGTTAGTGCAATTTATTTATGAAATTACAAC
Source organism: Teleogryllus oceanicus (assembly GCA_964035755.1). Classification (NCBI taxonomy): domain Eukaryota; kingdom Metazoa; phylum Arthropoda; class Insecta; order Orthoptera; family Gryllidae; genus Teleogryllus; species Teleogryllus oceanicus. Next base: position 80,834,077 of record CAXIVR010000012.1, read on the forward strand.
AAACTCGACAATTTTCTTTGTATTAGACTAGTAATGCAAAATACAGACCTCGCAATTGTATTTATATACCGTCACCCAGGGCTCGCGTTATTATTCTCCAGAAGCTTTTGGTGAAATCAATAATTTCTTAGACTCGTTGAAGCAAAGGTATCCGAATACTGATTTACTAGTCTTAGGTGACATGAATGCTAGAATTGGTCATGGAGCAGGAAGTATTTTCGGAGTTCGATCGGCAAGAAGCGAGAGCTAATTCTAGAAAAAGCAAAGACTCAGTCATCAATAATGAGGTCAGGAATTGTTAGAATTATGCGAGAGATTTAATCTCGAAATCTTAAATGGCAACTATGGACAGGATACTGAAGGGAACTAACTTTTATTAGTGGGAATGGAGGTAGTGTAATAGATTATGCTCTGTTGTCTCATGAAAGAATAAACAATTTATTAGATTTTGGAATCGAATTACGGCAGAATCGACCATTTGCCTGTGTGCGTTCATTTAGCAGTAAATGCTACTGAACTGCACAGGCAGGCACGGCAGGAGCAACAAACTTCACAATAGCAAGACGACGGTTTATATGGAAAGAGGAAAAGCGACGGGAATTTGGAGGCATTCTTAACTGGAGGGTGGCAGAGGAGGGTCACCGGAAAGGGCAAAGAATTTAGAAAGGAGACTTTTCGGCAGGGAGGCAGGAATGGGGGGGGGGAAGGAAACCCCCCAAGGGATTTTTGCGAGGAGGCGGGGAGCAGGGTAAAATAGTAGCCAAAATGTCAAAAACAGGAATTTGGGGAAGGGAAAAGATTGTTCATGGAAAGGGCCCAAAATTAAAAATAAAAAATCTTCGGGAGAGTGAGAAAAGAATAGAGGAATTTAAAAAAAAACTTAAAAATAAATTTGGGGACTTTTAAAGATCACTGCGTAATAAAGAAATGGGGAAGCAATTTACAGACGCGGGGGAGCAGATTTTCACGGGCGGAAAAGGAATATTGAAACAGGGATATATTTATCACGCCCGGGGATGCCCTAATTAGAGAACGATAACCCTAATAAGGGGGAATAACCAGCCATGAAAAATAAGGGGCAGGGGGGAGGCATTCCGACACAATTTATTTCGGAATTGTAAAATAGACCCAGAGAGATTCTAAATTTTTTTAAATAAAGGATTCTGGATCGTATCCAGAAACGGAGTAAAAAGGATCCTCCAACCATTTTTTTAAAAAAAAGGTATTTAAATTTCCCCAAAAATTATCGGGAATTATCTTTACCAGCGCAAAAGGCTTTTTTGTAAAAATATCAACGGGCGACGGGAGTGAATGGGCGGAAAAGCACAGAAAAATATCAGAACAAGGGGGCTTTAGGAGAGGTTTCGGACTCCCGACAAATCTTTTTAGATCCCTAAAAAGCAGGTTTTAAAATAAAAATTATATTGCATTTTTGTAGATTTCGAAATGGCTTTGACTTAAAAGGGAAAGTTTATAAAAATTAATGAGCAGGCGCCCTAGAAATTTTTTAAAAGTGTTAATAAAAGACAAATTTTTGGCAGGGGGGGGGAGGGAAGTACAACGCGAAAAAAAAAATCGAATAGGAGAAGACAGGCTGTCCTTTTACCGCATTTTTTATTTTGTTTATAAACGATTTATTGACGTGGTTACAGGATGGGAACATCTGGCGAAATTACCGAACATTCCGGATACTATATGGATTTTATTTTTTGTTGGGAGATTTTTTTAGGAAAAAAGTTTAAAATCCTAGAAACGATAGAAACATGGGGATTGAAAATTTTCAAAAACCAAAGTAGTTGTTTCAAGAATGGATTTATCGGGGGTACGGAGAAAGGGTTTTTTGCTCGGGAGGAGATTAGGGGGAAAAAACATTTAATATCTTGGGGAAAAATTTCATGAATGGTGGATGGAGAACTAAAGGGGCGGCGCACAGAAAGGAAGAATTGGCCAAAGAAACGTTTGGCAGTGCCGGGGGTTCCGAATTGTTTTAAGGGGGAAGGATTTTTAAAACGCAGTTCTCCCAGCAATGAATTAGGGGCAGAAATTTGGGAGTGGATAGTTTCGACAGAAAGGCAAACAGATTTTTTAAAAATTTAAACTGGGAGTTCTAGATTGCAGCAAATGCCGGAGTCCTGAGAGGTCAGTGTGGGAATTTGGAAAGATTTTAAATGAAACCCATTAAATTTTGATTAAATTAGCAGGTAAAAAGACACCACTTAAAAATAGTTTTTTTTGGCAGTTACAGGAAGCAAAACTACTGGTCAAAAATTAAACTGCTACTGGGAAAGTTCAGGTCTGGGAGACGTTTTCCCGGAAATGGTGGGAAGGGAAAAAGGAATAGAACGGTTAATTTGGGAAAACTTGGGATATTAAAAGGCAAAAGATCCTGGGGAGCAACGGCCGAAAACGTTCGCTATTGCAAACACGCGAGTCCGTTATGGGGGGCAATTCGAAACACACGCAAAAGGAGCAAAAGGGGATACGCTTGGGTTAGGTCGGGGGTGGGTGCAACGTGATTAAAGGGCCGAATGGGAAGGCATCTTTTGCTTTTGGGGGGATAGGGGGGAAAACTATCCATATCCTTTTAAATTTGAAAAGGGCCGAAACTTGGGGGAGGGAAAAAGGATGGAATGGGAAATTACTCCCCAAATAGGAACGTAACGCCCGCCCAAAAAATTCTAGGGGGTAAAAAAGCTAACTTCAGAAAGAATTAGGGAAAAATTTCGAAAGGTTACCCCTAGAGAAACGGAAATTAAGGATAAAACAGCAGGGGTTTGTAGAGCAACCGACTGGAGAAAAATGTAATAAATCAATAAACAAAAAATTAAATTGTGTTTTGTTAGGGTTTGTAAACAGTACAAAAAAAAAAAAATTAAAAAAAAAAAAAAAAATAAAATAAAAATTTTAAATTTTTGCAATTGTTAAATAAGTAGATAAAAATAAAAAATATATATATATATATATATATATATATATATTAACTTAAAATAATTAAAATAAGAAAAAAATTAAAAAATTTAAATTAATTTAAAACAAGAAAAATTAAAATAAGTTATATAAAATTAAAAAATTTAAAATTTAAATTTAAAAAAAGTTAAAAAAATTTAAAAAAAAATTAAATTAAAATAAAATAAAAGGAAACGGCAAAAAAAAAGCACATTAGGGGGGAAGGGAAGGGGGAAGAAAAAAGGGGCAGAGGCGTTTGCGACATTTCGTGGTGCTGTTTGTTTTCAGGTGCGGTGGGGGCCAAACACTGGAAGGAGAATGCCGAGCCCGCGCCAAAAAAAAATAGTCTAAAACCGATAATAGATGTACTGGCTTGACGGCAGGTTTTCCCTTCAGGGTTTTTTTCCGGGCCCCCGGTCTCGTTTCCCGGGGTTTGAGGCGATGGGGAGACCATTGGGGTAATAAGAAGGCAAAGGTTAGAACTCAGAAGAGGATTTTTGGGCGGCCTCCCCAGCCACATTGGATAAGTTTCTAATTTTCGCAATTTCCTATTAAATAAAAAAAAAAATTTAAAGGCGATGAAAACTGTTTTTTACTTCGTTCCAGCTGAGATAAAATTACGTCAATCCTCATTTGTTTTATTGATTTTTGCGTGTTTTGGGCGCAACGCTTATTTGTCCCGTTATGTAGTATGTTTTCTCGGGAGATGGCGGGGATCTTCCCCGCCAGATGGGGGATCCCACCATCACCGTCGGCTGGGATTTCCCCAACCAGACCTCCCACCAGCGGGACCCCCCAGCCGGGGCAAGTTCAAGCCCCCGACCCCCCCCCGAAATGGGGTGAGTGCGGGTGGGGGTGTGTGTAAGGGAGTGACAAAAGAGGAAGGACAGACGCATGCGGTCCATGGCCCCCCTTTTTAGAATACAGCCCCATTGCCTGGTGTGATAGGATAAACTCGGAATACTACCGACACAGCAGCCGGAACGAATTTTTCCAGACAGCGACTGAATTGACCTAGCTGGAAAAGGCGAAAATCCGCTGCCGTCAGGACTGAACCAGACCTCCGGGGCAGAGGCGCGCAGTACATCAGGGCGCACGAGCTACCGCTACTGTTTTTCACGCATAAAATTTTTCAAATGTTTTGGTTTTTAAACTTGGATTTTGATCACCAAAAATGTTTTTCCCAGTATTCAGTTTAACAGTTTAGTTATTAAGAAGGATGTTTTTTAATACCAAGTGTTCTCTTTGCTAATGAATTAAGATATTATTTAAAATAGAAAAACCTATATTTTTGTAAGAATTTCCAATTAATTAATGAACGGGAAAAGAACAATGTATTGTGAAAGATAATTTTCAAAAACGTTTTTTTAAAAAAGAAATATTTAGTTTATTTGAATAAAAAATTTTAGGCAAAAATTAATATTTCCTAAATGAATTATTTTATTGATCTTTGGGTTGTTAAGAATCTATAGATGACACTTGCAAACAATTATATTAATGCAGAAAGTTTTGGATTAGCCCTGAATAACAGTCCTTAAGTAAATTGAAGCTAAAAAACATTTTACACCAGGCAGAAAAAAAATTAACCGTTGAAAAATATTGAAGTAAAATTGAAAATGGTCCCTGGCCGCAGAGTGAGTCAAGATATTCCGTGGAAAAAAAGGAACAGCAACAAACCAATGACATCACTATCTGATGGTCAGATTGAAACCAACATCCGCAAACAACATCGTTCCCGTCGTAATGTTTTAATCACCATCACCCAACACCATTTATTTTTAAATTTTATCACGTCTTTCGGCATTTCTGCCTTCAGTGTTTATACATGATTCATTAACTATTGATGAACCATCCTCAGGTCTAAATGTCAAAAATAAAATAAAAAGAGCATGGTAATTTGTGTGTGTGTGTGTGTGGGGGGGAGGAGTGGGGTGGGAGGAGGAGTGGGAGTGGTGGGAGTGAGAGGAGAGAGAGAGACAGACAGAGAGAGAGAGAGAGAGATTATATTTTCTGAATTTAAGGAGGGCGAACAGCCAGCATAACGTGGGTGGATGCCTGTGTTGACTGTACTTCTTCCCTAAATTGTAAGTTGCTATAACTAGGAATTCTGGAAGTGTATTATAAAAGTTTTTTGAAATGTTGATAATGCAGTCCTGAATTGATTATATTTTTAATTCTGTATGTAATTGTTTATTGTTTACAAACCATGGAACTTAAGTAGTTTTTCTGAGGCTGTTTACTATGTTTGTGATGTGCTTTCCCGGTTGTTTGTGACCATTTTAGAAATTTTGAAATTTAAGAAAAATAAAGAGGTCATCTTCGTCAACATATCAGCTTTATTAAGATAGCTGGCTTTCGACGGGTTTGCCGTCATCGTAGTCTCGCTGCTGTCGGCAAAAGTCGAGCGTTTGGGCCCAAAACCGTCGAAAGCCGGCTATCTTAATAAAGCTGATATGTTGAGAAGATGACCCCTTTATTTCTTCCTATAAGAACGTCAACAACACCAACCGAATTCACACTTTTTAAATTTTACATTCATGATCGTCACAGTCGCCTCCATTGTCACCACTGCCACCACAACCTTCATTTGATACCATTATCATGAACGTCACCTTTATTTCTTATCCGTCACCAAAGTCTCGATTGAAATTCCCCCACAGACAATAGAAGTATCTCGGGCTCCTCAACGACCGCAAAGAACCTGAACGTCTCGCTAAACAAGGACGCCGCCAGAGCCTCTAAACATTCTTCATTAATTGATTGATTTATTCATGTTTCCGGGCGCGTCAACTACTCTGGTCATTAGTCCCGTTAGTGTAGTGCATGTTTTTTCTCGGGAGATGGCGGTGATTTTCCCCCCGCTGGATGGCGAGATCCGGCGCCGACCTACCGTCGGCTAGTGGGTTTCCCCCTAACCAGGACTCTCCCACCAGCGGGGCACCGCCCCAGTCGGGACAAGCTCTAAGCTCCCGACCGGTATCCCGGGATATGTGGTAGTGTAGTGCATGTGTGTAGGGTGTGTAAGGGAAGGATAGGACAAGGAATGGAAGGACAGATCGCGCGCGTCCGTGGCCCGTTTGATAGGGTACTGCTCCGGCATTCGCCTGGTGTTGATCGGAGAAACCACGGAAAACTACCGATAAGCGCAGCCGGCGCTAGAATTCTCTCCAGACAGCGACTGAATTCGACCTAGCTGAAAGAAGTGAGCTAGTGTCGAAAATCCTGCCGCCGTGGGAGTGGGAACCCAGGACCTCCCGGTCAGAGGCGCTGCAGTGACGTCAGTTGATGAACTGAGCTACCGCTCCCGGTCACATTCCTCATTAACCTGCCTGCGCGAACCCGCAGCACGTTTGCGCCCTGCGTTAGGCTCAACCGGTGGGACCGCCGCCCCATTTTGACGAATCGATTGCGGCCGACAGAGGCCGTTGTTGTCGTCGCGTGGCGCCTCGGACCCGCCCTTCCACCCCGCCTCCCCCCCGCCCCGCCCCGCCCCACCCCACCGCCACCCGCCGCGAGCAGAGGTGCCGATAGCTGCTTCCTCGTTTGCCCCAGCTTTCCAGGCGCCTCCCGTGTTCTTCCCCATCGCATCGGTGTTAAGTTCTTTCTTTAGCGATCGGCAGCAGATGACAAAAGGATATCCGCCTCTAATTGGATTTTTTGCCCTCGCAGTGATAACCTTAATGGACGATCTCATAAAAAATTGCCAGAAGGCACGTGGTTCTATTTTTGATGAAATGTGATATTTATTGAAGGTGAGGGTGAAGGGTTTTGACCTCATTTCTTTGTTTTCTTTTATACTGTTGGGCTGTTAATATCTCCAAACATATAACCCGACTACCTTTTACTATTTTTTATGCTGATGGTACAGGAACAAATAAAATATTCATAGAACAAAGTTTTGTGATGGGGAGGATTGTGTACATATTGTAATGATACTCGTTGTGTGGTGATACACGCTCCACATGTTCATATTTTTCCTTAGCAAAATATAGTCATCAATATACTTCCTAACACAGCAACTATTTTCAAACGAATGGCTTTGTGAACGAAGTCCATTGGAAGTATTGCGTGGCCATCGCAGAACGAGCACAAAGTATTGTTGAACGCGTGATGGAACACTTGACGGAAGAAATCAGATGAGTGTAATGAGTTATTTAAAAATATTATTTATTCTTCTTGTTCGACACATAAATGTCTTTCAAGGACGTGCATAATTGCATAATTTGCTTTTAATTACATTAGTTAATTCAATAAACAAGAACAAGCAAACATTCAACCTGGGATCTTATATTACAGCATTCTTGAGCAGAGGTTTTCCTTGACAATTGCGAACTTCTGTTTTTTTTGTAAGGTACTGTTGACTGCAAAGTTAATGGCGGTTTATTTTTTTTACCGCTAGTTCATTTCCAAGGACGATTGCGAGGTCTCTTTTCTGTTTTCTGCGGTAGCGAGAACAAGAAAGTAATATATAGATATTTGACGATTTAAAATGTACTCACTTTTAGCTGTCATTGTATTTGATAGTTCTATTTATGAGATCAAAATGTTTCGAAAATTAATTCAAGGTTAGAAAAATAAAGCATTTGATTCTTTTAATTATAATTTATTTCAAATTTTTCATGTCGTTGGGGACCTGCCCGTCGGGAGTTCTAGACAATAGCCTGATAATGCCTTTTGATTAATCCATCACTGTGCGTGTGTGTGCGTGAGTAAACTTTTTTGGGGGTGAAAGAGAAGCAAGAGGAGAAGAGGAAAACCACAATACGAATGCGCGAATAACTGACAGTTTATGTTGATGATGGACGAAATTCTCACGCTTTCTACTTGCCACGGAAATAGATGATGTAAAACCGTAAAAAAAATTCATCATAGATCGTTACATCAGGCCTGCAAATCTGAAAACGAATAACTAGTATTCACACAATGCCAGAAATGTTTCCTCTTGAATCTGTTTTTTTATTTCTAGTACTTATTAACCTTACAATATTACCAAGGTCTGAAAGATTGCTATTAAGACACACACATCCATCAGGGATACAAACACTCTGCAATTTATAATCTGTTATCTTGATATCATGTTTTGTCGTGAAATTCATAGTATTTTATGAAAACGTCTTCATACAATTTTATGTCTCATTATGGGAACAGTAATCCGCGTAAGTGATTTATTGTTATCACGTAAAAGATGTACACAATTAGAATAAAAGAATTAAAAGCAAATTCAGAGCTTTTCTGACTTCAATTTACTGACACATTATAATTAAATAACTATTGTATTAAAATAACCGAATTCAGGATACATTATTTCTTAGACAACAAGAATTCTCTTTAGCAAACATTATCAAGTTAACTACATAGTCATATGTACCAGGAAATGCAAAAGGGTCTGTTTCTGCTTCATCCTCTTTCGTATCCGGAAAATAAAATAGATTTTTTCATTCATTGAAATTTTATACGTCTTATCAACTAGAAGCAGAGTGTTTATTTTAATTTACCAAGTAATATAAAAGCATTCAAAGTGTATTTTTGTTCTGGCATCCAGATATATTGACTGTTTCCTCCAAAATTTAAATTTGTCTAATATTATAATTAAATTTAATATTTCCCAACCAATAAAATAATTAAAAAAGGCAATATCGAGTTAACATACGAACAAAATATTCAACTGTATGGTTTCATATTTTCGCGGAATGAAACTACAGAAGCTCCACTCAAATTTTCAATATGTTTTTTATCTGTAGATTCAAAGAAAAAATATTAAGTGAAAATTCCATTCTGATAAAACTTCTTATGCACGAAATACACATTTAGTCGTAGGATACTCGTATACTTCTTCTCACTACTGGCGTGTTTATTTCGCTAAATGTAATTTTTGCGTCTGCTTATAATTGAGGGCAACTATAATTCCTCCGTCGAAGTTTGTCTCTTATTTGTTCTCCGGAGAGAGAAGTTGACGCACTGTGTGAGAGATCTTAGCATGAGAATCACTCATCTTCGAAGAGTTCCGGCAAACAGAAATAAAAGATAAAACCCTATCAAGAAGCATTTTATAAAGGTTCTGAAAAAGGAAGATACTTTAACTATACGGTATATTAGGACGTTTTGAGATTTGTATTAATTTGAAAATTCATTTACAGTGTTTATCTAATTAATTTCGTAAATATTTACAATATTTTAATTTCTTTTCTTCACACTCCGAATATATGCTTTTCAGGGCTTAGTAATGTAAAGTAGTCTACATCTTACACTGATAATGTAGAGTATTACAGAATAATACGCATTGGGCATTTTTATATTCACTTCTTTTTGTTTGTTTTTTCTCACGGCTTGAAATTTTCGTTTTTCTTAGCAATTTCTGTTGCTTGTAAAGAAATGACTACTCTCTCCATAACAAGTACTTTTACGTTCATTTGCACAAGAGATATATGTTTCAAATTTTAGGTAATATATTTGAGGAACAAACATTCAAAAGGCGGCATGATCATTTGGGAAAATTTGAGTTCTTCTATTTTTTTACCTTGATTTTTATTTTCAGAAAAAAACCACATGACATGTCTTGTAATACACTAAATAGTACTCTATTCGTTGAGTTTAATATGTTGCAAAGTATAAAATTTGAGCTATATTTTTCAGTTTTAAGGGAAAAGTGTGTAGTGAACGTGTCACATTTTGAATGTTTGCACCTCATTTGACAAATACTATGCTGTAAAATTACATATTTTATTAATGAAATTAAATAAATATGCAAGAATCCCTTTAAACAACGCTAGTCTTGTTATATATATATATATATATATATATATATATATATATATATATATATTTAACATTATTCTACCGGGATAGTAATGACATAAAAATCCATGTGACATGTATTGCAAATAGATCTTCAAAGAGTCTCCAGCTCGGCGCTCAACCTGACTCCGCCTGGCCGATAAAAATGCCACCTAACGTTATGCATTAAAAGGATTTGTTTAAAACACTCATTATGAAGTAACATCTTCAAATACATCTTCCCACCGTTTTTGTCGCCTGGTAAAAAGTACTGGGGACAAATTTGAGAGGAATCGCTCCAGTGATTTAGGAGTCTTTGAGGAACATACACACATACGTTCACTTTTATGTAAGGAACTTACTCTCACTTTTCATGCGTTTGTTTCTTTAATATTTTATTGATTATTTGACAGATTTAATGAATCATCCTTTAGATAGGAATTTGGAGCAAATAGTTATTAAGCAATATCCATCTAAGATTTTCTACTAAGTATTGTCAAGATAAGTTGACTGTTAATTTTTATTTAAAATTGTATGTTTATTTATTTAAAATTCCAAACCGGAGAGCTGCACTACCACAAGACCACAACTTTGAAACGCAACCCGCAAAACAACAACCCTGCAGAGTTCGCGTTCACTGGACTCCCTGGCCCAAAAGTTGTGTCGACTTAAATAGAAGTATGTACATTATTAAGACTACAATCAGTACATTGCGAGCATATGTTCTCCTCGTACCTTGCAACTACGAATTTTGCAAGTCACCACATGAGTTTATTTTAATTGAAGTCATTTTTAAAATTATGGAAATTAATTTTAGGATTTAAAATTTATAAACGCAATAAGTTTAAAAGAAAAAGTTCGTTCGAAGAAAGATACAATTTATAGCTGACAAAATACATCAGAAGGAGAGATAAGAGTAAATACACAGTGATGCGCCGAAGAAAGTGACAGAAATATAGACCGTTTTCTCGATGGAAATTTTTAAGACACATTCGACCAACTCAATCTTTGTTGCACCACGTATGTACCACAATTATTTATTAAGAGCTTACGTTTTTATAAATGTGTTTGTTAATATTCTAGTAATGAACTATACAATATTATTTTACTTCGAAATTAGATTCTTTAGAATAGTTATTGAACTGAGATAGTAAGTATTAAAGTGAATATTTAGTTGGTGTAAATCATGGTAGTGACTAGTGAGGATATATTACAAAGGAATTATGTGAAGAATTACTTGGGACTACAATAGGCAGAAGGGATGGAGCAAACTATCTAAAAGCTGTTGTAGTTGAAATCCTATTTTACAACAAATGTTAATGAAGCAGTAACATCACCATATTATTTGTTTAGATGCGCGAGTTACCTCAACCGAGAGTTACTACTGACTTTAATATATTTTCAATATATTCTGAATTATATGGTTAGAAAAAAGACTAAGATACATCAACTTTGCGTTTATTTCTCTACGACTACTCTGGTGGAGAGGCTGAGAGTATTTGGCGGCTTTCACATCTTTGGCTGCCTGCAGTGGATTCTTTGGGCGAGGACATCGAAGGACTAGATGCCACACGTGCGTCTATACGTGTGAGTGTATAACTTACACATTAATCTAGAGATATATCGTCACCTTACAACTGTATTATGTCTTTCTTTCATGACCTACAATATATTATAAAATTGTTTTTGCCAAGATAACCGCCAAGATTTCCTTTTACCCTGTCCACTCGTAGGCTATTTCACTATTTGGTTGATTGAACAGTGATTTCTGGCGCGTTAACTGCTAATCATTAGAGCCGTAAGTGTAGAGCATGTGTTAATCGTGGGAGGCAGCAGAGATCTTCCCCCGCTGGCTGGCTAGATCCGGCGCCCGCATACGTCGGCTTGCGAGTATTCTCCCCACCAGGTATCTCCTGTCCCAGCCGAGACAAGCTCGAAGTTACCGACTGATCGCTCGACATGTGTGGTAGTGGATTGCATGTGAGAGTGTGTGTAACTAGGTGGTAAGGGTAGGTCAGGAAGGGAAAGGGAAAATCGCGCGCGGTGCGTGGCCCGTTTCTTAGGATACTGCTCGAGCATTCGCCTGATGTTCATAGGATAAACCACGGAAAACGACCGATCAGAGCAGCCAGCCGCTAGAATTCTCCTCCAGACAGCGGCTCAATTCGACCTAGCTAGATAGCGAGTATCGAAAATCCTGACACAGTCAGGTCTCGAACCTAGGACCTCGCGGTCAGAGGAAGTGCATCACCGTGTTCCACCTGGCTCGACTCCAGACCGCCCCGCCCTGCCATGTCCGCGACATTCACAGTTGCTATGAACAGGTGAGTTATTGCATACTCATCGGCAAACGTCCAGTAACAATTCTGACCTGCAATTACCCAAAGCTAAAGGGCATATTTAAATCAATGAATAAGCATGTAGTTAGGCATTTTATGGGTTTTAAGAAACGTTTAATGCACGTGGTAAGATTTACTCACCTTCTTCAAAATATTCCCAAAAAACTGAAGTGTGCACACATTAATTTTCCTCAGGTGTAAGACGGGGTAGGGTAATTTTTACGAAATCCCATGTCGACGGAAACTTTATTCTCTTATTAAAATTCTCTTAATAATGCTCACATGAAATATTTCTTTCATATTTCATGAACCCCCTAATGAACTGCATCATTAAAGATTAATAATTGAAATTTGATTATTCTTCACAAAGACCACTAGTCCACCGCACTACACCGCTGCAGTACTATATTATACCACACAACAGCGAGGATTTAGCTCACATGGCACTCATACGCGTAATAAAGCACGAGTCATATTTCAGTTGGCGTAGTTTTCATGATATGAAAGGTACTAATATCATAACCCGCCGCCAGCCTTTGATGTTTAATTCAATTAATTATCTTTAGGTTCGAGTGAGTTGCTTGATGAGAGGCGCAGCTGCGGCGACCGGCGGCGCCGCGACGGGAAATAATTCACTCGGCTTCGGAGCGGCTGCGGAGCGCCCCTGCGGTCGGCGGGCGATCTCCTGCGTCTATTTTGCAGCGTCCGGTAACTTACCATGGAAATTACTTGTTTAATAACGGAATCCCTTTGGAGGTTTCGGGAAGCGCTTTACTATTAAAGCATGCCACTTCTTCCTAATGCAATTACCATGCAGCGTGATTACAGCTGTCGGAAAGGGCGTAATCTCCCTGAAGGTCCGGCTGGTCCGCCGACCGCCCATTAAGGGCGGCGCCCTAAAGCGGCTCGGTTGCAGAGCGGTGGCGCCGAGAGAGAAAGAAAAAGAGAGAGAGAGAGTGAGAGACAGACAGACAGACAGACAGAGAGAGAGAGAGAGTGAGACAGAGAGAGTGAGAGAGAGAGTGAGACAGAGAGAGAGCAGCAGGCAGCAAAAATGGGCAAGAGAGACGTCCCAAGATCGAGGCCGATTCTGCGCATCAACTGATATCGCTGCACTGCCTCCGGCCGGGAGGTCCTATGGTTAGTAACACGCAGGTGGCAGGAGTTTCGTCACAAGCTAGAGAGCTGGCTCAAATCCAACCGCTGTCTGAGGATAATTGTAGCAACTGCTTCCTCTAATCGGTCCTCGCTGAAGGGAAATTCCTGGTTAGGGAAAAATTCACTAGCCGACAGGTAGATCAGCTCGAGATCTCACGATCTAGCGGGGAAGTTGCCCTTCACCTTCCGCGATAGAACTTGCACTACACTTACGGGACTAATGACTTTCGCAGTTGACGCGCCGGAATCACTAATGGATCAACCCAAACATAGCAAGACGAAAGAGACAGGGATTGGGCGTAACCCAGGGCGAGAAAACAAATGCGAGACGAAGGGAGTGGGGGGCTTTTGAAAAACGATGAAAGATGATGAGAACGGAACGTGATAGGTATGACGGCAGGAAAATAGTGGTGCATGACAACGAGCTGTGGAGAATGACGTAAGTAGGGATGGCGAAAAACATGGACGTTTTCCACGAGAATCATCGGTATCTTAACATCGATATTTTGTTTCCGATCTTTTCTTCACATCGATATTTTGTTGCAAAAACATCAATTTTTTAATTTTTTTTAATAAAGTAGTTTAAGCACGGTGTAGAGTAGCAGCAATCCACAGTAATATCGTTTTTTTTTAGTCATCTTATTTATCACGCTGCACATTTCGCCAGTGCAAACTGAACAAGTTGGGGAGCTGCTTATGTTATGAATGTATGTTTTCTGAATGTATGTTATCGCCAGAATCGACAGTAGTGTTGGAAATGGCCGTCAGACGTTTTGCCAAGTCGTGAACCAGACTCACTCCATCCTGGGAAGTCTCACAGTAACATGTGATGTGTGTGGCCAACCATTGCTTTCCAAACTGGCACGTCTTTCACCATAAATGTATAAATAAAATATATGTTTTATATGAGCGATTAAACTTATATTTGTTCAACATTTATCACCAAAATATTTGAGTGGTTTTTTGTTATTTAGTAGTTTTTACAGTGCTATTAGAGAGATGCAGTGCTTGAGTTTATCTGGCAATACTGACTTTCTCATATTTTCGTTAGTTTGCATTGGGCTGCACGAGCGGTACACACGATTAAGGCAGAAGAGCTTCATTTCTAGTGAAATTTAGCTGCTAATTCCAGTTGTCGGGTAGGTAAGTAGATATTTGGTATTGATTATTATTATTATGATTGGTTGGAAAACTTTCGTGATCTTAAAATAAATGGGTTCTAACTCCACTTTTATGGAAAACTTAGTTATCGACGTTGATATGTCAAAAGTATTCTATCGGCAGCACGAATCTGAGATATCAATTTCGCTTTTTCGTTGACAATTTCGTTTTTATCTTCGTCATACAAAATATAGATTAGATTTTAAAATATACACCATCATCAATGAGTTTATTATTCATTCAATGCTTTATTATATTTTTTAAAGAATTATTTTAATGTTATTTTATATAATATGTAGAATATTGAAGCAAAATAGCTAAACACGATTTTCTTTATTGTTAATTTTATTCTTTACATTCGATAATACTTTTTTTAACATACTACTAAAATCCTGGGAGCCAAACAATAAAATATATCCCTTTTAAGTACTGTAATTAAAAATGGATAGTAAAATAACATGTTTATTAGTCTATAATTAAAAGATCCATGTTTTCCTGTCAATGTTTTCATCGATATTGAAAACCCTTTAGCGATGTATAGACACATCGATGTATCGATGTTTGGCAAAGTTTGCCATCACTAGCCGTCAGATGACTTGAACTAGAAGTGGTGTGTAATGTAAGGAACGAAAATACAATGTTTAATCAATGAAAAATGCTGAAATGTAATATTCCGGGAGAGCTATTATCATTCAAAATGTGCTTATATATTCTCAATATACTGGTCGATGTAAAACAATTCTGCTTTACACTATTAAATTAAACCGATTATGAAACACATTCTCATAATTGGATTGAAGTATGAACTGAACTAACCAAATAATTGCACCACGGCGCTGCGGGCCTGTGAATGCGTTTTGGGTCACGGAAACGCACGGGAATTGGAATAGCAGCAAGTTGCTACGTCACTAAAGTAAGAGGAATAGTTGCTGTGGGCAAGAGATATAGGTAGGTTTGGAAAAGGAACGATGGAAGTAGAAGGGAATTAAAGGCTTGGAAGGAAGGGTTAAAGATGAACACCAGGGGAGGAGGTGGGATGGCAATGGATGGGGGAGAGTGAGAGGTTGAAAAGGGAGAATAAGTGGAGAAAACTTGGGGGGAGAAAGGAATAATAGCGTCAAAAGGGAGAAAGAAAGGAAAAGAGGAAAATGTTGAAAAAAGGGAGGGAAAAAAGGGAAAAGAGAAAAACAAATTGGGGGGAAAAAAAGGAGTAAGAGAAAAAGAAGAAGAGAGAAGAGAGAGTGAGACGGAGGAAAGAAAGAAGAGGAGGATGTAAGAACAAGAGCGTGAGAATGAGATTGTTTACAATGAGAGAATTCAAAGTACGAAGATGAGGAAGAGAGAGGGTAAATCTGATGCGGGCGCCGGGGAGAGAGCTGGTGCAAAAATCGCGCTCGTGAAAGGCACTCGAGCTCCGCTTGCAGCTTTATGGGGGCGAATTGTTCTCGGAAGAGGCCAGTAAAGGGATCGGCGGGCGTGGGGGTGGGCGCGGGCCCGGCCGAACAGTCTACGGCCGCCGGGCGATGAAGGGCCGCCCATCAAGTTTATGGCGCGCTCTTCGGCATATTTCAGTGTTCATTTCCATCAGAATTCATTCACTTGACAATGAGAAACTCTTTATTTCACGGCACATGAATACTCGCATTAGATTTCACACATTAGTCCGTTTCGCTGAAGTTTTTTAGGAAATATATAATGCATGTTCACTTTGATTTGATGTGCAACCTGTATTACCTCTTACCTCCTCGAAAGATGTGAAAATAAACGCAATGTCCTGATAGCCCGTTAACTCCAATTTATTACTCTAGTAGGCCATGATTAGGAAAGCTCAGAAATTGCTCATTATATCTAATCTTTTTTATCTGATTCATCATCATGTATCTACATCAGTTTTCGATTTGGTAATACTAGAAATTAATTGACATTGAAATTGGTGATCCAACAGAAGAGTAAATTTTATACTTTATATATCGTTGTACATAGCACTATATATATATATATATATATTGAGACGCGCTCTGATATTCGCCCCAGCGAGGAAGCAGAACCCCAGGCAAAAACGCCCAAGATAAATCGCGGGTGTTTACCACTTCGAATGTGGCGCGTTAGTACGTCATCATCTGACGTCAGCCGCGGCTGAAGTCGGACGTAACGAGTGGTCGCCAATGATTTCTCGGGGCGATAAGCGTTGGAAAATTAAATCCTGCGATTGGGAAACCGGACAGTCGGAGAAAGGCCGCCGGAGAGTTTTGATAGCAATCGCGACACATTCTGAGAAAAACCGCCGAACAGTCTGATAGAGATCGCCGAAGGGTCGAGTAGACGATCATTACGTCGCAACTACGCCGCATCGCCAAAGCGGAAGGCTGAGGCGACATTCCTGGTGCAACACAGCCAAAGAAGCAAGTTTGTTGGAAACGGAAGACGGGCGTAGAGGCACGGCCGTTTTACGGGACGACCGGAGAAAATTGTACTACTTCACGGGCGCAGCGCGGAAGGAGCAGCGCGGACCGGCGAGCGTGTAGCGCAGCGAGGGGCGAGGTCGAGCGTCACTGCGGCGCGAGCAGCCGTTCGCAGCGACCAGCAGCTGAGGTCAGTCACTGCGTTGGCCGAGGTCCGGTTACGTGTTCCCCAATCGCCGAAGCGTGAGTACCCGTGCGACATTCAGACCGCGAGGTCGTAATATTTCCAAAGGTGTGATTAAAAAGGTATAACTAGGAAGTGTTCTTGCCGAACGCATAACACGGGAATTCAGTTCAATCCAACATAGTGGAACGAACAGACTGAAAGAACATTTTAGTGCTAAGATCAGTAGGTTTGCATAAACAATTAAATTGCCCGAGTATTGTAATTAGCGGGCAAGATATGATTTTTGAGTATTTAAGGTAGGGAGGTTATTGTTTATTTGCACAAGATGGAGCAAGAATGTTAATCCCGAATTAGGATTATAATTATCATAAAAATAGGATTGCAATTTGTTTATTATAATCTAGTGTGTATGTGTATGTGCCTCTGGAAAAAGTTTCAGAATACATGCCTAATTTTACCAGAGCCATCCAAGTGTTTCATTAGAATTCGATCCATCCTGATTCTATCCATTGCAAGCTACCCTTATTTGCCTCTCACAGGCAAGACGAACGAACAACCTGACAGGCCTGGCGTCGGAGCGACAGTACGCTGCCGCACGGCGCTGGTAACGCCCGAGCGGTGCTTCACACCTCAGGGCTAACGACCCTGGTCAAAGACAAGGTTGCATTGTGTGCGGCGCGCCGGAGGCAGTCCACGGCGTGTGTGTTCCGTCACATAATATATATATATATTACACACACACCATTTACGTATGGCATTGTTGAAGACTTCGATCATTAATTAGATTTAGATCAAATATTAGATCATATATTAATCAATAAATCACAATTACGCATACAGAAGCTTTCACAAAGCTTTCCAAAGTATTAAGAAAACATATGAAAAGTACTTACGAAGATACCGTGTTATTAGAAAGTATTAGGAGTATATGATGAAACTCATGTACAAGCCAATGGGGATCGGTTAACATTGTTTTTAGAAGTTATGAAATTTATATTTGGAAGAACCGTTTGCAAACAGATATACTGTTTGTGTTTGCTATATTAACAACTCTTGTATTTATCCATCAAGCAGCCGTTCAGTACTAAACACTTCATTATCAAAAAAATTGTGAATGTGAAAAGAGGTTCCTTAGATGAAACTTGTAAACAAGAATATACGTTTGATCTCTAATGTTATCTTCTTCTACATTAAAAATAGTAAACCAACAGACTTTGTTTTTACTTCCTACACACCGGGAATTAAATCGCATATGCGAACGAAAACATCAACATTCATCCGTCAACAATGTTGTTTGCCCCCGATTCACAATTTTAGCATCGTTTGATCCGCCGTCGAGGGCTTTTATCAGGCTCCCAAACAACAGATGGCTTTCCGGTGCGTCCCGCGCTTGTCCGAGGGTGGGGGGGGGGCAAGATCGGGATAGCACAGTGGATCAGCCGCTCGCCCAGTCCTAGCCAAATGCGTGGCTGATAAGGGGGAACTTTATTAAAAGATAGTGCGAAAATACTCCGTCTTCCATTTGAAGAAAGTATACCATTTGATGTAAACACTTTTGAAGTATTTGTAGTTGTTATTTCCACTATTTTGTGTGTGTTTTTTTATAAGCAATTAATAGATTTGAGATGTTCTTGATTTCTTTTAAAAAGAACTTTTCTCAAACGTTGTCGTATTGTTTTTGCTTTATAGTGTTTATTCCTTAATGAATCAAATTTTCGCTCTTGGTAGATTTTTTTGTTTGCTTTTCCTTTCTCGCCTTACGAAGTTCTTTGTAAGAAGAGAAAGTTATGAAATCGTGCGCCGGAAAACGGAAAATTTTCGGCAGAAAAATTGTTTTTGCTGATATCTTATTTCGACAAGTTTTATCTAATGAACTTCTTTTCACATTTACAATTTTTTCGACAATGAAATATTTAGTACTGAACAGTTGCATCCCCAGCTTTTTATTCAGTCCCTTCAAAAATAAAATTTATTTCTCCTGTAGAAGTTAAAAAAATGACACAGAAATTGAATATTTACTAAACTTCAGGCTATGATTCTATTGCAAACAATATGATAAAATAATTTAATTTACAAATTTTGTCGAAACTAACAAGTATATTCAATTCAATGCTTCGTATTTCTTATTTCCCACAATCATGAAAAATTAGCCTACGTTATCCCCATATGTAAACCAGGCAAGGATCCTCATCTTCCCTGAAACTACCGTCCTATTAATCTCTTATCTTCATCATATAAATTTTTTGAAAAACTATTGCACTCTCGTGTATTATTCTATATTAATGCAAAACAAGATATTCCAAATTACCAATTTGGTTTCCGTTCTCATTATTCTAATTCTCTCCAATTACAACGTGTTTATGAATTAATAGCTCAAAACGTTCATAAGAGGAACATACATTTGGAATTTTCCTTGATATTGCCCAATGTTATATAAAGTTTGGCATTCTGGGTATTATATAAATTACATTCCATAGGAATGTCTATACATTTATTCAAAATAAAAACTATTTAAATAATCGTAATTTTTGTGTAAAAATTAACACATCTTATTCTACTTCTCTCATTTTCTCAGGAATTCCTCAAGAATCAACACTCTCTCCTTTACATTTCAATATATATTCCATCCATTTAATTCCATCCATTTAATCCATCCATCCAATATATTCCACCCATTTAATATATATATTAATAAATCTATCTAAAACACAAACAAAACTTTTCACACTTTGCAGACCTACAAATCTCCCATTTCTCAAAATAAATAATATAAATATACCCTGGATAGAAAATCATAATCCAATTAAATATTTAGCACTTTATTTCGACCGTCGATGGATCTCGAAAACACATATTCAAAATATTTCCAATAAAACTTATAAAAAATATCAAAATTATACCCCTTAACTAATAAATTTTCAAAATTACTAATTGATTGTGGTGTATAAATATTCAAGGCAATAATAAGACCATCACTTACATAGGCATTCTCAACTTGGTGTAATACATCTGCGTCAAACATGAAGAAAATACAAACTGTGTAGGATTTCACGGCCGGAGTTGATTCGAAGATTTCTTCCGGCTGAAGGGCCGTGGTCCATTGGAAAACATATTTCCAGGAAATATGTTTTCCAATGGACCATGGCCCTTCAGCCCGGAAGAAATCTTCGACAAAATACAAACTGTTCATAATAAATTGTTACGGAGAATTCTAAAGGCCGAATTGTTCATCTCCAACAAACAGATAATAAAGAATTACAAATAGAACTAATAAAGACATTCATCATTAATATTCTTCCTTTTTCTTCGACTTTTTAACGACTTTTCTTGTTTATCAACATTTCGATGTGGCAAAAATAATCACATAAAACCAATTCGTCCCCGCTTCCCCAAATACATAGTTCACCCTCCGTAAATTATTTTCTACATTATTAATAAATAATACCTTCTCTTAAATCTCGAAATTTATAATAAAAATACTAAATAGTTATTAAAATTTAATTTTACTCTAATGTATTATTAAAATACAATCATAATTATCAATGATAACGATATGAATTCTGAAACCCCCAAAAAGTTCTGTATAATTTTATTCAACAACCAGAAAAATTGTATAAAATTGAAGGAAATAAATATATTAAAAATATTATTACCAACTTTTGCACGATGTGTAAAACGGCAAACAAATGGGGAAATGTTTTGTTTCTTTGTAGCGCGTAACACCAATACAAACTGGGAATAACGATCGAAAGAAATGACTACTAAAAATTTATTAATAGTCACTGCCAAGGTATTAGCCTTCAGGGAAGAATCTACTGGAATTTTCCTACGTGGCAACACCATTGTCTATACAGCTTCACTGACCGGGAGGTGGTTCCAGATCCGACGGGGGGAGATTTTCCACACAACATACATTGCTGTGTCGTATTTAATCACTGGAGGAGAATTCTAGCGAATCGGCAACCAATTCTTAAATTTCCATTGTTTCTCCGATGAATACCGGGCAAATGCGGAAACAATACCCGAACAAATGAGCCACGTACCGCATGCGATGCATCATTTCCCCTCCTCTCCCTCTACACACTTGCGCTTAATACTTTACACCCCCACGAACATCGGGAGCATAACCGTTGCCCTAATGGAGGCGTTTGGATAAATCACTGGAGGTCAAAAAAAGTAAGTCTCCGATTGCTTTATAGATTCTTTCGTGTTTCCGGGCCCGTCAACTGCTTCGGTCGTTAGTCCGGTTAGAGTAGTGTATGTTTTTTCTCGGGAGATGGTAGTGATCTTCCCCCGCTGGATGTCGAGATCCGGCGCCGACCTACCGTCGGCTAGTGGGGTTTCCCCCTAACCAGGACTCTCCCACCAGCGAGGCACAGCCCCAACCGGGACAAGCTCTAAGCTCCCGACCGGTCTCCCGGAATATGTGGTAGTGTAGTGCATGTTAGTGTAAGTGTGTGTGTGTGTAAGGAGAGGATAGGACAAGGAAGAGAAAGGACAGATCGCGCGCGGTCCGTGGCCTGTTTATTAGGGTACTGCATTCGCCTGGTGTTGATCGGAGAAACCACGGAAAACTACCGATCAGAGCAGCCGGCCGCTAGAATTCTCCTCCAGACAGAGACCTAGCTGAAAAGCTAGTCTCGAAAATCCTGCCGCCGTCAGGACTCGAACCTACGACCTCCCGGTCAGAAGCGCTTCAGTGACATCAGTTGATGCACTGAGCTACCGCTACCGGTGCAAGTCTCCGACTGTTTATGGACGATACTTACGGGACCAATGCCTACGTAGTTCACGCACTTTGAAAAAGATTCTCTCAATCACAAACGTCCATTCATTTGTGGGAATTCTGATTTGGTGTTGTTTACGTTCTTATAAGAAGAAATAAAAGATCATGAAGAAAGAAAACATATCATGTTGACGAAGATGACCTCTTTTATTTCTTCCGTCCATTCATTTTCCTTCCAAGTTTCCGTGAAGTGGCCTGTAAACCCATTTGCCTGGCTGCGTGCCATCCCTGCTGCCGTCCAGCCGATTTGGGTCCCTCTGCGCCGCCATCGTGGCTCGCTGCATTCTGCGCCTCGGTGCTCTAATGCTGCGCTCCCAGAGAGTTGTTCGTATCCAGGCTCGCAACCCGTGGTCTGCAATGGAGCTTGCTCCAACACTGAACGCACTCCATTAGTGCATACAGTATCTCAAGTGCATTTCTCTTGATGAATTCAGACGCAGGACAAATATTTCAGTGATTTACATCTAATTGGCAACTCCTATTGTTTTACTTTCTGGCATATTACTTACGTACTACGATAGAAGAAGGATTGTAGAGTCAGCGAATAGTGATCTACGCATATTTTATGAATAAAATAAGTTAACACTAAAGTGATCGTAATTAAAATAAATGGTAGGTTTCTTGCAACTTTTGATATTATGATGTATTTTTATTGCTTTCTTCAATAATATCTTATCGATATTTTATTTTATTTTTCAAAAATTATTTATTTTTGTTGGTATGAAATTTCATACTAATGGCCAAATAGAGGAATAATGACTCGAAGTATCTTTGGACCGAATGAATGTTTATTTAGTTTCTTATGTGCATAATACGAACAGCATTATGTTGTTTTAGAAAAATACATAGAAAACAATAAAGCAATCCAAAATTAGCGCCCGAGGTGATATTTTTTAAAGCATTCTTTGAGATACACACCAACATTGTTCTTTATGCACAGGTTAGTTGTGCAAATCTTCCACTCAGCGCATTTTCTCTGTGTACATGTGTCCATCAAATGTCCTTCGGTGTCATAACACATTTCCTCCTTTATCTGCTTATGGGTTTTAAATCGCACTTCTCGAGCTTTCTGTATTCCCACTGTTGAAATAATTGTAATTACTACCCTGCGGGTAATGTCAAGAACACCCATGTCTGTATGAAAACCATGCATCACAACCTCGCCGTTGATACAGAAGCGGAAGATAGGGCAGTGCCACCTATTACTTCTGATTCGGATTCTGTACAGACTTCGGCCTTTATCGAACATATCGATACCACCCATAGCTTTATTTTATTCTTTAACAAACCAGGCATTGTAATCTTCTCTTTTTTGACCGGCTCCATCTTCTGCAAACAGTAAGACTTCTTGCTCCTGTGGGTCTACAAATTTGTTGGAATAGTCATTTGACTGTTGTCATGCTATCGGACAAGCGTTATGCCAGTTTCTTCGTCCAGAAGTGTGTGATGAGAAAATCAACCCCTCTTCAAATCATTTAGTAGTGCTTTTCCACTCTGATTGGTAACAATAACATACAACTGTTTCTCTTTCAAAATTTCAAGTAAGGTAATGCAATTAAAATGGGTGGTAATGTCTGGTGTACAATATATCCTCTTAAGCTGCAAGAGTTTTCAATGTTTTTTCTCATTTCAAAAATTTTTATTTGCTTTTTATTAATTTCACCACCGATTATTTACGTTTGATGGACCTGACGTATTGTTAGATTGAAAAGAAATCACACTTTGTCGTAATGACAACGAATATCAATAAGCCTTATTTATACGCATAAACTAAGGCTATCTACTTTTATTGTCTAAAGACAAACTTTACAAAATTGAGATTAGCATCGTAATAAGAATTATTATAACACAAATATCCATGCTTCATTATTACCAAAAATAATCATTTTTATAAAGCAAGTAATATTAGACTATACCCATGTGTGACCTCTCTACCTTTTCATTATATTCACTAAAAAAGCCTACAGCGGGTCGCTCAAGTAACCTAGTAGTTTTATTTGATCTGTGACTTGTTATGACAATATCACACCAAAAGTAGGAATGGTTTTAAATGTCCTAACTGCTCTACAGGTGTTGGTTCGTCTTTAACCTGCTTTTTTGTAATAAAAGAAACATAGGCAAGTTAATATTTTAACTATGAACCGAGTTCTAGATATATTCTCTTAAATACTTGAATACAATTTTATCTAGCATTTACACATTGCATTGAAAAATCTATCACTTGCTCTACCTTTAGAATTACGTGATTACCTAACACCTGCAGTTGTGTTTTAACACTTGCATAAACACTTTACATAAAATTATATTACCCTTCACTTCACAAAAAAAACACAACAAAATAACAGTACACAAGACAATAATACATGGAAACACAAAATGCTGAAAATACCAAAACATACCAAAATACCCTTTCATACACCTTCAAAGAAATTGTCACTTGAATAGTGGGTGAAATATATACAAGACGTTGATTCACTTTAACGTAGATTACTACTTTATAAAATTTAGCCAGCAAAGAAAACAAAATGTCGTTATGCAATGAACGTACGATTAATAATAACTCGTTTACTAATTATTGTTTTGAACAATTTGAAAAAATATTAAACAATAAATTGAAAACACACACTAAAAGAACAAATATTATCGTTAATAGAAAAATGAAAAAAAAGGTTTTTACAATTCTTTACAGGAATTAGCTATCTGGCTTCCTTTTACGACTGCAATATTGTAAAAGATTACATTTAAATGATTTTAATATAATTACTCGACTATCTACGTCTGTAAGTGAGGTGAATTGTATCTTTGTAGAATAATTCTTGCTTCTTTAAAACAGTTATTTTTTGGGGAATTTCTAGTGAAGTTTTCTGATCCACGACACGTCGTCTCGAAGAAAGATTTCACAGCTTGGAGCGGCGACGGCGACCCAAATCCTTTGAAGGTCGTGGCAACCCTTGCTTTGGCGAACACGTCCTCTGGTGAATCGCTACCACAGCCCTTCGAATTTTATACAATATGACTGCAATATATGCGCGTAATGAATTTCTTACGTAGTAAGCCAAGACGAAAGACAAAAAAAGTGGAAATAGAAAGAAACATTTTCTATAGCACATGCTCTCTACTTCAGTATACGTTCTTGAAAGTTGAAATATATTATTTCCTCGTTGATAGAAAAATAGTATATTTCTACGTAATGCCTTCACGTGAATTTATCAGAATATTCATGATTTAAAATTCTCAATTCTCCCATAAAGGTATCGTTATTTTAACATGATGAGACGAATCACCTTTTAAAGCTTCTTATACGAAATACGACGACTTCTAATGTCCGTCCAACAGGAACAATTTCGGTGCGTCCAGATCGGCGGTCGGCGGCAGAAGAGAGAGCTTTTTGTAGCGGTGCTTTGCGCTAGTGCTGATATTTTCAAGGGTGATTTTGATTGGTTGTCGCTCCATTCTACGCGAGTGCGTTCAGAAACTTTAATGAATTTTCGCAGGGATACCATTTGCTGCTGGCGCAATCTTTTGCAATTCGGTAACACTATAATTGCATTTTGTGGTGTCTTGACGTTCTCGAGTGCTTCTCAAAAATCAGTGTAACCGACATATGGGTGGTTACACATGATATAAGTACTATCAACAGCAGAAGTCACATTTCGCAAGACGAAGACGAAGAAATTTAATGAAAATGCACTGTCTTCTGATTTTCATGGGAATGAGAATTCGTGGTTACTCGTTTTCCAAAGCGGTGTGCCCGTAACCTAGGCCCGAGAACGCGGTTCGGAGCAACGCACCCTTGTCCTAGCAAATGGGAAGAAATGAGGACACACGTCAAACAGCCGTTGTTGTGATGCAATGAAGTCGAAGGAGCAAATTAGAGGCCTGTCTAAAATACTTTCACATAGAAACATTGAAAACAGTGATATCCGCCGCCTCAGCACACCACCGATAACTGTCAGGGTTGAATGAATGGCAAGAATGAATTCAAGGCCACTTAGTTCTTTTGGAATATTTTCAATGGAGAATGATCAGACATTAAAATTTACTTCACAACAAAATTAATTGTAAATGCAAATTGTGTAGTTTTTTCTTCAGGGTGCAATGCAATATTTCAAGAATTTATAAATTGGCACAACATTTAGAAAACATTTTAATTAACACGATAGTTAAGGTCTTTGGATCCTATAATCCGTTGACCCCATGGCCCTTTGTCCCCATGGAATTTTGTTCTCATGTCCCTTTGCCTCCCTAGCCCATTGTCCCCATGGCTCCCCTTTCCGGTCCCTTGTTACCTTGGTCCCCATGCCACCTTTGCCCCCATGATCCCCATTTCCCCACTTGTATCAATGGCCGGTATCCATCGCATTTGTATCTACGGCCCCTTTGGTCCCCATGGTCTCATTTGTACCCATGGTTCCCTTGATCCCCTTGTTCGCCTTTGTCCCTTTTGTACTTTTTTGTTATTTTGGTCCTTCCGGTCGGACGAATGTATTTTATTTTATTTGTTGCAATCACAGATTTATCAGAACACGTGTGCATGTCTCACTTTTAGTACTAGTGCTAAAATTGTGCATTTAGCGTGCTGGGCATGCCCTGAAAGAGTCGCTTTTGGTAGTGACTATTTTTAATACTTCTTTCTCAAAACATGTTCACTGAGTTTCGTCCCTAATTTTGAAGTTTCTCGGAAAAGATGAGCAAACATTTTTTACCAAACTAATGTGGCAGATTTGATGACCAATGATATATAACATAGGCATTCTTTTGTGTTTCGTCGAATTCCTTCATCTGGTCCAACTTCTATTCGCAGTAAATAAAATAATGAGGAATATAAGCATCCACTGCGTCCTAAATGCAGTTCTTCCATGAAGTTGCGTCCGCTGCCTCTTCCCTATTGTTCTTAAATATGATTAAATAATTTTGAAGATAATCTGCGTTAACTCCACCTTTGTTTGGCAACTCCTGGTGACAGTATAAAGCTCCTACTGGGCGGGCGTCATGCCGACCAATGAAGTTACGACAGAGTTCCGCACGTCGCTGCTCGCATGAGAGGCAGGCAGTTGACTGTTGGAGTAACACTTGAGAGCCTCCAAAACGCGAGAGAAAGTCAATATTCGCAAGGGCTCACAACCAAAACTCCGAAAGCTCTCTACGGGCAGAGACCTCTGGTTATCCTGAAGGGAAGCGGAAAATGGCAGTCTCAAAATAAGTAGACACTGCAAGTAACATCCACGATTTGTTGCCGTTTGTAGTTGCCGTTCGACTTAAATATTGTTATTTTACATTCAAGTAGTCTGAAACTTGTGACATTTCAACATATTCATTAATATATTTCAACATATTAATCCAATATATTCTTAGATATTATTTCTTAGTCAAAGTGTATCGTTGATAGCTAGGAAACATAATGGATCTTTTTTATTATCTAGCTAGGGTATTGGTAAAGAAAACAATAATTCAGTATTTTTACACATTTTATTACTTATATAAATATATTGTATATATATATATAATATATATTGTGACGTCACGGGATTATACGAACCCGTAACGCCACCATAAGCCACGAGAAAAGCCCAGAACACAGAGAAATGGGTACGCGGCGGAGCGATGGGCCAAGAAAGCGACATCTACCCGCAGGTTTTCGCACTCCGATGTCCGAAGTTGCGGATAATATTTTCTTGATAGGGCGCGGAGGAGAAAATTTACTCCTCCAGAAATTTCCCAGGCGGAGTCACATAAATACCGCGACGCACTTCGGAAAAGCTCTCTTACAACTTCGACAGCGACGGCGTCTCAACTTAATTTTTCGGCGATAGTCATTGGTTAGTGCAGGAGTATAATTTTACTTGCTTAGTTAAAGCTCATTTAAGAAACGCGGTAATAAGTGATAGAATTCAGAAGTGAAGTGCATGTACAGTGTTAGCACTAACATTACGCGAGTAAGCAAGCGATGTGATTGCTTGAATTTGAAATAGTTACATAATTGAAATAAATTCGCGCAGAAGGACTCTAAACGAAATCCAGCATTTAATTTTGTAGCCACGATCACGCACGCTCAAAGTGTGGTATGTCGGCCGAGTGCTAGAAGCATTCAGTTCAATAACGTTAGTTATTCAAAGCTGGGAGCGCGAACGACGGGTACGCGGCAGCAGAAGGACGACTCCAGTGAAGACTGAAGCGTAGGCGAGAAGGACTTGGATCAAATACGTGGATGGTACGAGCCAGAGATCGAGAGAAAGGTCTGGAATTTGGACGTGTGGCGGAATCCTGATATCAAGCGAAGGAAGTGGTATAACCGCGGGACATCGAACCAGTCAAGTGCCGTGGCGAGGACGGCGAGCGACCGAAAACCCCAAGGTTAACTGATGCCGAGCGGGAAGGAGATGTCGAGGTAAAGAACTGGCAACTTCTATGAGGCAATTTGTTGGGAAACCGTGCAGCTTTAAATACCAGGCGAAGCGTCCTAAAATAGGTGAAAGTTCCAAATAATTACTGGGAGAAATATTTCGAACGTATGAGCGGCAGTTTAGATTTCATTCGCTGTACGCACCAGTAAATTCGTTTGAATGCCATACCTTGTACAACTTTTCTAAAGTAAATTATAATTTTTCATGTAATGTAAAAGTAATCTTATTTGAAAGTCATGTTTCCATTGTATGATGTCAGGGATAATTAGTTGCTATAATTTGTAAAGGGTACGATTTAAGTAACGTGTGTGTCACGTTTATTCTTGTGTTAGAGTTTACAGCATTGTAATAAATGCGCAGCTTAAGGCTGACCTCTGTGAAGTCTATGATAGAATAATTGTAGGGAAGCACTTAAAGGGCCGTGCACGGAGAAAACTTAAGATTAACAAAAGTTAAATGAGGTACACGAAGTAATTGAGAAAGAGGTAGAAGCAAAAGTATGGTGAATAGTACTTATTGAAGTATTCAGGCAGTCGAGGTGACGCCTATACATTTTTTTGTGGTTGTGTTCTTTCTTTTTTTTTCTTTGCAGTGACCATCTATGCAAAGTGCATACTTTATTGTATATTTGTGCCACTGTGTAATTTTGTTTTTTACTGAATATATGCTCATTTTACCAGAATTTTACATAATTCATTGTGTCAAGGGTTCAGACCTTTCTCATACCCGAAAGATCCTGCTTCCTGAGAATTCAAAGCTCGCTTCACGAGCATTCATTGTTTCACGCTTCATCGCCACCGGCTGGAAGGTAGTAGGTGGGCGTGTTATAATATGTATGTATATATATGAAGTGGCAATGAAGCTGGAGCACCCGAAGTGCACGGTGCGGTTTCTCGTATATGAAGTGGCAATGAAGCTGGAGCACCCGAAGTGCACGGTGCGGTTTCTCGGAGCCAACTGATGAAGTAATATTCTATCTTATTGGTATCACAGCAAAGTCGCCCGAAATGTGAAAGTTTTGCGACTCAATCATTTACCAATCTCGTCTTATAATCCTCTCGTTTTGGGGTTGATACATAAACTTACATAATCATATGACATATTTTAATTAACTTTCTTTCTCTCTATTTGTTGTACTGATGATAGGAACCAGCGACCGAACAAAACGTCAACAATATCATTTTATGATAACAACCTCTTTAGCCATTAAAATCGGGATTAATGATGCTGAACAGAGCGAGCAAGTAATAAAACAGTTTATCGTACTTGTATATAAATAATATTGTTTATATTTAATGAAAAAGGAAAGAAATTAGCATATGAGGTTTGTAGCAATACAAAGCAATAGATATTAAAGATATATCGTATCAAAACATGTCATACCATGCGAATCACAACGTATGTCGGACTAGTAAAAATCGATAATGCACGTTTCTATACATTTGAAAAATTAAATAATTAATATTTTTGCTGTAGGTGAGAAATAAAATAATAGTTTACGTCTAAAACAAGAGTCATAATGTTGTTGCAATGCGATTTGTTTTAACGACTTACGTAGCACACAGATTAAGCTTTTAGAGCCTATCCCAGTAGATGTTATTTACACGCGATTTAAAAACACTCTTAATGATCCACATTAGCGCTCGACAAGAAGGGCAAAGCAGATAAAGAGATAACACCGAATCGAGGTGTTTGGAATTGCGCAAATCCGATTTAAAGACGACGCTGCTGTCAGTCCGGCCTCTGCAGCAACCAAGAATCAATACTCCCAGAGCGTCAAAAGCTCATTGCCCAACGATCCACGAAACTCCATCGGAAAAGCCGCCAGGTACAGTTCTTCTCGAAACGATATGCACGGACATTCTCTTAGAGTTTGCAGATGATTAACTGGTAATTTTTTTGTAATTCTGTACTATTAAATCGACATAACACAACCGAACCGAGGAACGCCCTTAAACGACTAGCATCCGATAATAATACGTAACCCTTGCTCTACTAGCTTACGTTATTCAGTCACTCTTTAACAATGGTATTTTATTACTTTCATAAAAAAATATATTGAAACGCTCTCCGTTTCTGTTAAATTATTTCTGCAACCGGTTTCCGAATTTATATCATTTTTGGGCGCCAGGAAAGGGTTACGATTTTCAATTTCCTGCAAACACATCTAAAGGGAAATAATTATCCTACTAGCTCTGCCG
Organism: Teleogryllus oceanicus; assembly: GCA_964035755.1. Taxonomy (NCBI): domain Eukaryota; kingdom Metazoa; phylum Arthropoda; class Insecta; order Orthoptera; family Gryllidae; genus Teleogryllus; species Teleogryllus oceanicus. The sequence continues at coordinate 80,864,435 of CAXIVR010000012.1, forward strand.
GTTGGGTTCTTACGAAAATAATCGTCGCCCATACTTACTTTCTTCCTAGCAAACGATCATTCGATCCGTTCTCCATACGGAAGAAGCGAGGAATCTGAAATTTGTTTCTGGAAAGAAATTATTAAACTATGGATGCTAAAGAAATGATAATCAGCTTTTCCTTTTCAGAATGAGAACGTTATAAGTTTATTTCTCGATTAATTCTTTGAAACATGCAATGTCACCCTGGTCATGGCCGATTGTAAAAATTGTCTATAGCGCTATTATCCTTACTATTTATATATCCATGCGCTCTTGGACGATGAGGCCAGGAAGAATCCACCGCTCCGACCAATCTTCCCTCTTGTATCTTGTTCTCGGTCCGTTGCCGGTTCAATGTCCTCCTCAACTTATTGTTTCACTTAATACTCCCGGGGCCAGAATTATACAAAGTTCCAAATAGAATTATGTACACAAAATATAAGTACTCACTGCTCAATTATTTCCCGCAAAATTCCACCAAGTCCCGCATCTATCATTTACAATGACTTCTGCAGCACGATGTGCACGGTACACGGTCTAAAGCTTCTCTCCTCAAATATTACGAGGTTCAACCCTCCATAACTTTCATACCTTCTTTTCTCTTGTTTTACCAAAACAATCTAGTTTCCTTCTACGTCATACCCCATTACCAGTTTACCACCAATCCTACATGCCCTTATATCACAATCTTCTGTCCGTTACTTGCCGCGCTATGTTTATTTACTTCCGCTTCCCTGGTTGCTAAGGAACGCCCTGTCTGCATGCCTATGCTCTCAACATTTACACTTTTTACGAAGAATTTAATAAATTTTTGCCCCCGATTCCCATCAAAATATTGTGTGACAGTCTGGTATGTCAAAATATTAAGAATTGTCATTCGTTTAAACGTAGCTATCGTTTAAACGAACATTTTCTAAAACTTTAGTAGAAGAATGTTCAAGAGTAAATGTGGATATAATTGTCACTTGCTGCTCAGCTGCACTCTTCTGCTGCTGGTAAACCAGAAGACCCGGGTTCGAATCCCGGTCGGGGCGACCAATTATTTGAACTAATTTAATTAGTAAATGTGGATATGTGGAAAACGTCTGTGATAAATTTCTAACAAAAAAGGTCGTACATCTCATTAATTACTTTTGCTACTGTGAAATAAAAGGCAGACACTACACATATTTGTATGGAATCAATAGAGACAAATATCAAAGTAATGATGCTTGGCCACGTACATATTCAACACCATGCAAGGTTACGCATATTGTGTAATCTTGAGGGAAAAATCAACACAAGAAAGAAAACTTGTATTTTGGACTGATTGTTTCAAGTTGTCAATAGCGCTGGGCAAATAGCAAGTGTTAGAAGGGGCAGATGTTTCACAGGTTGTCTAATCTTTATACATTACTCTCATATCTTTAAATAGTGTTTACTATAGTTAAAATCGAGAACTCTACACTCAACAAAAGGTCCGTCTTCTACTCCTGATTCTCTTTTTATATAATTTTATTAAACATGTGTCTATTCAAGTGCTGTAAACAGATGTTGTCACCTGATGAACATGTCACCTACCAAAAAAAATGCAAACATTTTTAGATAAGAAATTATAAGTCCTAATCAGATCGGTTAAAATTCATTACATTGGCTTTTTCCAACTTTCATACAGACCACCAGCTGATAATTCCATGTCCATGTCCGTGTCCATGCGCAGCAACTGGTAATTCACAGATTGAGTTTTTTATATTTAATTTCCGATGGTGGTGGATGTTCGGTGCAATTTAATAACTGGCACAAGAACCTGTACGAAGTAGTTACTAGGTGCACTAGCAATTCATTAATATAATTAATTACTAGACGAGATGGATTTTACTCGTAGTAGCATATCTGACCTTGTGGAAAACTATAGTATGCAATTACGATTGCATTCTTGGCACTACATCAATATTTCATTGACCCTTAGAGCGTTCTGAATGTGCGCTTACAGGTTGGTCGTCAGCAATCGATATTGTCAAGGACCAATTTAATGACGCCGTGGTCAAGTAACTTTCTGTATCGTCTATTCCCTTTCAATTATGGATTTTGCACAAAACATTTTATTTACTGAACCTACTGCTGTTTTGAGAATGAAAATGAAAGTTGCAAATTTCTATCGTAGTCGAGACAGAACATCTGTACTTTTTCTGATCTCACTTAGGTAAAGTTTGAATGTGTTTGGAATTGTACTTTGGGCGGTGATAGATGGCAGCTGGGAAGAGAGGAAGACAATACTGACAAGCTACCCCAGAAGCAGGAAAGCAGAAAACTATTGCGAGAAAGACAGTGCCATTCTGTAGCACCATTAGTTTTAGTGTCGTGATGGCAGTGGAGTGGATAAGGGGGTAGTGGTTTTGCAGTTCTGTTGTGGCGGTGATGGTGCTGCTGTGAGGGAGATGTCAGGTGCTCCTGCGGTTGGTGGTGAAGGAGGTGCGATGGTAATGACGGTGGTGCGAAGAAGGTGGTGGCGGCGGAGGGGGTTGTTGATAGAAGTGGTGATTGTGATGGTGGTGCATTGATGAAACGGATGCAGGATAGTTGTAGAGTGGTGCAGCTTCACTTATTTATATGGGTATACGAATAACTTTAATGGATCATGCAAATAATTTAATTTTGCCATACGTTCTTTCGATGTTACGTTTATAAAAACATTACACTATTTTTATCACTATTAATTTCATTAATTGTTTTATCGAAAATGAATTGCATTCTTCTGAAACACCCTTTTTTAATAATATCAAAGAAATTCAATTGATTTTACTATAATCAGCTCCCACAAAGACATGCATTCCAACATTTGCATTAAACACTCATTACAAAATACAACTAGATTTTGTATTCAATGCCTAGAAAACTCCCAAACACGCGCACCTGCGACATAAAATATTTTTAATATAATTGAATAAACATATTAAGGAATGGCATTCAAGAATGAATCTCCTTCATGAAATAGAATGAATATTACAGAGTAACAGTACTACTTTTGTTTAAAATCATTATCCTCTCCTGCATTATTTAAGTAGTACAGATGAGTTTTTCAGTTCTTACAAGCAACCAACTTTTATTAATGTTCACACATGAATGTCTGAAATACGTCTTACTTGGCGTTCAATCTCAAATCGAAACAATTATAACCTTTCCTTGGTGTACACTGAGAGCGAAGGGTGTACATTTCGAACGTACCGCGCCCAAGATAATTTTTTATTCCCCCCAAATCCAGCGAGCATAAGTGAACAGTAAAAACAAAAAGGAACAATCACTCGAATATCTGCTTCGCCAAAGGCCATCAGAGGGCAGCACTTTCCCGGGCCGGGCCGGGCCGACGCAAGCATCGCCACGACAATAGGTGATGCAAAGTCTCAAATTGTCGCTTTTTCTAGAAAAGTAACTGTTTCTACTGAAGACGTCGTTAGCATTGTAAGCATTGTTACGATAATCAGACGAACTAGGTGCATCGGGATCGTGTTGCAACGTAAGACATATTTCCATATAGCAAAGCTATTTAATGATTTATTGACGATCGGTGCTTTGTTTCAAAACTCCATGACAATGGTTTTCTATAAACCAGCTCTTTTTGGTGAGTCGGAGCATACATTTCTATTGCACGAATCACTGAAGGCGTTTTCTTACAAGTTGTTCTGCAAAGATACTACTCGCTCTCCCACACCACGAATGTAAAACCGAGCTATTTCCACGCCTTAACGATAAATGAGGTCTTTGCAGACAGAATTTAACGGAGACTTGACGAATTACACTCTCTCTTCTGCGGAGGTCCTACAGCTGTCGCCGCTTCCCGCACCTCCGACGCCACAGGTCTCGGTCTCGCCATGCTTCTTTCTCCTCTTCAATATTCCTTGCACGCATGGCTTCTTGTACTCCTGCATACCACGATGTTCTAGGTCTTCCTCTTCTTTTCCTTCCTGTAGGTTGATATAGCATAATTTTTTCGGCCTCTTCCCCATTCTTAATACATGCCCGAGCCAGAGAAGCTGCCTTTCTTGGATTCTGTCAACGATGTTATACTGAGACTGCGCCCTTTCTCTTATTTCTTCATTGCTTACACGTTCTCGACGTGAGATTCTCAAAGATCTTCTGAGATGATCCATTTCTATTGCTTTCAATTTTTCTTTGTTCTTTTGAGTTAATTCCCAACTTTCACTTCCATATGTTGTTATAGGTTCTATAATGTTTACATCATCTTTAACTTTCCATCCTATTTTTGGGGCCAAAGTATCGCGTTTAATTTTGAGATTGCCGTTCTTCCTTTAGTTGCTCGATGCTGGATTTCTCGATCACATTTTCCATCCTGTGTTAAGATGCTGCCCAGATACTTAAACTCTTTACAAACCTTGATCTGATGGCCCTCAATATTAAGATTTCCGGCATCTTCTCCACAGCTCAAGTATTCTGATTTTTCAAAATTTATTTTTAAACCCCATTTTGTATATTCTTCGAATAATTTTCTAGTCATAAACTTTACAATTACACTTTAACTTTAAAAATAAAGGAGTTGTTGAAAGAACACATCTGAATTGCAACCCCTTTCGCCGCTCGTCGCTTTCACTCCTCTCACTGGATTGGCTTCCAGATGTGCAGGCGGACCGCTCGCCACCCCCGCACCCCTGTGTCCCCCGAACTAGTGCAATGCCCCCGCCCCGCTGACACCGGGATGGACTGGCCCGGCGGGATAGAACGATTTTCCTAAGGATGAGCCAAAGTGACAGTTCGCGAAAACAAGTGAACATCATGTGCATTTCAGAGAAGTATCCTTCCGCCGCGACAGCTGTTCAGTCACGCCCCTTCGTAAAGTGCTAATGGCTCCAGTGAAAACACCCCTATGCTAAGAGTTTCGCTGAGGAAAATGCATGTCCGCGAGTCCGGGAAGTATTTAAATTTAATTACGTATTAGGAAAATCTCTTAACATGCTCTCATAATCAGTAAAAGAATACTACCACGATTGTAAATAGAAAGAAAGAATGATTTTAAGCCAGAAACACGTGCAAAGGTACGCATCTCGCATTCAAGACTCGGTTTTAAAATAAACAGAATATTTATCACACAAAAAGTAAATTCAATGTAATATATAAAGAAAAAAATAATTTTTACAGAAGAGCACATTACACTGCACTTCCTAATATCAATTATTTCTCGCAGCGCACTATATTTTTGTCGGACGAGGACATCACAAAAGGAAGTGTCGAAGCCATTTACAAGTTAGCCAACTGCAAACGAACGAATGCGGGAAGGGAGTCTAATAGGCTCAACGACCACAGAACCTTCAGTTATGTTGCCAGCACTAGCTGTCACTTTGGCTCATCCTTAGGAAAATCGCTCTATATATGAGTACGTATATCGTTTCTCGCTCTTCGTGAGCGCGACAGGCAGCCCCCTATGCGGTTGCCCTCGGGCTGACCAAGACGGGAATGGACGCTGTGCCGAACCGCTCGGCCTTCCGCCAACCCATTTGCCTTCGCTGTCGCCGCTGCTTGCCATTCCTCCCCCACCCTCCTCGTGGCGTCGACTAACACGCCCACCTACTACCTTCCAGCACGTGCGGAGAGCGTGATAGTATGAATGCTCGTGAAACGAGCTTAAAATTCTCAGGAAGCAGGATCTTTTGGGGTTGAGAAAGGTCTGAACCCTTGACACAATGAATCAAATAAAATACGAATAAAATGAGCATATATTCAATGAAAAATTACAGTGGCACAATTATCTAATAGGATTATGCACTTTAAAGAGTTAGTCACTGAAAAAAATACAGAAAACAAGACAAAACAAAAAATTGGCGTAACCTCGACTGCCTGAATGCACTTTCACCAATTACAATTCACAAATACCTCATTCCTCTTTCTGAATTTTTATCTACCACATTATTTTACTCTTTCGACTCTGTAGTTTTTCCGTGCACGGCTTTTAAAATGAGTTTTACACTTGTTCTAAGGTATCCCTTTCACAGGTGCTAGCCTCACTATAACATTGTGAACTTTAGAGAGAGAGAGAAAAAAAATAAAACATAACGTACACGTTACTTAAATTTGGCCCCTTTACATATCACAGAAAACAATTACTTTTAACACAATACAATAAACTATGACTTTCTCAGATAACATTACTGTACAACACATGAAAATCATGAATTATTTAAGTAAAATTGTACAAGGTATGGCGTCTTTAAATGAATTTAATAACACGTGCAGTAAATGAAGTTGAAACTGACACTCACCTCGTTCGGAATACTTGTCCCACCTATTCTGACCTTTCACCCACTTTTAACACGAATTGTCGTGTATTTACTGCTATTCTCTTTCCCCAACTGATCACCGCATAAAAGTTGCCAGTTCTTTTACCTCAAAACTCCGCATCGCTCGCCTGTAGGTGAACTTGTGGATTTTCAGCCGCTCGCAGCCTCGCGTTGCAACTCGTCTTCGCTTGCTGTCCCACAACGTTACCAGTTTCCTTCCCTCGAGCTCTGGACTCCGCCACGCCTCCAATTTCCACACCCTTCTCCCGTTCTCCGGACTCGTACGATTCTCGTTCCAGTCCAAATCTTTCTCACCTACGCTTCGCTCTTCCTGGGGTCGTCCTTCTTCTTCTATCGCGCCCCGTACAAGTTCGCTCGCTCGAGGCTGCAAAGCCTCGAATAATTAATGTTGCTGAATTTATGCTTTAAATGCTCGGCCTACCTACCACACTTTGTGCGTGTGTGGTCTCAGCGTGTAATATGAGATGCTGGATTTAGTTAATGTCCTTCTGCGCGAATTTTACAAATTTGAAATTATTTCGAAGTCAAACAATCACTTCACTTGCTCTCTCAAATATTGTGAATGTTAATGCGAAGAATGTTCGTGCACTCCACTTCTCAATTACATCACTTTCGTTGATACGCTTCTCAATACTCTCTCAAATATTGTGAATGTTAATGCGAAGAATTGATCATTCTGCGCCGCGATACTATGGTACTCGCGCCTGGGGAAATTTTGGAGGGTGAATATTCTCCTCTTTCGTGACCTCCCGGAAAAACATTATTCGCTAGTTCGGGCGTCAGAGTTCGAAAAGCTGTGGGTAGATGGCGGTTTACAAGCCATCGCTCCGCCGCATACCCTATTCCTCTCTGTTCGTGGGCTTCTTTTCGTAGCTGATGGTGGCGTTATAGGGTTATCTAATCCCATGACGTCACAGTGCTGGGCTGAGAAGCCGCTGTTAGGATGTAACCGTGTACTTGCAAGAAGGGCTCACAATAAACCACTTTTACTGATCACTTTTACTGATCAACCCGGTGTCCATTTTCCTCCTAATACATACATACATCCTGTCTTCACAGCACAGGGGTCACTCGAAATTTCGAGCCCAATGCGCTCGCCAGACGCAACCGTCGCTCCCCTTTCTAACAAGCCTCAAGCCTTGCACTACACTTAGTTTTTTAACGCTGTATCTCAAGATCACGTGCGAAAGGGAGAGGGAAGGAAGTCTCCACAACAGAGACCCGTAAAAGTCGGAGCTGTAGTGACGTTGCAGCTCCCCATTGGAGTCTGTCTTTCCTCTCCCTCTTCACGCGTTACCTTGAGATGCCACGTTATAAAAAGAAGTATAGGCCGCTGAACGTCACTGCAAATGACCTAGACCAATAGTGCGTTCACTGCCCTCAACCCCTGTCTGGGCACTCACTAGGTCAATGTGAAAATACTCGATTGTGGAATCGTGGAATTCGAACATGCGTAAACAGGATTCCTATTTGGGCTCATGGTGTGGAAACGTTGCTCGATTTTGGATAAACAAATTCGGCAAATTCCTGGATAGAACTTACTATATTAAAAACGTAAGAATATGCATAACAGACACAAACCAACACTACGTGCTACATATAAAACTTATTAACAGAATATATACAATTATTTGTGACTTCCAGAACCAATTCAGTATCCTCAGTGATTATAATCAAATCTTAATAGCTCTTTCAAAAGTATGGGACGTATCATGTTTCCTTCCCACTGCCTATTGTGCACTTAACTTTTTACTGAAAATTTTCCTACTAACTTATACTCAATTATGGTATGACTTTTGAAAATAATTATTAATCTTTTCCACAGACAATTTACAAACATTTATATTCCTCAGCTTACACTCCCATAGCATATTTAATTTAGAAATATTTTACTTGGCCTTACCTGCCAACATTAATTCCAAAAATTAAAACTAAATACTTTTACTCTACAAGAATTTAGATCCTTCCTTAGATTAATAATTGTATGAATTTAGAATGATGCAAAAATTCTTTAAATTGTTTCAACTTATTAATTTACTCCGATTTTGTCATAATAAGTATTTTGTCATTCTAAGATTATTACAGCGACAGACTCTTTGATACTAAAACATCACTCTGTTCTGAAGACCATCACCTGAAATTTTGTAAATATGTACCTATGCGTAAACGGCACATGGCTGAATGTTATCCGAGCTCAGTTCCTGTTTACTCCTTTCAATAAATTCTTTAAGTAATGGTGTCGACCTTTCTTGTGGCCGGTTGGACAGGTTACGTTTTAGCGCCTAGTTTTCTCACTTTCGAGCTCCCGTTCACGGGATATAGCTGGTCTGGAAATCCGGAAGCTCAACGTATCCCTGCTCTCCGCGCAAGTAGTCCACCGGATGAACCACGGAATTGCTCGCTCTACTCTAAGTACAGGTGAATAAAAACTGGAAAGCCGAAATAAAGAAAGATTAAAAGCAAATGCCCTCGTATTAGCACGGTCTTTCTCTCTATGCTATCTACATGATAATTTTTATTGGTATAATTTTCACATTACGCTGAATTTCCTTCGTATTTGAGTTCATGAATTATTTTCTTCTCATTCAGCTTTCTAAATACGTCAACGCTCGCGACGCGTTCACCACAACTTATATGAAACGGTAGATTAAAGCAACGTTATCGTAACAGCATCTCCTTCGTGCAGCCAGCAAAATGAAATGGCTGGGAAGTGCCTCCATTTCCTCTCTTCCCCTCTTTTCGGCTCCTTTTACGCGCGCTCCGTGGCCGCCATACGCCCCCCTCTCTACTCCTAGGCGACAGGCGTTCCGTGACTTACCCCTCCGCTCGCAGGCGCCAATTCGAATGCTCTGTCAGCGAAAATGGGATGCGTACCAGCTCATCCCATCCATCAAACTATTCGTGTCAAATGCAACCCGCAACACTGGGGTAGCGTTGTTGAAACCTATACTGTTTATAACTCCAAAACGAAGCGTTGAAGGAACTTACAGCATGGAATTTTGAGGCCAAAGGCCTGAAAGAAACGTTTTTCATACCATAATCTACACGATTAAGATCCTAGATTACATTTTTGCTGGTTTGTTACTTCTCTTACATTTTTGAATAGACGCTTCTCGAGCCTACCCCACCTATTCAGAGATGTCCAGAATTTGTACGTTAAATTACACTAATTATTTGATATTCTATGCAATTGAATTGCACAGGTATTCCTCTATGTTCGGTAATAAAATTGAATTTGAATAGTTTGTATTGAACTGTTGTTACAGTACAAATAGTCCAGTTAGTACAATTACAATGAGATTTATAGATCATGTGACGGGGATAAAGAATCTTGGGGAAAATATACATAATATATATATTTTTACATATATTTATAATATGTAAGGAAGCTTAATGTAAGGAAGGATAGGGAAGAGGATGAGGTTTAACATGCCTTTGAATGAAAGAATAAAACCGAATTACCATACTTTTCGAATATTTTCGTAGTTTCATCATTATTAGTAATGTTTCTTAGAGTATGTTTCCTAATAATACTATGTCAAAAGAATGTTACCAGTGAACGGATGTTAAAATAATTTATACGGCAGTTATTAACAGTTCTTTGTTGTTGATATTTTTATAATGGTTGGTTTTAAAATGGTTTTATTCTGTGTTGGCATTGTTGTTTTCGTTTTTAGAGCTGTTGTATTTGGCTAGAGACAGAAAATCAAGGTACTGAATTGAATTATTACATTTCCTTCATAAGCATTCATAACTCGTCCGTGGATAATAAAACAGTCATCCAGTTCGCCACATAACTTCAATATACACAAGCCTTTGAAGTGCTCCATAAATGCTGTTGAGCTTATTCGCTAATAATACAAGCGGGAGCACAGCATTAAAAGCATATGTGAGCAGATGCGTTATTGCATTCTGTTTAACATGCTTCCATTAAGGACTGTCAATGCAACTAGTATTGATGCCACATGCGTATAACCACACAATTTGATTATCATGTAGGGATATTTTCCGTTGTTTCTCCGATCTTTTCGACATTCGCATTCAATTTCATTCTAATTAACAATGATACGTGTTAATGTTTATAGGAAAACCATCAATTACAGAAGTAGAAAGTACATTTCACTAAGGTGGTACGTTGATTCTGTTTCAGTTAATTCACTCCATAATTCTGCAAAAGAACGCGCTTCTTTTCTTTAGTTACTAACGAATTTCTTTATCGTTATGAAACCTTTACAATTTTGTCAAATAGACTTTTTACAAACTTCTATGAAATGCAAATAGAATTAGCTCATATTTAATTCTTTTGCTCTCAATTTTATGTTTTTATTGTTATTACTGTCCCCTTTACATACTATTTAATAAGGAAAGTAAATGAAATTCTACAGCTAAAAATGTCATTATGTTTTATAGTAAAAATACAGTTTTATGTGATCCTGATTCAAAAATGTACTTTTTGTTACATGACGTAGTTACGTTAATTTCTCATATACGTAGTGTTTCGTAAATTTGCAGGAAAAAGTTTCAACTTTTTGACAGAACTGTCTCATAATTTCTACACCTCCTTCACTTCTGAGTTTTAGACGTCACATGTGCATATACTATTGCATAATACATACTATTTATTTAACGAAATAAATGTGGCGTCGTGGTAGCGAAATGACTACACAGGCACGTGCTCTAGTTAGGATATTTATTTACTGAATATTATACAGTATGTACAGCTCTGGGGTTCCGTTCGCAGTCTACCTCCGCGCCTCCACGCACCTGCTCCCATCTCCTGGCTAGTGCATCCTCCACCCAGACGCTTTACCGCGCCGGTGTCCTGACACCCGGTGCTACGCACTCGCAGTGTCCAAGGAATGCACTACCGCCAACGGGCCGCAGTTGCGTCCGCACGCGAGGCGATCTCTTAACGAACTCCTCCTTCCGGCCGGCTAGCTTCTGGCGGTCATGTCCCCACCCCCACCCCTAGCTTCTTTGCACGTGTGGGTGGCTCTGAATCCACATGGCCAGCCAGCCTCCCCTGACCGCCGGCGGGGGGTCAGGCCCTCTGCCCGGCCGACTTGCGTCCCGGGGTGTTAATGGCTCCCTTTTCAGTTGACAAAAGCTACTAACAGCTTTTGTCCTAGCCGACCGGATGCACTTCCCCTCTGCTAAACTTTCTAAAGATGGTCGAACCTGGCCGCCATGTGGTGACGTTACAGAAATTATGTGATGTATACGAACGCATATAAATTTTCTACGATGTTTTAAGTAAACTAAATTCACACAACATATACACTTTATTCATATCTTTTCTTTTCCCCTGCAAATTTCAGAAAATCATGTCTCTTCGGACCTGATTACTAATACATCCAATTCATTAAAACACACTCCAGCAGTAACCTTTGTTATCAATAGAGACAAGACGTTCTCCAAACTGCCTTATTACAGTTGTTACAATTTTAAGACTTTTAACACATATCATGAAACAATGTTCTGGAATTTATTTGAAATATTTTTATTTTCCTATTCTCGTTTACTTTAGATCCCTAAGCCTATTTGAAGTATTTTGCCTTATTTTGTCTCCTTTTTTGTATTCGAATTTATTTTCGTTTTCAGAAACCGATCTCGATCAAGTTGGAAACCTATCTTCCAGATTAGACAACACGTTCGTACTTCGTGTTATGTCTTTCGCTGTGTATGGAGGCGCTATTTGTGGTTGGAAGTATTAAAATTGCGCTCTAGGTTTAGAAAGGGTTACGAGCAGCTGCCAGGAAGCGACATGATCCCAATCAATGTTCTTGTATTTCTTTCATTGATGCTGTGAGACTTTCTTCGAACAGTCCCGACCTAAACTTGAATGCGACCTTTGATCCATTCGGATATTATTTTGACTATTTAATGTTCAGTGCTCATTTGTAATATTTTCGCACTTATTTTAGCCAGAAGAATGCTCATTTAAGTACCTATTTTATTAAAAATAAATGACATTCTTGTGACATTAAAAATTCCGGGAGCGGTAGCTCATTACATCACCTATTGACACTGCAGCGCCTCTGACTGGAAGGGCCTAGGTTCGAGTACTGACGCCGGCGAGATTTTTGACACTAGCTTTTCAGCTAGGTCGAATTCAGTCGCTGTTTGGAGGAGAATTTTTGCGACTCTGATCGGTAGTTTTCCCTTGTTTCTACGATCAACACGAGGCGAATGTCGGAGCAGGACTCTAACAAACGGGCCACACGCAATCTTTCCTTCCTCTTTTTTGTCCTATCCTCTCCCCCTTACACACACACTTACACTAACATGCACTACACTACCATATATTCCGGGAGGCCGGTCGGGAGCTTAGAGCTTGTCCCGGCTCAGGCGAAGCCATGCTGGTGGGAAAGTCCTGTTTAGGGAAAACCCTACTCGCCGGCGGTAGGTCGGTGCTGGATTTCGCCATCCAGGGGGAAGATCCACGCCATCTCACAAGGAAAAATCCTGCACTATACTAACGGGACTAATGACCTACGCAGTTGACGCGCCCAGAATCACTAACAACCAACCAACCTAAAAATAAATTCATTTTCCATGTACATTTTATTGCAAATAAATGCATTTTTCGATGCAGATTAAAAAAACTTAACGCCGTGTTCTCCGCCCACTTTATTGAGAACCGCCTGACCCTGCGAACTCTGGGACGAGCGCGCTCCCTGGCGGAGGTCGACCGCGCGGCGGCTGACCGAGCTAATGAAGTCGCCGTCCCGGCGTCGACGCTCCTCCGCCCCTGCCGCCCACGCGTGCGCCCGACAGCGCGCTAAATATAGCCGCCCGCCCGCCCGCCACGCGGCAATATATTCGGATTTGTGTTGCGGCACGCGCCGTGTTGACGAATGGGCTCCGCGTCGCATGTGGCGGGAGGCGGGGACACGGAGCCCGGCTCGCGTCAAAGTATTAGGGCGAGCCATAGCAAGGAATAGTTGCTGCCAGGGGGAAAATTTACGCATTTGGAATAATAATAATAATAATAATAATAATAATAATAATAATAAAATTTTCGATATTATTATCGATTGTTAGCGGAGCTCTGAGATTTGTTCCGCAAAATGTATGTGACAAACTACAAACTTCTAGATTGTTTTTCTCCCTTCCAATTTTAAGTGATGCATTACAAAACGCATTAAGTATTTAAAATAAATAGTTTGTATTTATTCCGTATTACAAGTCATAGTCCATCTAATCAGATGTAAATACATCCCAAAAAGTATTTTATTGCAAAGTTATTGAGCTAAAATATTGTGATATTTACAAATCATCCTTAGTCCTTTTTGCGAAGATATCAAAAATTGCTCTTAAACACATATCCTAACTTACTGCGTTTTAGAATCCACTTTATTTTCAATCTGTCACGTATGAGAATGCCATGGATGAATGCCATTTAATGATCACTCCTTTTTAATTCAAGCAAAAACTCAAGGAGGAACATACTTTCTGGTAGCAAATTTTTCTAATTTCCTTGGTGTGGTCTGGCATTCACTTCTTGCTTCATTCTCTGGCCAGCTGCCATCTATCGTCGCCCAAAGTACTTTTTTTTACACTTTCTCAACTTTTTGCCTTCTTAATACTACAATCTAAATATTACTTCAATGATATTAAAGAGAAAAACCTCGTCCTAAATAGAAGTTTTCATTGGACAATCCGTAATTGTTTTTAAGAAAATGGCGATTAGGCATTATTATAAATGTGAAATTTGAAGCTATTTTTCACACGAATCTATTGCATTTTCGAAAACCTTTATTTGAAATAATTTGAACCACTTCCCCTCAAAATTGTAATAATGCATACAAATCGATGGAAATGTCTATATTAACGGAGGGAGAGGTATTTCAAAACAATTACAATTGTGTAATTTAAAAAAACCAAAGAATACACCTAAATGAACTCTATGTCATATTAAACACAGTCAATTAGCACAGTCAATTGGAAAAAATTGATGAAAAATTCGGAGCCACTTTTGAAAAAATGACGTTTGCGCGATTCTGAAAATGCGGAATTTTCAACTCATTTTCACAGAAACCTGTTGAGTTTTCGAGAAACTTTATTCAACATTATTTAAATCACATGTACCTATAAGTACAATAACGTGAAGGAAATTGCCTTAAAAGTACGTATTACCAATGTGAAAGACAAGTAAAAAAAATACATTTTTGTAATTTTTGAAAAAACAAAAGAATAGAGCAAAATGGCGTGTATGTCATTGTATAGAGTGCCTTTGGAACTAATCCTACCAAAAATTTAAAGGAAAAAAAGCTCCCAACGTTTCTGAACAATGTGTGCTTTTGTGTGTGGCTGCGTTGAAAAATATTGTTATTGCGAATCTCCAATTATTTTCCCACCTTACTTTAGAGGCGTGTTTAATTTACTGGAGTTTCTGATAAAATACCTAGAGATAATTTATTTTTATCCGAAAATTTAATTTCCAAAATATAAATTTTCCTCTTTGATTGATTGATTTTTTCGTGTTTCCGGGCACGTCAACTGCTTTGGTCATTAGTCCCGTTAGTGTAGTGCATGTTTTTCTCGGGAGATGGCGGTGATCTTCCTCCGCTGGATGGCGAGATCCGGCGCCGACTTACCGTCAGCTAGTGGGGTTTCCCCCCTAACCAGGATTCTCCACCAGCGGGGCACCGCCCAGCCTCTAAGCTCCCGACCGGTCTCCCGGAACATGTGGTAGTGTACTGCATGTTAGTGTAACTGTGTGTGTGTAAGGGGAGAGGATAGGACAAGGAAGAGAAAGGACAGATCGCGCGCGGTCCGTGGCCCGTTTGGTAGGGTACTGCTCCGGCATTCGCCTGGTGTTGACCGGAGAAACCGTGGAAAAAAACCGATCAGAGCAGCCGGCCGCTAGAATTCTCCTCCAGACAGCGACTGAATTCGATCTAGCTGAAAAGCTAGAGTCGAAAATCCTGCCGCCGTCAGAACTCGAACCTAGGACCTCCCGGTCAGAAATTTTCCTCTTCTATGAGGTTAGATCTCTTTTGTACTTTTGAACGTCTAGAAGTGTACTAGCTCTGTGAGAAAAGTCCCCGCCTTCATGATAGTATATATAAACGACTTTATTATAAAAACTGCGCCCTTAGTTGGGCGGAAGGACGAATATATAGCAATATCTCAGTTTTTTCCAAAACGTGGCATAGCAACTTCAAATAGTCAGCTTAAAATGGCCGGTTGACAAACAAGACTCTAAGCCAAGTAGTCAGCTTATGGTAGACTGGAGTTCCAATAAAATTGGCCTACGCGGTTTATGCCATATCATTGCTTCATGCTCAGAACAGGCAAGTATAGATCGTACAAATGTCCATCTACCTCCAAAGTACCTCCGTACAGTAGTAATCCACCTCCAGACGTACAGTACCGGTAGTAATCTGCCTCCAAACAGCACTCCCCGCTTGATTAAGAATATATCAAATGAACAATATGAAACTAAGTTTCAGATTTTAAGAACTAGTAAACACAACCTACTTTCGTAACCTCCTGAAATATTTGAAAGATTTCTATGCGAGAATTCCTTGTCATGTAAATCTTTCCATGGTTTAGATGTAATGTGATATCACACAGATTCTTCATGTATCTTCAGAATATTTCTTTTTAACTAAGAAACATGTAAATGCGACTTAAACGTTAGTTTACAATGCAGTTATAATATCATAACATCTGATTGGTCAAGGAAGGAATACTTCAAATTAAGGTAGTTGTTATTTGTTGTAGCGGGTATACTCGAAATAGCGCCCCTTCTGAGTAGCGCCCATAGCCCGTGCCATGTCGGCCATAGTGTAGATACTCCTCTGATAACAAGACTGTAATCAGTATTAATATTGACATAAATACTTTGATTTTTACTTTCTCGTATATGTATGTATATACGGAGTAATATACGTAGTATAGAAAAGTTATGTCATGCTGCCCGAAAAAACCGCGGATTTTCGGCACAAAAAATTCAATGCCGGGCCCTGATAACGAAAAAGTGAATAAATCCAGATGCTAAATTTAGAAAAAAATCCTCTAACACGTGGTGTAGCCAGAACCACTGGTTTGTAGGACATTGATGCCAAAAAACAATTGAAAGCAAAACGTCAAACCTAGCGCCAAAACCTGCGTAGGATATTTTCCAAATTGAAGAAGCCCCTATCGGTTTTGCGTGAGCTGAAGGTCTGCGATTTTGAAAAAAATCATTAATTTTTGAGGGGACTTTATATGTAGCCCTAGGAACATTTTCAAAGTTTTCTGAAAAATGGCTCCTATTTTTTTCTTTAAATTTCTTGTAACAATAGAGTATACTACACTTATAACGGTGGCATAGGTCCGATTCTCAGGATTAACTCTGAATTTTCGAAAATTGGAAAAGTATGCATTTTTCGGCAACTTGTTACAACTACAATACTGAAGATGGAGGTTGTTCCTTCAAATGAAATTTGTTATTCATAAATAGTTCTTTCATTAAAGTCATGTAGATTTTTTTAACATTTTAGTGCAATAGTGCGTGCAATATTTACAATTTTATACTTTTGTTTTTAAATTACAAAAATGTAATTTTTTGGACTTGTTCATTATGAATAGAGGAATACAGAAAAGCATAACTCGCGGTTAATATTATGCATCTGTCAGTATATTTAATAATCTCTAAATCCGTTAAATAATATACTCTGAAAACAGATTCGTTAAATTTCACATATTCGTTTAGGATAAATGCTAGTCACCAGTTGGAATAGCGAATCCAATTGGCCGTGGACACGATTGATAATGTTAATAGCGAAATTGGTTCTAGCAACACAATTACCGTTATATGTTTACATAGAGAATCAGTTAATTAATTCATTTTCCCTTGGGAAACACACCAATATCAATCTCATATTCTCTATAAGATATTCCGTACCAAAGATTTGATTTTTGGTGAGCGTTTACTGGTTTGTGCTTGTCGGTCCTCGTGACAGCAAGAGAGGTACTCTCTGAATTTAAAGGTAAAGAAGGCGAACATGTAACAAAATAAGACAAAAACACAACGCACAAACATTACAGGTAAATTAGTGAAATATCTTTTCATTCGACGATTAGTCGAATATATTTTCTCTATGACACATCGCCCCAAATCTAATCATTATCCTTCAAGGCAGGGCCCCCAACCTACGATCCGCCTAGCAATTTAGAAAGATCCATCAAACAAACCTAAAGTTTTGGATACTCTACACATATAAATTCCTGTTGCAATATTTAAAAATTACTTTACTGATTTTTGTTGGTAAATTTTCAGATAGCCCACACGTTCTTCATACTTAATCGATTTCCACCCACGCAAGAAAGGTTAGAAACTCTTGCCTTAGGGGCTTCAGGGTATTTTCGCACCCAGGCAGCTGAGAAGGGAGATTTAGGAATGGAGCAGAACGCCTGCTTCTGGGTCGGCTGCTGTTGCTACTAACGAAGACGAACACTGATTGTGTTCAAGGAGGGCGGTGCGGATCTAACAGTTTGCACTTCAGCCTAACCACTATTGCTGAGCGGGTTGCTCCGAGTGGGAAACCTAGTGCAGGGGGAAGAGACGGAGATATAGAGAGCGGCGGAAAGGGACAATGCATGCTGGAAAGCGGGTGACAGTTTACTAGAAGTGAGTAGACGTGAGAGGGTAGTCGTGAGAGGGTAGTCGTGAGAGGGTAGTCGTGAGAGGGTAGTCGTGAGAGGGTAGTCGTGAGAGGGTAGTCGTGAGAGGGTAGTCGTGAGAGGGTAGTCGTGAGAGGGTAGTCGTGAGAGGGTAGTCGTGGAGGGTAGTCGTTCGAGGGTAGTCGTTCGAGGGTAGTCGTTCGAGGGTAGTCGTTCGAGGGTAGTCGTTCGAGGGTAGTCGTTCGAGGGTAGTCGTGAGAGGGTAGTCGTGAGAGGGTAGTCGTGAGAGGGTAGTCGTGAGAGGGTAGTCGTGAGAGGGTAGTCGTGAGAGGGTAGTCGTGAGAGGGTAGTCGTTCGAGGGTAGTCGTTCGACCAAACCCTCGACGAACAATTACGTCCAGATTTCCATGCAATTCTTCTTACATCCAAGTATATTCTTATCAGATTAATTTTGTTTCAGAGTCAAACTAATTGTGCTACAGAATAGCACAGAATTTTCTCCTATTAGTTTCACCACTTGCCACATACTCTTTTCACCTGCCATCTATCGTCGCCCAAAATACTTTTTTTTTTTCTCAATTTTTTGGTTTTCTAATAGTAGAATAATAGTCGAATATTACTATAATAATATTCAAAAGAAGTGAAATCGTGTCCTAAACAGCAATTTATATTGAAATATTTAAAGTCGCTTTTAAGAAAATTGCGATTAAGCGTTACTGTAATTGGAAATTAAATTTTAATTTTTGTTTTCGAAAAAATTATTTGAAGTGGTTTCACTAAATGCAATAAATGTAGCGGAAAAGCAATTTATATTGAAATATTTAAAGTCGCTTTTAAGATTTATTGAGTTTTCAAAAATATTACATTTATGTAATCTGTGTGTCTGTAATCGGTCCGTCTGTCCGTCCGTCTGTGAACACTACTAGCTCCTAAACCATGCGTACGATCTTTTCCAGATTTAAGAAACCACTGTCGATCTGGCTCTAGTGGAAGATTTCAAATTTTGAAAAACATTCTTTAACATTTGGGGGTACTTTGCATGAAATCCCCATGATATTTTCAAAATTTTCCTTAAAACGGCTCCAAATTTTTTCTTTAAATTTATTGTACGAATATAGTAAAATACACTTATAAAGGTGGTATAGGTTCATTCGAACTCTGAATATTTGAAAACTGCAAAAGTTAAAATTTTTCGGCGTCTTCCTACAACAAAAAATTAATGATAGAGATTTTTCCTACAAATGAAATTTGTTATCCATAAAATAGTTCTTTCATTGTCATATAGATTTTGAGATATTTTATTATGAGTTTATATTTATATTTATATATATTATATTTATGAGTACATATGAGTTAATTAATGTCAGATAAAGTTTTCGAAAACTCAACAGTTTTCTTGCAAAATGTGCTGCATATTCTGCATTTTTAAATACGCTCAAACGCGATTTTCTCAAAATGGCTCCATATTTATTCTTCAATGTATTCCAATGGATGGAGCTATTTGCCCTGTTTAATATGACATAAAGTATATATTGGTGAATTCTTTTGTTTTTCAAAAATTACACAAATGTAACTTTTTAAAATGTAAAGTACCCCAAATTTTAAAGAATGTTTTTCAAAATTTCAAAGTTTCAACTAGAGCCAGATGGACAAGGGTTTCTTCAATTTTGAAAATCCTCCGCATGGTTTAGGCGCTAGTAGTGTTCACAGACGGAGGGACGATGGACAGACGGCCGGACGTTTTACTACCAATTGTTTTTGGGCATCAGGACCCACAAAGAGGATTGTGACTACATCACGTGTAAAGGATTTTTCCCTAATTTATTAACTGGATTTATCCATTTTCTCGTTGTCAGGGCCCAGCAATGAGTTTTTCGTGCAGCAATAAATAACTTTATTCTACTCCGCGCAATAAATATATTACTCAGTATAGACGTACGTATACGACAAATTGAAAATAACGTCTTTCCAACCTTTAACGGAAGAGGATTGTAAAACCTCTGTGCTTAGGATCCTTCAATGAACATACAGAAAAAGTTGATTAGACGTGTAGGGCCTTACCTAACCCATGAATCGGCAATGTCAGAGTTGTGTACAGGCTTTTAGGTGGCGATCGGCTACAAGGAAGGAGAGAGTAGATCGTCGGTTACTGTACCACATCCGGTGCAGCGTCTGTACGACCATCCACCTCGCTCACGCTGCACAGTGGGTTGTCATTACATCTATGGTGCCAACTGCGACACAAAACTCCCCGCTGATTTCAATGGTTTATATTGAAATTCAATTTATAAAGACTATATTAGGGAATGGAGAAGCTGGATATGTGTTGTATTCTTATTTGATACGTATATTGAAGGATTCGTCGGTTTACGCCAGCATAATAATTAATTTATATTGAATAATTCGAGTTGAAAATCTCAAAAGGGAAAAAAGGTTCTTAAGATATGCCTCAAGTTGAATATTTTCCAGTGATTTCAAACTAATAAGTCAACTTCAATAGCATTTATTAAGGAGAGAAGGACCGAAAAATCGGAAAAAATTGATTTTTCACAATTTACGACATTTTATTCTCTGTCTTTTCCTGAAAATGCTGATATTTCAATGGTTGTTGCATGTTTTAGATAGATAGATTAATTAAAGTTCACTTTGAGCTAATGCTCGTGGCAAACATTATTACAACTAGATATACGACAATTAAAAAACTATTACGAATATTTACAAATATAATTACAATTAGAATTAGAGATTAATATCCTAGTTATAATTAATTTTGAGTTATCTATATGTGATATATGCTTACATCAGTTCTTTGCTTTCTACATCGTATTTTCCAGGGATGGTCTCCTCTACTTTTATAATCAGGTTTCTGTAATCTTTTACTGATGTCTGCCCATGCTGAGTCCCTTTGTATGTCTTGTACATTACGCATAAACGCGCCGTTCCGTCTCTTAGATAAGGGTTCCATTCATCTCGTCCATCAACTTCATGTTGCTATGTTACTATGTTTTAGTCCTAAAACAGTATTTAATGAAACTATGCAGTAGTCTGGACTTTAAAAGAGTGGGCGTAACCCTTGGAGAATGGGAAAATATTATTTATTAGATATTTGCAAAGTTTGAAATTCATGGCTGCACTTTTAGTTTATATCTAGAATATAGCGCCTCTGGCTGCCTGTCTCTCTCCATCTGTCTCTGTCTGAATCCTCTGTCTTCATCACTCTCTGTCTGTTCTAGTCCGTTTCTCTGACCGTCTGTCTTTATCTGTCTGCCTCTGTGTCTCTGCCTGACTCTCTGTGCTTCTGTCTGCATCTGTGTGTGTCTTTATGTGTGCCTCCTGCCTGACTGTCTCAGCCTTTCTGTCCCTCTTTGTATCTCTCCGTCTCACTGCCTGCGTCTGTCTGTATCTCTCTTTGTCACTGAATGTCTCTCTGTGTCTCTGATTATCTCGGTCTCCGTCCTTGTCTCTGTCTGTCACAGTATGTCTCTCTCTCTCTCTCTCTCTCTCTCTCTCTCTCTCTCTCTCTCTCTCTCTCTCTGTATCTGTCTCTGGCTTTTTGTCTCTGAATGTCTCTCTCTATCTTCCGTCTCTGTCCCAGTTTCGGTCTGTCCCAGTTTCTGTCCTCTATCTCTCCCAGTCTGTCTATCTTTATCTCTCTCTGTCTCCTTTTGTCTTTGTTTCTGCCTGTATGTCGCTGTTTCTGTCTGTCCCTGTCGTCTCTGTCTGTCTCTGTCATCTCTGTCTCTCTCTTCTGTCTCTCTCTGTCTGTCTGTCTGCTCTCTGTCTGTCTGTCTCTGTCTGTCTGTCTGTCTCTGTCTGTCTGTCTCTGTCTGTCTGTCTGTCTGTCTCTGCTGTCTGTCCTGTCTGTCTTCCTGTCTGTCTGTCTCTGTCTGTCTGTCTGTCTGTCTATCTGTCTGTCTCTCTGTCCTGTCTATCTGTCTGTCTCTGTCTGTCTCTGTCTGTCTCTCGCTCTGTCTCTGTCTGTCTCTGTCTGTCTCTGTCTCCTGCTCTGTCTCTGCTCTGTCTCTATCCTGTCTTCTCTGTCTGTCTCCTGTCTGTCTCTGTCTGTCTCTGTCTGTCTCTGTCTGCCTCTGTCTGTCTGTCTGTCTGTCTCTGTCTGTCTGTCTCTGCTCTGTCTCTGTCTGTTCTGTCTGTCTCCTGTCTGTCTCTGTCTGTCTCTGTCTGTCTCTGTCTGTCTCTGTCTGTCTCTGTCTGTCTGTCTCTGTCTGTCTGTCTGTCTCTCTCTCTCTCTCTCTCTCTCTCCTCTCTCTCGCTGGTGCGCGCGCCTCTGCCCTGTCCTCCTTGTCCTCGCCCTGCGGCTCCGGAAGGTCCAGCAACAATGAAGCCAAGGTGGAGCTTCATTTGAAAAACAATTACGCGCAAACTTAAGCTACAACATCGTTTAAGTTACAACAAAATTAACAGTATAATAACCTTCTGCGTAAAAGAACACGTAGTTTGCCATCTTTCATGGCGATCGGTCACACAGTGTCATCGTTCACTGTCTGGTGCATACCAACATCCATTTTAAATACATAGACTTAATCATCGACAAGGAGAAATTTCCGACTGCAACTTCTGACACAACATTTCTTATACACATCATTCATACAATAACAAGATTAATATTGTTGCAAATTTGTATAATTAGGTCACACATTTGTCATCTTCTCACTATCACTTCACGAGCTGCAAGAAATTTAATTTTCAAGTTATACAAATCATCGATTATAATTAATGGCGTTTCCTTGTGCAGTGTTCTTTATGCCATCGATTACATAAAAAAATACCTGGTCTCAAGTTGTTTATCTCAGACCGTATTTGCCTTCCGCCCAGTGCGTGGTGCGTCCGTCTGCTCATGTGATTGCTCATCGGTCCGGATGCGATGGAAACGCAGAAGGAAAGAAACACGAAATATAGTCCGCCCGCAAGTGATGGGAGAGGCTACATGCCACTCCGCAAACATTTAGAGTGCAAACAAGCCGAAATGAGTTCGTTCATTGTCGTTTTCAAAAGAACTGAGAAGCGTTGAGCGTGAAATTTAGCTATGTTGCTACCATCAAAACGCCATAGAATCAGGACAAGACACTTCACTTTCGAAAATGAATTTCATAACGCAATGATAATGTTCTTATAACGTCTTATTGATTCAAGTATTCAATACAAAATACATACGTGCAAAACGATTGTGTGCACACACTCGCACATGTTATTATACTCAGAAAACGCAAAGTTATTCATTGACACTAATGTCGAAAATATGACATCGACAAAAAATATTTATACAAGACATGACGTTGATGTACGTTTGACTATATTTTTAAGTTTCAACTGTGTATTAATATTTCTTTAAAACATCATCTCGCATTCTCCCTTCGCAAAGCCGCAGAGATAACGCAGAGAAAACTGATATTAACTGCAATACTTGCGTGCATGCTCTCATCGCGCCCGTCTGGATTATCGCTGCTATTCTCCAGAGACTGCGCAATACCCTGGCAACCGTCCGATTTATATGTGTAGAATTTGCGTTATCTGTTTTTTTACTGATATATTCGATAATTCAATGTGTTTTTAACATAAACCTAGGTGAAGACCGTAAATAAATCCTATCCACTGATACATATTTCATCGCTGTAGACTTCTAGAAAAAGGGTTGTCAACGAAAATAATGTGTAATAAATAAATATAGTTACCGCTTCCCATGCAATACAATGTTTCATTTTATTTTCATGTTTGCAGCAAAACTAATTCCACCTGCCATTCAATAAATATATCTGTTGGAGCGTATTAAAAAAAAGTGGGGATATTTTTTTTGTGAAAATTTTCAGAACAGTTATCCGCCAGTTATTTGAGCGCAAGTATTGGCAGATACACTTCATGTGATTTCAAAACACAATCTCATTTTTTATTTAAACTTTATGAAACAGATATCTTAAAAATGGATTATTTTGCGTATTCCAACCACTTTCGAGATTTTTATTTGATCGCTCAGTTTCGTGTCGTCGGCAATGAACAGTAAATTTGACAGCAACGCAACAATCGGAGATTTCTGAAGCTTCAACTAGAGTCAGATGGACAAGGGTTTCTTCAATTTGTAGAAACTCCTACGCATGGTTTATGCGCTAGTAGTGTTGTTAGACGAACGAACAACGGACAGGTTTTGAGATTTTGAAAAATATTCTTTAAATTTTGGGGGTACCTCACACAAAAAAAGACATTTGTGTAATTTTGGAAAAATTAAAAGAATTCACCAAAATAAACTTGTGTCATATTAAGCAGTGCTATTAGCTCTATTAATTGAAAATCTTTAAAGAACAAGCTTTTCAGCTAGGTCAGAATTCAGTCGCTGCCTGGAGGAGAATTCTAGCGGCCGGCTGCTCTCATCGGTAGTTTTCCGTGGTTTCTTCGATCAACACCAGGCGAATGCCGGAGCAGTACCCTACCAAACGGACCGCCCGCGATCTGTCTTTCCTCTTCCTTGTCCTATCCTCTCCCCTTACACACACACAAACACACTTACACTAACATGCACCACACTACCACATATTCCGGGAGACCGGTCGGGAGCTTAGAGCTTGTCCCGGCTGGGCGGTGCCCGCTGGTGGGAGAGTCCTGGTTAGGGAGAAACCCCACTAGCTGTCGGTAGGTCGGCGCCGGATCTCGCCATCCTGCGGGAGAAAACCACCGCCGCCTCCCGAGAAAAAAACATGCACTACACTAACGGGACTAATGACCAAAGCCGTTGACGTACCCGGAAACACGAAAAAAATAATCAATCAATCATTCAGCACATTTTCCAAAGATCGGGGATTTCGGAGCAATGAAGGAGTGATGTCCTTGTCGCTCTGCGCCTAAATCACGCGCGCGGCGAGGCCCTCGCGTCAAAAGGGTCTCATTGGCAGGCGCGGCGCCGCGCGATGGCGTCGCCCCGACACGCGAGTGCGACGAGCGGCGCTTGCGGGCGGCGAAAAACGCCCAGCGCGCGCTTCTGCTGCGCGCTGCTGATACGTGAATGATTAATGGTGAATGTTTTGAAATTCTGCGCGAAGCGAATTAAGGTTCGCGCTCGTCAAGCTTGTCGATGAACTCCAATGAAGCTAATGACTTCACCCGTCCGTCTTCCGCTCGGTCGCACTTTTCTGATGCAAGCGAATCGACCACTTCGCCTGACACCTTTACGTGGCGGGCGATACTCTTTTTAGGATTCTTCCTGTATCGGGGACGTGGTGATGCGCACATTTATTACGATGTTTCCAAGCGTGAAAACGTTTGACGATGGCAAACATGTCTGTTAATGAACTAATTTCTTTAGTAAATGAACGAAAGTAATTTGTATGAGTTGTGCAACATTCGGACATTATTTCTTACATTTGATGCGTAATGTCAGTTACAAAAAGATAATTGTGTATAAAATGTTCAAACTCAATTTCATACTTTTATTTTACAATTTAATTGACATCATGAAAGAGTGTTTTATCATTAAAGTTGTGCAACATTCGGACATTATTTCTTACATATATATATATATATATATATATATATATATTTTTAGTAAAGCATGTATTATCTAATATGAAACAGTCGGAAGGAACACAAATAATATATCCCAATTATTGGTTTTCAATGATAACACTTCCTAAAGCTTTTTTAAAATTTATTGTCTGTCTTTTAATCTTCGTAAAAAGTTTTTAGGGAATTGAGTTGTACATAAGTCAATCAATACACAACAGTCAATACACAGATTCAAGACAACCTTTAATTTATCTTATTTTCAGAATCCCGATAAGTTGGCAATGTCTTGTCTATCAGAAAGCTAAATGTTCCTGTGAGAAGTTATTTCATTTAGTTGTATATGATCGTCAATCTTTTGAAATAACAGCATTTTCTCTCACTAATTAATATTAAATTCACGAACTTCGTTTAGAACGAAAAAATTGTGTATAGTGCCAGTGACTGTAAACTAAAAAGAATGTAGTGTAAAAATTCTAAACGAGCTATGTGCCAAACGCAATGATTTTAGTATTCAAGAAAAACTGAATAGCCTTAAGGTCTTTTCATCTTGCAAGTCAAGAAAATAAACTTATGGATACCTTTCATCTGTGCTTTTTTTGGTGCGATTTCTTTCAGTTCCTTAGTTGTCATAAGCCACAAAAATCATACAATAGGCCATATTCCGAATGCCCCCTGTTATATTGTAAAGCGACATGAAAGGAAGCAATGCTAAGGGGGCACATCTTTTTGAATACGTGAGACTTACATTTCCCAGATAAAACACAAGTAAAAGCCACTCCAATATTAGTGAACTGGACAAAACAACAAATCTTTCACATAGCTCCGTTATCACTGACACATCGGGGGTAACGGCAATGTTAATTGTTGACGAGCAGAGGAACCATGAAAATGCGATTTGATCGTCTGGATGTCTCTCTGCAATGCATTGATTTTTCGAACATTCGTTTGCTAGGCAAAAGTAATTTTTGACAAAAATTGCTCGTAGCTCCTTTAGAATTTACAAGTAACAAATATTTATAGAAACAGAATTCAAATTGCTTTTGTTGATTGTGTTAGGGTTGAATTAGTGTGAACTAGTTGCTTTGATACAAAGTAAATTGCATATTTATACAATACTAGCAGAACGCGGCAGACGTCGCTCTGCTCTCTCTGTCTCTCTTTCTCTATCTCTCTCTCTCTTTCTCTCTCACGCCTATTCGTGGATGGAATGTTCGAATAAAACCGGCAACTTAGAACAGAAAATTTGAAATGCTAGAGATCTAAAATATTTTCTATTACAGCTAACCATTGTGAGGAAATTTAGTGATACTGAATGTTCAACAGAACTATGGTCGCTCATTTGTGTATGGTTTTAATACCAGTTTCTATTTTCAGCCTCTGTCAGAAACAACTTACAATGAATAAAGAGAAAAAATTATGAATTAATTGTCTATAACAAGTGAAATGAAATACAATACATTATATTTCATTAAGTTTGCATGAAAATGGATTTGCGTGGAATAAGATTCAATCATTACATCAGAACGATTACGTTACTATAAAACTATAGTTTTAAGCAAGTGCATAAAACAGAAAATTTTTGTTTTGTAAACATCTGTGCTGCACTCAATTTTCGTAGAACATGAGACACCGTACACATGTTTTCTTTGGTTGTATGTTTCTGTATGAATTGGAGAAGAAAAGGAAATAACATTTGCCTTACTACCCAAGACCCTATTTCGCATTTGCGTCACTGTGGTTTCTAGTATATCATTTTAACTGAACCACGATAGATGGGGTAGAATACATTATGTAAAACTTTTTTCAACATACCCTTTTGCGACTCCCTTTTTCAACATCCCTTTTTTTGCATAGTGAAACCTAATTAAGAAAATTGCTTGAACTTGACAAATCGTGCAAAAAAAAAATTGAAATGCTTACAAAGCAAGTTCCCAAAAATCTGAAGTATTTACTGAATAATAACTATCACTTGTAGAGAAGGAACGGCACTTCATCGTGCCCATAATCTTAAAAATACTTAGAAAAATGTGAGATGAGGCTAAAAGCTAGCATAGTGACATCTCGAGGGCACTCTCATGCACAAGTCTTGAGAATAGTGACATCTAGAGGGATCAGATTGTTCGAGTGCTAGCACCATAAAGAACGTTTGCGGCAGTAATTACTAAACATCAAGAAAAATCACATCACAGAATGGCACAACACAGTAACGTCGTTTTTGCGCTGATTTAGGCGACACAAACTTTGATATCGGTAAGAAACAGCTGCGTCAGTGTAGGCGCGAGTTCGTCACTCTCAATAATGCAACACCTCTGACTTGATGGTCACAGTTCACTAGAAGGGTGGCGTCAAACAGCTGACATTTTAACAAATTTTAACCACTTTCCCTCTGGCAGTTTGATGCGAAATTACAACAATGTCGACATTCCACTAAATCGTGACTTCTTGGAGTTGACTGCTGCACTTTTTCCGACACAATTTTGTGGTTACATCAGCGTTCTGGAAAGACAAAATTAATTTATGTCTGTAATATGTTTATTATAATATATTATATGGACGAAAGAAGTGTTGTGTGTGTTAGCGTTATTTTAAAAAATTGTTGCGACATCGTCGACGCAACGTGTCTCTTTTACCATTGTTGGGCATTGGGCACTTTGCCTGGTGTATGTATGTATGAACCTGCGTGGTCTTCCTCCCCATTCAATGCCTGGGTTGTGCCGCCCTGCCAGTTCAGAGCTCCTATACTGCGGTTTTCACTCTGAGTTGCGTTTGAAGTAAATCAACTGTTACGGTGCCGAGACGGTACTGAATAACTATACTGCGGTTTGACTGGGCTGCTCCCGACTTTTGATCAGCTGTTACGGTGTCATCCAATCGGAAGGCTGAACGCCACTATTATGACGTCACTGTAGTGACGTGTAAGGTTCCGATTGAACGACACCGTAACAGCTGATCAAATGTCGGGAGCAGCAAAGTCAAACCGCAGTATAGCTATCCAGCTAGAACCGGAGTCAAACAATGCGCCACTCACGAGTGCCGGGAACAAGATCCCTACTTTTTACCCAGAGTATCGGGCCACTACCACGACGAAGCCGACAGCCCAAATGGGGGCCACCCCAAGTAAGGATCGAGCAGCTCGGAGCCCCCATCCCGTCTCCTCACTCACCTTTAGGCTAACAACGCGAGTATCGCCAGAACCTGAGCAACCTAATGATACGTATCAGTTTCCCGCCGGACTTTTCTAGGTGGGTCCCAGAGCATTCCGAAGAATCTCCTTCACCCAATCCTCCTCAAAGGCCGACGCGCCAGGGGCGCAACTGGGGGTTGCCGGGTAAGCCCGGCAACCAGGAAGTTAGCATCGCCTACTCACTGCCTCCACCTTCAAGCTAACGGCGTGAGTGCCGCCGCAAAACTCAGGGTTCGGGTTGTCATCTGCAACTCTGCACCAGAAATCACGGCTACCTACGTCACCGCGATTCCTCCCTGCGGGGAATCCTCCGTTACTAATTGGAAGTAATTAATTTACCTTAGTCAAATGTTGTCACGTCGTAGGCAGAGGGCAGTTCCTTCAGCCAGGGGCTCGTCGCTATTAGATCCCGGTGTTCCTAGCCGGTCACTCAACAAGCAACCCGCGAGTCTCGAATTCGCTTAACCTCCGTGACTTTGCGGAACGTAGTAAACCAATTCGGACAACGACGCTGGCTGTTGAATGAACGAGTACTGCACTAATACGGATGAAACTTTTGTGTTATCTTCGTGTAAAGTCTGAAGTGCTATAGACAAAGCAGTGAAATTTTTTGAAGTTGAGTCATTTCAGATGGAAAGAACACTCCACCCTCTTCTCCCCGATAAGATGAACAAATGCTCGTAATTTTGCTGAGAAACTCTTCCCTAATTCATAACTAGGAAGTGTATTTCTATAATTTTGCATATTTTTGTCCGTTGTTCCAGGGCATAGTTAAGTGAAATTTCTTGACATCTGGTTAGAATTGGCTGCTACATAGATTAATATGTTAATGCATATTTAGCCGATTTTTCCTGTTGGTGCATGTCCGTATAATTATAGGAGAATATTTTACATATTTCATTAAAACAGAGACTTATCTCTAAGACGTTTCATGTTTTCACAGAATCTATATATTTATGAGCTTTCATTGATTACAAAGAACTTGTCACAATTTGCGTTTATTCTTCTTTTCTATAGATAACATTCTTGTGCAAATGTAGGACATTTCTTAGTATCATATTTTTTACCAAACAAAAAAATAGAGAAGACATACAATGTACTTTACTACGGTGCACATAAATTATTTCTCCCGAGAAGTAAGATAGGTTATATTATGTTTGCACAAAAATATATATTTTATTCCAAGCATGCTTCTTCTGAATTTTATCAAGAAAGGTTTATAAAGGAATAAAATATTGTTAATTTTAATTGCATATTAAAGTGCATATTTCAGAATTTTTAGGTCATAAATGATTATTTTACAAAGCATATTTCATGATTTTTCGGGCATAAAAGTCTTATCCCTATTCGTAACAACTATTTGACAATTTATTTTCTTCTGAATGTTCAGATAGTTGTGCTTACAAAACGTCAAAGCGCTAAGTATTTTTTATAATTATTGCCACTACATCTATCTATTTTATTAGGATACAAACGTCGAAAACGTAAATTTGTGATTTGACGTAACTGGGTTGCGTATTACCACAGCCGTGTTTCACGTGCAGCCATGCGATCGCAACCGACCTCATCAGTCGGCCCTCCAAGTTACAGTGCGTTAGCTCTTTTACACCGCTTTGCAAAAACGCCGATAGCTGGTTTCTCATGGCGTGAGAGCGGTCTACCTCGGCAGCCAGCGCAGGTGGACTGTAGTGGTGAAGCTTCGACATAATTCACACAGTTATTTAATTAATTCGACAGCGAGTTGTCCCGCACGTATTGCAATATTAAATGACAGCTTCATTCCTCAATTGGTAGCAGGTAGTGTGGATTGGATTCGAGAGGATAATGTGTTTCTTTTCCGCACCTAGTGATTCATTTTGTATATTCAAAAATTAATTTCTTTTCTGAGAGTATATCTTTTGAGTTCCCTTCAGAGACAGTGCCCTACCGAGAGAGAAGGAGGTATCATTATGTGTAGTTAATCTGCACGATATCAGATGGATCGGTAGCGGTAACTCAGTGCATCAACTGATGTCACTGCAGCGCCTCTGACCGGGAGGTCCTAGGTTTGAGTCCTGACGGCGGCAGGATTTTCGACACTAGCTTTTCAGCTAGATCGAATTCAGTCGCAGTCTGGAGGAGAATTCTACCGGCCGGCTGCTCTGATCGATAGTTTTCCGTGGTTTCTCCGATCAACACCAGGCGAATGCCGGAGCAGTACCCTAACAAACGGGTCACGGGCCGCGCGCGATCTGTCCTTCCTCTTCCTTGTTCTATCCTCTCCCCTTACACATGCACCACACTATCACATATTTCGGGAGACCGGTCGGAAGCTTAGAGCTTGTCCTAGCTGGGGCGGTGCCCGCTGGTGGGAGTCCTGGTTTGGGGGAAACCCCACTAGCCGATGGTAGGTCGGCGCCGGATCTCGCCATCAAGCGGGGAAGGATCACCGCCATCTCCCGAGAAAAAAACATGCATTACACTAACGGGACTAATGACCGAAGCAGTTGATGCGCCCGAAAACACGATAAAATCGATCAATCAATCAAACCTAAATATTGGTCGCTATCTATCGGACGGCTGTGAGCGAAATTGTTCTTCTTATTTCATCAGTAAAACACCGAAATTTAGCACCCGAAATCGTAATATTCGCATATTACCAGAGTTCACTGTTTGAAACGTTTACATAGCACGCTTAAGGCTATCTACATATATTGCAGGTATCGTTGGTATTACAGATGGGCTTGACCCCTTCTCCCAGCTGAGTTTGGGCGAATAGAACCGACAGAATTAAACCATACATCTTCGATCAACAGCTGATGATTCACAAACGTCTCAATTACAGTTTTAATATGGTAAATGTATTTTTTGTTAAAGAGGCTACATGAAAGAACAAGCCGTAACTAGCCAATAATGATATATTTTTTATATTGTGACATACCGATATGTCACGTTAAAATAAACTAACATTTATTTGTAGACAATATGGTGGAACATGCATTACGAAATATCACGAGAGCTAGAGCTTAGCAACGACCGTGAATAAACAATGTAGTTTTTGTTTTTCTAAATGCATTAAGAGTTGTCTGGATGCCGAAAGTAGAAAATTTGGGATTGGGCGAAGAAGTTTAGACGATCAAAAGGTCAGCTACACCAAAATATAACGAACGTATGGATTGGCTGGGTGAGAGAAGGACGGTCAAATGTTATGAAAAAAAGGAAGGTAGTTTAATACGAAGTCTTCGAGGGGTGAATCATGCAGGAGGATTTCATTCTGACCGGCATCGCGCTTCTGAACTGATCGTAGGTTCGTGAGAGGAACGAGTATAATCCAGATAGTCAGAATTGGGTTATCAGTGAAATTTTAAGGACAGTGAATGATATTGCCGATATTTTCATGTGGAAGTAATATTGAGGTATAAATTGGAACTTTGTCGGAATGGTAATCGAGTTCGGGACTATGTCATAGAACGTAATCGGATTGATAATTTTGATAGTTTGAGACCAGCTTGGATAGGGCAGAAGAGGATTTCTTGGGACTTTGGACTACGGCAAGCTCGCAAGATATTTCGACTGAGAAGTCTACGAGGACATCAACGAAGAATCAGAAGAGGATTTCTTGGAACTTTGGACTACGGCAAGCTCGCAAGATATTTCGACTGAGAAGTCTACGAGGGACATCAACGAAGAATAGATAAGTTAACCGCGGTATAAAATTCTAAATTCAAAGATATCTTGATCAAAGCATAACATAAATTCACTAAATTGTTTGCTAAAAGGTAAAATAAACTTTGTTAAATTTTGTTCTTTAGAAAAGAAAGTGATCTTTCATTTAGTCAATCCAAACAGAAATGAACTAGGAATAGAATCATTCTATTTCAGATTCCCAGCTGCGCTGTATAGTCAGCGGATCCTATAATCCATTATAAAGGTAATAAGGATTATAATATATCGTGACCCATTGACCCAGCAAGCCGGACGCTAAGATCTTTGGCAGATATTAATGTAGAGAAAATTTTGTATATCTCAATATTATATGTTTTTTTCGCTTTCTCACTCATGCTCATTAGCTCATTTAGCTCACATTAACTCATTTCTAAGGTATCATTTTGAGCTTTTGTTGACACCTGTCAGAGAAAAATGCATTGTACTTGACTTTGATTCAAAAGTGATATTACGGGATGTCACTCAGTGTTGTTCATAAATTTGTGTCTGTCATTTTCATCCAAATATTTTATGTTCTTCATGACATTGCAATTTCCTGTTCTGTATTAAAATGAGAATAAAATAACACGAGAAGGTATAAATTTTGATCTCCTTTGTAGTTTATGAAAAACCTCCGCCTAAATACAAATGAGTATGAAACATATGATATATTAAAAATTTCAATTCGCCAATTTACTTGGAACAACGTTTGTATTCCAGTCTCGGTATTTATCTACATATTTATCACTGAAAGATTAAATACGTTTTATTTTTCCAATATTTCGTTTCAAAAATATAAAAACTCTAAGTATAATGTCCAATAGTTAAGTACATTTAGTACATCCTATTGCAAGAACATCAGTTTAAATAATTTGAAAAATGTGCTCTAATTTATAAGTTAAATGTACCTATGAGGTATAATGCAGTACATGTTTGGCAAAGATTGAATAGACAAAACATTACTTTTTTTCTAAAGCTAATTGAATATAGCAATTACTATGTATGGTACGTATTCTTTGTTTAATATTCGGTTTGATGTTTATATGAAGTTGCCAGCTCAGCTTAATCTATTAAACCTATATTACCAGTAGAAAAACCTGGAACGAAGTGTGAATCTCAAAGCAGAAGTCACTCTTCATAGAACCTCATAATTTATTTGCGTTGCTCCTCGCTGGACTTGTTCTGGCGATGTCGCCGCACAGCGGAGGAGTGCAAACTCTCTGTGATGAACAATTCGCCGCGCGAGCGCCTGTACAGACCTTCATTACACACCTCCGCTGCACCGCCCCCAATGGCGTTCTGGCCAAATAAAGGACTTGCGAGTTGTCATGCAGAGCGCTCGTTCGCACCCGGGGACAGCATAAAACTGGCCGCTCGAAAATTTCTGGTGCAATGTCGAGCGAAAATGTCAAAGGGATTTTCTTATCTCGCGTGCGGATGACAAAGCCCGTGCCGCCGGTGACACGTTCCACTCATGGCCACTCTTGGAACCGCAAAGCACTCGTATTCAGCGCCGCTCTGTCGCGTCATTTTGTTTTCACTCATGACGGCCGCCTCTTCAACGCGGACCCACGACGAGCCGTGAAGGGGCGTGGCCCAGAACGTTCTGTGGACGGTGGAATATGTCCGTTTCAGAGGAGTCGAATCCATAGACTCGCAAATGTTTGAGGCGTGCGTCGATAGTGCCGTTCTATTTTCCTTACACAATAAAATAAACGTAGCTGAGAGGAAAAAAAAGAACATACATTCAAAGGATAGTTGCGATGCGAAAGCGAGAATGTTGTCTTTCTAATATTTTTAGGCATCGTTTAGTTCTTTGGTTTGGCGGCCCAGTCCTCCATCTCAGTTCGCCCTCTTGCCTTCCTCTCCTCCTACGACTTGTTCGAATTGAATCACGTGTAGAGAAGAGTAGGATGATACATATTTGTTCAAAACTTGTTTTTCTCCATTGGATTTCCTCTTAATTCCCCCAAAAGCGATTGATTGCTTTTGAAAAGCGTCGCAAACAATCCGAAAAGTACGTGGACGCACCTGTACCGAAGACCGCGAACGTAAGCTGTTTGCAATTGTATCACGCAGGGTGGAAAAACGAAGCGATAACACCCGCCGTATCTGCGCAACAGTGACGAAGCTGACGTTTGAGCAGTCGATTGCATAAACAGGGGTTACTTGAGTCCAGCATACTTCATCTTCGTACTATTTACTACGAAGATATAAGGTCAACATTTTTTTAATGGAATCCTATGCTAAATTGTAGCTTTTCGTAATGGGACCAAAAAGACGATTTCAATTATGTGTACATTTCGAATTTTAGCGAATCGAATTTTAGGGATTGGTATGTTTTTGTAACGTAGTATTTTTCTACTGAAATGGCAATTTTCCATTCGACCTTGCCTGTTCTCGGTTGAGAAACTAAAGGAAAATGTCTCGTGGATGGTTTTGCCTGTTTTCCGAAAACGCTCAAAGGCCACGTACTACATGTAGATTACAGGGCGGAGGCCTGGAGTATAAATAGTATAAAAATGCGCCTCTGGGGTAATAATGGCGCACTTCTACCAGTTTCTTGATCATTCATTTCTTCTGGTTCTTATGATTAATAAGATAGTGCTCATTTATTTTTGTATCATTTACTTAAAATTTATTATAGAATATGTTGTCACAGTTTCAAAATAACAGAATAGTATTTGCGTGACAAAACAAGAACGTTCCGGAACCCTGAATGCAGCACATCAATGAAACACATCAATTTCTAAAAATCGATTCGCTTAAATACGAAAATATGCACATATTTGACATTGTCTTTTTAAGTCCATTGCGTTAAACTAAAATTTAACATAGGGTGCCATTTAAAAACCAAAGTTGACCTTATAACTTCGTAGTAAAAAATAGTACAAAGACGAAGTATGCTTTACTTTGACAGTAATTTTCGAATTACTGTCGTCGATTGCATAAACCTAGTTTATGCAATCGACTGTCCAAACGGCACCTTCGTATGTTGGACAGTTGAGGAGATACGAGAGGTGTTATCGCTTAGTTGTATCCCTGTATACTTCGGGAAATGACTGCTCAAGTTTGATGCTTTATGATTTATTACGTTATAAAGGCAAACTATTTAATCTACGTCTGAACCTGAAATAGAGCCGCTTTAGAGGAATCGAATGTAATCCTGTTCATTGGCGAAGGTCTGCGATGAGAGCACACAATTTTCTGCTCGCACAATTAAATGTAGAGCAGGAAAAAGGCTGCTCGGATTAATACGAGAATCTACAATAAAAGAACGAACAGAATCTTTCCAATTTATTCGGAAAATGAAGCGCCGAGTGGTGCTGGCAGCCGCTCTGCCCCCCTCCTCCCCCGATGACGTCGCTGGGATTGAAAACCGCGCGGAGTAGCGTGAGATTGTACACACACATTTGAGGATGTCACACGATCTTTTCGTTTAATCCCGAAAGTTTCAACCTCTCATTTTATAAATGTTCCGCAAAGCGATTGATGCCTCTTACTGTGCATTTGTGGTTCATCTTTCTCTGAAATCATTGAAGATATCATTTTTTTAAAGTACAAGTGTAATTCTTCTAAGGTACGTTCGGGTAAATTTTCAACCTAGTAAATCTCAATTAATTAAAATTGATGACAAATACTTGACGTGAACGTGTTATGTAAAGAAGAGCAACTGCTGTATAAACAGTGAAAAAATGCTATGGTGAGAAAGTTTGGGGCATCTTCATCAAACGCAATAAAAAAGAAAATAGAATCACTAACTGATTTTTTTCACGGAAAATAAAATCAATTTCATACACACATTATAGAACGAATTGAAAAATCTATCCACATAATCCTTTAAATACCTGCCTGTCAATATTATGGTATGGATTCAACTAGTCATCTCTTGGTCCACGATAGTTCAGATCGCGAGATAACATTTCCCAAACATGAAATTTATCATTAATACACCTGTCGCCGTTTCCTTGTACGGTATGACTGCCGGAAAAATGTTTTTTCTTCATTACTTCGATGTCACTGCAGCGTCTCTGATCGGGAGGTCCTAGGTTCGAGTCCTGACGGCGGCAGGATTTTCGACACTAGCTTTTCAGCTAGGTTGGATCCAGTCGCTGTCTGGAGGAGAATTCTAGCGGCCGGCTGCTCTGGTCGGTAGTTTTCCGTGGTTTCTCCGATCAACGCCAGGCGAATGCCGAGCAGTACCCTACCAAACGGGCCACAGACCGCGCGCGATCTGCCCTTCCCCTTCCTTGTCCTATCCTCTCCCCTTACACACTCACACTAACATGCACTACACTACCACGTATTCCGGGAGACCGGTCGGGAGCTTGTCCCGGCTGGGGGTGCCCCGCTGGCGGGTGAGTCCTGGTTAGGGAGAAACCCCACTAGCCGACGGTAGGTCGGCGCCGGATCTCGCCATCCAGCGGGGGAAGATCACTACCATATCCCGAGAACAAACATGCACTACACTTACAGGACAAATGACCGAAGCCGTTGACGCGCCCGGAAGCACAAAAAAACCAACCAACCAACCATCCATTACTTCGATTACAACGCTGGTATAGATTGAATATGAACATTTATCTCGCACTTGACAGAAGTTCTGCATGTGAAACATGGTGAAAAAGTTTTATACTTTTTTGTTTCGTAGAGATAGCCGCGAGAAAACCTCCATTTTCTATGATTGGCATTCTTTTTATTGCTTTGAAAATTAATTTTGTATATCCGATGCTGTAGCTGACGTATCAAAGGAGTATTGGGAAGCCGCGCTATGACTCCAAAGAAAGAAGGAAAGAGAGAACGAAAGCAAACAGGAGCTCGGCAATAAACGGAGCTCCGAGAAGCGCTGTGGGAGGCGGGCGCGCCGAGAGCCGTGTAGATGGCGTTGGCGTCGGCGATGGCAGTTGTTCGCGGCCCGCGGAGCAACCGTTACGGAGGAGAAGATGGCTGCTTCATTCCATTAAGAGGGGAAGTGTTTGCTAATGTAAACGGGCAGTACTTTTGCATTGAATCTGTTCGAAAGAGTATGTGACTCTAGAAACTAAGACATTGCAATGGCAACATCGACGTCTGCATTAAAACGATCCTCACCATGCTAACAACAGGAATCTAGTTGACGCCATCTTTTGAGACAGATGAATATGGTTGTGCTCCTTGCATTTTTGTGTTTTATCCATCTACTTTAGCGATTCGAGTGTATTTCGTTTGTTTAAGTGACTTTATTATTTGTTGCAGGTTTACTGGACGTAAATTTCTTAACTGGAAATAATATTTCGAGTGAATTTTTAAAGATTACATATATTGTAACCAACTTATAATAGTTTTTATAAAAAAAAAATTTTTTTATTTATATTTTATAAAGTGCTTTCCTCTTCAAAAAAAAAAAAGAAAACTAAACATTTCACGGAAAAACAATTCTTTGATAACATGAGAGATTAGAACATCATGTAAAAACAAAGGATTTTTTTTTAATTTCTAAGAATCATAACGTATTTCATATTCTACTTCCAAAAATACAAATCACTGTTACGAAAAGTCATAAGGCGGGTTGCAATTCTGAATCACGATCAGGATTTTTGAACTCAAATAACAAAACAAAATCAATGTGGAATATAGTAAAAAATTCATCTTGTTGTCGAGAATGTTGTTTTAAAAGATGACAGAGAAGTGAATGATCCGGCGGCAGTGACTAGTCGCTCCAACCAATATTTTTCGAAAATTGCTGCCAATCTCACTATGGGTCTTCAGCTAAAAAAGTAATTCTTACCACAATTTTTTGTTTCATCAAACCTGTCTGTCTTTGGGTGAGGGGTTAGCTTACTGGCCTCTGACCCCCAGTGCGGGGTTCGATCCCGGCCGAGGTTTTCGAAGGGCGGAAAATCCACAGTAGTGATGTCACTCTCGTGGCATGCGAAAGAACCCTGGCGGATGCCTGAAAAAATTGAACCCCTCCGACAACGCCCCGCCCTAACGAGATCTCACTTTCTCCCAACCAGACCGCTCGGATGTAGTTAACTGAGACCGACATCTGACGGAGAAAGTGAGAGTCAAATCCCAGGCGCATTTACGCGATCGCCCACGTGGTGCTTCTGCTTAGGTAAAGGTTCCCTGACCTGCGTCTGAGGTAGGCTTCTAAGGAAGCCAGGGTCGAACTCGGATGCGGAACGATTACCCAAGGGCAGTCTCCCTACAAATTAAACACACAAATAAAATAAATGTTACATCAAATTGTCAAATAAAGTGATTTTACTGTTAATTTAATTGTTCAATGAAATGAATATTTTTAAATCATATTTTATTCTAACTGTAAGTCACTAGTTATAGTATTAATATCCACTTGTAGACAAACATATTTGTACCCCTTGAAAAGTGTATGAATATTTATTAGTCACGTAGCACGTGCTAAGATAATGTATCTTACCACTCCTGCATCGGTGAACAAAGGGAGCTTCAAGAGGGTCAAACCAGACAAGGATACGAAAGTTAGACTACTCTAGTTTTACCTCAGATATCACAGATTGGCAGCAGAAGAGCAACGTAGGGGGTTCGGATGCGAGTGTGAGGAGCTGCTTACAGCAACGGAAAAGGAGACACTAAACAGCGACATGACCGGCAGCAAAATCTGATTGACAATACCATTGTTACTACAGCATTGTTCACTGGCAATTCCAGTGGTACGAGGTACGAATTCCGACGATGCAGGAGTCGCGTCACGAACTAGTTCTTAGCGGGGTCGAATTCAGCCACGATCTGAAAGAGAATACTCGCGACCGATTGCTCTCGTCGGTAGTTTTGCGTGGTTTCTCCGATCAATTCCAGGCGAATACCGAAACAGTACCCTAACAAATGAACAGCGTGTGATTTTTCCTTCCTCTTTTCCTTGTATGTCCTCTCCCATACACACATGCGCTACCCTATCATACATTCCAAGACGGAAGGCCAGTAGGACGGTAAAAGAGTTCATTCGGGCTGGGGTTGAGCTACGCTGGGTAACACTGTCAGGCAACTTGTAGTTCGGTGCCTGACTGAGGGATGAACATTGCTACCTTCGAGATATGGCATAAACCAGACTTAGGAACTAATGACCTAAGTAGTTCACGAGAACGGAATCACTATTCACTCACAGACGGGAGAAACAGGAGCGAAAGAGCTACCTGCGTGCAGTATATAGGCTGTTCGTTTTACATCTCCGACTCCGTGTTATGAACTTGTTCAATTGGTGTTAAAAACAATGAACTGCCAAAAATGTTATTAGGCAGATTTTTGCTCTGGGATTCTCCACTTCCCTGTTTTATTCTCCCGGTAACTGTCGTTTTGTTCAATATTTTTTCTCTATGGAGAGTGAGATAGATAGATAGATAGATAGATAGAGAGAAGAGAGAGAGTGAGAGAGAGAGAGAGAGAGAGAGAGAGAAAGAGAGAGAGAATGAGAGGAGCAAAAGAGAGAAAGAGAAGAGTAATAAGCATGTTATTTTATTCACATTCATTTCTATTTGCTTCATTCATTCATTCATTCACACTTTTCATTCTCAACCTGTCAACAGCTCACCTGCACCGGGAATTGATGCGACTGTGTAAGAAGTGCGTGCTGATCGGAGACGAGGGTGAAACATCCTCTTCACATAGACTAGCAGAGCGCCTCATGATCGGTGTGTTGGTTGAGAGATTTCGGTGCGTAGTCGATTGCATATATGATCAGGTGATTCGAGAAATCCTGAGAAGTATTTGCGTTTCGTTATAACAAATTTCAAAAAATGAGTAACTGAAATACGATAATTCTTTAAAATTATTTGTTTCAGGTAATTTTAGGCAAAAAAAATAAAATAGCAGTCAACCGCCCTTTTTCGGACATTTTAGGCTCCACTAGACGCATCCAGACCTAGACCTGGTTTTTGATGATTCCTAAACATCTGTCATTATTTTCCACATTTCTTCATCTTATCGTTTCTTTGAATATCTATAGTTGGGACAAGAAAGTCGTTGGTTCTCAGAAAAAAATGAAATTATTTTTGCGTGCATATAAACGCTCGATAGAGACTGCGAACGGGAAACAGAGCGTTCAGGGCACCGGGGAAGGGAGAATGAGTAGAGGAGGATACCACGGCGGGAGCGACAGTGCTGCGGAAACGATACAAGCGTTCATGGCGAGCAGCACAGCACTCGCAGTGGAGGCGGCGTCGCCGGGAGAACGGACAGATTTTGATTTTTCACATTTTTGACATCTTGATTTTTTTATCTGCGTTTTTAACGAAAAGGAAAGTTGCATTCACTACCAGGAAACCAAAAACACACACAACGGTAAACTGCATCGTGAGTTGCTCGTCCACATTTACGCTACTACGCTACCAGATACTACAAACGTCATGGTAACGTAAATAATATAGTGATATAGTACGCTCCAGCATAAATAACATTAATGGAAATGTAATCTGAAGCTCAAAAGCAAAAGTTATCACGTCAGTAGCGGTTTCTCTGAGGAGGATTGTGCTCTTCACACATTTTCTTCTTTTAAATGTAATTTCTAAATACAATATGTTCTATGATGTAAAAGGGAAAAATAAATATTTCTTCAGATCGTATTTATCGCAATTTGTCTTTTAATTTGATAGAATTTTTAAGCTGCCGGCGCGTTTTAGGCGACGCGAGAACTCAAAGTCGCTTTGAGGAAGCATTCTCGGCGTTTGTCTGTCTCCTGTCTTAGAGTTTATATGGCACAGCGCTACGTCGGCATGAAGAGGAAATTTCTTTTAATGCAGCTCTACTTCTTGAGGGGAGGAGTTCGTCCTCTAGAATGCCACCTATTGTCAGGTATTGGAATTAATGGAACAATCGGCGCCCGCTGGGTACCTACACGCGCGTGAATTATGGGCCAGGACTTCCGAAGAGGCACGTTGTGACCCGGTGGAAGGACAAATCGAACCAATACGCCTCTCTTTCTCTCTCTCTCTCTCTCTCTCTCTCTCTCTTTCACTCACTCTCTCACTCTCTCTCTGCCTCTCTCACTTTGTCACTCTCTGTCTCCCTCTCACTCTGTCTCCTCTCACTCTGTCTCTCTGTCTCCCTCTCCTGTCTCCTCTCTGTCTCTCCTCTCTCTCTCTCTCTCTCTCTCTCTCTCTCCACCATTTCCCAAG
Source organism: Teleogryllus oceanicus (assembly GCA_964035755.1). Taxonomy (NCBI): domain Eukaryota; kingdom Metazoa; phylum Arthropoda; class Insecta; order Orthoptera; family Gryllidae; genus Teleogryllus; species Teleogryllus oceanicus. The sequence continues at coordinate 80,905,867 of CAXIVR010000012.1, forward strand.
CCCACGCGACGAACAGTGGGATAACCACACCGTATTTTGATGTTCAGTCAGTGAAGAGGGCTTGCCCAGAGAGGTGTATTCATCTTGGCACCTTTCACAACATGAATCGTGGATAACTGAGTTATTTGTACTGAACTGTACGAGCTTCTTTCCTAGAATTGATAGTTTTTAATCGTCTAAAAATAAGTGAGTGATTTTTTAAAATATTTTGGGCATTTCAGAAACTTTAGCTCACAAAAACAGATTGCTTTGGTGCAGATAGAATTTCGGACTCCGCTACTTCCGGAGCTTTTATGCGGCACCAGCAAGGAAGGGAAGCTAATCTTTTCCACCACGTGGTGTGAAAGGGTCCTGGTTAATTGATTGCGAACAAAGACAATTCTTCTGTTTTTCAAGAGTTCTAGTTTCAAATTCGAGGGATGTTTGATCGTGTACTGGTTTCAATAATTTTACAAATTTAGGTGGTGAAATTGAGAGGCACGTTGAATATCTTTATTGTTCGCAAAACTTAACACTTTTTAGCAAAAGCAAATACCGCACTGATTTAGCCTAAGGACAGAGTTCTTTTATCAATAAAGATATCGCAAACGAGGAATTTCGTTCTAATTTGTTTTGCATATACTTTTTTCCTCAGCTTAAGAATCCTACCCGAGCCGCCACTGGATCACATGCACCAGGTTATTGGAGAATACAACATGGAAATAAAATAGAATTTGGTATCGTAAAACTTATCAAAACTAGATGAGATCGTTGTACTACGTGTAAGCAATTTAAAATGAATTTTTAGTTAATCCAGAGAATATTCAATGTAGTCAGTGAACTTTCCCAACGGTCTTTTATTCCACATTATGGTTTTATCCTTCGTCTGAAAAGTCTATGCAAGTGAATGTGTTTTTGAATATTTCGCAAAGTTCCTAGCCCTTTTCAGTTACTTGAAGTACTTAAAATGTGTTCAAATTTATTATATATTGCTCAGAGCATTGATCATGGTTTTTATTGCAGGCTTCTTTTCACCTTTTGAAAAGAAACGTAATGTAAATAGCTTGAATAAAAGTGCATTATACAACAGCACTAGCGCTCTTTTGTACTAAGATAGTGTTGCCAAGTTTGTTTTTATGGCTATTTCACGCGTGTCCGATAGCAGTGATGGTTGGAGAAAGAATTGATTCAAACTTCAATCGATGCAAGCTAACAGCAGAAAGTTATCAAGTTTCCCATCAGAATAACTCACGCCACATGCGTCTGTTTTTCTTTCATTTCCCAAACTCATTTACTGTGTGAATGTTTTGCCAACATTGCATTGTTCTGAGAAAATAGGCACTATTAATATTAAAGTCAAATGAAACGTTTAGGAGAAACTAATAAACAAGTGAGTGCCTCAAAAAAATAGCGAAAAAAGTAGGGAAAGCATCCAGAAAGAGTTCCAGCAAGTCTGCTGTGAAAATTATTAAAATCTTCCGTCACAAATATCAAATGAAGATGGCAAGCATTTTCAATGACTGAGCTAGTAATAAATGTATTTTTTATAATTGTTCATTTGATAAGTTTATGTTTATTTTTCACTTTCTGGAACAATTTCGTGTTATTTTCATATTCTTTGCACTTAAATATGTACAAAAAGCGTTCCTAATATTTTAAAATATAACAAAACATTAATTAATTTTCTTAGTATATCTTCCATGCACCAAAGTATATCACAATGCTGTTATATTAAAAAGTTTCTTAATGGAAATATGTTAAAATTACCTTATATGTGAAAATATGCAAAAAGGTAATTATTAACACAATATCATTTTCGTCTTATTCGTTTACGTAATGCTCATAATTTAATTGAGTTTATTAACGGATTTTTTGGCGAAATATTTATTGTGCATTTGGAATTTTCAATAAATACATTTTTGTATTCATGGCATTAGTAATGAAAATATAATTTGAGATGTTAAATAATAATAATAATAATAATAATAAAATAATAATAATAATAATAATAATAATAACACGCAATTATGATAAACACATATTGAAGAGCAGTATATAAGATGTCCGTAGAATGTGTTATCAGTCAAATGAGACCATTGACCATGTGATTGCAGGTTGCCCAGTTCTTGCCAACACTGCATATCTAGGGAGGCACAATCAAGTAGCCAAAATAATCCATAGACAATTGGCATCAAATTACAGACTAATTGAGAACCTTCCACCATTTTACAAATATTCACCTTCACCGGTTATAGAAAATAGTGAAATAGTACTCTACTGGGATATGTCTATTATCACTGATAAGACTGTGGATTATAATCGCCCGGACATAGTAGTTATCAATAAAATACAAAAGTATGCAACAATCATAGATGTAGGCTGTCCACAGAAAAAATCTCAATAAGACAGAATCGGTGAAGATTTCAAAATACCAGAATTTGTCAGCAATAATCCAACATGTTTGGCAACTGAGTAAGATTGAAATAGTGCCAATAATCATCTCAGCCACAGGGTGGTGACAGTCGATTTGCTTCAGGTCTTACTAAACATAGGATTATCAAAAGGAATCTGCAAACCCATCCCAAAAGCTTTAATCCTACAGACTTGCCATATTCAGCGAAAATTTTTAAATTGAACGACGGACAAAGATGAATTTCTTCTCCGTCTTTCCTCAGATCTGTCATTACCAGTTGCATTTGCTAGAGCTCGAAGTCGTATGAATAGATGAATGGTTCTAAATGCTTAGTGAGAAAAGTACAGAAAAATAATAATAATAATAATAACAACAACAACAACAACAACAACAATCATAATAATAGTACGAGCGATCCGGGTAGCCGATATCGCTTAGGCACTAGTGCCCTGACGATCTGGGACGAAAGATCGGGGTCCCGCCTCGGGTGTGGGTGTATTCGTGCATGTTTGTATGCGCGTGTCGCCCACGCATCCTTCATTATCTTCATTCCGTATACCATCCCTCTATGACTAGCAACCCTGGGGGATAACAATTGGACTCAGCATAATGCTGATGATGCAGGATGAGGCACGACCGAAAAACTCTGATGTCACTGCAGCGCTTCTAACCGGGAGGTCGTAGGTTCCAGTACTGAAGGTGGCAGGATTTTCGATACTAGCTTTTCTGCTAGGTCGAATTCAGTCGCTATCTGGAGGAGAATTCTAGCGGCTGGCTGCTCTGATCGGTAGTTTTTCGTGGTTTCTCCGATCAACTCCAGGCGAATACCGGCGTAGTACCCTATCGAACGGGTCACGAACCGCGCGCGATCTGTCCTTCCTTTTCTTTGTCCTATCCTCCCACACACTTACACTAATATGCACTACACTACCACTTATTCCGGGAGACTGGTCGAGAGCAAAGAGCTTGTCCCAGTTGGGGAGGGCCCGCTGGTGGGAGAGTCTTGGTTAGGGGAAACCCACTAGCCGACGGTAGGTCGGCACCGGATCTCGCCATCCAGCGGGGAAGATCACCGCCATTTCCGAGAGAAAAAAGCATGCACTGCACTTACGGGACTAATCGTCAAAGCAGTTGACGCGCCCGGAAACACGAAAATCAATCAACAGAAAACTAGTCTGGAGCGAAAAATAAATAAAATACTGAGATATACCAAAATGTTCCTCTCTCTCTACATCTATATCTGTTAAAGATCTTAGCGTCCGGCTTGCTGGGTCAATGGGTCACGATATAATTATAATCCTTATTACCTCTATAAAGGATTATAGGATCCGCGACTATACAGCGCAGCTGGGAATCTGAAATAGAATGTTTCTATTCCTAGTTCATTACTGTTTGGATTGACTAAATGAAAATCACTTTCTTTCTAAAGAACAAAATTCAACAAAGTTTATTTTTGCCTTTTGGCAAACAATTTAGATAATTTACAATTTTTAGGCCTTTGATCAAGATATCTTTCAATTTATAATTTATACCGCGGTTAACTTATCTTTCTTCGATGATGTCCTCGTAAACTTCTCAGTCGAAATATCTTGCAGCTTGCCGTAGTCCAACGTTCCAAGGAATCCTCTTCTTCCCTATCCAAGCTGTTCTCAAACCATCAAAATTACCAGTCCCGATTACGTCCTATGACATAGTCCCGAACTTGATTACCACTCCGACAAAGTTCCAATTTATACTTCAATATTGCTTCCACATGAAAATATCTACGAACAGTTCAGAAGCGCGTTTCAGAGCAGAATGAAATCTTTCTGCATGATTCATCCTCGAAGACTTCGTATTAAACTACCTTCATTTTTTCATAACATTTGACCGTCCTTCTCTCACCCAGCCAATCCATACGTTCGTTATATTTTGGTGTAGCAGACCTCTTAATGCCTTTACAAAAACAAAACTACATTGTTTATTCCCGGTCGTTGCTAAGCTCTAGCCTCGTGATATTTCGTAATGCATGTTCCACCATATTGTCTCCAAATAAATGTTAATTTATTTTAACGTGACATATCGGTATGTCACAATACCTATAACGAGAAAGTCTGTGTTGTTTGTACTACCATCAGTTGTTATTTGCCAAACCAGAATTCTTGCTTTATTTTGTGTATTTTTTAAACTGGTATATCTGCCACACACATTTTTAAAAGAATTTTGTAACGTCAAGAAGGTTCTTTCTGTCTCCGCTGCTCCAATATTATTGTAAACATTTTCTGAAGGATGTGATGGAGAAAGGAAACACATTTTGTTTTTCCCAAGAGAACAGCGTTTCAAAAGCCAAATTTGTTTCGCTGTAAAAGTCTTTTTAAAAATCACAACACATGCTTACTCAGGTGAGTGCGTGTCAAAAGGGAGCAATGCTTATGTTTTTGCAGCTCTTCTACCTGTCTTGCCACTCTTTCTCTCGTTTCAACACACGAGCGACTTCTTGCAAGTGTATGAAGCGTCCGGGCCCCAATCACGGTGAAGTGGCAATTTGCATCAAAGAAAATAACCTCTGCAACAATTGGAATGTGGAATGCTAATGGACTTGCGCAAAAATGATCGGTAGTCTTAAATTTTCTTCAAACTCATTAAGTAGGCAAAGTTTGTATACGAAGTATAACCATATGCCCACGATGTTTGTTTTCTTCGCGTAACCTCATTCCACCAACGCTATCAGAAAGATACAAAACTTTTAAATTATACAAATATTGTAGAAACAACACTTGAACTGTAAAGTAGTTCAATAGATAATACATATTTTGTGCATTACTCAAACCATTATTAGTGAAGTCTTATGGCTGATCCGTGAATTACTTGAACTATTTTTCTTAAGGAAATCAAAAATTACTATGTTCAAAATTCAGGTCTGGTCATGCCCGAGGGAATAGAACTTTCAGTTGTGTATGCCTATTGTTTGGAATGATTGAGGGAGAATGATTAACGATCGAAACTGCTGTAAAATTTACAGCCGCGCGAGTGGTGAAGGATTGACCTCCAGCAGATTCTTCTGTTTGCACTTCTCGCACACCGCAAGAGAGAATCCATCTGGCTGCTTCTGCCCGCCCTCCCCTGCACCACTGCCGGTTCCCGCACACCCGCCCCTGCGACACTGCGGCCATTCTCCGCCATCGCCCCTCCCCTGCACCACTGCCGGTCCCCGCACACCCGCCCCTGCGACACTGCGGCCATTCTCCGCCATCGCCCTCCCCTGCCCCACTGCCGGTCCCCGCACACCCGCCCCCTGCGACACTGCGGCCATTCTCCGCCATCGCCCCTCCCCTTGCACCTCTGCCCACTCCAATCTAAGCCCTAGTAATAGAAATGAAAGGGATGTGTGCAATAAACTGTGATGCAGGATGACCACTCTGTTGCGACCCTTATTTTTTGAGGGAACGATATTATTTCGTAGAGAAGAAAGGTAAAAGAAGAGAAGTGCAAATTGTTTAAGGAGAGAACCTCTTCACATGGCATATAACCCTAATGAAACAGGTTTTCTGATTTTTTTATTTTTTAATAGGAACGACATATTCTTGGGTGATTTTTAATTTTGCATTTGCAACGGTGGAATAATGAAGCATGAATGATTAGCGGAAATCATTCAATATACTTTCTGTCGTCTGGATTTCGAAAACAAATCATGAAGAAAAGAGAATTCTGTGGACATTATTTATAAAAGTCTACTAACTTTTGTCTTCTTCGATTACGTTTCTTAGGTTAAATCTCACTTGGAATCATAATGCTCTGATTGGTGAAAAAAATGCAGATTTGTTGATCGATTTAGGTGGTTCAGAGCATCTATTGATTTCATCGTAGTGCCTCTAGCTGGGAGGTGCTAGGGTTCGAGGGCTAACGCAAGATTTTCGGCACTAAGTACCCAGGTTGAATTCAACCTGTCTGGAGGAAACGGCTGCTCTGATCGGTAGTTTTCCGTGGTTTCTCCGATCAACACCAGGCGAATGCTTCGTGACCCTACCAAACGGGTCACGAACCGCGCGCGATTTTCCCTTCCTCTTCCTAACCTCATCTATTACTTAGATGAACTCGTGGCTCATTGCAAAGTTGCAAGCCTTTCACCACTGAGATCCGGGTTCGATTCCCGTCGAATCTCATGTGACATTTGTTCCAACAAAACGAGTTCGGCTGCTTCACAAGGGCTAGTCCAACCCCTGTGAAGTGTCCTAAACCCTATCCTTATTCCTTCCTAATTCTGGCCGCTGGTAGTGACGCAGGAGCACGCAGTAGGAGGCGCGTACGCGGGGATGGTGCCTGGCGGTCCTCTTGACAACCGACTACGACGAGACGCGACAGGCAATGTTAACGGAGGATTACTCCAAAAACAAGCGCAGTAATGGGAGGATTACTCCAAGAAGCGCAAAGCGCTCAACGCCCCCCAAGGGGCTTGCGTTGCGTCGAAGTAGACGCAACAAATTTAAAAAAAAAAGACACACTTACACTTACACTAAAAATACACTACTTTATCACACATCACAATATGAGTCGGGAGCTTACGCTTGCACCGGCTGGGGCGGTCCTCGCTGATGGGAGATAGCTGGTGTGAGGTATCCCCGCAGCCGACGGACAAGGTCGGCGCCGGATCTCGCCACGCAGCGGAGAAGATCTCACCACCACCACCTCCCGCGAAAAATACATGCACTACACTTACGGGGCTAGTGACTTTATCTGTTGACTCACCTGGAATCACTAATCTATCAAATCAATTCAGTTGGGTTGCTTTGCACATCTTTCTTTATTACTGAATTCTACTTTTAAAAAAATAGATACAGTGTAAATGCAGATCACAAAATATTCCTAAAAAGTATATCTACATAACTAGAATATATATTGCAAACATCATTTATTTTATACGAAAAAAGAATAAAAGGAATACTGAAGGCTCAGCCGTGCTAACTTATTTCACAAAGTAACTGAATATTGTCGTAGAAAGTGCGTGGTTCTTGCTGACACACTCAATCTAAAAATCTTACTACATGCGAGTTAACCCAGCAGTGATAACGCGGGGATCTGTGAGACCCGCGAACATTTCTTCCCGCTTATTGTATTTCTCACGTGGGCTACCCTGACCATTGCTTTGGTACCTTTCTGTTTTTGTATCTTGATATTTAATGTGCTTTCAGTTTGCCAATTTAATGAGTTTTATACCTGTGGCAAGCTGTTTGGTTTGGGGTGCCCGGGAACCCCCGTGTTATCTTTTATGTTAGCAAAGGTGTCTTCAGTACCAGTCAGTATTACTTTGGGAAAGTATTGCATGCAGCACTTTTACGTTAGAATACCTCTGCGAAGTTAATACTGAGTGCTATGAACAATTTAGGTAACTTCGTATGTTAATAAAGGAGTGGAAGATACGCCAGATTTTGTAAGCTGTAAGTAAAGCTGTAAGTCTGACAAAAGGGAAATAGAGGCTCTTATTCGGACTACTTATTTTGGTTGGATCAGATATCATCAAATTTCTGCTGATTTGTGGAATGTGGAAAACATGGGTATCGACATTTTCCATCGTACTTTGAATTTGAAACGATTTTAGTTTTTGCTACGAAACTCGGGCTTTGATGTGACAACACGGGTAGAGAGAAGACTGGTAGACAAATTAACTACTATTAGAGTATTGTTAGATGCTATCCTGATAAATTCTGAGAATTATTTGCTACTAACTTCTTAATAAATTGTTTATTTACACGTAAAAATTATTAATAATAGAAGAAGAAAATTCTATTTTTTTATAATTTAGCATATATCAATGAAAAGATTGTGAGGGTCTGAAGACACCCTATGTTACCACTTTTGTTTCAAAAAAGTCACGTGACCCCCGCAGGGCTGATATTGAATAGCAAAACTTTGAATTGCGGAATGGAGTGATTGACTTTCGATCTTTTGGGAGCGAGCCCCTCCGCTGGCGGTGGCTTCCGCGCCAGCGCCCCGGAGGCAAATGCGGCGCAAATGCGGCTGCGAGCAAATGTGAAGAATGCGCAAACAAACGCAGTCCGACATGCCACGCGGGGCGAGTTTCTATTTATCCAATGCCACGGCGCTCATCATTTGCATTTATATTGTTTTGAGGTTTGTTTCTCCGTGTGTTGCTGTTCGTTCAATAAACGCGTTCTTTTATTTACCTTTTAGTACAGGGCGGTCGTCTCGCCAAAAAAAAAAATGTTTAGTTTCAAACCTCTCGTAACTCATAGCCCGTTCATGTTTGCTAGACGATTTGCGGATGCTGCTTTGAAATGGTGTACAGATCGTCTTGCTGAGTAAAGAGAGAAAAACAACTGTGTTGGGAAGAGACCAAATGTTTGCAGCAATAAGTCTTATAAAGGTTATGGCGCGCAATTTATTTTTGTACACAAGAAATCAGTACTTTCCGATATTTTATTCGGTGTTGCAATTTTGGAATATGACATATGCGAATGAAGGTGGGAAAATTAAGTAGAATAATAGTAAAGTATTAACATGATACAAAATCTTACAACAGAATATTTAAATGCTCATTGTAGCATGTGGAAAGAATGTGTTAAAAATCAAATACTTTGATTGAAAATGAGAAGGTTAACACTTACAAAAATTACACAGCATACTGATACATTTACGTTGAACTTAGTACAAGTTGTTAGTAAATATTGCCGTCTCATCGATTGCCGACCCATTACGGTAGTTGTATTGTATTTATTGTATGTAGTTGTATGTATTTTAATAAATACCCCGTTAAAAGATACAATCTTTATATACTATATATCCAAAATTATTCTAGAATTTAATCCGAAGTACTCTTCGTGTTTCTGGCTCATGTTTGCACTGAATGTGAAAACGCAGATCTCGTGTTAGGGTTGGAAAATAGGATTTGTTATGCAAACTGAACAATAATTGTGTTTACGTATTTCACGTAAAAATGCCTAGAAAAACCTTTTTTTAGAAATTCGATATCTGGGTGAGAAGGAAAATAAACAGAATTCTTTGTGCAATTGTTCGCGTTGAATGGTATTTATCACTGTCCTTTTTACTTTCTAGTCCCCTTTGTAATCATTCAATTTTATCGTATCTCTTTTATTGGGATGTATAATAGGTCTTACACAAAGCAATAACTGAAACTAATAGGGCAGATTGTTGTTCAAGCTTTCATGACATCAATTCAACAGAAACGTGTAGTAAAATATGAATTATGAAGTGTAGAAATATTTTTGCTTTGAGTACTACTTTTCTATATATTAACGCAAAAAATAAATTTCATACTAGTGTAGAAAAAGCCACATAGTATGCTAATCGAGCAAATTACCATTTCAATCTCTTGTCAATGTACCTCCAGGAATTGTGAGAAAATACCATCTCAATTTTTTGACCTCCCAACGCTAGAACTGAAATATTACTATAGAAAAAAATCTCATCCAATATGGCAACTTTTGTTCAAAAATTTGGAAACATTTATGATAAAATGTCGTTTAAGCGTTTCTTTAATAAATTTGAAGCTTTTTCACAGAATACTTATGAGTTTTGGAGAAACGTCATTGGAAGTAATGTACTTACACATGCAATAATGTATATAAATATTAATGATGTGAACGATATTTCAATAAAATTAAATTCGTGTAATTTTTGTAAAAGACAAAAGAATACATTAAAATGACATTTATGTCATGTTATTCTGCATACTTAGCACTATTTGTTTAAAAAAATTCAAAGAAAAAACTGGAGCCGTTTACATGAATATGGCGTGTGAGAGTTCCTAAAAATGTGGAATTTTAAGCTCCTTTTCACAGAAAACTGTAGTGTTATCACGAAACTATATCTTCTTTTGAAGCACTAATTCTCAAAAATGCCATAATGTAAATACTAAAGATGCGAGAGAGAGAGAGAGAGAGGGAGAGAGAGAGAGAGAGAGAGGGAGAGAGAGAGGAGAGAGAGAGAGGGAGAGAGAGAGAGAGAGAGAGAGAGAGAGAGAGAGAGAGAGAGAGAGAGAGAAAATTAGTATAATTTTTTTAATATATTTATTTCCTGTTCAATTTTACAAATTTTTCAGGATGATGAATAAATGTATACATAACTTTTGAGATGCTAGAAATTAGAATCATAATTTAAGATAATTATGATTTTATTTTAATAGTACTTACTAATTAAAATTTGATTTTAATAACTAGTCATTAATTTTTGTAATTTATTTATTTATTTATTTGCGTCAAAAAACAGTTAAAAACTGCGTATGACGTGCTATGGGAAAAGTGAATTGTGTGCACATTTTCAAAATTCTGCGATCTCTACACCAAGTCATATACTACTTAAATTTTGAATTTTTGAAAGGGAGAAAAAAAAAAAACCTCCCATGTAATAAAACCTATTTTCAAGGATAAACAAGCAATAAATTTTGAATTTTGAAAGGGAAAAAAACAAAAACTCCCATGTAATAAAATCCATTTTCAAGGATAAATAAGCAATAAATTTTGAATTTTGAAAGGAGAAAAACAACAAAAAACTCCCATGTAATAAAATCTATTTTCAAAGAAAATAAGCAATAAATTTTGGCTCTTATTACTTCCTGCCCGACAACATGGAAACGATAATTTGAATAAATGTATTTCCCACTGAATTCTAGAAGACGTCACAGAAATGAAGTTACATTTATGTCCAGAAGAAAACAAGGGGCCATCTCAGCATTTGCTCAATGGATCAGGGAAACTGGACGAAAAACCTGATCGAGATGGGGTCATTGACCCGAAGCTGTAGTACAATAGTTGTTACAGGTTGTTTATACTCATTTATACAGTCCAAATGGTAAATAATGCATTATGTATCATTGTTAAAATTAATGTTCCTTTTCTTGTGATGCTCAGTATAGTCTCTAATTGTATAGAAACAGTTATGCAGCAGAAACGATTTCACTTGGGATTTAAACTTTTCTATTGAATTTAATCGTTTAATGTCATCTGGCAATGTGTTGTAAAATGATGTACATGTATTGTATGTGAATTTTTGTAATGAGCTGTTGATACTGTCACCTGATGAATATGATTTCTACGTCGAGTGTTATAGTAATAGACTTCGGCATTTTCTGAAAATATATTCCCGCCCTTGAGCAAGTCATTTTTTACAAAAACCACTGATTCGTAAATAAAAATACACGGTAATGGTAAAATTCCTAGATTAATGAAGAGAGGCTTACATGAATCACGTGGGTGGGATTTGGTTATTATTCGTACAATTCGTTTTGTAATCTAAAAGTCTGGGAGCTATAAGATGTATTTCCCAGAATATTATGCCATATCTCAGGCGGAATGAACATTCGCAAGTATGCACAAGGGGCAGTATGGAGGCTGACTGAATTTGCAAGAATTCTGAACGCGTAGCATAATGAACTTAATTTTGTGTTCAATTCATTTAAATGGACGTTCCATTTAAGGTTTGACTGAATTGAGAGACCTAAAAATTTTGTTACCTTAACATCAGTCAATGGTACACTGTTCATTTTCAATGGAGCACAGAATTGTTTATTTGAAATAGAAAACTGCATTAAAACCGTTTTCTTTTCGTTTACTATTAATTTGTTATTTCGGAACCAATTTGAAACATCTGATATTGTACTATTTACGGTTTCTTTATTGCAAAGGATGTTCGTATCATCCGCAAAGAGAACCGTTCTTCCGTTTCGAATCGTCGAGGGCATATCGTTTACGTAAAGTAGGAACAGAGTAGGGCCTAAAATCGATCCTTGAGGAACTCCACATGCAACGGGCAAAGAGTCGGAAAGGTGCGTACGTAATGTTCCATCATTCCAGTAAGGTATTTCAACTCTCTGAGATCGTTGTTTAAGGTACGAACATAACCAATCTAGAGCAATACCACGAATTCCATATGAAGGTAATTTGGAAAGTAAAATGCCAAGGCCTCGTTTTGATCCAATGATGAGGCGACATCTTTAAGAAAAGAAAATATAGTGTTTCCGTTGATTTTGATTTTCTAAATCCATGTTGGCAATCTGAAAGCGCGTCGTGTTTAGTGAGAAAGGTTTCCATTCGTACGTAAAAAGTCTCTCTAATATTTTTGAAAAACTGATAGAAGAGAAATGGGCCGATAATTTTGAATTTCATGTTTGTTGCCTTTTTGAAAAGCGGCTTAATTTTAGCTGTTTTGAAAATATCTGAAACGTTCCAGTGCATAAAGATGCACTAAATATGTGAGTTAACGGGTGTATAATGGCATACGCACAAGTCTTTAACAAAGAATCCGGGAATTCATCTAAACCGTGTGTTTTTGAATTGTGCCTGAAGACCCTTAGTGAGATCGGCAGCAATTCTCGAAAAGTATTGGTTAAAGAGATTAGCGACTGTTGCGGATCGTTCACATTTATATCGTTATATTTTAAAACAACATTCTCTACGGTTTTCTAGTTGATTTGGTAGTATTTTTTATTATATTCCACATTGCTTTTGTTTTATTATTTGAGTTCAAAATATCCTGATCGTTTTTCATGATTTTAGCCTGCCTTATGACTTTTCGTAACAATGTTTTGTATTTTTAAAGTAGATAAGGAAATCTTGAGATACGTCATGACGTTTAGAAATAAAGTAGAGAGTACGTTTATTTTACACGATGTTCTAATTCCTTTTGTGATCCAAGTATTACTTTTTCGTGAAATGTTTAATTTTCTCTTTTAATAGGAAAGCATGCGTTAAAGAAAAATGAAAGCTTTGAGAAAAATAAATTATATTTTTATTTGTGTCAATAGCGTTATAAACTGCCTCCCATGATTCTTTCAGCAAGTAGTCCGTAAATAACTTTATGTTAACTGAAGTAAATGCTCGGACATGCGTGTTTTATTTATTGTGTCAGTATTCATGTTATTAGTAATTGTCAGAATTTGTGCATCGTGGTCACTGTAACCTAGATTATTCGTTATTATTTCATATCTAGTTGTGGTTTTGTTAATTATAATTTGATCTATTGCTGTTTGTGACTTAAGAGTATTCCGTGTAGGTACGTTCACTGTAATATCTAAATTAAAAGAATGAATTAAATTCAGAAACTGCTCTTTTCGTGGGATTCGCTCAGAAAATCAATATTGAAATCTCCACATACAACAATGGATTTAAAAGAGAGATTACTAATTTTGTTCAGAGTTATCTCTAGATTTTCTACGAAATTGAAATAATCTACAGCTTGCTTTGTTGGAGGTCTGTAGATGCAAAGTAATATAATTTCGAGCGTAGTAAGATGTACAACTGTTATTTCAAAAACTTTTTCAACTGCATATAAATTGAATTCTGACAAGATGGTAGAATCAATATTATTTCTTACATAAATACACGAACCTCCGTAAGCAGGGCCTTTATTTGATTCCCTTGCTCTACAATAAGATCCTGCAAGGTAAAAACTAGGAATTTGGAGTGTGTTTAGATCATTATGAGATAACCAATGTTCTGTAAAGCAAAGAACATCTATTTGACTGAGATCACACTCTAATGCTGCCTCGATAAATTCAATTTTATTTGAAAGAGATTGCACATTATGATGCATTATTTGAATCTTTTGCATGTACCTACACGGATGCTTTTTTGCTGCATCTGACTGTAGTTGCTATTTATTTATCTCATTTTTACCTCGAGTGCGTGGTCGAAGGAAGTATCGTGTCCCAGCAGTGTTAGGAGGTGAGGAAGGAGTGGTTACAGATGTAGGGGAATGAATAATGGGAGAGGTAGTACAAGGATTAGGTTCAGGGATAAGGTAATTGGGTCCAAAGGGGTTCCGGAGGATGGAAGAGAACTAGGAGATGTAGGTGGGAGGAATCATGGATAGGATACTGCTGAGGTGTAAGGATGTGTTTGGCAAGTTCGCTACGAGTGCATGTTTTCCGACAAGGTTCAAGTGAAGACCATGCCGGGTGAAGTGTTTTTCTGAGAGAAAGTTAAGCTCAAATAATTTAACATGTGTGCCTCTCAGATGCAGTTTTAATTTGTTGTTTGCGTGTCTAATTTCTTTGCACAGTGTTGGTTTGTTGTACCAGAAGGGCAGAGTCGAGATTACAATGTTCGTGTTTTGGGCGGCACGTTGTAGTTTGTCAACATGTTGCTCAGGTGTAAAGTGACCACCCAAATTGATGTCATTCTGCCCTCCTATGATGATGACTGTATCCCGTTTGGTGAGAGTTTTTGTGTGGGTGTCCAATTCACTGATCACGTCGGCAAACCTCCCGTTAGGTTTAAACACACACATGACAGAGAAATTGGATGGGAGTTTCCCACTGAGCAGGGAGGAGATTTGTCGCCCATGGCTATCTGCTAAAATTAGTACCTTTTTGGTGGGCTCAGTAGGAATGTCCTTGTTTACTTTGGGCCAGGTTGCGCAACTCTACGTGTCTTTGTTTCTTTGCGCTTGCTAGCCTGTTTGCGTCCGTTTGTGGGTGGACGTGTCGATGATGGGAGGGGTAGTGAGGATTGGGAAGGCATGGAAAATCATTGTCATAATCTAACACAGCAAATCTGTTTTGAGTCATGATTGGTTGTGATGCTTGTTTTTGCTTTCGCGGATGGACGGTTGAAAGTTTCTGCGGTGTTGCCTATTGTTGTCCAACCGTCTGAGTTTTGAACGACCTCTTCGAGCCTTCGGATATGTTCATCTAAATTATTGTTGGCTTTAGAAGGTCGGCTTTGAGAGTGTACAGAGTAGAAAGTGTATAGCGAATAGTAGCCATGTCACGAATGCGTATCAAATGCGTGGCAAATATGAGAATAAATAAATAGATGAGAAATCAGATTATGTGTCAAAAATGTTTCCTAAATTATCTTTTAATTTACGTGTATTAAATTATTTAATTTAAGTTACGTATTTATTTAAAAAATAAAAGAAATGTGGTTCTAATTAGTATTTAAATGTGTTTTGGTTAATTGCGAGTAGAGTTGAGTGTGTTTCCGTTAATAGATCTAAGCTGCAAACTAATAAATACAATTAGATTACTATACTTTACCTCTTACTATTTTACTATACTTAGATTACTATACTTTACCTCTAATAAATTTAAAGTATTAGAGAAAGGTGTTATTGAGTAATAAATTAGACAAATATTTATGGGGGTGAACAATATCTTTGGGAAGCGGAACAAATTCGTTTAAAGTGATAATTTTTCCCAGATCGAAATGTTGATTAACAGGATAATCTTTTAAAGAGTTGAAGAATTTGGAAGATTGGTTAGTGATGAATGTTTTAATTTGTTCTATTTGTAATTCTTTGTGTATTTGTTTATTGGAGATGAACCATTCAGCCTTTAGAATTCTCCGTAAAAATTTATTTTGTATAGTTTGTATTTTCTTCATGTTTGACGCAGATGCATTACACCAAATTGGGCATGCATATGTAAGTGATGGTCTTATTATTGCCTTAATCCTAAATATTTAATTGGAATATGATTTTCTATCCAGGGTATATGTATATTATTTATTTTGAGACTGGGGGGATTAGTAGGTCTGCAAAGCGTGAAAATTTTTGTTTGTGTTTTAGATGGATTAATTATTATTCTCCATTGTTGAGTCCATTTAATATATAAATTTAAAGAATTTAAGAGTGTTTCGCATTTTGTAAATTTTGTAATACGAAAAAGTGCAGTGTCATCGGAATACAGCGCTATGGTGGTAAAAGGAAGGTGTGGAATATCTGACATACATATATATATATATATATATATATATATATATATATATATTGAGACGAGCTCTGATATAGCCCCAGCGAGGAAGCAGAACCCCAGGCAAAAACGCCCAAGATAAATCGCGGGTGTTTACCATTTCGAATGTGGCGCGTTGGTACGTCATCATTTGACGTCAGCCGCGGCTGAAGTCGGACGTAACGAGTGGTCGCCAATGATTTCTCGGGGCGATAAGCGCTGGAAAATTAAATCCTGCGATTGGCACGTTGATAGAAAAACGAGGGAACAGTCTCCGAGGGGGGGAAGGGGTTCCGGAAACCGGACAGTCAGAGAAAGGCCGCCGGAGAGTTTGATAGAAATCGCAGAACATTCTGAGACAAACCGCCGAACAGTCTGATAGAGATCGCCGAAGGGTCGAGTATACGATCATTACGTCGCAACTACGCCGCATCGCCAAAGCGGAAGGCTGAGGCGACATTCCTGGTGCAACACAGCCAAAGAAGCAAGTTTGTTGGGAACGGAAGACGGGCGTAGAGGCACGGCCGTTCTACGGGACGACCGGAGAAAATTGTACTACTTCACGGGCGAACGGAGCTCAACGGACATCAAGCGAGCTAAGGAGCAGCGCGGACCGGCGAGCGTATAGCGCAGCGAGCTGGGCGAGGCCGAGCGTCACTGCGGCGCGAGCAGCCGTTCGCAGCGATAAGCAGCTGAGGTCGGTCACTGCGTTGGCCGAGGTCCAGGTTACTTGTTCCCAATCGCCGAAGCGTGAGTACCCGTGCGACATTCAGACCGCGAGGTCGTAATATTTCCAAAGGTGTGATTAAAAAGGTATAACTAGGAAGTATTCTTGCCGAACGCTTAACACGGGAATTCAGTTCGATCCAACATAGTGGAACGAACAGACTGAAAGAACATTTTAGTGCCAAGATCAGTAGGTTTGCATAAACAATTAAATTGCCCGAGTATTGTAATTAGCGGGCAAGATATGATTTTTGAGTATTTAAGGTAGGGAGGTTATTGTTTATTTGCACAAGATGGAGCAAGAACGTTAATCCAGACTTAGGATTATAATTATAATAGAAATAGGATTGCAATTTGTTTTTAAAAAAAGTTGAAAAAAAGACTAATTTTACCAGAGCCATCCAAGTGTTTCATTAGAATTCGATCCGCCTGATTCTATCCATTGCAAGCTACCCCTTATTTGCCTCTCACAGGCAAGACGAACGAACAACCTGACAGGCCTGGCGTCGGAGCGACAGTAGGCTGCCGCACGGCGCTGGTAACGCCCGAGCGGTGCTTCACACCCTCAGGGCTAACGACCCCTGATCAAAGACCAGGTTGCATTGTGTGCGCGCGCCGGAGGCCAGTCTACGGCGTGTGTGTTTTGTTACTATATATATATATATATATATATATATATATATATATATATATATATATATTAAAAAGTAAAGGAGAGAGAGTCGATCCTTGAGAAGATGCGACGAGAAGTTGAATAAGATGTTTTAATTTTGACACAAAAATTCGTTAATAAATAGCTTTTATTATTTTGAATAATATATGGAATTCCTATTGAATGTAATTTAAAATAATCCGAATGCCAAACTTGTCAAATGCTTGGGCAATACCAGGAAAATTCCAATTGTATGTTTCTTTTGATGAAAGTTTTGGGCTTTTAATTCAGAAACACGTAGTAATTGGTGAGAAGTCGAATAATGAGAACGAAAACCAAATTGGTAATTTGGAATGGCTTGTATTAAGTTAATGTAGGATAAAAGACGAGAGTGTAATAGTTTTTCAAAAATTTTTGATAATGAAGATAAGAGACTAATAGGTCTGTAGTTTAAGGGAAGATGAGGATCCTTGCCTGGTTTACATATGGGGATAACGTAGGCTAATTTCCATGATTGTGGAAAATAAGAAATACGAAGCATTGAATTGAATATATTTGTTAGCTTCGATCAAATTTGTAAATTAAGTTTTATCATTTTGTTTGTAATAGAATCATAGCCTGATGTTTTGTGAATATTCAATTTTCTTGTTATTTTTTGAACTTCTACAGGAGAAATAAATTTTATTTTTGAGGGGACTGAATAAAGTGGAGAAGAGATGAAAGATTCAACTTCGTTATTAAATATTTAAAGATTCAACTTCGTTATTAAATATTTGATCTATAATAGGGTTAGGGTAAAGACTTTTCTAATTGTTTTGCAATTAAATTTGAATTTTGAAAATCAGTACAGGTAGATATAGTACCGTTGATTTAATATTGGTATAGGGGAAATAATATTTTGTTAATTTTTTAAATTGTTGACCATTGTGATCTGCTATTAGGATGTATTTGTGCAATGTAATTTTGAAATTTGTCTAATTCATATTGGTCTATACGTAATTTGATAATGCGTGATAACTTGTTTATTTTTCTTTTAATGTCAGGGCGACGAGTTTGTTGCCAGAATCGTCTTAGGTTATGTTTGGATTTGATAAGATTTAAGATATTTATAGGGAGAGATCGAGTATGTATGTACGGTTTAATGTATGTACTAGAATATTTATATGCATCTAGAATTATTTTAGTAAACGTTTCGATTTCTACATCAATTTTTTGAGTATTATCTAAGTTTTTTGGGAAGTTAAAATTTGATTCTATATATGAACGATATGTATTCCAGTTTATTCGCATGTTATGAAGAGGATAATTAATTTTTAATAGTGAAGAATTAAAACATATTTTAACAGGGAGATGGTCAGAATCTAATTCAGGAAGTGGAGATTGAAAGAATTGTAAATTGACGTTTTTTGTAATTATTATATCTAAAATATCTGGTATTATATTGTTGTGATTAGAGTAATAGGTTGGTTCAAAGGGAGCATGAATGTCTAAATTATTTTGTATTATATATTGTTGTAGACGAATACCCTGGGGATTTGTTGAGTTGCAACCCCAAGAAGTGTTTTTGCTGTTGAAGTCTCCCATGAGAATAATTGGATTAGAAGATTGTAAAATGAAGTTGTAAATTTGAGTAGGAAATGGTTTGTTTGGTGGTTTATAAACGGAATATAAAGAGTAAACGGTATTATTTATGTTAATTTCTACTGCTATACATTCTAAAATGTCAGATGTAGGAAAAATTGTTTGTTGATGAACAATAGAATTCTTAATTATTATTGCTACTCCCCCAGAAGCATGATCAGAGATTCTATCATTTCTATAAATTTTATAACCTTTTAAATACATCTTTTCTTTAGGGGTTAGATGAGTCTCAGAAATACATGCTATGTCAATATTATGGTATGATAGAAAGTGAAGCCTTTTGAAAAGAAAAGAACGCCGGCAAACAGCGTTATGCAATACCCCTTCCAAAAAAGAAAAAAAATGTAGTTTTGAGAAAATCTGCTTTTAAATGTTTTTTTAATACTGCCCACCTTTCACTTCAAATTGCACTAAGACTACTAATACTTTCAAAAAACTAAACATGATATTAATTAAAAAATATTTTTAGGGAACAAATTTAATTTAAAGGAAAAGTTGCTATCTTCAACATTGCAGTTGTAGGAAGACGCCGAAAAAATTCAGACTTTTGCAATTTCCGAGTTAATAGTGCAAAGCAGACCAATTCTATCTGTACTATCAGTGCATGAGGTCTGTTCCAAATGCATCCGATCTGCTTTTATATTTCCCAGCCGCTTCTGCGTCATCGGGAAGGTAGAATCCTTCGAAGTAGTCCCATGTGATTGAAGATGTAATCGTCTTAGCATTTCAGTAGTCGTCGGACCGCACAAGTCGCGGGCCGGGGCGTGGGAGGGGGTGGTCCAGGCGTCGAGCTGGCGGTGCAACCGGAGCTGTCGCTTCGAGGCTTTCGGTAGCGGAATGGCGCAAGGCTAGCCCCTACCGCTTGCACGGCTAGTGAAACTGATTGCTTTTCCGCGCGGCGCGTTGTAAACCGCCAGGCTGAGGCAGTCGCGTGCTTCCTGGCGCCTACGTAGAACTCAACGCGCTTTGGACCACGGAATGTAAAGTAACACCAAGATTGAAACTGAAGCAAACAATCGCGCGTCGCCACCGCCATGTGGAAGTCCACGCAGATCATGGCCTTTGTTTCCGCAGCGAAACTGAGTGGCATAAGGTCATCATTAAGGTGTCCATTCCTGGTCCGCTACCTTCACATCAGGGAAGACTTCTTCGATTATGAACTTTGGCGATATTTTTTCAAGCTTTTCAGTCTTGCCCCGTCCTCTTTCCCAGCCATCTGTCCAATCAGCTGCCATCTATCGCCGCCCAAAATACTTTCTTAAAAACATTTTCTCAATTTTTCGGATTCCTAATGGGAGAACCGAAAAATTAATTTAAGAAAATTAAAGAATACTAAAATCTCGTTATAAATGGAAATTTTCGATGAAAAATTTGAATCTGCTTTTAAGAAAACATATTTTCGACGTTACTTTAAATACGAATTTTGAATTTTTTTAGCCGATCCGGTGGCCGAGATTGCTAAGGCAGTAGTGTCGTAGCGATCTCTGACTGAAGGGTCGCGTGTTCGAGTCCCGCCTCGGGCAGGTCTCACCCGTACGTTGTATTTGTGTTCGTCCTTTCACCCCTTATCATCACCATATCGTTTCCTCTCCATAGTTACCATACCGTTAACTCCAATAGTGGTCACTAATGACCTAGATGTTGATGCGACCTTAAATAACAAAAGAAAGGTCTTTTTATAAAAAAAGTTTGTTTTCCAGAAACTTCATTGAAAATCATCTGAAACACAACTACCCACAAATGCAATAATGTATATAAATTGTCGAAAATGAGCTTACTAACGGCATGAGAGATTAAAAAATACATTTGCGTCATTTTTGAAAAAACAAAAGATTACAGCAAAATGAGATCTATTTCATATATGTTTCATTTCGACTGTTTACGTGCCTCAAAGTAGGTCGGAATGACGGATTTTCCGGTAGAATGTACCGTAATGGAATCTCAAGGCAACTTATGAACTTTGAAATTTGGTATTAACGTTTCTGACTTATTTTATAAATATATGTCCAGCACCAGAGTTGCAGTTGATTACAATAATGAGAATGAAACCTACAATCATTCGCGGAAAATGTAAGTAACAGTACCATATGATGAAAAAGTTAGAGAACTTATTTATTTTCAATTTTTATATACAAATAAAGAAAATTAACAAAATACACGGAAATATTTATAGTCATATTAATTGTACACTCAGTTTGACTTGGTCTCTTGTGTTTTCTATTGTCTAGCTTGACATCCAACCGACATTTTCTTAAGAAATATTATCAATTTACATAACTTGTAAAGGTTGTGGCACTCTCAACCACGTAAATGTTATTTGTATTTTTCCAGGAACAGAATTTTTGATAATATTTTTTTACCCTTTCTTCCGATATCGTAGGTATTTTCTTATATCTGTTCAATTTCTTCATTGGCTTTATGCATTATCGGTTCCCGATGCATCTCTTTACCTTTTAATTACATTTTAAAATGTTTAGGGAACTGGAATTCTTTCACAGACATCACGATTCAAGGCCCCCGTGCCTTGGACATTTGTTTATTGGCACTCGTACAACGTGAAATATTGCAATATGAAATTAAAATAAAAGTAAGGAACTGTGACGTGATGATGATGTGGTGGTGTGAGCCCGTTGAATCCCTAAAAGGACGAGGGCCTCCTGTCAGAACACGGGGGTGGTTCTGCTTAACCCTTAAGTTGAACCAGTCCTTAAGAGAGTTTTGGTTTTTACACTAACATTTTCATTTTAACTATTTTCACTATTTACACTTTAACTATTTGCAGTTATTCACATTTAGCATTTCCTTTCACTAATGCTGTTTGTCATTTGTTTCTCTAGAGCCATCCATGTTTCCCTGTTCCTTACTATTCTTGACCATATGTTGCAATAAACATTCTTAAAGACATCGGCCCATCTGTGTTTAGGACATCCTCATGCTTCTTTTCCACTGTTGAGTGCCAGGTTGTTAACATATATGTCCATCTGTCTTCTTTTAATGATGGCACGTGACCATCCCATTTCCACTTTAGTTGTTAGGCCCTTGCTGCTAAATACTTTAAATCGCTCTGTTTACCAATTTCTTCATTCTTTACTTTATCTTTCACTCCTGTGTAGTATTTTACTCTCCATGTTTCTTTGGGATACTCTTAGGGAGTTAAGATCTTGTTGTGTTAAACTCCATATTTGTACTCCATATAACACCAGAATACACATCTCTATAAAAGATGAACTTTTAACTTTCTGTTTATATTTTGGTCCTCAAAAATAAATTTCAAGTATCAACATTTTCCCCAAGCTAGTCCTATTCTTCTGATTATTTTATTTTTTGTTCTTATTTATTGTTACAGTTTAGCCAAGATAAGTATGTTCTTTCACAAAATCAATGGTTTTGTTTTCTATTGTAATGTTGTGTTCTACGCAATTTGACATTAACTTTGTTTTTTGTTGGGATCATCGTTAGCCCTACTTCAATACCTTTCTGGTATATTTCATTAATCATTTGTTGAAGTTCTGCTCCCGTGTTTACGACGTAGTGTGAAATAAAACATGTTAAGACACACGGGCAGTATGTTACATTACTCTGAAATTCCAGCCTGGGCACCTGATGTTGCTTCGGGTGGAAATATTTCACTCTTAATGAAACAAAAATATGAGTAGTTTTTGTGTGAAAAATAGGCAATTTTTAAACAAATTTTCTCAAAACTGCTCCAAATTTACACAAAATTCCATTTATTTGCCAAAGGACGTTTTAAAAAGCGGTGCTAGCCCCATTTTTAGCAAACAGTCAAAACAATATTTTGGAAAATTACCAAAGTTACATTGTAAAAAACAATATTGAAGTGAGATATTTTTGTTTTCAACAAAATCTTTTCTAAAACCTCAGATTGTTAAAAAAATATCGAGTATAATGGTTTGAAAAAACGAGTTATTTTCGCGTAATTTCTGCTTCAAATTAATGCAAAAAAAAAAATCAAAAACTGCTCCATATTTTTCATGAAAATGTTTTTCCACGGATAGAAGGAACGCTTAAAAGAATGGCGTGTGTTTCATTTTAATTGAACTCCCTGAATTTTTGAAAATTGCAAATTCAGAAATAATACGGGAAGGTATGTGCTGTTTTGCTTCACTAATTTCAACTAACACATACGTCCACGTCTATTATAACCTTATCTGAATCTCCGCCCCTATTTGCTTTCCACTGTCTTCCCACGTTATGTGCCAAGCTCTGTATTAAAAAACAATCTCGCTTCGCGGACTTGAATCTCTTGATGCGGAAGGCTAGGAATCTCGCAACTGCATCATAGATCGCCCATCCGGCCGGCAATTGTTTTCGACGCGCTGCTTTTATTCCTCCACTTGGCCCGTCGCCGCGTCGATCGGAGCATTCACCCGCACCCCCACCCCCACACGGCCGCCGCCGCCGCCGCCGCCACACCTGGCGCGTCTATTCCGATCGCGCCGTCGATCGGGGAAACAAACGCGGGATTATGAGCTGCGCGCGGCGACGGATGCGGCTCGGCACGGCACGGCACGGCCTGGGCGAGGCGAGCGGCCGCCAACCCAGCCGCCCCCTATTCCTTCCCGGTAGCCCACCCACGCCGTTGCTTGCGTGAAGCTGCTTCCGAAACTCAGAACCCAGCCAGGAAGCGAATCACGGAAGAGAATGTTGAAATATTCGTATTTAAGATGATTGCTGTCTGTTTGAAATGCAAATGGCTACTCAAAGGGGATATTTTGCTAAGACTCCCGGACACGACCGAACCACAATCGGTTTTGAAAGAATTACCGAGAAGCACGACTATTATTTATTTAGCGTGATGAAACTGAATATTGAGTGAACTACGGCAAGAAGTGAAATATGTGCAATTGTTTTGAGCTCTTTGCTCACTTATATTACGTTGAATTATCAAAATAAAATTTAAAAGAGAAGATAATTGCTTAAACTAGTCATATATAAACACATTATTCATTTAAATTTATTAGAAATTCACGATATTTCGTAATTAAAAAAGGCCTCCATATATTCCACATTAGGCTTACCCTGTTCCTAAAGTGGAATAGTGAATGCCTTTTCTTTTCCGCAAAGAATAAATGTATTAACGTCTAGAGCAACGTTTATTTAAGCAAACGTTTTATTTTAATATTACAGACAATTCCTGCAGTCAGAATTCTCTTTTAGATTCTCTGCACATGGAACATGAGCCCGGTTCTTACATTTCTGACTCTGAATCTAATCAGTTCAGCTCTTGGACCACACGCCTGCACAGTACGCTATAGAATGTCAACACTAATCAGTTAGAAGATGCAACTTAATATATACAGCCAAAAGAACCATGTACATTTTACATACAGCAACAATGCGGAATATTCTACATTAGGACAACGCTTGTATTCTACATTAGGAACATAGCGGCCTTATTGCTTTAAGCTGTTTCGCGGTCAAAATCTGCATCAATATTCTTTATATATTCTGTGATATTTCCTTAGATGTACAACTAACACATTTTATATAGATAACACAGGACAACAAAAGAAAGTTTTCAAAAAACTTTTAAATCTTGATAGCTGATTTTCATATTTTTTAGGGGCTGAATTCAAGATGGTAGGTTAGGATAATGAATTACTTTTGTGTTTTTTAGTGGTAACCAGTTACATCAATGCAACAACAGTAGCTATCATTTGAACGACTCCCTGGCTCCATCCATACCATTGGAGTTCCAAATCTAAAGGATGCTCTCTCCTTTTTTGACCATTTCCTAAGGTCCTCTACACAAACACAACTACTTTACATTGCGGCTAAGATTTGTCCTGATCACAAGTTTAATTCCAAAATATGAAAAATACGTATTTCTAACGAAGCCTGTAATGTTCTGTTGGTATTTTTAATCACAAATATAACAAAAACTGTCAGGACTGTTTTTACAACCATAACTAATCACGACTGAGCACTACCTGCTAAATTAGATTGTTGATAGCATATATTGATAGCGACAATGCAAACACATGCGCCCCCAATAAAACAAACACGATACATTTTGTCAAATATTTTACCAAAGAGTATATTACCATTTTTGTCGTCTTAATACTTTCTCATTTTTACTTCCTGCATCTCATACATTTCTAGATGCTCAGAACTGCATTTGCCTAGCTATAGAGAGAAAATGTTAAAATGTGAGTAAATGGTGGATGATACGGCATTTTTAATGTTATTTTTTGGAATCATCACACTTAAAATTATAAGAATTAGGTGAACACACCAAAATGTTTTTCATCGTTGACCTGTGTAATCTAATATTTACGACACACGAGTTATAACAATTCTTTTGTTTACAGATCCAATATTTTTGCTGATGCTCTGAAGAAAACGCGCTCTGCCATTTCACTCAAGAGTTCAACTCAAAAACATCATCTACGCTCGATCAGGAGCCTCTTCAAAATAATTCCCAAAATTTGTCTTGAGATGTCAGCTCAATACAAGTCCAATACTTTGGTATTTCACATTAGGAACGTCTTCTGCATTAGTGAGCTTTATCCTAATAAACTCTATTCGCCAAGGCAAAGAAACTACAAATTATTTTTTCAGTACTTAAAGTTTCATTTAAATGTGTCAATTATTAAATAATTTGAAAGGCATAACATTGGTCTCTTATGCCATTTTTTCTTGCAAGCATTTCTTGTACCGTGTAAAATACTTTCTCGTATTCTGGAACGAAAACAATCCGGAGTGAGTTAAAATTGGGTGTTTTATATTAATACGTGAAAATTATAGTTTTTTGTAACTTTGGCATCAATTATTTGTAAATGATGTAACCTAAGAAATCAATTTTAAAGTTATAAAGAAAAATGTTATAAAGAATTTAGAAAAGATGTTAGAAGAAAGAGTTATAAAGAAAAATGCTCTACCTACGTATTACAACGCGAAACGGGACTCGTAAAAGTTTTTTTCGCAGTTCAAAGGTAAGTAGATCCATTGACTGATTTGTTCGTGCCATATTTACAATTTGCATTGAGAAAAAAATATCTTAATGGTAGTTGGACACTGGTGAACATAAGGACCAAAAATGTTTCGTCCTATTATATATAATTTACATTTTCAGGAGACCGATTGCTCATGAGTAAGTACACTGGTACGAGTGATTGGTTTTAATCAATGAACAAGAGTAAATGTGATTGTATTATGCTCGCCATGAGAGATAAGTGAATGCACTCATTTCGCGCCCCCTTCAATTAGTAATTGATGCATGCTGAACGTGAAATGTGCATACGGGTGATAAATGTGTGCTCTGACCTGTTAATGCACGCATGTACCCATGCACGCGTTTACATTAAACCACGCATTTACACATATTCTTTATTTAAGACTATCTGGAAATGACCATTTCTGGTACATACATTTTCCAGTAGTCCACAGCATTCATTATTGGACATTTATTATCAGTGCATGACAAATGTTAATTATCGCGCATAAACGAAATAAATAAATAAACATAATCCACTATTTGGTTTCCAGAAATCATTCGACACTTTATAATTCATGTTTTCGAATGGAAAATAAGTTCAAAATGATACCAAACTTCGAAAAACCATGCCGCCCTTTACGTTAAACAGACAAAAAATTGAAAGAAAAAGTAGTATAGCTTAATAATGTCACAGAAGTTTTGTTACTAGTTAGTTTCGTATTCTCTTCGGCATCTTAATGAATTCCAGGCCCTGCCTTTCCTCGGGGATGCAGAGTAGAGCATTATTGCGCATACCGAACGTCGCTTACACTTTAATTGGTCCTGTAACATTACATATTTGCCGATGGCATTCATTGGCCACACCTCAGTGCTTGTATCACTGTTCTCAGAGTGGAATCCAGATCCTCAATCACACAGATTGCACACAGTTCCCTCTCAGCACAAGACATTATCGGAAGGTTATAGTATAGATGTAATAAACAAAAGAATCAGAATGCCCTTCACACCTCAGACAAAACTGAAAACATTCAGATCTAATATGGGATTTGAACCCAGACTTTTAGCGTCCACGTAGTTTGGCTGACCTGCCCCAAACTCCTGGCGCACAAGACCGAATCCCTTAGGCGGACTAATTGTAAAGGAGTTACGGCTTACAACGTATTAATTTGAGAAAACCAGCAGCATAACTGAAACTGGCCTCTATATGCATTCGCAGCAGTGACGCATCGTGCAAGAGCTCCTTATTAAGAGGAGGATAGAAGTAATCTCGTGTGGACTACAACTCCACACTAATTCTTTTCATCAGGGGAACAAGTCCTCGGGGTGGGCACCTATGCCTCTTGGACTTTTATTTGCACCCCCCGCCGACGCGTTAACGTCGACAGGCTGATGGCCGGATTCAGCTGTAACCCAGTTTACCTTCGCGGCAACCTCCCATACAATACCTGGGTGGGGGCCGCCTTGCTAGCTCAGAGCTCCTAGCTATCCAGGCTAGAACCGGAGTCTCGACAATGCGGCTCGAAGCCCCCATCCCGTCTCCCCAATGCTTACCGCCAGCTCACAACGTGGGTAAAGCCGGTACCGGTGCGACATGAAGGAGGGTAACTGGTTTCCCGCCGGACTTTAAAGTGGGCTCCGGAGTACTCCGAAGAGCATCCTTCGCCCAATCCTGCTCCAAGGTCGACGCGCCATAGGCCCAACTGGTGGGTGGCCGGTTGGCCGACCACTAGGAGCTTTGCATCGCCTTCTCACTGCCTGCACCTTCAAGCTAACGACGTGAGCGGCGCCGCGAGACTCAGGGGCCGGGTGGTCGTCTACGCCACTCCACCAGAGACCACGACTACCTACGCCATCACGATCCCCCTGCGGGGTGAGAGGAGGATAAATTGATTAGTGATTTCGGGCGCGTGAACCGCTTAGGTCACTAGTACCGTAAGTGTAGTGTACGTTTTTTATCGCGGAAGGTGGCAGTGATTTTAACCCGGTGGTTGGCTAGATCTGGCGCCGACCTACCGTCGGGATACAGGTTTTTCCCCAACCAGTATCTCCCACAAGCGGACACCGCCCCAGCCGGACAAGCTCTCAGCTCCGACTGTTATCCCGACGTGTGATAGTGTTAGATAGATTTATTAAAGTTCGCTTTGAGCTAATGCTCGGTGGCAAACATTATTACAATTAGATATACAATTACAAAACTATTACGAATATTTACAAATATACTTACAATTAGAATTAGAGATTAATATCCTAGTTATAATTAATTTTGAGTTATCTATATGTTGATTTATAGCTTTTCTAACACTTCACTCCACTTCACTTCACTTCACTTCACTTCACTTCACTTCATTTCACTGCGCTGCACTACACTACACTCCCTCCCCTCCGTGCCCCACCACACTACACTTCACTTCACTTCACTTCACTGAATAAGAGACATGACTATATTATTAATAATACTAACGATTATAATAATGAAACTAATAATAATAACAATAACAATAACAATAATAATAATAATAATGATAAAAGTCCCAGTGCTATTAATGATCACCTACATAGAATTAAGTATATTTTTAAATTTCACTACATTAGAAGGAAGAGTCTCTAGTCCTTTTGCAGGTAGTTTGTTCCAATCTACTATAGTACGATTCACATAGGAGAACTTGCCTACATCAGTTCTTTGCTTTCTACATCGTATTTTCCAGGGATGGTCTCCTCTACTTTTATAATCAGGTTTCTGTAATCTTTTACTGATGTCTGCCCATGCTGAGTCCCCTTTGTATGTCTTGTACATTACGCATAAACGCGCCCGTTCCCGTCTCTTAGATAAGGGTTCCATTCATCTCGTCCATCAACGCGTCCATGATTTACAAACTTTCCGGCCCGTTTTTGAATTTTATCTAACGCCTCGATTTGCCCTTTTCTGTACGGGTCCCAGCAGGCCGCTCCGTACTCTAAAATAGGACGGACAAGTGAAGTATATGCCAAGGATCGGGCATTCGAACTACTGTTTTTTAGAATGCGCATTACAAAGTGCAGCGCCCTCCATGATTTTTTGACCGTATTGTTAATATGATCCGACCAACCCAAGTCGCTACGCAGGACCAATCCCAAGTACTTACAGTTTTTACGCGGTATATCGTTAGTTCCTAACTTGTAATTCGAGTGTACATTCGAGCGAGATTTGGTAAAACAAATGAATTTACTCTTTTCCGGATTTAATTCCATCTTATTTCTGCACGCCCAGTTCCATAAACAGTTAAGATCGTTCTGTAAAACATTTTCATCCGAAGACGCGCCAATACTCCTATATATTATGCAATCATCAGCGAAAAGTCTAACTTTGGATTTTATTCCAGTTGCAATATCATTAATAAACGCTAAGAATCGCAATAGCCTAACACACTCCTGGGGACCCAGAGGTTACATCGGCTTTCGATGAGTGTTTGTCACTTATTCTGACTGCTTGAGTTCGGCCCGTAAGAAATTCTTTTATCCACAAGATTATTCGGTGATCTAATCCAGTTTTTGACGGTTTTTCAATTAGGAGGCGATGTGGTACCAGATCAGATGCTTTGGAAAAGTCTAATATTACTGCATCTACCTATTCCCTTCGTCTAATGAATCTGCTATGTCCTGACAAAGAAATAGTCTGGCTGTCGCACGAATAGCTAGGACGAACACCGTGTTGATTTTGAAAAGCCAGTAGGTTTTATTCCAGACTCGTCTAATATATTCCGCAATCATGTGTTCCATCTGCTTGCATACAACTGATGTCAAACTTATAGGCCTGTAATTATTAACAATCCTTTTGTCTCCTCCCTTGTGAATCAGCACTACAATTGCCTCTTTCCAATTTTGAGGAATCGTATTATTATTTACAGTGACGTCCATTAACCGAGCAAGGTAAGGAATCATGGCTTCTCTCCCAATTTCAATATTTCTCCTGGTATTCCGTCAGGACCTACAGATTTATTTCTCCTAATTTTTGCAATCCTTTTCTAATAATTCCTGCATCGACTCTAAAGGTTTCTATAACGGGTGTTGATTTATTTACTGAAATATGATCCTTCGGCTTGAAAACCGACGCGTAATGCCTATTTAAATAAGCCGCCTTTTCACTGTCATTTGTAATTAACGAACCGTCAGCTCCGCAGATGGCTGGAATATTTTCTTTGTTCCCTGTGTTGTGCATGAAAATATAATTGGGTGTATGTAAGAGGTGAGGATAGGACAAGGAAGAGGAAGGAAAGATCGTAAGCGGTGAGTGTATCGTTTGTTAGGGATACTCCTCCAGCATTCGCCTACTGTTGATTGGAGAAAACACGAAAAACTACCGAATAGAGCAAAAGAGGAGGAAACAAGTCATGCAAATACTATTATAGTAAATGGACATGCAACAAATTAGATTACAGGCAGATATACACGAAATTCATTCCCTTACCGGGGTCATTATTAGTAGAAGGATTCTCCTAGCCTCTCGCTTTAGGCTAGATTAATGGGAAATTCATTTTTATTAAAAAGTAGTAATTTTTGCGAACAATCAACATGTCACCAGGATTTTCCAGGCCTGTGAATTCCATCACGTAAATTTCAATTCACTGAAAAAGAAAACGACCACACAACTCTCGACTTTGAAACTATAATACTAGGCTAACATAATTTAATAATTCTAGGATGGAAGGTTGGAACAGTACAGCACAGCTTACTTTATCACACGAATCTGGTTATAAATGGAGTGCGTGAAAAATACACAACTTCTAGGCATGACTTCTCTGAATGAATATCAAAATGCTATCTGAATAACATTGACATCATTTTTTCATAGCAGTAACGCAAAGTTATTCTAGCTTCAAAATCCTTCAACAATGCACTAGTACTTATTAAACAATATTATCGAAATTAACTAATTGTACAGAAAATATTGTAAGTGTATTTCACTATACTCTTACAAGAAACCAAATTCGGAGCCATTTTGAAAGAATTTTGAAACTGTTCCAACAGCTTCCTGAGAATTAGAGCCGTGCACGAGACAATTTTGCTCGAGCACCGCGGCAGTTCTCAGAAAATACGGTAGATGTCAGGCCAGTCAGGACAGGGTTTATGCTTGCCGCAGGCGAGCGAAATATGCTCGACCTTGAAAACCGAGCACCCGATGCCTGGTTCGAGGAAATGACTCAAGCTAGACGCGTAGGAACGTAATAGCGCCTCACGGGCAGTGAGATGACGTGCATATATGAGCCACAGTAAGGACGATGGCTGTATGAGCTAAAAGAAAGCGATGTGGGCGTGGAAAATCGGGACACTTTATGTTAATGCTTGGAAATATTACGCTTTATATAATAATAATAATAATAATAATAATAATAATAATAATAATAATAATAATAATGTTGATTGAAACATTTAAACAAAAATACATTATTTCCAACGTTTTTTAAAAATTTTATCATTCTGGATAAAGTATCATAAAGGTGTGCTGCTCCTCAACGAAAGGGTAAAAATGTCTGGTGCCACTTATTTAATAGAAACTTTTCTAAACGAAGTTAAAATAATCCGGGAGACGTGGCTCAGTATATCAACTGATGCTACTGCAGTGCCTCTGACCGAGAGGTTCAAGTCCCGACAGTGGCAAGATTTTTCGACACTTGTTTGTCAGCTAGGAGATATTTAGTCGCTGTCTGGAGGATAATTCCAGTGGTTGGATACTCTGATCGGTAGTGGTCAGTGGTTACTTCGATCAACACCAGGCGACTACCGGAGCAGTACCCTAAGAAACGGCCCACGGACCGCGCTCTATCTTTCCTTTCTCTTCCATGTCCTATTCGTATCCCCTACACACAGACACACATACACACTTATACTAACATGCACTACACTACCACTTATGCCGGGAGACCGGCCGGGAGCTTAGTGCTTGTCCCAGCTGGGGCACTGCCCCGTTGGTGGGAGATACCTGGTTAGGGGGAACCCCGCTAGTCGACGGTAGGTCGGCGTCGGATCTCACCATCCAGCGGGGGAAGATCACCGACACCTCTCGCGGAAAAGCATGCACTACACTTACGGGTCTAATGACACGATACAAATACGAGGATAATAATAATAATATTTTTTTTAAATTCTACTTCATTTGTCACCGTTACTTGTTTTCCAATATTTCAAAAACAAAATCGTGCCGCCGATAAAAGAAATGAAGTTTGCAAAAACATATTGAAATGTAATGTTTTTATTGTTTTCCTGCGGACAAAAGATGTTCGTTTACATAAATCTCAGATCTGAAGAAAGTCAGGTGATTTCACAGTTTGTGAAGCCTCTTCCTCTTATCCTTATTCTTTTTACATTTTTTTCCTTTGGTTATATCTTCTGTGTTAGGGTGCCACCTCCATGCGAATGTAAGCTCTCATTATCCTCTTGAAGCCGCCTCACACTGTAAACGCGACCGATCACATCGCGCTCCCGGACCCGCTCTACAAACGCCTGGCGTAGCCAAGGCTCAGTTCGAGGCCTGTGAACCAGCCCACGGCGAGCGAGCACACAGATGCTTCAGGGCACGGACCTCGAGGCTCAAAATGCTCGGGTACGTGCGAGCAAATGGCGCGCCTCGCACATCTCTAATGTAAACCGTCCAAAATGTCAAGAATGCTTTTCAAAATCACAGGAATTTGAGCCAAGCCAGATTAATAGGGAATTTTTGGAAAATACCCTAAGAATAGTTTAGGCGCTTGTCTTATTCTTCACATAAGGACGAAAGTTTGGAAAATACACGTTTTTCGGTGTCAGGAGGGTGAAAACGCGATTTTCAGTTCAATTCTCGAAATATACTTTTCGCAACATTTTAGAACATTCTTTTCTACTACGTATATTTTCTTTATATACTTGCGTGTACAAGGGAGTACAAATTAAGATATCCGTTTGAAATTTGCGGGCCTCGGTTTATTTAGATCGATTGAGAATATCCAATTTGTGAGATTCCTATGTAGTACGCTTTTGAGGCTAGAGTTGTCTACAGCCAGAGAAACAGACGGACGAATGATAAAGAAATACTTTGTTTCGGGGTCAATAAACTGCAAAACCAAACAACCGTATAAGTACGACAACCAAAGTCACGACATCAATTTTTGCAGCAATAGGGGATTGTATCTATATTCTGCCTATACTAGTATACGAGAAAATAGAGAGAGGTTTTCTGAACTACGTCATCGAAGTCGTGATCCACCACGGAACAGCGACGTTATTGCGTTGCATCATCGCTTCCGGCCCTAGAGCGGCCATCGGTCGGGAGCACGGCACTTCCTACTACTTGCTTTGAAGTCTGCTATTGAAGCAGCCCACTCACTTCTCCCAACGCGGTCCGTCCTGTCCGCCAAACGTTTAGGGCCGACCTGTCTAAAAATAGCCCGAAGATGGTGGCGGTGAGGCGTTGAACAGGTAGTCAAAGAATAGGTATTGATTTCACAGGAAGACATAGGGTTAAAGAAACGTGATAAATGAATCAACACCGCTGATAAAGGCGTTGCAATTTTTTATAATCGCCTTATGTAAAAATATTATTATTTGAAGCAGTTGATTTCAGTCAATGCTTGCAACAAATTACTTGTGTAAATAAAATTAAAAAAGAATAGTTCGAAATTAATTTTTTAAATCAATGTATCTTTTTTTGTTTTTCGATACTTTTAAAAATATAAGGTTTCGTCAAGATTGATCCTTCCTCATGATATAAGTAGTATGATTGGTTCATTTTACTTTCTCGTATACGTACGTATATACCAAGCACTATAGTAGTATAGAGAAAGTTATATGATGGATGAATTTTGCGATTTCAAATGAAATATACGTTTTGGGGGTTTATCGACGTCCTTTATGTAGGTACGCGAATATTTGGAGTAAAGGTGAAAACAACTCCCATGACAGATAATACATTCTATCTTTCTAGAAAAACTTAATGTAAATTTGAAGTCAAAATCTAACGCTGGCAAGCGATTACAGCCTAATTGTTCCATTTTCAGAGATAAAAACCATCGGATGCTATTTACTATCGCCGGCAACGTCAATATTTTCAGCTCTCTCAGCAAATCTTAAACATTGCATTTTGATGCCTTAAGATTTGTGTTCTAATAACGCTTATGAGGACACTGATTTCAGTTTCGTTAAGTTTGACTTTAGATAAAAATATGGATAAAATACATTTTGTCTTTTCAACTTACGTAAGCACTGTTAACGAAGAAATAAAACATATACATATTGGATATTTCAATTTTTTCTCCTCTTAACTAGAAACAAGATATCTTTGAGTAACAAAGTGCAAAAATTTAAGGAAGATGTGATCTGTTTATGCTTGAAGATTGTTGTTTTCATCCAAGGGATTTTCAACTATTACTGTAGCGTCCACCAGTGAAGTGGGGTATGTAGTTTTCCTGCTCTGGTGCATGTCATTTCTCAATAAAAAATGAAATCATTCAAAAAATATTCATGAGGAAAAGAGAAGAATTTAATTGGCTCCAATTTTAATATGCTCTTTCGCGTTATTCGATATGTTTCGGGTTACCATTGAAGCGAAAATTAAATTTGCTGTGAAAACAGAAGTTTTTGACTCACATATGATGTTTTATTCACATAAACTAACGTTCTACTAAACATAAACCAAACATCAAATTGAAAAACGAATCAAGATAACGTTATAGATTATATAATTTTTTAATGTTTTGATGCAAAACTCGTAAATCTCGTCGCATTAGAAAACTTGTAGAAAGAATACTCTAGTAACACAAAAAGTTTAACGACCGCAACACATAAGATGACAGGGCTAAATGAAAATCATTAGTTATGAGGCCCTCTCTTTTCTTGGCTAAATATAAGACGTATTGGTTTAGTGGTGAGTTGTAGTTGACATTAACATATTTGAAATGATTGAAAACGTTGTCATTGTCAACAATACTATTCATTTCAATTTATTTCAATAATTTCAAATAAAACTCCGTCCCCTACTTTCTTCCATTTCTTTTTTCTTTAATTCTTCTCCTTTCATTTCTTAAGATGTTTTTAAATTATGTAACTCTGTTAATTCTAATTTTTATATAGTATATAAAAACTTGTCAATTATTTTATATTATAAAGATCTAACTCTCCCCTTCTTTCTTTCATTCTTTTTTAATTCTTCTCCTTTCATTTCTTAAGATGTTTTTAAATTATGTAACTTTGTTAATTCTAATTTATTATTTGTCTTGTACCAGAAAACTGATGATGATGGCTAGGCCATCGAAAGCTCCTCTTATTGAAATAAATAGTATTGTTGACAATGACAACGCCTTCAATCATTTCAATTAAATCTAAGTCGACGTCATCTTTAAAAATGAGATCAACATATCCTTTAGAGATGTTCTGTAAATCTAGTTAAAATTATCCAATGTCCAAGATATTATCTATACAGCATTTTATGGGAAATGTCAGGAAATATTTGTTCTGTTCACAGAAGCCTTAAGAGGCACTAAGAGCATTGTTTCCGACTATTTAGAACTACCTTCTGCCTTTCATGGTGTGTATACCTGTCGGAACTGTTATATGAGTTTATAGCCAAGATATGATAGTTATTAACTTCCTTCCCTTTCAAAATGTTAATCATGAATGGAATGTATATTGAATATTACTTCACTACCATCAATATCGGACATATTTAACAGAGAGTGAGAACCAGCTGTATATGTGACAATAATTCTAGTACGAACATATCTTTAGCCACAATTACCGGTAACGGTAGCTCATTGCATCAACTGATGTCACTGCAGCGCCTCTAACCGGGAGGTCCTAGGTTCGAGTACTGACGGCGCCAGGATTTTCGACACTTGCTTTTCAGCTTTAGCGGTGGAGTATTTTTCCATGAGGGTAGTGTTGTGTTTGCAGGATTGCAAGGTAATATAAACAGTCAATGTTTTATAACCATTTACTTTCACCAAATAATAAATACACAGAACAACATCACAAATATGTACAATGCTTCTTAACGGCCTTCTTGCCTTGCCGAGCCTTATCGCCTGCAGGGCGATAAGAGTTGTTAGGTGATAGTGGCCGCAGTAGCCTCTAGTTCCCGACGTACCGCGCGGCGGTGACCCCGCGGTTAGAAGTGTAGCGAGAGGCGGCCAGGGCCACCGAGGTCGGCGTTGATCGCCTGGCTGATACGCACGACTTGTGCCGCTAGCGGGCGTCGGCGGCAGCCGTGAGTCACGTTGTAGCGTGCAACCGGTTACGCCTCCATAGGGCGTATAGCGAGGGCGGCAGTAGCCCCCGAGGTAGGTGCTGCAGAGTACGCCTCGATAAGGCGTATAGCGAGGGCGGCAGTAGCCCCGAGGTAGGTGCTGATCGCCCGGCGGATACGTCACGGCCTGTGACTGTAGGCAAGCGCCGGGGCAGCCTGAGTCGCCTTGAGTGCGCCGCAGGTTACGCCTCCATGGGCGTGTAGCAAGTGCGGCGGTGGTAGCTTATGCTAAGCGGTAACTGAACAGGAGCGCCCTGCTCCCGGCCAAGCCTTATACCTCCCGCCTGGTGAAGGGGAGGGAGGGCTGCGCCCTCCACTAGCGGTGCGGCGGAGCGTAACTCCGTCTCGTTCTCTGATTGGGGGGATACCACATTCCTCCCCGTTTTATTGTGGGCATATGGGTGCCCACGATGACGACGCGACCTCCGCAGCAGGGCTGGACCTGGTGACGCGTCTCGGCTGCTGGGTT
This sequence comes from Teleogryllus oceanicus, assembly GCA_964035755.1. Taxonomy (NCBI): domain Eukaryota; kingdom Metazoa; phylum Arthropoda; class Insecta; order Orthoptera; family Gryllidae; genus Teleogryllus; species Teleogryllus oceanicus. The sequence continues at coordinate 80,942,638 of CAXIVR010000012.1, forward strand.
CGGCGAATGACTCCGCCTCTGGTCGCACCCCTCCTTGGGATGTGTCATCTGCTGGTGTTGCCGGCCGAGCCGCTGGCTCGTGTGTGATGACTGGTTCCGTCATCCGCATTGTCACCGGCTGAAAATTAGAATGCATATTACTCCTATGTTGTGTCTCATCTATTTTATGCATGTTCCACCTTTTTGTTATCTGGTTCTCATGTCTTCTGATGATACCGTTTTCTGCTTGTACCAGATACATTCTATATCCTATAGTTTCGTGGATTACTGCTGGGATCCATTTTGGATAGGATTTAAACGACCGAACATAGACTTTATCTCTGACTTTGAATGTTGTGTTCCCTACTTGCTTCGGGCGTTTGACGGGTACTAATAGTGCCAATAATGTCCTCGGCTGCCTGCCATGAAGTCGTTCGCGGACTTTTCTCTTCATTTCCTACTGGAGTTGCTCTATATGTCACTAATAGCTGTTGTACTGCTTTATCTTTGCAACTCCTTCTGCCATTGCTTTAATCATGGTTGTTTTAAATGTTCTTACAAATCTCTCGCTCCCCGTTTGACTGTGGGTGGAATGGGGCAGTCCTAAGGTGTTGAATGCCATTTTCTATACAAAATTTCTCAAATAAATGTGATGTGAATTGTGCGCCATTATCCGATATCAACAATTGCGGTAAGCCTTCTATTACGAACACTTTCGTTAACATTTGAATTGTTGCTTCTGTTGTTGGTACGCGTCTCACACATATGGATACTGTGAAAATGCATCCGTAACTACTAACATTGACCCATAGAACGGCCCTGCATAATCAATATGTACTCGCTCCCATGGTTTCTCAGCTTTTGGCCAGCTTGAAAAGTGCTTCGGCGGACTTGCCTGGTTCTGTCTGCATATATTACAATTACGTATCAAATTTTCTATATCTGTTGACATCCCGGCCAATATACATATCTTCTAGCAACGTTTTTGTTCTGGTAATGCCCCAATGTCAACATGCAATAACTTTAACACTTCTGCTTGCAGCTTCTTTGGAATTACGGCTCTTACGTTATCTTCACAATTATATATTATTACCCGTCTTGCATTGATAACTCGTTTCTCTTTAACAAAAATTGATTTAAGTCTGGTGAACTATGATTTAGTTTCCTCGTTGGCCAACCTTACTCAAATAACCACTTACTTGTTTTGCAGGCGGTCTTCCTGTGTTACCTGCGCTACCCTTTTTGCGTCCAGCGGCAACCGTAACAGGCGTCGCCATCCTCGAAGTCTATGTACGCGCAGGCTTCTTCCAATTTGTCCATAATTTCTCTGTGCGTCGTTTAACGTTTCGATGCAAATGCAATTGGTACTTCAATGCCTTCTGGCGTAATCGTTGATATCACAGCGCCAATACCATTTTCTGATTCGTCAGCCGCGAGTAGTAGCGGTTGACCTGGTGCGTTGTGCGTCTATCTTGTTGCTTTAATCGGTTCTTGTTTCAGATGCTGAAATGCATTTTCACACTTTGTCGACCATATGAACTTCACATTCTTCTTCTGTAACTGGTTTAGTGGTGCCGATATCATTGCTCTATTCTTAATAAACTTGGAATAATAAGCAACCTTACCTAAGAATGAGCTAAGTTGTTTCAAATCTTGAGGTGCTGGCATTCTTGTAATTGCTAATATTTTCCTTTGTTGGTCGAATTCCATGTTTGTCACTACGTGGCCTAAATAGTTTATAGAAGCCTTAAACAATTCACATTTCTCCAATTACATTTGAGTCCATTGTCTTTTAACAATTGTAACAGCGTCCGCAAATTCTGCTTATGTTTTTCTTCCGTTTTGCCTGTAACAATAATATCATCCAAGAAGTTAGCGCAATTTGGTACTTTCTCCGTAATTTGTTGCAGAAACCTTTGAAATATCGCGGGCGAACTGGCGATGCCATACGGAAGCCTTGAAACTGATACAAACCATCATTTGTATTAATTACCATCATTTCTTCGATTCTTCATCTAGCTCTAACTGCAAATAAGCTTCGATAAATCTATTTTCGTGAAACATTCACCTGTAGTTTCGCAAATATTTCTTCTGGTTTTGGCATAGGATAGTGGTCTATTAACATTTGTGGATTTAACGTAACTTTAAAATCTCCACACCACCTTAGTTTACCGTTTGGTTTTTATAATTACCACTGGGTGGCCTCTGCATTATCAACTGGTTTGAGCACTCCTTCTTGTACTCATCGTTGCAATTCTTGTTTTACTTGCTCTTGCAAATTCAATGCACAGTCTTGCTTACAAAATTTTGGTTGACAATTTTCTTTCATCGTTATGTGAGCTTTATATGTTGTGCAATGACCTAAGCCTTCTGAAAACACTTCGGAAAACTCTTACATATTTTCTTCATTTCTGCACTTTTACTTGTTTGTCGACTGACATGACATTATCTTCTATCGTGAAACCAAGAGTGTTCATTCCTTCCATTCCCAATATATTTTGTACATCATATCGGTTCACAATAATAAAACGTAACTTTCGTTGTATTCCTTTATATCTTGCAGTCACTTCTACTTGACCTTTTACTGGGATGTTTATTCCTTGATATGATTTTAACTGTGCTTTACTGCTGGAACATCTCAGGTGCACCTAACTTTTGATATGTTGTTAGATTTATTAGATTTGCTGTAGCACCTGTATCGATCTGGAACTCCATATTTTCCCTAACATTTCCAATCGCACTCTTATCTTTCTTCCTTGTGATGAATTCAAAATCATATTCACCGTCTGTATTTGATCTACTTCATTTCTTCAGACTGCTTGGTGCTACGTTTCACACTCTTTGGGTTTTCCTGTTTTCTGCCGCCATTTGTTTCTTTTCAGACAAACACTTTGTATGTGCCCGATCTTTTTGCAGAATCTACATTTTGCCTCTTTAAACCAACACTGACTTCGTTTATGGTTACTTTCACAACCTGGGCATGATTTTAATTTTTCTTCTGCTCGTTCTTTCTCCTTTGTGACTTTGCTCACTTCTTCTGTTGTCTTCATCTGCTTTACTAGATTTTCAGACATTTCGTGTGTTGTAGCAATCTTCATCACTTTTTCCAGTGTTGGTTCTTCTTTCCGTATTGCATCTATACGCACTTGATTTATCAGGGTATGTAATATCACCATATCTCTAATCATATTATTTGCATATGACTCTGAACAGTCACTTTTATCGGACTTAAATTTGCATGCTTTTGCTAAACCTTTCAGCTCTACCACCCATTCCGCATGTGATTGACCTGGTTTTAATTTCGTTTGGAAAAACTTATATCTTGAGGTCACTACATGTATTCTCTCTTCAAAGTGATCAGCCAGCTTCAATTTCAATTGACTGAATGTTAATTTTCTTGGATCTTCTTCTGAGCATATTTTCTTTATCGTAATGAAGGTTTCTTCTCCCACCACGCCAAAAAATGTGCCCGCTGCTGTGCTTCGTTTGTCACAAAATGTGCTTCCAAATGCTGCTCAAAACGTTCTATATAAACTGTCCAGTCCTCCTGATCTTTACTATATGGTGGAAATACTGGAATCTGCTGGACTTGTTGTTGTTTCTGTACCTCCAATTGTTTCATTAACATTCTAATCGTCTGTTCACTTTGTTCTTGTTGTTTTCTAATCATCTGTTCACTTTGTTCTTGTTGTCTTCTAATCGCCTGTTCACTTTGTTCTTGTTGATACTTCATTTGTTCTTGATGTTGTGTTTGCAACATCGCGATCACTTGCGTTATTTGCTCCATTGTTCTTCACGTGTCTTGTTCTTATATCCTCGTCGCCACTGTTGTGTTTGCAGGATTGCAGGTAATATAAACAGTCAATGTTTTATAACCATTTACTTTCACCAAATAATAAATACACAGAACAACATCACAAATATGTAATGCTTCTAACGGCCTTCTTGCCTTGCCGAGCCTTATCGCCTGCAGGGCGATAAGGTTGTTAGTGATAGTGGCCACAGTAGCCTCTAGTCTCCGAGTACGCGCGGCGGTGACGCCGCGGTTAGAAGGTAGCGAGAGGCGGCCGGGACCGAGGTCGGCGTTGATCGCCTGGCTGATACGCCACGACTTGTGACGCTAGCGAGCGTCGGCGGCAGCCGTGAGTCACGTTGTAGCGTGCAGCCAGGTTACGCCTCCATGGGCGTATAGCGAGGGGGGCAGTAGCCCCGGGTGGTGCTGCAGAGTACGCCTCGATAAGGCGTATAGCGAGGCGGCAGTAGCCCCCGAGGTAGGTGCTGATCGCCCGGCGGATACGTCACGCCTGTGACTGTAGCAAGCGCCGGGCAGCCTGAGTCGCCTTGGTGCGCCGCGGTTACGCCTCCATAGGGCGTGTGCAAGTGCGGCGGTGGTAGCTTATGCTAAGCGGTAACTGAACGGGAGCGCCCTGCTCCCGGCCAAGCCTATACCTCCCGCCTGGTGAAGGGAGGGAGGGCTGCGCCCATCCACTAGCGGTGCGGCGGGCGTAACTCCGTCTCGTTCTCTGATTGGGGATACCACAGGTAGACACATCGTTTAGTGTATACTTACCTGAAAAATATTCATTTATTAACTGCTTTAATATTAAAAAATATTTTAAAATCAGAAAAATTAGAACACTTTTTCTCAGTTTTCTCGTAATGAGAAATTTGGCGTTTGACGGGTTTCTGAAATAAACTATTCAATTATTCTTGCTTAAACGCAATTATTGCTATAAATGGAACTGTTCTTCAGTGCTTTCACTGTTGAGGTTTCATGAAACTTCTTATAAGTCGTTCTTTATGGAATTTTATTGCTCCTGTTTGGAATACATACAATTATTTCTCGTCGTTTCTCCAAGAGTACTCTAAGTTCATTGTTAAATTTTTAATTTTCTTTTAAATGAAGACTTACAACCAAACAAAACCATAATTAGTCTCTTCATAATTAATCTCTTCAAACACAAATTAAACAGTTACAGATGCCTCGGAAAGAAGTAAGGAAGAAAGAGGGCTAAAACGTATCATTTTTGCTGCCAACTCTTTAAAAAACTGTTCCAACTTTGCACGTCAGTTGTTGAAAAAGTTAAAATAATATCAAATAGTAAATGAAAAAATAGTATTATTTTTTTATTTCCAGTGCATCATACATACAGGCAAAGATAATTTCACAAATAAAATGTACATCCCGAACTAAATGCCTTCGAAACCATGATATCATTACATAGTATATGTGTGTGTGTATATATATATATATATATATATATATATATATATATATATATATATATTCCATTTCCATATAAATATGGAAATGGAAAATAGTAGGTTTCATCATGCGAGAGTTCTCGCATGGGTGCGCTGGTATCTACATAATCGTAAATATTATTTTGTTTTGTGAAAATATGTATTTTAAAGAAGTTTTTAAACAATTAAGTTTATTACTAATAATATAAGATTGTCGCTAAAAAGATTTAGTTTCCAAGTGTTTGTGGCTTGCAAAATATTTGAATTATTTATCTTTTGACATTTGCTCAGTGTTTGCGTAATATTTGCATAGTATCAAATTCTAAAAGTCAAATTTGTCACTAGTGGTGTTCTTTCTTATAGAATGGCGAAAATTTGGAGTTCCCGCGGTTTGGAACCTATGACATAATAGGAATTTAACGATTTCTTGGGGAATATGGACGAGAATGATGATGCGGCGGTAGATTCGATCAATGGAGGGGATACAGATTACGCGACGCCAAAAAACACAACTAAACGCCAGCAGCCCACGTTTCCTTCATCAATATTGGTCTCCTTAACCAATGATTGAATTATTTTAATTTATTGTGTATAATATTTATTTTATACACTCTGTATAATATTTTATATTATACACTCTGTATAATAATTTATATTATACACTCTGTATAATATTTATTTGCACTATTTTTTTCAATTTTCTTATATTTGTATTATACGCAAAGCAAATACCATTCGCAGTGGTGTTTGGCAAGTAAACATACTACTTACGTCAGGACGTGACGCGCCAATCACCAGCGTATGAGAAATTGCCTAACATTCAGATGCAAATGTCACCTTTATACTCATATCTCCGTTACATGAAATTTCCCACATGTCCATTGGTAAAGAATGAGAGTATTTGACCTCCCCGCTTGCCACTGAAATTTATAACATTTATTTTGATATGTAAAAGAATCATTTTGTGTTGTTCTAGTTATAAGGGAAAATCAGCGATTTTCCGTATGTACTAAATGTTCCTGTCTGAGAAGCAAGAAATATAAAAACACTGAGGAAGGAAAATGTATGCGCGTGCGCGTTTCGCGAAGGCAACAGGAAAAATAATTAAATTGCTCTTTAATTTTACTCCTAATTAATTTTTGTTCCTTCAAAATTGCAAAATTGATTTCCCTCAAGAGCTTAAAAAACGATGTGCGATATTGGAGAGCGGTAATTCACTTAAAGGAAGAATTATTTAAAGTTTAATACGCTGAAGAAAAGACAGGCGGTTTTTCATTGCAAAATGCAAGTTCTACGTGTTGATAAAGGTGATTAATTTTAAAATGAAATATTGAAGATTTGTGGCTTTACTCTAAAAGAAATATAACATTGTTTTAATGTTCTATAATAACATTCTTCTTTGAAATGTTTCAAGTTTGCAACATCCTTTCAAACCCAATAAAAGGATGATTGGTGTTTTTAATGATGACTTTATTATCTTTCCAAAATATTTTTAAATATATCAATATAGTTATGCAGCTTATACATTCAAAATACATTCTGCGTACATATTCCGTAAATAAAGAAAATTCGCAGTTTCCTTATTCATATCGAATAGCGTCGGCATGAGAAAACGGAGCGTCTTAAGTATTTGCCATCACATCAGTTGATTTACGATTTCAAGTGTAAAATGCAAAATTAAAGATGCCAGAAAATTAAAACCTCTGAAAAAAAAGAGTATAAATATGTCAAAAGTTGGTAATAAAAATTGCAGTTTACCTTAGGCTGGCAGAAATAGCGAGAATAGTTCGTATAACTGCTAAATATTCAACAAGTGAAATAAATTGAAGTGCAGCTGATCAATCTTATTTTAGGAAAAATAAACCACATTGATTGGGAAATAATTAATGACATTCTGATGATCCATGGTTCTGGAAAGAAAACAATAACAATTATTTATTATTTAAATATTGTAACCGCTATCTCGCGCTTACAAGCTAGAATGTTTTCAACTTAACGTCTTGTCACTGTGGAGCGTTGTACCTATGATTAGCGTACTCGCGTTGACCGCTAGAAGGCGCAGATAATTGCCACCGCTTCAGAAATTGTTCGCTTCAACGCACCGACCAATCACAAATTTCTGCGACAAGCTCGCAAATTACGATGAAGAAACGAATGCCCGTCCATTTTGCCTGTGGTCTGCGAGGAGAAAGGTTGATGAAGCAGAAGATGAAGAAGATTGCCGACAGCGGAGGAAAGCGACGGATAACACCTTCTAAAAAGCTAATTCGAAGTAATGAAATTACAATTTACTGGTTGGAAATATTTAACGTAACGGAAATAAAAGATTTTTTATATAAACGTTTCAAGAGCAATCATGAAATTCCATAAGAAGTGTACCATGTAATTTCAATGCTCAACCTGCACTTGTAACTTTGGGCGAATTCATGACTAATAAGTAACGTTTATCGCCACATCTTTTTTCCTTTGTCTACTTTTCTTTCCTACGTGACGCTCAGGCAAGAGGACTAATTTTCGTTCTTGGAAACGACATATTCGACGCGACCACACTACTACGCATAGCGACGGAGCGCAAGGTAGATTTCTTCCCTGCGCAACGACACCTCCCCAGGAGACTCGGCTGTCTGACCTTGTTTGCGAGTGTGTCTATATTTCAGACGACTGCGTGCAGATTTAAAACCACCAGTGCTATCGTAAGTTGTAACGTTCTTCTGTGAACTGCATTGCAGTTTTCCCTTGTTAGCATATCTGGCGTAAATTATCTAAAAGCAACATTTTGCAAGTAAAGTGACCAGAATTCTAGTTACTTTAGGTGGTGTACATGATTGAAGTCACTACTATAGAAAGTGTAATTCATTTAACGACTGTCGTCACTGAAAATAGACGATTTAACATTTGAAAGTTATTGAAAATTCCACGCTACAAAATGTATAGAAATTAACGAATTCTTTCGAGGTCAAAGAAAGTGTTAACTTGATATTACATTTTTATTTCATCAGAGAATGCATTCTAGTTACTTATTCACTGGCGTAATCTTTGTGAGATTTCTTTGAAAAAGGTATTAGATTCAAGTTGTAAAAATTTTTTAAGGTTTTTAAGCACTTGTATTGTTGAAAGGATTATTTCCCTATTTTTGTACGTTGTGCATTTTTTACATAAGAGTATATTTCTTTTTCAAATTGTGTGTGCCTTTTTTGTCACTTTCATTAAAGCATAATCATTTTTATGTGTTTATGTCTCAAGTGATGTAATGTATTCCAATTCAACGATTACGGCCATTCTTTTCAATGTTTTGTAATTCTAAGAAAGAATATACTCTCCTTGTTAATTTTTCAAAAGTACCTGATCTTTCTTTTTATTGGTATCGAAAGATGACCCCACACATATCTACTGTAATAAAACTAGTGAAATCCATTCTTAATATGGAAGCCACTCATCGAGCAACTATAATCTTCTGTTCGAGTCATTCGTCCAAAAACCTCGCATTAAAGGGGGGAGTACGGAAGGTGACAATATCTTTATAAACATATTAAACGCTTGTGTGTATTAAATGTCACTATAATAAATGGAATGTTAGCCTGAAAGGTTTCTTATGTGTATTGCGTAGGTAGTTTCGCAACACTATCGCACATGATATGTCACATATCCCTTCTTCAAAAGGCGAAGAGAAACCGGCAGGGTCATTGCATCTGTGAGTTAGCTCACTGCGAGCGAGCGCAGGATGTTTTTTAAAAATTTATTCTTTCTCGTTCGACAGGCATTGTTTTACGTGGAGGTTTTATTATACAGTACATAATATTTTAGCTTTTGGGGAATGGACATCCATAAGTAGTGATGATACTCGTTTTCTAAACTCAATTTATTTTCTTGAAGACTTTATCTGTAGGAAGTGCTTGGGCGATTCAAGTAAGCAGGACAATTAGGCTAAATATAATATAGCTAAACGAGACATTCATGTATGTTTTAAAGGAAGACTGATTTTTAGTCCATTATCACAACAGAACACTGAATTCTTCTCAATTGCTCATGTTCCCAAATGTAATTCACAAAGCTGAAAGTAAACAATGAAATTAGCCACATACACATTTCATTTTTACCATAATTCCACACTGTCCTTATTCACTATGGTTCTTGCTATTTCAACAATAGACCACTCATCAACCTAACTACAACTTGAAAGCTACACATGCTACTCCAACCGGGAGCGGTAGTTCAGTGCATCAACTGATGTCACTGCAGCGACACTAGCTTTTCAGCTAGGTCGAATTCAGTCGCTGTCTGGAGAAGAATTCTAGCGACCGACTGCTCTGATCGGTTGTTTCCCCGTGGTTTCTCCGATCAACACCAGGCGAATGCCGGAGCAGTACCCTACCAAACGGGCCACGGACCTCGCGCGATCTTTCCTTCCTCTTCCTTGTCCTATCCTCCCTTCTACACACACTTACACTTACATGCACTACACTACCACATATTCCGGGAGACCGGTCGGGAGCGTAGAACTTGTCCCGGCTGGGGCGGTGCCCCGCTGGTGGGAGAGTCCTGGTTAGGGGGAAACCCCACTAGCCGACGGTAGGTCGCGCCGGATCTCGCCATAGCTGGGGAAGAAAAGAGAGTTCCTCCGAGGCGCGCCGCGACACTTATGGTACTCGCTCCTGGGGAAATTTTGGAGGGGTACATCTTCTCCTCGTTTCGTGACCTCCCGGAAAAAACATTACTCACTAGTTCGGGCGTTATAGTTCGAAAAGCTGTGGGCAGATGGCGCGTTTACCGGCCATTGCTCCGCCGCGTACCCTAGTCCTCTCTGTTCGTGGGCTTCTTTAGATAGCTGATGGTGGCGTTATGGGGTTGTCTAATCCCGTGACGTCACATATATATATATATATATATATATATATATATATAAGGGTGTATATGATGTGCGCGTGCGTGCGTATTACCCCTGAGTCAAGTTTCCCTTATTACGTGGTAATATACGAAAAGTTAAGACTGCATCATCAGAAAGAAGGAATAGTCCAGTCTGTCTCCAAAAGATTGTTAGAGAACGACCTGAGGAGAGACTGGGGACGAGGAAGTGATGGACGAGACGACGAGGAAAATGAAGCGGTGAAAAGTGAACGCTGTGAGAACAGAGGCCTCGTGAAGCTTCTAGAACGCCCTCCATAACTGTTATGGAAGCCATAACACGTGAGGACGTGTCGTGCGGGCATATTTAATGTTTCATTCCTTTAATGTTCCTTCATTCCTTTCGACCTACTTTCATGTATGGCGCAAAGTTCGATACCATTGGAGAGGAAATATGTAATGTTATGACTTCTGGAGCCACAAAAGAGGAAAATGAGCAATGATGTAACATATTTGATACGTGCTCCCTTTTGAAGTCGAACAGAGGATTATAAATTTACATTATTAATGTGAAAGCTTTACGTTTCAAAGCCCCCAAAAGAATCCAAAAGCAAAATTAGCTCCGATTTATCACTTGGCTCGTAATTTCATTTGAATCGCTTAATTAGTATTCAGTAAAAAAGACCGCACTGAAGCCAATAAAAAGGCAACGCACCTGAAAACGTACGGCCTTTATTCCATTGAGCTCTCTAAAGAAATGAGATTTTTACCTCCAAGTGGACGAGTGCATAGAGTGATTCAAACTTGCTTTCTCTGCCGGCTGGGTCACATTGTGATAAACGGTGCGTGATATTTTTTTCTTGTAATATCGTAATCATATTCTCGCCAACGCCGAAAAATGGCGCCCCCATGGTGACAAAACTTTCGGCACAGTCGACGGCCACCATCACCATTTTGGCCAAACCTTCCATTACCATATCCTTCTGTAACCAAAGGAATAACCCCGAAGAATCGCGTTTAACTTTAGAGAACCCTACCGCGAGCGGTAGCTCAGTGCATCAACTGATGTCACTGCAGCGCCTCTGACCGGCAGGTCCTAGATTCGAGTCCTGACGGCGGCAGGATTTTCGACACTAGCTTTTCAGCTAGGTCGAATTCAGTCGCTGTCTGGAGGAGAATTCTAGCGGTCGGCTGCTCTGATCGGTAGTTTTCCGTGGTTTCTCTGATCAACACCAGGCGAATACCGGAGCAGTATCCTAACAAACGGTCCGCAGGCGATCTTTGATTCCTCTTCCTTATCCTATCCTCTCCCATTACACACACTTACACTAACATGCACTACACTATCACATATGTCTGGAGCTTAGAGCTTGTCCCAGCTGGGGTGGGGCCCCGCTGGTGGGAGAGGGAAACCCCCCTAACCGACGGTAGGTCGCCGCCGGATCTCGCCATCCAGCGGGGGAAGATCACCGCCATCTCCCGCGAAAAAACATGCACTACACAAACGGGACTAACGACCAAAGCAGTTTACGCGCCCGGAAACACGAAAAAATCAATCAATGAATCATTTAGAGAAGCCTCACGTTTTTATAATTCCAACTGCATTGCCATACCATTGGAACCAAAAGTATCACTCTTATGCAAGAATGGCAACAGAAACGAAACGAAATCTTTCGTTTCTGTGTCATTGTAACAGAATTATTTCCTTTCGCATTTAGTTTCGTTCCAAGTAAAGAAACGAAAATCTGCGCGAATATCGTTACCCAATTAAAGGAAGTTCCGTTTCCCTTCTTTACCAAAACAAAACGAAAGTGAATTTCGTTGCATTGCGAAAGAATAGTAATTTATATCACAAAGCAAGACAGTCCATCTTTTCATGGCGTAACAGGAGAGTTTCCCGCCAAGGTCTTGCTATGCATGTTTTCTTGTAATTAAATAATATCACTGACATGAAATGTATTAGTTTGGTTCATAGTGTAGTTCTCACTCATTCTGTTAGCATGGTACATTCTAGTTCATCATTGTTCTTGAGTTTTCTTTAATTTTAACTGGAATAACAGGTTCTATCGATGTAATGGATCTTGAAATGAAAAATAATTAGCAAATAATGGGATCACCGCCCGATATACCTTTAGAAGAAGCAAGAGCCGCAACTTTTAACGTTTCCATTAAAATGAAAAGATAAGTGAAATACTATCAGGACTAGGATTAGAAAGGAAAGATCGTGCGGGGTCCGTGGCTCGTTTCATAATGTATTGATTCAGCATTGGAACAGGTGTTTTTTCGGGGAAACGTCGGAAAACTCCTGATCACAGCAGCCGGCCAACAGAATTTTCATGGAGACATTGGCTGAATTCAACGTAGAGAAGTCACCGTTGGGTGTCATGCTCGTTGAAATCCCTGATTTTTCGAAAATTAACAATTAAATTTTTTAAGGCTTCTTCCTACAACTACAATTGTGACGATACAATTTTAGTATTAATGAAATGTATTTATCAAAAACATCTTCAAATAAGGTCATGTTGAATTTTTCGAAAATATGAGGGTTTTTTGTGTAATATGCCGTCAAACAGTCGATTGCTTCGAATTTCCTGGGCTTCGTGAACAACCTTTCAGAAGCGTTTGGAGGCAGTTGGTTGCAACGAAGTTAGAATTTGCATATTGTTTTATATTTCTTTGATCATTTTGGTTCGTTATACGTTCGAACTTTTGTTATACATTTACAAATTAATCTTTTAGAAATTATTTCAAACATTTTTGGTAATCCATACTTTTTGTCCGTGTTGCGAGCAATGTATTTTCATTTTCAGTAAATTTATATATTTTATTTCAAGCGATCCACAAACTGTAATTGAAATTAGCTCAATTATGTTTTCTCCCTTA